>CM024801.1:20521346-21121346 GCA_014281875.1 Nibea albiflora
TTTGCAGTAAAATTGTATATCAGACATTCGATATTGACAGATGGTATTTGTATAGTCCAAAGTCCAAATTGTCTGAGGTATACATACCAACACCACCATGTTTTGGGCTTTGATAGCCAACAGTCTGGGGTCACTATAACACACATTCCTAGGAACACTATGAAAATGATAACCGTCAATGGTCACAGTTTCAACTGAGGGACTCTCAGACAACCATTCTCTGTAACAGCAACGCACTGAGGCTTCAAATGCTGTACACACAAAGCCAGGTCTTTTGCATGGCAGCTTAAAACCATGATGGACATTCATTAAAAAGACGCTGAAAGCATTTGTTCCACATTTGTATGTTTGAATGTTGTCAATCAAAAATGGGGACATGCTGTTAAGTGCCTCTTTAATGCTGTCTTTACAATATATGGCTTTTTGTTCAAAGTCCTTCAGAACCAACCAGATAAACTTCTGACACCTGCTAAGCAACATATGCCTGTCCAGCTGCAAACACTCTGTCTAACGACACACAGCCTCATCAATAGTAAGGCCCTGTACTTTATGTACTGTACAAGCCCAAGCAAGTTTGAGGGGGAACTGACGTCGCATACCACCTTTACAGGTGACCCGTTCCTCTCAGCATCAATGCCAACTGAGGCTGTGTCAACACCAGGGGGATGTGCACAGCGTTTCCTCCAGAGTTTGCCAATGTCAGCATTGTCAAACTGATGTAGACTTTAAGAGGAAACGTTTTACCACTGTTTTTTCCATAAACAATGTCTGTGACTGCGCCCAAACCCCATTGACTAAACGTCAGCAACATCAATATTTTTGAACAACATGACACGGGCTCCTTTCCCCAAAAGCAACTCTTCCTCCAAGCAGGTATTGCGTGCATCGGAATGATGACCCTTTAACAACACAAGCTTGCCTGTTTTTTTACTATTGATATAATCCTGAGCACTGATACAGACATAATCAGGACATGTTTTCAGAGGAATTCCAAATTATGTGTGCTGACTTGTCTGTTGGTCGGAAAAATATAGATCAGAGCTCTCTTCACCTTCACCGGTTTCACGAGACTTAAGGAGTTGCACATCACTACATAACATCGCAGTGCCCTTAGAGTGTGTCCTCACTCTGTTCAGCAGTTGAGCAAATTGCTCATCTTTTGCCGAACAATTGTGTTTAAAACACTGCAATGTTGAATACACCAGACCACAAATCAATAGCAACATTTTGAACATAAGTGTTTCCTCACGCACTGGAGGCAACTGAAAGAAATCTCCAACAGCAATGATAGCTATTTTACCAAACAGGGAACTGTCCCTATTTGTTTAATTTGGCGTAACCTTCCATGGATGTAAGCCAATAGATTATGATCAACCATGGATATTTCATCAATTATTAAAATCTGCAAGCTATATTTGCACGTAAAGAGTTCACTTCTCCTCACCCAGAGGTGTGTATGGTATGCGAACATCTTTGCCAATGCTAAATGTACTATGAATAGTAGTTGCATGTAAATTGTATGCGGCAATCCCTGTTGGAGCAGTCAACAAAACACAAATGTCGTCTGGTGACGACACACTGGTGCTAGAATCCTTGTTGCCTCATATTGAATAGGCCCTTATTAAATGGCTTTTACCAGTGCCAGCACCACCTGTAACAAAATGTGGAATGGTCTGGCTTCTTTCCCTGAGCCTGCTGCACACAACCACTGTCTGACTTGATTAAAAATACCCATCTGCGTCTCATTAAGAGAGCGAAGAAACGCCAAACCGTCACTTCTTCGGCACATGATGGAATTCCTCTTTTCCAAATGACCTGTCTGCTCTCGCTGACAACAGCCAAGTCAGGGATATGTTCTGGATGTTCATCATCGTTGGCTTGTGTTTCTATTCTACGCATTTCCCTGCATTCTAACCTATCTAGTTCCTGTTCAGGGCACAACTCACACCAGGCATCATCAACAATCCCATCATTGTTGATTTGCTCCTCAACATTGTCTAACTCTCTCTTTTTACTCTTCTGCTTTCTACTTCAATTGCTTCGATTTCTGTCAACACAGATTTGACAGATTGCATCAAATTGTCAGCACATCTCACCTGGCCATTCAGATAAAAATCTTGAAAGTTTCAAAGCCTACAGGTTTTAGCTGCCCGTCTGTGTAATATTGGCATAAACAACTGCAGAATGCTTTGATAAAACAATTCTGGCTTTTTGTTTCAGAGAACCGCACGTAACGCACAACCGCAGGTTGTGTGCGGGTTCTTTTCACAATGTAACCACAATTGTTTCCAAGTTTGATCTTATTAACAGCAGTTTCGTTTTTTGACAAAACGCGATACTGCGAAGCAAACGAAGCCAAACACATGTCTTGAAAATCAACGCTACCCTGGTCTGTTCCTGTATCGGTCCACAAGGTTTAGCATCCACATGTCATCCGCACTAAAGTTATCTGAGGAAGCCCTATGTTGTAAAACTTTAACGGCAAACTCATTCGAACGGTGTTTTCACCCCACGGGAACAAAGACAACTTTTCGAGAACACTCTTTTAGATGCATGTTTGTGAGTCTGTAAACAGCCTCCTGAGCACACACATCTCGATTGTGGAGATAAACACTCCCCAAATTTTTCAGGCTGTCCTTTGCATCTCTGTTGCCCTCCTTTGGCTGCCTCACGTTGTGCACACTGCAACAATAACCCCATTTCTTTCTCAGCTTTAGAGATATATGAAATGATATATACAGACAACAGTGCATACGCATCAACAACAAACTGGATGTCAATATTGGCATTCCAACACTTCAAGAGGGGTTTGCTATATTGATTGATCCAAACAGCGTTAGCCTGCCTCTTCAATACAACTTGCGTTTTACTAGCACAACAATTATAGGCAGCCCTCGAAACGAGCCTGGGTGACACCTACATGCCGAAACAATTCCTCAGCTGTTTCAAAGTTAAGACTGTCATTTCTGACAGCTTCTTTGAATTGCAGACATGATCTTTGCAGCAACCTCCGTCTTCATTTGCGCTAAGCTAGCCTGTCCCCTACATCTGCAAGCACACTGTGCCGACGTCTGTCCCTCAGTCGGCTTGCACGCACATGAATTTGTGTTTTCCTCGTCAGTAACACTGCGAGAAATAAACGTGCGTGCAGATGGCGGCCTGGGAAAATTGAAACGACACACAGTTTTGCCCTTTTACAGGTTTTGAGTGTCGTTTAGAATGCTGTTGCACAGATGTTACAGTGTCCAATAATTTCTTCATCGTTGGACGGTAATTCACATGTCACATAGCGATCAATGACTGAATTACCTCTGCATCTGGTTTTTATCAATAATAGGAGCATTCTCAATCCAAAAGAGGCAATGGACATGTGGGGAGCCGCGCTGCTGGAACTCCACCCTATAAAAGTAGTCCTTTATTTTGCCTATTGGATTTGCAGGAGACATCAGCACTTCTCTCAAGAAACATGCCAGCGGAAGTCAAACATTCTTGCTGCAGTGACAGGATTACGTCGCAAAAGCTCACACCTATCTGCCCACTCTAGCTGTTCTACAGTATCTGTTCTACCTGCCTGCTTCAAAATGCTAGAAAGAAGATTTTCCAGCGCATATCAGCTGCAGAAAAAGAACAAAACCACGTGGGGATGCCTAGCTGCCTCACACAAGCCAACAAATCACGCTGTGCTCCCTGCCAAAAAGCCGGGGTACCTCTAAGTGGTTTTAAAAACCGATACCCCTCATCAAACTCTAAAAGATTCCTCAGCGACTCCTCTGTGTTGAAGGCCTCACGACTCACCTTGTGATCCTTCCAATTCCCTTGCCCTTTCCTCAATGCAATGGACACATTTGACACAACCTTTTCAAGTTCAGACATATATTGAGCAAAAAAAAATATATTCGACATTTGTGCAAAGCGTCCATCTGCATTTAAAATTCGGTTATTGAAATACCGCGACAATGTCAAACGATGCTGTCTATCATCGTGGTATGTAGGGCTACCTGTGGGAAACAACACTGGGAAACATCTGGCTTTCATTACTGTGATCAGTCAGAAACCTCACAGGACAGTTTCCTTCTGCTGGAGCCAAATTCAATACATCTCCAAAATACTGGTCAAGTGCTTCCTGACCAATATCGACAGGCATCAGGCAGGTGTCCTGGAACATACAGTGCTGCTGCCTGTCATGCAAAAGTTCATCATCATGCACATCGACGGATCAACACTATCAATCTTATCCTCACCGTCATTTGGATCTGCTTCATTCAGCTTTATAAAATTCATTGAACCACTCGGCATTAAATTTCACATCTTTATAATAAACATTATTTCTTTTAAATATTGCAGCGCTTCCTTAATATGAGCTGTATCTATATACTCATATTCATAATGCCCTTTATAAGTAAGCTTGCGCTTGAGCTTAACAGGCAATAAAGACCCTTCCATGGAAGTACGCGGAAGCAAATTGGTCGTTTGAATAATATTTGCTGGAACACATGTAACAGGTCCATGGACTCCATTTTGCCCACCTTTAGGCAAGGCTAACATTTTCATAAATGGAATATGCAGGGCTATCAAATGCTGCTCCAATTTATTTAAACATGCCAGTTCATGTGGAACAGGGTCAAGTGCCAAATTGTTTTTGATGCTTTCAGCTGGCACTTGACCCTTATTAATTTTATAATGGCATGTGTAACAGATCCAAAGCTGACTTCTAGGTGAGTTTACCAAAAGACACTGCCTTTCACAATTTATAGTGCACACGTGTAGATAGTTTTCTGTGATGCAGTTATCTGCGATCAAACAAACTCCTTTTTTCTATAATAATCTCTCCTGCACTGCAACACCTGGTGTTTAAACAACAACCTATGGCACACACAACACACAAAATCTGGACCATCTTTAACCTTGTCTACAAATTGCTGCATAACAAAATCAAAATCCTCAGCCTGAATTTTCATTTGCTGCCTTTTAATTTGACCCCTCCACTAACACGCTTCCTAAAGTCAGCACTTTCATGATATTTCTTTGCACTTTTAGTTTAATATTCTCTCTATGTGTGAGATTAACCCTATATTTGTTTTTACTACGTTCTTTGGCTTTATTTTGATACGACAAATCTTTGTGATATTGTTGTTTAGAAATGATTTTGGCCTTGTTACGAAACAAATCATTTTCATGGTATTTCTTGTGTAAATGCTTTTAACTGTCTTCCTATACTCATCATTTTGTTTGTATTTTATTTTATACTGGTCTATCAATTTCTTCCTATACAAATGATCTTGTTTGTACTTTCTTTTATACTGGTCTATCATTTTCTCTCTATACAATTGATCTTGTTTGTACTTTCTTTTATACTGGTCTATCATTTTCTCTCTATACAATTGATCTTGTTTGTACTTTCTTTTATACTGCTCTATCATTTTCTCCCTATACAAATTATTTTGTTTGTATTTCCTTTTATACTGCTCTATCATTTTCTCCCTATACAAATCATCTCTGTATTTTGTTTTCGAAAGTTGTTTCATTGTCTCTCTATACAAATCATCTACTTTGTATTTTTGTTTAACCATGTCTTTGAGTTTTGTCCTGTACAAATTATCTTCTCTGTATTTCTTATTCATGTTTTATTTTCAAATTTTTGCCTATACAAATCATCTTCTTGGTATTTCATTTTATTTGTAGTTTTCTTTATAGCTCTATGCAAATGATTCTCTTGGTATTTTAACTTAAGACTGTCCTTAATAACATCCTTGTTTTCTTTATATCGAATCATACTAATTTCCCTTTTCTTTTCCATAAACAACATATTTCGATGATACAATCTTTTTAATGTGTCTTTCTTCTTCTCCATGTACAACACATCGTTTTGATATCTTAAGTTACGTTGGGCAGTTAACTTTGTTTTTAAATACTTAGAGTAACAATAATTTACACCCGATTTTAAGGTAACCGTATTACTTTTACTCTGTTTACAAGGTCTTCTGGTCATATATTGGGTGTCTAATGACTGACTATCTTTACACAACTCAAAGCACACATTTACATCACTGTTACAGTTCTGCAGCCGAGGCTGATTAACGCACACAACAACTTCATAATGACAGCCATTAACATGTTGCAAGTAGATCCCTTGCTTAGACATGGCCTTATTTTTACAAGAATACTTAAGCCAGCGATCATTGTAGTAAGTATAAATACTCACGCCTAACAAATCGGCAGTGGCTTGAATTTCAATCTCAGTAGCCCAACTACCAACATATCTCATTCTTGATGAATTGAGATATTTATCCACAGAAGAAAACTGAGATCTTAAAAAACTACTATACTGCAAAGCATTCCTTTCTACATGTCTGACTACAGCACGCCTGACTTTAAGGTGGTTTTTTTGTGTACCAGACACAGCTTGAGACACTGCTCGAAAGAAACAGTTACCATCAGCGACAATGCTGTCACTCGTGCAAGGAGTTCCCAACATGCCAGCTGAGGAACACATCTGCCTATCCTGCTTCTCAAAGTCTACGTTTAACAGTTTGCACAAAGCTTGTGCAACTTTTTTATCAAGGGGATCAAACTGCAGCCCCTTAGAAGATACATCACCAATAAATTCAACATCTGAATTTACAGCAGTGATGTCAGAACTTTTTCTTTTTTTAAATGTTACGTTTACATTAGCCCTCTTACGCTTACATCTACTGCTTTCTATAACTGAAGCGGATTCAGAGACACTGCTAGCTACACTGTCCTCAGCACACACCACATGCTCAGACAAACACTCTGAACTGTGGTCATCTGTGACAGGATTTGTGTCACAGAAACAGCAGCAATCTCAAAAGGCCTGTGTCCAGCACCAGTGAAACAGACAACTGGCATGCATAGTTGCAAACGTCTTCAAGTGTTGGCAAATGCCACAACAACACTTTTCCCGTTCGCATCAACCATTCCACACGCATTACGTGCATGTGAATCAACCACTGCATAGCGACCATGCTCACAAATAACAGCACATGTACTGGCTGCCAACGTCAGAAAACATGTGCTGTATTTGCCAAGCATGTATTCTAGCCCTTTCACTAGCGACATCCCTACACCTGCATCAACAAGCTCTCCCTGATCCACGCCAACTGTCCCTGTCACCCATTCACCGTATACAAAAGCAAAGGTCTGTCCATAAAGGACTGACTGCTGAGGCAAATCGGGAACACACAACAATCTAGACCCTCCGCTAATCATGTTACTACAGCGCAAAGACGAGTACAAATCATCGCCTAAAAACAAAACACTGTCCCAAATCTTTCTTCTTCTCCCAGTCAAAAACGCTATGAATACTATGTTTTGCTATGCTGACTAACGATACAGCCATGCACTGCACACCAGGGTTTCTTAACACAGCATTCCCCTGATGGAAGGACCCCCTGATACTTTTCTCTATTTGCACAATCGAGCCAAGCTGTGACACATGCTTTAATGAAATGTCACCGACCGTATTCGCTCCTGGAGTTGGACCCAGTTGCGCAGATCCTGGTGTGGCAGGATGTGGTGGCTGGACCTGAAAATGAAAAAAAAAAGATTTTAATAACTTGAAGGATGTGTTTACGCTGCAATTAGGTAAACAAGATTTGCCCCTTGAAGAGGGGCTTTAAAATCTTTTTTTTTTACCAACTATGGTTAAACAAGTTTGTCAACTATTCAATGTACAAACCTCATCCCCCCCACGGACTGGCAACGGCACGCTCAATCCTGGCTCCGACGTCAGGTCCACAGCATGGTGTGTGGCCTCGTTCTGTAAAATAAAGAGCATGTCAATGAATTGTTAATGACCAAATTAAAGTACAGGCAGTGTGCTTTATGGCCATTCGTCAAAATGGGTAATGACCCCCAAACAACAAATCAATTCACAAACCTCATCCATCACAGGCGTAGAAACTGCACTGGTAGGTGTTACCACGGAAACCACCCCCACATCTGTGTCCATCTAAATAAGAAAAAAGTCACAAATGTTTATAGCAAGTACAGAACATAAAAGATAAGAAGCAATTGAGATTTTTATAAGTAACAACTTCAGCAATGTTCAAGTAAAATCTCCTGATATTATTTAAACAAAACCTGAAATCACAAACCTTCTCTGCCACAGGCACTGCATTGACAGGTTTCGCCACCGCCACCTCTGACACCGCTGTGTCCACCTGCAGAAGCAGTTTACAACAACCAATTAACATACACATACAACACATATGCAGGCACAAATACAGCCAAATGTACTAAATATGTTCTCATAGTGTCAAACCAAAACACAAAGATCACAAATAATACTGACCTGTTCTCTTGGCAGTCTCCTACGTGCAACAACAGTCCCTGCGCTTCGCCGCCACCTTTCGCTTCTAAAATCAGCAAAAACATAAACATTTTACTGCAATGTTCCATTTAAGATACATACAGTTATTCAAATTTAGCACTGATGATGAATGCAAACGCAAGACATGATGACAAGAAGGTAGAAAGAATGTATATGAATTACCTGGATGTGCACAGAACAGCAGTCTCCACCTCAGGTGAAGGGAGAAAAGACGGGCTCGTCTTCTCCACAGCACGCAGCAAGGTTGGGCTGAACCGCACAGGAGTGAGTGGGATGAAACACTCCTTCAGCACCACCTGTAAAATGACAATAAAAGAATACCGTCAATTGCCATTGCATAAAACCCACAAAGTCAATCCATCAACATGTGAACTTCTGTGAGATCATGTATAAATTCAACATAACATACCTTCTTCTGCACCACCTGAGAGTCCAAGGCTGCCAGCTCAGCTTCAGGCAAACTGCGCTATAAAATGGAAGAGACAAATGCTTGTGTTACACATGAATGTAGTGTTATGCCACAGACTAAGATAACAGCCCAGTGTATGTGGATTTCATAAACATCAATTCCATAAATCAATATATATTACCTTCTGGCCTCGAACCACGGTAACCCACCCGTCTGGGTTGGCTGCCGGCCGTGGCTGTGGCTCGTGACCGCTCACGACCACCTGGGTGGCAAACCGGGGACGGTACGGGCAGGCGGGCACGACTGACACGGGTGGCTCTGGCTCTGGCTCTGCCAGCTGTCTGTCGGCTGCCTGCCAAAGAAGGTACGCAAGGATCGGCATACCAACGTTGTCGCTCAGGTGTGTCTGTAAAAACAAAAGTCAAAAAACGTTACTATCATTCATTGGCAATCACTACTTATTTACATTAAACTAACACAGTACATTTCCCAGCTGTACAATCTTTTGCAAAAAAAAATACTTACACCATCTCTGGCCCACAAGTCGCGCTGCCGCAGAGGGAAGTTCTCTGCAATGTGGTGGAAGGGAACACCTAAACAAACATGAATGACACTATAATTAGTACATATTACACGTGATTGTTTAGTAGCATAGATATAGATAAATCAATCTTCCAACATATCAGTGTAATTTAAACTTACCCTGCTCCACACACACACTGTGGTAAGCCATGCGCAGCAGCCTCTGTTCCGCCTCTGCAACGCTGAGTCGAGGCGGAAAGTCCAGCACCACAACCTGCCAATCACATGTCATGTTATTACAAAGGCCAATAAATTTAACATTGCAAAAATACACACATCGTCCAGAATAAGTCTTCTAACCATAAATTCACACTTACGTTGGACCAACGGCTGCGTGCAGATTTCACCAGGGCGGCGAAATCTGCAGACGAGTCCTCCAGCCCCCTGCAAGCGGTGAGGTTGTTGCTGGGGGCCAGGACAACGACCGCATCAGGCTGGCGAGGAACCACAGCAGCCACAGAGCTCGGTCCTCAGGTGCGCTGCCGTCGCCCCAGGGGTGGACATGAAGCCAAAGGACAGCGGTCCCTCTGGCATCGCAACGAACCCGTCCACCAAGGCACGCAGGTGGGAGTCACCAACAAGAAGAACGAACTGAAATGAAATAAATACAGGAGGAGTTAGTACATGGCAATGTATACTTAATGCTTTCATTGTCTCTTAAATCATTGGATTCGAATAATACCTTCTTGTTAGCGTGCGCAGCAGGAATGACCAACTTGTGCCGGCTTGTTGGTCAGCTGCGACTGCTCCCACCTTCTCACCCTGTGGCGCTGACCGGTACCACGGACTGAAAAAAACAGGAGATATAATATAACATGAGAAGTTAGTCAATGGCACAGAAAAAAACAAAAACCAACAAAGACAAATGGATGGACAAAATGTACAGAAAAGAACAAAACCCAGGTAGTACATACCAGAAGGTACACTGTCAACAGTGTTGACGTCCACACGCCAACTCTCCTGCCTCTCCATCCTCCTCTTGGCAGCCTGAGAGCGGCGGTAGCCCTTGCCACGCGGCATCTGAAACATCAGGGCAACAACATTGCATTAATAATAAATTCTACATCTGCATTCACAACAGTGACATCAGAACCATTAATTCTTTTTACATAAAGTGTACATTTCATCGCTTATAACTACTGTTTCCTACAATTGAAGCAAATTCAAAGTCACTACTAGTAAGCATCTTTTCAGTACACACTGCATGATCAGACAAACACACTGCACCATTAACAACACAATGAATATGAATGAACAATGAACAATATTACCACTAACATCCTAACTTATATTTAACAAAACAGGAACATACATTACATACACATGCAGATGCTTAGAGGACACAACCAAATAAAATTTACATCTGCACTGAACAGCACAATATGTTTTCACTAAATTCAGTAAACTCAACATGTTTCACAATAATCAATAACCACATTATGCCTCAAAAAAATCACTACTAGTAAGCCTCTTTTCAGTACACACTGCATGATCAGACAAACACACTGCACAATGAACAACACAATGAACACTGTGTTTTGCTAACTGACTACTGACACAGCCAGTAGCTGTAGTAGCCAACACTGAACAGCAGGGTTGTACAATTTATTGTTTGCACAAAGCTTGTGCAACTTTTGTGGGGATCAAACTGCAGCCCCTTAGAGGCCACATCTACATTCTGCATCTGCATTTGCAACAATGAACACATAATATGTTTCTCAGTAAATCCACTCAACTACACGTGTATACTATAATAAGCAATAACCACATACAGCCTCAATATTACCACTAACATCCTAACTTATATTTAACAAAACAGGAACATACATTACATACACATGCAGATGCTTAAAGAACACAGCACAAATAAATTTTACATCTACACTGAACAGCACAATACTGGTAAGCCTCTTTTCAGTACACACTGCATGATCAGACAAACACACTGCACCATGAACAACACAATGAACACTGTGTTTTGCTAAACTGACTACTGACACAGCCAGTAGCTGTAATAGCCAACATTGAACAGCAGGGTTGTAAAATCTATTGTCTGCACAAAGCTTGTGCAACTTTTGTATCAAGGGGATCAAACTGCAGCCCCTTACAGGACACATGAACTACATTCTGAATCTGCATTTGCAACCAATGAACAACACAATATGTTTCTCGGTAAATCCACTCAACTACACATGTATACTATAATAAGCAATAACCACATTGAGCCTCAATATTACCACTAACATCCTAACTTATATTTAACAAAACAGGAACATACATTACATACACATGCACATGCTTTGAGGACACAGCACAAATAAATTTTACATCTACACTGAACAGCACAATACTAGTAAGCCTCTTTTCAGTACACACTGCATGATCAGACAAACGCACTGCAACATGAACAACACAATGAACCCTGTGTTTTGCTAAACTGACTACTGACACAGCCAGTAGCTGTAGTAACCAACATTGAGCAGCAGGGTTGTACAATTTATTGTCTGCACAAAGCTTGTGCAACTTTTGTATCAAGGGGATCAAACTGCAGCCCCTTAGAGGACACATCAACTAAATTCTGCATCTGCATTTGCAACAATGAATAACACAATATGTTTCTCGGTAAATCAACTCAACTACACATGTATACTATAATAAGCAATAACCACATAAAGCCTCAATATTACCACTAACATCCTAACTTATATTTAACAAAACAGAAACATACATTACATACACATGCAGATGCTTTGAGGACACAGCACAAATAAATTTTACATCTACACTGAACAGCACAATACTAGTAAGCCTCTTTTCAGTACACACTGCATGATCAGACAAACGCACTGCACCATGACAACAACACAATGAACCCTGTGTTTTTGCTAAACTGACTACTGACACAGCCAGTAGCTGTAGTAACCAACATTGAACAGCAGGGTTGTACAATTTATTGTCTGCACAAAGCTTGTGCAACTTTTGTATCAAGGGGATCAAACTGCAGCCCCTTAGAGGACACATCAACTAAATTCTGCATCTGCATTTGCAACAATGAATAACACAATATGTTTCTCGGTAAATCAACTCAACTACACATGTATACTATAATAAGCAATAACCACATAAAGCTTCAATATTACCACTAACATCCTAACTTATATTTAACAAAACAGGAACATACATTACATACACATGCACATGCTTAGAGGACACAGCACAAATAAATTTTACATCTGCACTGAACAGCACAATACTAGTAAGCCTCTTTTCAGTACACACTGCATGATCAGACAAACACACTGCACGCACCATGAACAACGCTCTGAATCGTGACTGCTGGCTATCGTTGCCATTACGCAGCGCAAGCGACCCAGAGGTCACCGAAACAATCATTTCTCAAAATAAAAGGTTTTTCAAAGTAAAAAATCGTCCATACTCAGATAATACATAAAACGGACATAATTAATTATTTCGTTTTCGGTCAGGTACCAGCTGATCGACTGACCATAACCGGTCCGCGGGTTGGGGACCACCACATATAAAAATATCTACACCTAGAGAAAGCATTGGCTGTTGCCTAAATTTCTATCTCTAATTATCACCACGGACACCACACCACCACAATTTAACTGAGGCACGGGGGGCGTAACTGGCTGGCTATCGTTACTGTTAAACAGCGCAAGCGACACAGACGTCGAAGAAACAATCATTTCTCAAAATAAAAGGTTTTTCAAAATAAAACATCGTCCATACTCAGATAATACATCAAGCGGAAATAATTAATTATTTCGTATGGGCCAGGTACCAACTGATTGACTGACCGGTACCGGTCCGCGGGTTGCGGACCACTGGCCAACATAGTTCATTTTTACGTCTTTAATATACTCTGTACTGTAGCATATTATTTACCTATCAATTTTATATGAATATCACTGTGAGCGTGAATATATTTCACCACAGAGACAATAACCAACATAACCTAACAAAACAGGAACATGGACCACATACATATCACTTTAACAGCAACAATGTAACATCCAAATACTGTAGAAAGTGACTTACCGTGATCAAGTGAAGTGAAGTGAAGAGTTCTTGAAGAAATAATCCAAATAGCAAAAAAATCCCGCTACGTCCTGACAGACAAAGCTATCCGAAGCAACGAGAGAGATCCGGGATGCTGAAGCAAACAGAATCAGCGAGCGTTACCTGAGCTCCGGCTAATATAGTGCTCACCTGGGGCGGGGCTTTGTTAAGCACCGCATCGTACCTGACAACCAACCAGCAACCATTGTTCATTACCACGCCCCTGAGCCTCCGTGTGTGTGGTTAGTTTGGACAATAACACAGAACAGCCCCATTCTCCGCAAGCCAACCAGCACCCTTTGATCATTCCACGCCCCTGAGCGTGTAGAGGGCTGGGTGTGAGCGGTTAGTTTGAATCTAAACACAGAGCAGTAACAGTCTCCGCAAGCATTGCCATCTGTTATATCATTGTACGACGCTATACGCTGCGTGCGCAAAAACACACACACACACACACACACCGCTCATTTACAAACAACACGAAACCCCGAAAATATGAACTTTACGGCCCCATCAATCCACTCACCTCGCAACATGACCGGCTAAATCATTGTTATTGTTATAAACCGGTACGGACCGGTACTGCGTACCACTAAAATTGAGTGCCCCAATACGTCGATCGCGAGTTACCGGTCGACAGCCAGAAGTGATCCAATCGATCGCAGAGGCGCCCACCGCCACAGCCGGCAGTATGGTGGGCCATCCACCCCGCTCCCGTGTGCCAGTAAGCTGTCCACCGCGTCAGCCGTAAACTCAAATGCCGTAACTGCATTAAAAGCAAAAATCCACCGATGTGCACACGTTTCACACAGACACCTCTGTCTCCACAGCACAAAACAAATACACAGATAAAACAATTACGTATTTACGTCTTTTCTGAAGTGCAGCTGTGATTTCATGGACATCTTCATAAAAATTTCATATTATCATTTAAAATGTCGTCTTGTTACACTGCACGTTCGTTCCCGTAACGTCTGATGACCCGTTTTCTTTTGTAACTTATCTTTACGGGCTATATCTGTTTGATGTTTTCTGAAGCCTATGAAACACACTCGATCTCTGAGAACAGCTGTTGTACACCGGTGTGTCCAGCTGCGGCTTTCACTCCATCAGATCGTGAGCGAGAGATAGAGAGCGCCAGCGAGAAAAAAGAGACGAATAACTGATTCTGTTGATTTAGTAAACAGCGACATGTTAGATATAAACAACATAAATACTCAGCCTCCTTTAGAACTATTGAATCATAAAATAATCTAATAAATCTGTCGGCAGCTTTCCAGTCCGGTCCAATGGCCGGTCTCTGGGTGTAAGCTACATTACGTGGTATGCAGGTTTTTTGTTGATTGTTTGATTGGAATTTGCGTTATGTTTTTGTTTTTTTCATTTCGGTATTTTCATTTTTGTCCATCAAATAGGTTAAATTCCCCATACATAAATTGAACAATAAACAAAAACTTTTACTGAATCTCCAGTTAAAGAGGAAGAAGTACAGGTGATTATCGCCAATTATGTAGGAATGCAGGTTAGATGCGATGATTTGCATTGTCGTTGCTGAACCTTTTCTTTGCGCTTAATGGGCAGTTTGCTCTCCCAGTGTCATGGACATCACAGATAGCCTCCTGTTGAATATTTGATCGCAGTTTGATCGTTGTGAATCTCCATTTAAAGAGGAAGAAGTACAGGTGATTATCGGCCATTAGGCAGGAATGCAGTCAACAATTGAGGTTAGGTGCGGCTGATTAGCATTGTCGTTGCTAACCCTTTCTTTGCGCTTAATGGGCATTTTGGTCTCCCAGTGTCACGCCCACCACAGAGCCCAACATGAACCTGGTTTGTCTACTGTATACTATACAGTAGACCTGTAGTTTGAGTGATTTCATGAACAGGACAAAAACTCATTTACTGCTACTTCTTCCTAATAAAAACATTTCGTTGCATGACCTTTACCAGCACACTACATTATGATAAATACATAACTTTTTGACACATGAAAAAAAAACAAAAAAACAATACAGCTACTTTGACAAAATGTATGACACCATTAAGCATTAAACACAAGTGCAGTTTGTATACATGGATTGGAGAGAATCCACACGCACTACTCAGGTAACACTGGTGTGATTTACCCGGTTCCATTTTCACTTGTAGCAGCATTACCTAATTGTAGACTTAGACAAGATCTACAAGAAAATCTCTTGGAGTAATGGGCTAAAATGTACATTGAAAATCACAGTTTTTTGGTGTTTCAGGCTGGCTGAGAAGGGGTCCTATTTGAACAAACTCCTGCTAGAGATTTCAACCAATTGACTTCAAACTTGGTAGATGTGTTCTTACAGACTTCCTGAGTACAAGTTATTCAAAATTATGAACTTTGATGAAATGGTGTGGGCGTGGCGCTCCGTCAGATTTGACCTTGCCCTGATTCTGGCTAATGTGTGTGTTCGATTGAGCGAAATGCTTTGAAAGCGGATCGCGCGTCTTCCAACTGGTGCCTTCCGACGTGCCAGCCGTCGAGTTGCGTGGGAGTGCGAGGGCCCGTTCAACGCTGCTTGCAGCTTTAATTTAGTTTATATTCTCCACCTCTGTCTCTAAAAAAATACACAGGGGAGGGGGGGTCCTCCATCTGTACATAAAACCACATCCTCCTCCTCTATGAATGCCCCCTTAGCTTGATATGTGATACCAGCTCAGCATCTCCATATTCATAAAACCCTTCAGCGTGATTTAAAGATGCTGATTAGAACTTTGCCAGACCTTAACCAATCACGATTTCATACACGACATTTAAATGTAAATTTAAATCAAACAGGGGAGAGCTTACTCCCAGCTGACATTTAGCTGTAGCTCTGCTCTGTCGATAACGTGAAACTGGTGAAGAATGCCAAGATGTCCCAGCAGTCAGGGCTTCTTACTGTACGGCATGTATGGGGCATGAAATGTGAGTTATAGAATTAAAGTTTGTATTGTGCAGATTGTTTCTTTATTCTCAACAAGTCTGTGCTAAAAAAAGAAGATGGCCTGACGGTACTCACAGTAGGTTTTCCTTGTCAAGTCCTCCACCACTTCTTGCTTGAGCTTGCTGTTTGATTTACCCATGATCTTCAGCTCTCCCCAACACCTCCGAATCCACCTTGGCACGCCGCACCTGTTACTACCTCGTCTCCCGTCTGCTCCTCTGCCAAACACATACACAGGGCCAGTTCAGGTGAAATAAGAGAAACACACTTTTTGTTTTGTTTTGGAGAGAAAATCCCATTCAAGCTAACTGAGCCTGTCGTTCTGTGTAGTTCACTCTATCTCGCAGTCATGATCTGCTCAGTCATCAGCCCTGGCACTCCAGACAGGCCAGTCAAACCACCCCAGGGGCCCTCTGTGAAGAAGGGCCGGCAGGTTGTTGAGTCTATACGAGCACTGCTGCTGAGTGCCTATGTGACCGCCTCATTTCTTCACACAGCACGCTGTGGGCAAAAGATGCGTTGCTACCTCCGTCCTTGGATACAAGAGTCACTCAGTGGCTGTATTAAGCACGCTCACTCCCTCACAGTCATTTCTCTGTTCTTCTCACTCCTCCCACCCCTCCTTTTTCCCACCACTATCTCTGCTGCTCTGGGTGAGTTACTGTAGAGAAGAATCCTCCCTCTTGACAGCTGAGATAAGGAGGTGTGTAAGCTAAAATACAATGAACAGAGCTCGCCTTAGTTGGATGCACCCCGCTGCACTTTGCACTCAGTGTGAGTGTTGACTCTAATCCCTGGAATTTACACAGACATAACAGTTTAAGAAAAAGGTAAGAGGTTTCAGTAATAATTTATGAGAAGCAAAAAAAAACAGAAGAAGAAGCTCTACATAGTTCTAGATGCCAGCTGAAGAGAGATCTGGTCTTAAAATAAGTGTGTGAGCTGTCTTGAAAGCTTATAGGCGGATTTGAAGAGTGACAGTTCTCCTTTCTTCTCTGTTCTGACTCATAATTCTCCCTCCTTCCTGGACTCACGACAGCACGGTATGGTGATTTCCTCCTCTCTGTCACAGCAGACAGGGGAGATGAGGGGATAATGGAATTTCTTTGTATCACGGGCCTGGCATGCTGGCATGCATGCACTGATGCCTAACCACAGCAACTGTCTGCGAGAGCGCAAGGGGGGGAAAAAAAAGCACAAAAGTACCGTATGCACTGGGCACCTTCACTGCTGCAGACATCTGTTCACCGTCTCCATGGTCAGTGATGTCCTTCTGAGGGATGCCACGCTGGTAATCACCATCTTGCGTTCCTCCTCGTGGTCTCGGGTATTACTTACTGTGTGGAGTAAACAGATTTTTAATGAGAGCGACAAGCATTTGCTGTGTGTGTGTGTGTTTTTGAATGGGAATGGGGTGTGTTGTCACCTAGAGACACAGACACATGAGCAGTGGAGTGGAAAAACACTCCCCAAATCTGCTATATGTGGCATTAAAGGCACAATGTGGAGCAAGTGGAGTGCTGCTAATGCAAAGTGCAGAGGCTGTTTGTTGTGAAGTGGGCTGCAAATTCAACAAGAAGTCTCACAAACGGCATATTGAAATGGGGGAAAACAACACAGCCTATATTCCTGACTCATAAACGGCTGAATTAACGCCTTTTTGTTCGCTTGAGTTCGTGTTTGTTGAGGTTAACGGGAGTAAAAAGAAACGCGTTTAGCCGCGGCGGCAGCAGCAGCAGGTGGGATGTTGCCTGGCAGCACCATAGCAACACACAGTTTATGGCTACAGTACAACGGCTAATGCGCGAGCCTTGCTAGTCATTGTGCTCGCGCCGCTCCTTTGCCGCCAGTTGACTAAATAAAACAAAACAGAAAACTCACCTTTTTCACTTAAATTAAATCAAAAAGCTCCCCCGTGTTTGAGTGACTTCCCCGGGAGGTTTACCTGAGGCTCCGGAAAGTCGGCGTCCGGTCAGTCCAGAAAGCAGCACGAGAGTGAGCGTTGGCTGTCCAACGTTGTCTTCCTCCGCCCGCCCCGCCGCCGAGTTCCGGAGCGACTCGCTGCTGCGCGGATGGTTGGCCGTCTGTGTGCTGCTCTGATGCCGCCGTCAGGGAGTGACGTTGCTCGCTGGCCCCGGTGCCAGAGACACACTGACGTGACGCGGTACCCATTGGGTCGTGTGTACACACACGCACACACACACACACACACACAGTGACTCTCTTTGTATGCTCTCACACACCATACACGTGTCGTCTGGTCACACAGTAAAGGGCTAATCCAACCCAAACTCACTTTTTGAGTTTAAAAACACACACATATATATATTTATATATAAATATATACATATTTATGGGACTTTTTAGAGCTAGCTTGCATGCCCAATATGAGTGAGCTGCCTATTGATTTTCATTATGTTATGACTGGAGGTGTTTTGCCTTTTTTATGAGCTAATCATTGTTTATTTAAAGCCTACTTAGCTATTATTATTATTATCATTATTATTAGTGACATGGTCTGAAATGACAGTTGCTCTAATAGGGCAGTCTGTCTGCCTATCGACTTTACATATTACTTTTAAATGATGTGTGACAGACTGCAATATTTAGGCTATGTTTAAAGTCTAGAAGTAGCCATTAAAGGGGCTGTAAGCTGGGAGACAAAAGAGAAAGTCAAAACTGATGCAACAAAACCTGAAATAAACCGACTTTTAGTCCTTGATAAGGGTCAAGTTGCAAAAACACAACAGCAAATCTGTCTGGACTCTGTCTGGTTCAAACCCAGGTCTTTCAAACTCCACCCACAAAGTCTTAAAGGACCATCATGTAGGATTTAGTAGTATCTCACGGTGTAGATTGCAACCAGTGACTGTATAAAGATGTGGAGCTTGAGTGACGCTGAAAATATACACCGCTGGCCGCCACCATGTTGGATGTACTGCTTCTTCCTCCTCCCGTCTTAGAGACGTACATCATTGCTGGACTTGAGGCAGGTCAAATGATGCCTGGGTGCTCTAACAAGAAGTCTGTAACAGTACATACCTGTCAATTAAGCGGTGACACTGTTAATTATACAGAACTTTGACTTCCCATGAACAGGGAAATTAGCTATAAAGACCAAAACTGTAGCTTGAACCAGGCTGTACACGTGTCTATTTCTGCTGTGAAGCTGGCCATTTTAATACGGAGAGTTGACTCACCTGAGGTTGCCGCTTGATTGCAACCCGCTTCACTCTCTTCTTCCTAGCGTGAAGCAGAAACTAGAGCGGCTCAAAAACTTTGTCTGGTCTGAGCTGCTCTAGAATCACGGCAGACTGTTGAAGTGGACCTGCGGCTCTTTCAAAGGTAACAAAAACACAACAGTTCTTATTTTTAACACCAATAAATATGCATATTATATTCAATTTATGTCATATTCTGTAAATAGAGACCCACAAAATCAACACGCACGCACCTTTAATACACATTCTGTTGAAGATTTGAAGTCTTACAAGTGGAGAGTTTCTTTTTAAGCTGTGTTTAGAACCACAGAAGGCATCATGTAACTGTTTTTGCTCTACATTACAAGTAAACTGATGTGCAAGAATCCAACTTTTGTTGTAATAGTTGTACCTTTACTGTTGTAATAGTTACATCTTTGGCCATTGCATAAAAATGCACATCCTTAGACCAGGAAAGAAAAGTCTAAACGCTTGAGAGTGGGATGACAAATTGAGTGAACATACCAGGAAAATTCAGGTTGAGTTTATCCAAACATAGCCTACTATAATTACTGATTTGGCGAGCACAAGGCCGAGCTGAGAAACTGTGCAACATGGCAATGAGGGACAAAAAAAAATAATTTCAGATATTTGCAAACAGAGAAAGGAAAGAAAGTCAGATTTGAAACAAAAGATGAATGTTATGCAGCCCTCACGTGTATTAATTGCATGACGGATGCAAGGACAAGTCATTTTTCCCATGAGTCTCAGTATATCACATTCGTGACTCATCCTTGTTACTCATGCTCGAGTCCAAACTTTGCAGTTAGACCTTTTCACATGCAGCTCATTAAAATTCTGGTCTCATCAGCCGCCGCTAACAGATGTTCAGTTATAGCATTTGTCCATTAACAACTGCAACACCATCACTCTATGGCCTAGAGCTTTGTGCCCTTTCATGGGGAGGGTTGGATCTAAATGTAGGCTGTGTGGCTTGGCCATCTTAGTATTCTGTGCCCTTCCCTGCAGTCCCTTATTGCAGGCAACTGCAGCTACAGTAGTCTCGTAGGAATAGAGGGAACAAGACCGAACACAGGAGAAAGAGGCCACGACAAAATGGGGTGAATTAATGAAAGATTTCTAATCTTTTCATGCTGGCAGGTAGGATTGGGTTAGGGCTTGACTCCTTTTAGAAACACAGTTTAGCTTCGGCTGCGTCGATGTGGGCTGTAGTCAAACACAGAGAGTAAACTGACCTAAACCCAGATGACTCACTTTATCAGCGGAACACAGTTTACCACAAACCATTTAGTCCAATACAGATCTTAATTTCCTGAACATTATTCCATCAAACGGATGATGAGAGAGGAGGCGATTAAGGCTGTTCAGCTTCATCACGAGTTTCTCAAGACCAAAAAACGCCCATTACAACCTGTGAAAATCACCACTGATCCCATTTTCTTTGCTTAGTATCTGCTGGTTTGCCATAGTCATTTCCCCTTTCCCCTCCTATCACTCAAACGCACACTGCAAGAGCATTTCCCCTGAAAACTATTCAGTGTAATCACTTGCAGATAGTTGTCAATTTATCAGAAACCACACACCATGATCATTAAATCATCATCAGCACATTAGGGCGTCATTAAATGCCCCTGCAGCGTCTTTGCATTACCATGATATGCTGACATGTGTTAAAACAGCTGGGGGACTACTCGAAAGAAAAACACTGCCTGGAAAATATCTGCTTTATTTTGTAGTGCCACTCTCAGTATTGCATTACAGGCTGGAAAATCATCATCTCATGGCTGACAATATACCATCAACACAATATTTGTCTTAATTAGCAACGAAAACACAAGAAGCAGCAACGAAAACTCCCTCAGCAGGAGGAAACGTTCTTGAGTTTACAGATTTTTTTATGATATTACAACTCGAAGACAGAGTTGCTCTTATGTAAACAAAGCGCATAATGATTGAGGGAAACATCCATATATTTGAAAAACGGATGTTATGAGGCCCATTCAGTGGTGATATTTTTATGTATGGCTGTAACTTTGATGCAACATCTGATCCATCACTCTGGCAGTTTTATAAATAGTCGCATACCTAACAGAAATGCAGCTTAGTGAGTCAGACATGAAAGATGTGCTAGATTTAACCAAGGCCCTCTGGTTGTAGTAACAAATGATAACTTGGAGGCTAAAAAAAAGACACGGATTATTAAAGTGCTCAGTCTGTCACTTTGTGCTTAGAAATCAAGATTTTGGAATTAACATCCTTAATAATTTTATTCCCTAACAAATACAGACAAACATAAAGAGTTTGGGTGACGGGCTGCTGTAAAAGAGGTGAACATTTATAGTTTTTGCACACATGAATCTTTTACAACGGCGTGACAGATGGAGGGAATGACAAAGAGCAGCAGATGAACGAGAATCCTTTTATGCACAAGCCAGAGCCACTCTACATAAATGCATCTCAAAATGAAACACTGCAGGAGACGTTGGGCCTCATAACACAAAGGCCAGTTAACCAAATGTCTGTCAGAAAAGGTTGTAACAAGTACCACGTGGAAGCTTCTGGATGATTATGTGTATGTGACTGTCTCTATCTGACAAATTAAAATAGATTTTTCTATGATTAACTCCCCGAACAACCTCCTTCTTCTTCCTCGCTAACTGCAACCAAACAACATTTTCCTGAGGCATCATCTGTTGTTCCCACTTGAGCGTCCCATATGGCTAGATATGTATAATTTAGGATCATAAATATACAATCCCTACCCTCCTCTGAACAGACAAGAGGATCCAACAACACTTATCACAGTCTGTTGGGCTCGGTAAATCCAGCAGGGCAGTGAGGTTTTTAGTGGAGCAGCGATTGCTGGTGTAATGCCTTTGACACCCAGCTGTTAATTCAGACTGACAACGGGCAGATATCTGGCAGACCGATGGCAGATGGGGCTTGAATCTCAGATTTACGGAGATAAACGGTGCACCCTCGGGGAGGGAGAGGGGCAGGAGAGGAGAAGGGCTGGGCAAATTTGGTGAAACAACATTTGAGAGTTTATCTGAAAGAATGCATTCTGGTTATTTCTGGACGTCTGTATCATTATCACAGCAGGGGGACGTTGCTTCCTATTAAGGAATAGTATGAATCAGTCTGTAGGGCCTAGTTTTACTGCATTTGTATCATTTCAAATGACTTCTCTGCCCCCCAAAAATATTTAAAACCTCACTCGGTGAATCAAGAGAGAAGACTCATTCATCTGGCCCAGTTTAAGCGGTAGCCTAAAGGAAAGGAAAAAGCCTGTCAGTTCTATCGTTAAGGTTGTTTTATTGTTTCCACTGTGAATCTTCTGCCTTATAAACAAGCTGTTTCGCATTAGATAAGGTTTTATGACTGCCGTGGACGTGAGGGATGTTATTTTGTTGCACTCTTGTGAAGGAGTGTGTTTGCTTCTGTTCCCCTCCCTGGTTTCTGTCAGCCCATCCACAGGATCTCATCTGCCCTCTAATGGCTGCAACGGGCAACAACAACAGCAGCACACACACACACACACACACACACACACATACGCATGATTATTTATGATAATGAGGATTAATTCTGCAGTGATTGAAAGGTCTAAATATAAAAATGGGTAGGATCCAAAGGTGGTTGCTAAATAAAGCCTGCAGCTGTCATTGCTGACTCCCTCTCGTCATCAAAATGTTTTTAAAAGTCTTAATGGTGATGAAAGACTAGAAGTTACAAAAATTAGTCATAGTATGAAGTAGCCAATGAGAGCCTTCCTCTCCTCTGGCAAATGACCCTGCTGTTTACATAAACACGTTACTCATGCCCTCTTGGCTGGGCTCATGTCCTGCTGAAGAGAGGAGTGGGGGAGTCACATATCGCCAGAATCAGAGCAGGTAGACGCACAGGAAGAAGGGGAAACATGGTTTTTATGACTCTGCTGCTCAGTCTGCTGTTCCTGCGACCTGGCCTTGCCGATTTAATGAGTTCTCCATTGGAAGAGGTAGGTGGAAAGCCGCGGGTGAACAAGGAGCACTGCGGTTAGTGATTCCTCTGCAAAGTACATTGAACTCTTCAACTTTAAACTGTTTATCATCCTGTGTAAAAAAGCAGGACCTGCACCAGAGTCAAGACTGTTTTTACTGGACTTACACGACAGTCACTAAAAATAAAATAAAAACAACAAAAGGCTCCAGAATAGTTTTGTAGCTTCATTCAGGGTTTGGGTCACAGATCTAAATTTAGCTGTAGAGGTTTAAAACGGCTGTTTCTACACTCTCTAAAAATGGTGCTGTTGAATGTGTCCTCTTTAAGATTTTTCATCACTCCCTCCATCAGAAAGACACAGTTTCCTCTCCTGGTTCTTCCCCTGACGTCTCAGGTACGTCTCTGAAGTGTAAAAACAGTTTGAAGACTCACACATGATGCAACGAGAACCGTCTTCTCTCTGCCGTAGAGTAATGATGTGTGATATGAAATCTGACGGCACTTTTTAAACATACCTCACCACCTCACCTGTGTTTGTCTCTGTTGGTTCACAGCGGGCGGGCGGCTGCGTCGGGCGGCTGTGATGCCTGATATCACACATCTGGAACTGCTGGTGGTGGTAGGGCCTGATGTCCAGCAGGTCCACAAGCAGGATACGGAGCGATACATCCTCACCAACCTCAACATTGTAAATCTGAGCACAAACAAACACACAGTCAAAAAAACAATGATGGTTAGCTTTGTGTGCCTTAAAACCAACGGAAACAAATACTATTCACAGCACTGTGAACTAGTTGGGGCTAGGGCGAACAATCTGATCTTTATATAACCAGATGTATAGACTGAGGGGCTGATCCTGCAACATATTAACCCGACTTATGTTCCAATTTCCACCCAGGCCTCAGAGCTGTTGAGAGATATGACCTTGGGCGCCAACATGCGAGTGCACCTGGTCCGCATGATCATCCTGTCAGAGCCAGAGGTGAGCCCAGAGTAGTATGTTAGACCGCCACAAACATCTTTATGATCAGTGCCTGACTTTTTCTTACTGTGGTCACTCTTCTAGCCAGAGATCCAAATGTCCACCAACATCACCTCTTCTCTCAGAAGTGTGTGTGACTGGGGCAGGAGGATAAACCCCTCGAACGATACAGACCCGCTACACGCTGATCTCCTGTTGTACATTACAAGGTGTGCCACGAGCAGCCGGCTCGTATTGTACGCAGATGTTTTCTTCATGTTTTATGAATGAACAATAATGTAACTGCACGCTTTTCCATCACTAACAGGTACGACCTGGTGTTGCCTGACGGGAATAAGCAGGTCAGGGGTGTGACGCAGCTGGGCGGCGCTTGCTCTAATGAATGGAGCTGTGTGATCGCAGAGGACACGGGTTTTGACCTGGGAATCACCATCACACATGAAATTGGCCACAGGTAAAGCAGAGGCAAACAGTGAGTCTAGTGTTTACATCACGGCTTAGGAACCTTACAAGCTAACACTATGATTTACACATCTGTCATTTTCAGCCATCTAAGGAAGGTTCTAGGAGTCATATGAGGAGGCGAAGTCCTCTGAAGGTTCTTTAGGTGCTTCTAGGTCTCATTAAAGGTCCAGTGTGTAGGAGTGGCACCCAGTGGCGAAGTTACAGATTGCAACCAAGTAAATCCCACACCTCACTATATGTTCCTAAATCTTACTGGACCTTTAGGGAGTTTCCAGTGGTCAGTGGGAGATTCCTAGAGTTGGTTCTCGGGCTTGTCGTAGTTATTCATGAAGCTCTGATTTTGATTCTAGAGGTTCAAGATTTTAGTAGTGTTGATAATGTTATAGTGGTCCTTTAAGGGAGTCCCAATGGTTCTAGTGGTTCTTTACGATGTTCTCTGAAAATATTCTACGGGTCCAGTAGGAGGTTTTCGTCGCTATCTTAACGATCTAGAGGTTTTTTAGGAGGTATTATAGGTGGTTCTTTAAGAAGTTCCAGTGGTTGATCGTAGCTTTTCCTTCCTTTAAACGTTCTCTATAATTAGCACCAAATATTTCCTGGGAAGTTCTCGTAAATGACAGAGGAGAAAGGTTTCATTACGTTCTGTAAGTGGATGGAAAAATCCTGCGTATGCGTCGCAAGAAATCTCATCTCACCGTATTTTATATTGAATTCGCTTTCACACAGTTTTGGAATCAACCATGATGGAGTAGGAAACACCTGCAGCATGAGCGGGTTCATGATGGCCTCTGATGGAGGCTACAACAGTGTGGATCTGACCTGGTCCCCGTGCAGCAGACAGCAGCTGCTCACATTCTTCAGGTGGGCCAACCTGCTCCGAGCAGCTGTGCGCGACAATGCCTCTCATTCATCATGCACACCTGGCACCGCTGAAAAGGGCGTTTCATATATAAGTCATATCTTTATGATTTCACCTCGGCTTGTTTTAACTGACTCACTTCTTGGGGAAAAAAAGTAGATTTAATATTTCATTCTAATTAAGTCTTTAAAACTTTATAGCATCCAGAAACAAACGCTGATTAATTTTAAGGATTTTTGGCCATTTTGTTTTCATTTTCTAAACAATAAATAAATAAAAATATCAATAAATAATAAATAAAGTGTAAGTTAAAGAAAGGTTAAGTAATTATGAAGCAACAATAAAAAAAATAAATAAACAAAAGAAACAAAATAATACAAAAATTATTAATAATAACAACAAAAGGGCTTGTTTGCTCTTTTCAGACTACACCAAAAACCCAGAATACACATATACTACTATTAGTTTTTGTTCCTTCTTCGCATGTGTTGTCTCTCATTTACACATGTGCTATGATCTGGACTTGGTAGTGAGATGTCACGTGTTTCACTGTTCCCAGTGAAGGTGAAGCTGAATGTGTGAAAGACCTCCCAGCGCTCGGAGGCTCCCTACAGGACTGGAAGCCTGGCCTGTATTACGGCGTTGATGACCAGTGCCGTATAGCTTTTGGTCGCTCTGCAAGAGCGTGCACGTTCACCAGCCCTGACCTGGTAAGTCACCTGTAATCGCAGCTTTATGCCACCAGGCGGCACATCAAAAACATCTCTAGTCCTGCTCACAAGACTGATAATACTCATTTCCCATCAGCCAGCTTGTCGTGTTCTGTCCTGTCACATTAACCCCGATGATGACAGTTCCTGCAAACGTCTCCTTGTTCCACTGCTGGATGGGACAGAGTGTGCACCTCATCAGGTACTTCTCTGAGATCACTGAGTCACTTTGGTTGCAATCATTTCCCCCAGACTGTTTTCACGAGGTGCCATCCTCTCTCTCCTCCCAGTGGTGCTTAAAGGGGCATTGCGTGTCCCCGAATGAGCTCAGCTCCTCTGTGGTGGTGAACGGCTCCTGGTCTGGCTGGTCAGAGTTTACCCCCTGCTCGCGGTCATGTGGTGGGGGAGTCACTCATCGCACACGGAAATGCAACAACCCAAGGTAAGACATGTCCTGCAAGCAAAGCCAGTGCAGAAGATCCCTGAGCTGCGTGGTAACGCTTGTCTAATTTTTCAGACCTGCCTTTGGAGGGAATGACTGTGAAGGAGCGGATATTGAGGCTGAACTTTGTCACCAGCAGGTAAGTTCTTGCTGGTTATGTTTACAGTGGGACTCCATACAGTCTGTCAGTACTATTTACTCAGTCGATCACAGTACCCAGCATCGTCCCACGTTTTTTTTTTTTAGCCTGCTCTCCCCAAAACAAACCTCCAAAGACAGAAGCACCGCTGGGATGACTCAGAGAACTCGAAGGCGAAGAAGTTTCAGAGCTATTCTTGAAATCAGTTTCAGACAGAGTCAAATGTTTTCAACATATTAACGTCAGTTTGGTGCTGAAGGTGTAAAACTGTGTGAGTGGTGGAGACAGACAAGTAAGAAAAGTTGTTGTTGCAGCCGTGCGAGCGCACCCAGCTGGATTTCATGGCAGAGCAGTGCTCCCAAACTGACCTCCACCCCCTCTACCTGCTACCAAACACCGCCTCCTTCTACACCTGGATCCCTGCTGTAGGCTTTGCAAAAGGTGGAGCTTAAAGGAAACCTTTTGTTTTTTCATATGTGAAGTGAAAAACTCTTTAGCTCTTATATTTTTTACCTCCTCCTTGCAACCAGGTGATGAGCAGTGCCGATACATGTGCCAGTCAGATGGAGAAAACTTCATAGTGAGCCGCGGCTCTCAGTTCGTGGACGGGACTCGCTGTGAGTCAGACAGCCCTCCTCCCTTTGGCTCCACAGCTGCTTGCCTAAGAGGGAGATGTCAGGTAGAGATGACTAAGTGAGACTCAGATGCAGTCTTACTCTCACACTACAGACTTACACCTTCTTCAAAATTCGAACTCTTTGTCTCCCCTTCAGCTGTTTGGCTGTGATGGTGCGCTGCACTCTGGGAAAGTGAAGGATGTGTGCGGGGTGTGTGGTGGAGATGGATCATCCTGCCGTCTGACGTCTGACTCCTACACTGGTGGTCAGGCCAAAGGTACCAAACAACCAATTATTGAACAGAAAATGATAGATGATTACTCATTTAAAGCTAAACTATCAAACACTGTCGGCTTCCTGCTTCTTAAACATGATTATTTCCAGATTTTCTCAGTTTGTATGATGGTAAACTGGATTTTAAGATTACTACTTTGGATTTTGGATAATTTTTCACATTTTTCTGACCTTTTATGGACAAAATCTGACTAATAGCAGAAATAAAGGTCCCGTATGTTATGTTGGTTTGTTTCAGAGTACACCACCTTCCTGTCTCTGCCGGTGAACGCCACACAGGTTCATATCGTCAACAGGGCGCCTCTCTTCACTCACATGGGTGAGCCTTGTCACTTCAGATCTACGTTCCTACAACAACTCGATTAAAACGTGAATTTTTGTCTGCAGCCGTAACGGTTGGAGATCGCTACATCGTGTCCGGGAGCGGCAGCATTGCACTGAATGTGACCCACCCCTCCCCGCTGGATGATGACCGCCTGGAGTATCGCCTCCACCTGACCCTTGACCTTTTGCCTGAGATGGAGGAGCTGCTGCTGCCCGGACCGCTGCAGGAGGAGATAAACGTGCAGGTCAGGGGAGAAAAATATCTTCTTCGACATCTGAAAACTGAAAGGTGTGTATTTTACATCACTTTTGTCTCTTTGCAGGTCTATCGCAAATATGGCAAAGAATACGGAGAGAGGACGAATCCAAACATCAGCTATCAGTTCTACGTACCCACCAGAAAGAGCAACTTGACAGACATCACACCCAAACGCAAATGGGTCGTCTTCACGACAGCCTGCTCTGTCTCCTGTGGATCAGGTTGCTAACTGTTCAATCAAGGGTCACATTGAAAAACACAAAAAGAAAAATGAGTTTGATCGTTATAAATCCATCCACTGCGCATTTTCCTGTTTTACAAATGAGATCCAGAAAGAGGCGTTTGTGTAACCGGAGCAGCAGCATTGACCTTTTTCAGGAGGCTTTAATCTCGATTTACAGCATCTGTCTGTGATAATAACACTGCAGCGCTGAACCAAATGTCCACTGAACTGATTCCTTTTTCTTCCACGCATGATCTTGTTGTTTACAGGTGTACAGAAGCACATACACGTCTGTGTGGACGAAGCTACCAACAACCACTTGGAGGAACGCAACTGTGAAACACCTCCTCCAACCACTCCGCTCCACACAACCTGCCAGCTCTCCCCCTGCCCTCCCAGGTTCACTTCATACTCGTGTTCTTTCCCCGCGGGCTGACATCCACCCGGAGCTCAGCACAGACGGGTATACATGAATGCTTTTCTGTTTTGCAGGTGGGATACGGGGACGTTTGGGCCTTGTAGCGCTTCGTGTGGTGGAGGAGAGAGAGTGCGTCCTGTGAGATGTGTGCAGAAACGCGGAGCAGATGTGGTGAAGGTTCCAGAGTCTGAATGCTCACCTGACACAGCTCCGAATACGGTTGAAAAATGTAACCTGCAGCACTGTCCTGCCAGGTATAAAGTCTCTGTACTTGGGTCAAATAAAATCCTCCGAACCGCAATATGGAGAATTTCAAGTGTTTTATGTGGAAACTGGTTCACGCGTGTTTACAGGTGGCGTGCGTCAGAGCCAGGGGAGTGTTCAGCAGTGTGCGGGCCAGGAGAAGCCAAGCGCAACGTGTCGTGTGTGCGGTCAGAAGGCGGTCAGGACGTTGAAGTGGATCAGAGCTTATGTTCAGAGGAGATCAAACCGGCTGATTCTGTGCCCTGTGTGGTCGATGTTTGCCCCATCGGCTGGGAATCCAAGGGAGAGGTAAAGCAGAAACTAAAATCTCATCTCTTAATGTGCAGGGAGTCTAAACATCGTCTTTCTCGAGCAGGAACAGCCCGTGCTGAAGTCTGGTGTGTTGCCACGATCCAGACAGGCTCCGGTGTACGTCTGGAGTCCCTGTTATCAGCCACTGCTCAAAGACCTGCGGCAACGGTACGTGAAACGACGCACTCACCTTCACTCTGAGACAGCATCTCCTCATCAGATAAGGTCAACCAAAGCCTGATGCTTATGTAGGAACCCTGCAGGTGTGGTTCTCCTGCGTGGACCACCGGACCAGACTCGGGGTGCCTGACTTCCACTGCGATGCTTCTACCAAACCTCCTCCACACGCTGAGGCCTGCAACACGTCTCCCTGCCCTCCTATGTGAGACACCTCACATGCATTCAACATACAGTTAACACACATTAAACGTGCAGTACATCTCATGTTTGTCTGCTGAGGATTTTTAAAAATTACAGCGTGCAGAATCTCGTTATGACAACCAGGTGGCGCTCTAAGCAAGGAGTCTGCAGTGTAACGTGTGGAGGAGGGGTGGCCAACAGGGTGCTGTACTGTGCTAGAGGAACAGAAGGGGAGGAGGAGGTGGTGGAGGATTCAGAGTGCAGACACTTTCCCAAACCCACAGCAGTGGTTTCATGTAACACTCACAGCTGCCCGGCAAGGTAGACTTTGTCTGTGTGTGTCTGTAGATTTCAACAAAGGTTAGCATGAGATGATGCCTCATGACATTCCAGACAACTTGCAATACAAACATTTGATTCATAAATACATGACAGTGCTATCTATTAAAGTCTGTTCACCTCCTGCAGGTGGAAAGTGTTCAGGACATCTCCCTGCTCGGCGTCCTGTGATCTGGGTATCGCTCAGCGGGCTGTGTCTTGCGTCCAGTTCGTTCACGGCAAAGAGAGTGTGGTGCCGGAGGAAAACTGCCGTGCAGCTGTGAAACCGGCCACCGCAGTGCCCTGCCTGGTGCAGGTCTGCACCGTCAGATGGGAGCTGAAACCGTGGAGCCAGGTACGTTTCCATGGGAGACTAATGGACTGATACATAAAGATCAGATTATATTCATGGAACCAATTAGAGTAATTATCTCATTCCAGCTTTGCATAGACCGTTTACTTCAAATAACATCTACTTTGCAGATTCTTTTCCCACCATCGCAGGTATCAAGAGGTTTCCATTTATAAGCAGAGTGTTGAAACTTGCTCGAGGTGTGTAATCCATCACAGTCTGCACTTAAACTGCATTACCATGATAATGTCCAATGACAAAGAGTAATGCAGACTTGATGTTCTCCGTGATGGATTGCACAACTCAAGCAAGTCTCAAGAGTTTGTCAGACGATCTTTTTAGGGAAAAACAAAAAAAAAAACGCATCCAAAAATTTTAGATATAAATTCAAAGATCGTCAGCACACATGCAAATGTAAAAATAGCTTTCTAGGACAGAGCTTAAAGGAATAGTTTTGAGAAGCACTGGAGCAGCAAGGAACCTAAACAACGCACAGCTCTGCAGCCGGGGCAGAACACGGGAGTCGCTGGTCCACTGCTGCCTCGATTGGTTAGTTTGCTTGTGGGCTGATATGTGCAAACAAAGTGGTACAGTACCGTTTCTTTCCAAGGATTCCTCTCCTTATCCCGAGACATGCCGCCCTATAATTATGCACTTCTGTGATCACCGTGCGATCTTATACTGATAAATGAAGTTCCTAACTCTGTGAGCAGAGACAAATTCCACCAACCCTGAAGGTAATAACTGCAGAAAACCGCTGCTATGTTGTCTTGCTCTCAGTGTTCAGTACCCTGTGGATACGGGATCCAGTCCAGAGCTGTGTCCTGCATGGGCCCCTCTAAGACGGAGCCCCTCAGCCCTGTGCGCTGTATGCACATGCCCAAGCCCATCACAATCCAGGGCTGCAAGATGGGCAGCTGCAAAGAGGAGGGATCTCTGTTGTCTCTCACTGTGAGCCACACAGATACACCTCCACCACCCGATACACCTCCTCCAAGTCAGACAGAGGCCGTCACCATCCCACAGACCACTACAACAACCAGTCCCACGCCTAAACCCAGTTTGTACACATGCACTCCAACTACTTACCCATCCTCAGTACGAGCTGAAGGCAGATACAGGATTCCTCATTCCAGTTTCTGCTTTTAACCAGGTGTGTGTGGACAGCTACTCCTGGAAGAATCAGGCACGGTGGACCTGAAAGACGCAGCCGGACGCTGCACCGTGTCCATAGGTCGCCCCCTAGATGAAGTCATTTCTGTTAAAGTGGAATCTGGCTCCCTGAGCTGCAGCAGAAGTAAGTTACATCACACATAAAGGTTGATATGTTTGCTGCTGACGTTAACTGAATGTCTGCCACTCTGCTGTGTGTTTCCACAGAGGAGTTTGTTGCATTTTTCGACCGGCTGGCGTTCGTAAAGAAGTGCCAGCTGATAGAAGGTAGCGAGCTGACCACCAGGACCAACGTGCTGCTGGTGCGTCAACATCTGCTCACCCCTGGAAACGGGATTGTGTTCACCTACAGCTCGCAGAAGAACACGAAGAAGAGCCACCATCATCAGAGTAAGAGTGAAGGTTTGGAGAAAGAGGAGGCTTCACTTTTCTATGAGTGAACTATGAGTGAGGCTCAAAGATTTGAGTCTGTTGCAACATGAAGGTTAAAAACTGAAGGTGAAGGAGGGTGAAACCTAACATGTTCTTGCTGGGATTATCTTGATTCAACAACAGTAGTTTTGCTATGTTTTTGCATTGAGTTTGGCTGGATTTGTTCATGCTTTTCTTTATCTGTTTACCAAATATTAAATGTGGCACGTCTTTTGCTCACAGACTGTGACATTCAAATGTTTTCCCCGAGTGGACTCTTTGAAAATCCAACCACGTCCAGCACTAACCACACCTGTCGAGTCCTCATCAACGCCCCTCCCTCAGTGAAGATCCGAATCCAAGCGCTGCACATAGGATTAACATTCAACTCCACCAACTCTCAGTCTACGTACATCATGGTGCGGACAAACTGTTTCTGTTTCAATGTGCTGCACGCTTATTTACTGACATGAGGGGAAAGAAAAGTGTGATAACTGCTGCACCCATTTGTGCTTCTTGTTCAGATCCGGGACATGGACGTCTTAAAGACCAACGTGTTTAAAGGCCAGCAGCTGTTTCTGTGGCACTCCTCTGGAAATATGGCCGAGATTGAATTTCACGGAGACTACCTGCATTCCAAAGGGAGCTTCAGAGCTGAATATTCGTTTATGCGACGCTGATAATAAATATTTTTAAGGTTAAGTTACAGATGTTAACTTCTATTCTGTTGATTGGAAAGAATTGTGCTAATTATTTTGACCTGAAATAAAAGAATAAACAGAGCCAAAGCATTTAAGATCTTTAAGTTCAGGGATGACAGCATCATTGTGAAGACCGCACCAGGAACTATGGAGTATAAACAAGGAGCAAAAATTCATACTATAACAATCGGTAAATTCTGTTTATATATTAAACACATTGATATATTAAAATATAGAATTTCCATCTCAGAATATCTCCTCATCACAAAGGCATAACATATTCTACATCCCACATCCCTCCGATAGCCGGTTCCAGCACACTCAGTACATTGTGCGTCTATGCCGGCGTGGCATTGTGCCAGCCGGGCTCCGGCACCGGTTCAGCTCCAGCTTCCCGTCCAGCCCGTCGGGACACCCAACACCGTGCCAGGCCCCAGTGTGGGATCACTGCTTGGCTGTTGCTGTGTCTTCCAGGAGAGCTCTCATGTCCAACAGAGCATCCTCTACAGCTTGGGCAAACTTGGCAGCGTGCGTCTCCTCGCAGCTGTTGAACGCCGTGATGGCGATGTTGATGTGCTCATCCATGGGATTGTAACACACTCCATAGCCATCTGGCACCATCGGACCAAAGCACATTGCACAGTCTGTTTTGGAGCCAACCTGCACGCGGAGACGCAAACAAACAAACAACAAACATGACGACAGATAATCACTCGCTCAGCGATCATAGACTTTTTATTCTTGGATACAAACATACCTGGCTGGTGGAGAGATTATAATGATGAGCCACAGCAAAAGACGTATCCATGAATATCTCAGGCATGGAGGTCAGGTCTTCAATGCTCAGCATCTTCAGCCCGAGGAGGTGTCTGTCTATGGCTTGTCCGTGGATCGCCTAACAGAGAAAAGCTGCATGTGTAGAACTGATTTAACAGAAAAGAGTCAAAGCCTCTGAATGAACGCGAGTCCTCACGTTGTACGTGTTCTCCTTGTGTGTCTGAGCGGCGTTCTGCAGCAGCACTAGCCTCTCTGCGTTCTGTTGGGAACATTTAGGCCTCAGTCAGACATCTTTCAAGCCTCAAGCTGCACATTTACAGTGAAACTCCTTCAGTGATTTAACAGCACCTGTTTCGCCGGGTCCTGCATCGCCTGCACGAATTTAAAAGAGTCTACAGTAGTTGCACGGATCGCGTCCGTCCGCCCGTATTTGAACATTCGTAAGGACGCACTCTCATACGTGGAGCAGCAAAGATTATACATCCTGAAATACAAAAACAGCACGCATGATATGCGATCTGATGTCTGACATCCAGCACAGTGTTACGACTATAAAAAGGCGTCTCTTACCTGAAGTAGGCGAGTTGAAGAGCCATTTGCACGAAAGCATCCGGACTCAGCTTATGTTGCTTTGGTACATTTTTCCCAAAATGAGAAAACATGAGAACTTTCACGTCTAAGTCGTGCACCATTCTAAAGAAAGCCAGAAAAACAGGAGTTAAACAACACGTCTGACTTCAGAGCCGACAGTAACAATCACAACTGCTGCAGGTAACATACATGTTCATATTTTGTTTGGCTTTCTCAATGTCTCTCTTGACCTCAGGTGTAATGTTAAACCGCAGTTTCAGAGGCATGGACAGTGGAACCATGGGAGAGCGGACCATTTCAGTTCTCCGTCTGCGTGGAGGAAATATCACACAGTCACTGTCAGTTCATTTGAAAACAGGGAAAAGCCTCACGCATGAGCGAACAGACACGTACATGTATTTAACCACGTAATCGATGAGGAACACGATGGGCGGCCCCTCTGCGGGTGCGTGCTCGTACACCAGTCCACACGTACCGTCTTCACCGACGATGAACTGAGGGCGATTTACAAGAACATTCGAATGACACAAAACATCCTGTTTCTTGCTAGAAGCATGAGAGAGGAGCTGAACTATACAAAAACCAAACTACTGAAATAGTTTTATTGACCCTGACTCCTTAAAAGTAAAAGTCATTTGTCTCAAACTGACCTGTAACGTCTTGTCAAACCAGCGGTTGCCGCTGTTCCAGCGAGCTCCTCCTCCGTGCAGCATCTGGGCAGCGGCGCGGCTCTGGTACAGCTCATCGGACACCCTCGGCATCAGGGGCGTCCAAACACACTGTGAAGATGCTTTTCTGGATGGCACGGACTGACTCCTTGTTCGTCTTATCTGAGGAGGGAAGAAATCTGAATTAACATCTATACTGAGCATTTCTGCACTTTCAGGCTCTTTAAGTTTTCCTCTTTAGTCCGCTCACCCTTGATCAGGTTGTTATAGGCTTTTCCCCAGGTGTTGCGGTGCTGTGAGGTAAGGATGCCAATAGGCTCTTTGTTAGTCTGCAACGAAGAGTTCCAGATCTTCTCCAGCTGCATGTACAGCTGGTCAACTGTGAGCGGGGTGCCATCGCTGTTGTACACATCCAAGACAAAGAACTGAGGGGAGAGAGAGAGGAAGCCGGGTCAGGCTGCACCAACGATAATGAGCACAAGATAGAGAAGAACAGCAGCGCCATCTAGAGTACCTGGAAATTGTGGACCACGGTGATGTGAGTGGGAGGTGTTTTCCCGATGGTGTGATTCACAACAGTGTCTCTCTTTGGGCCGGGGATGCGACAGGAGGACAGGATCTGGTAATACTGGTCCATACACAGCGGCTTCTTGCTCAGGTACTCTACAGGCAGGGTGTCACTACAACACACAGCACACACTCACATCAACCACTTATAAACTGCAAGTCATGGTGATAATCTGTCACGGCATCTGCATGAAAACTCACGTGTCAATCATTTTTTTAAAGTCCAGAACTCCTGCGATCAGTTTGGCAGCAAACCTGCACAGAAGACGACTTATTAACGATCTGAAGGTTCATGAAGCCTTCTGGGTTTTAAAGGGTGTAAGAAAACTTTAAAAGTCTACAGTCATCAGGCCTATAGCTCAGCATTTTATTCATTTCTGCGAAGAAAACTGAATTAAACTGAGCAAAAATAGAACAATGACCAAGCGTCAGGCAGAATGAAGCACTGAATTAGTCAGAACAGAAGCACATGAAACATAATACAGACAAAAAAAGGCTCAACTCTGATGCAATATTCAAATGTAATAATCGTTTGACGCAAACTTCCTGCAGTTATCTGTTCACCGTTTGAGCTAACTGTATAGAGTTTCAGTTGTTCTGCATTAAATATAATATCCAGCATCCATAAAATGTCACTTAGACGAGGGTCCCTGAAGGACACTGTGCACACGAGGGGGTGCACAGACAACACAAGCACCATATCATATTATTATGGTGCCACTGGCTGTCAAGCTGTGAGCTTACTGTACCCCAGCACTGGCTTCATCTGAGTGTTCGTCCACGGGGCCACCGTGTGCACTGCATATCCCATCGGTCACCGTGGCCAAAAACAGCTGAGCCATGCTAAGAGTAGCCAAAAGGCTTTAAATAGCCAGCATGCAGAGGGAAGCCTGTGCAAAGGTCGGCCTCGCACGAGCTCGTTTATGCTGCGCTTCAGCACGATGTAGATCACGTTTGGAGACGACTTTATGAGCTCTTATGATTTATAACTGATATTATGTGAACTCAAGAAATTTACACACTTTGGACGTGCTGGCTCTTTTTTTGTGTGTGTGTTCGTGGCAGGGTTTCACGGTGGATGCAGGTTGCTCACCTCATCTGTCCTTGTCGATCGTGGAAGTTCATTACGAGGCAGGACAACCCCAGGACTGGTGTAGACCGCCACCGGCATACGGCAGTCTAGATAGGCTGACTGCATCCACCATTCTGACAGCTACGTAAATGAAGGAGTAGTCATAGAGCAGGATTCCAAATACACAGTTGTCTAACACACAAAACATGCCCAGATATCTACCCAGTTCTCGGTCTTGCGTGCCCGTCGCTCCAGGCCTTTCTGCAGCCTTTCCCCAACACCACCCTTGAGGAACTCCTCCACCAGTTGCCGGGTGTGATCCAGCTCCTCCTCGCTCACGATGGGCTCCAGAGCGGCCAGGTATTGCTCGCATGTCTGCTTCAGAGGCGGCACAGGCAGCTTAGGTAAACCCTCCTGGTGCACCAGGGACCTCTCTGGGATCTGTGTCACCGGTCTGACCAGGCGACACGGCTTCACCACGCCAGACCGCAGCTGGAAGAGACGGTTATAATAAGCACAGAGTCTTTGCACGTGGCAGGCAAAAATGGAAGAAAATGCTGTTTAGAGCCTCTAAAATATTCATAATAATATTATATTAAAGTGAATATTTGGATTTTGGGCTGAGACGCCATGGATTAATGAAATAAGATGGATGTTTATCACTATTATCTGACATTTTATCGATCAAATAATTAACCGTGCAATCTAAAAAATCATTTATTATTACGTTATTTGCAGCTCTAAACTAAGAAAGCATCACAGCTGCTCTTTGATCAAATATTTTCAAAAACATTTAATTTTCCTGATAATCTGATCATTAATAGTTAGCAGATGCTGCCTCACAAATCCAGGTGTCACCAGCTCATTAAAGATCAAATGTATGCAGTCGAAGCCTGCAGCTGTAAATGACTCAGTACACCAACGAGCTCCCTCTCTAACGATTTACAAAGTCACATACTTTACAGTAAGGTGACTGTGAAAAGTGACACCAAAACAAGCGAGCGAGGGGGCCAGGGGCCGGTCGCACTGTTTGGACCCGGCGGTGAAGAGATCTGCCAGCTTATAAATAGAAGGTTGACACAGGTTGAAATGGGAGCTTAAACAAACACACATGAAAGCGAGGAACATATATGTGTGTGTGTGTGTGTGCCCTCCTGCTATCAGTCAAATAAAGTCATTATCTGATAAAATAATGATAAGATTTCAAAATAAAAAGTCGGAGGAGCTCTTACACGAGTGTTAGCTCATTTAAAATCCATGTGGGAATATTGATTAATTAAGGAGAAGTGAATCAAATCAGAGGATAAATACTTTATTTTGTGGCAAATCTGTGGGAATACAGACATACTTCCGGTTGGATTTTCAAAATAAAATGTTGTTGACGTCTTTTTTTAGCGACACACAACATAACAAATATAATAAATATAATGTCAACAATGAATAAAAGCTCTGTAGTGGTTAAAACTATTAATATAAAGCTTTAATCCATCGGTGTCCTTTTAATTTGTAGCATGCGCAGTAAGCTTATGCTACATGCTAGGCTAATGTTAGGCGTAATGTCACAGTGAGAAGCGGCTGAAAACGAGCCTGAATTAACAGTATGCACGTACGAGCCATCATGACACCCTGCAGTCTTTGAATATGAGTTGTAATTAAACATAATTTGATGACATTGTTGCTGTCCCGTCCTGTACCGTGCAGTGCTCCACCCCCCTCAGCTGCTCCATGCCGCGCAGCCAAACGCAACGCTAAGTGCGTTTTGTTATTACGCACTCAAAAATAACATGCAAATAAATAAATAATTCAAGAAACGGATAAAAGGTCCGTTAGACTCACCGCGGATCTGACAAAGACACCCAACATGTTCGCCCGACACACGCGTTAAAGTGTTTGACTGTCCCGGGTATATAGATGGGAAAGCCTCGGGCAGTCATGTCTCAAGGACAGAGTGCTCTGTCTATTCTCAGCCTGTCTGTCTGTTCTGTCCGCCCCCATCGGACCCACAGAGGAAAGACAACTGTGAAGCTCTCCACCACAACAACAAAAAAAAGTCCAGATTTTATATTTATTTATTTAAAAATGGGAGTTTGGCGCAGGCAAAAATATTCACCAGCCTCATTTTCAGCGTATTAGAATGAAATAATAAAGTCAAGTGATCTGTAGGAATTAATAATGAGCTATTATCTTTGAGTTTTAATCATGGAAGAGTCATAAATTATGAATATGATCTCCCATAAGACATAAATAGGAAGAAAAATACAAGGTCCACTCTTAACACACACTTAACAAGTGTCTGCTGATACTCGTATAATTTTACAAGTTGTAATTTAAAGCCAATACATCAGTGTGTTTTTTAAATGATGTTAGTTTTATTGATTAATAAAAGTAGACCCTGGTATAAATAACACATTTACAGACTGATACTCTGCCTCGGATCTGATGCATTGAGCCTGTACAGATCTTTACTCGCCACATGATGGAGCTCGTCCAACATGTTTCCAGAGAAACCAGCTCATTTCTTCAGGAAATACAAACCAGAAAAAAAACAGAGACAAGACTCCAGTACCCCGAACCAAGCACCAGGAAAATAAAGGCTTGAAACCAAAGGTACACTTCATTTTTATAGTGTGTGGATGAATGGTATTAACCGGCACAGGAGATGTTAATGCGTAAAGTGGTCCGAAATGGACCGAAGAACCACATTTGATGCAATAACAGAGGAGAGAGAGAACTGCAGTCGTGTCATGGTTTATTTGAAAGCAATAAAATAAAACGATACAAAGAAAAAACAGTCATACAAATCAAAATGCTTCGATTGCTCTGGTCCAGCCGCTGCCTGTTAACAGTGTATGTTTTAAACAAATTGTCTGAGCGGCGAATATTTGCTCAAGGTCCGTCTGCTGCCAACTCACAAACTCAGATAGTCCACCTGAACCCAACACTGAGATCAGGTTGGAGATGTTCGTGCTGTCCAACTGGTCCGAGTCTGAATGTGAATCATCATCAGTCCTCATCCTTTTACATGGCACCGGCCCAAAGTCTGGCAAATAAAACTCTGGATCAACAATATGATAACTTGTGTCCATCATCTTTCGCTTTTTACCGTAGCACTGCGCGCCCTGCGGCTGTTTTGACTGCGCGCAACAGTCTGAGTGGAAGTATCCGTTCGTGACAGTAGTCACCACATGCGTGTCCAAGTCCAGGACAGTCTTTTGGTTGGCTTGTGCGTTTGGGATAGGTAACTCCCAGGAGGATTTGTCTGCACAACTCCAACAGGCTTCCGAAACCATGAGGTCAGAGTCACTTGGTGAGACCATTGCGCAGGCAGATGCGTCTTGGTGCGCCACCTCTGCAGGCTGGCCGATGGGCTGGTGCGCTCCGCAGTGCCAAGTGTCCGACTCAACCCCAGTAAAGTTGCAGTAGAAGTCATCGGCCAACTCCGTTAAGCTCCCAGTCAATTCTAGATAGTCGTGCCTTTCGCGGACGGCGGCTACATCCTCATAGTGATGCGTCCTCTGCGTTTGCGACAAGTTTTTGCTCATATAAAACTGCCTGGCGTTTCTCAGTACGTACGTTACCAGTAAGTTCTTGTGGAGCTTGATGCCTCCTCTCTGCGTCCTGGAGCTTTGGATTTTCCTCAAAGAAATGGAAATCAGATTCTGTGCGTCAAATGCACACTCCATCCTCAACCGGGCCACCCGCTTCTTTCCTCTCAGTCTCTCAAATCGGCTGTTTCTTAACTGAAGAAAATATCTATGTCTTTAGCTGAGATTCCTACTCGATTCGTGTAGACTGTGTCCATAGCGCTCCATGTCTTCCCAGTAAGGGCATGGATTTGCAACTCTCATCTTTCCTTGCCACGCCCTCACGTAGACATTGTCCAATGGGAGGGAGGCGGTGCTTCTGTTATACGCAAATATCACTACGAGCCTCATTCAGAATGCACGTAGGAGCTGGCATGCTGCATTTCACTAAATGTGTCCTGAGCTTTTTAAATCTCAGTGCGGACGAAAAATGATTGTTGTTCACGTAGAAAAGTAGAAGAGGACAGAGCAGAGGGAGAGGAGTGGGAGTGTAGGAGAGAGTGACAGAAGAGAAGAGGACACACGGAAGAAAGTCACAGGAGAGAACACACAGCAACACTGGAAGAGGACAGATCATGTAGAAGTAGAAAGTAACAGAATAGAATAAAGAAAAAGTAGAGAGTGACAGATCAGAGCAGAAAACAGAGCAGAAAGAGTGAAGGAGAATAAATCTATGACAGATTAGAGCCATAGAGTGACATAGAGTAGAATAGAATAGAATGGAATACCCCAGAGAGTAATCAAATTAAATACAGTAAAGAGTAATGGAATAGAACCAAATAGAACATACCAGACAGTAATAGATTAAAACAGACTACAGAGTGAAGGAGAGAGCAATAGAACAGGACAGAACAGAACATAGCAGAGAGCAATGAGATATCTTGGAGAGGAATAGAATAGAATAGAATAGAATCAAATAGAATAGAACAGACTACAGAGAAAACTGATAGAGTAGACTCGAGCAGTGAAACAGAGAAGAGGACAGCAGAGACAGATGAAATGAAATAGAACAGAACATATTAGAGTGTCATTAAACAGAACGGAGTAAGAAAAACACAGGATAGAAGGTGAGAAGTAGAACAGAACTCAATAGAATATTCCAGAGAACAACCAAGTAAAACAGAACAGAACATACTAGAGAGGAATGTGATAGAACAGAACAGAACACAGAATGGCATTAGAAGAGAAGATACAGTAGAACATAATAGAATAGAACTGAATGAAGAGCGGCACAGAGTAACAGAAGAGGAGGAGAAAAACAGAGCAGAAGGTGTGAAGTAGAACAGCAACAACAGCAGATGAGATGAGAGGGTAGTATAATAGAACAGAACATACTAGAAAGTAATAAGATAGAACAGAATATGGAGTGTAACTGAGAAGAGGACAGGATAGACAGAGGACTGGAATATCACAGAGGAACAGAACCTGAACATAGAGAAACATTAGAAGCCAAAACACAGTAGAACATCATAGAACATGACCGAATGAAGAACAGTAGAGCGTAACATAATAGAGAATAACAGAAAAACAGAACAGACGAGACAGAGTAGCATAACAGAACAACTCCAGAGTAACCAAACAGAACAGAACAGAACAGAACAGAACAGAACAGAACAGAACAGAGCGTACTAGACAGCCAGATTAGAATAGAATAGAATAGAAAATGATAGAATAGAATAGAACAGAATAGAATAGACAAACACAGCAGAATTGAGTACCAAACTTATCAGAGCTCTTTTTGGACAGAGACATTTATATTTCAAACATCTTCACGGAGCCGTAAATGACAGAAAGACAAAATAAAACACGTCAGAGTCGAAACAACGAAGAAGCAAGAGAAGTTTTTTTTTTTTAAGTATGTTTTGGATCGACGTTTGAAAAAGACAAACATTTTCCACAGAAGCAGAGCTGGAGCTTCTGAACGCAGCCTCGCTGAGACGCATGAAGGCTAACGACCAAGAAACTGAGGAGAAGACGGGATACAGTCATATTCACAGCCCATGCTGTTCTATGAGTGTGTACCGTGAGTGTTTCCTCAAAAGCTACATTAAATACACTCACACACACACAGCACATAGCTCTAATGCTCATAGACACACACATGCAGTAAATTATGAATGTCATGTCTGAACCTGACAGTGATGTCATTAGGACCGCCTCTGATAATAGAAATATTGTTACTGCAGTCAGATGTGTGAGGCTGGAGCTCTTTGTAGAGAGATTATCTGTCATCCGTGCCCCACATCTGTTTGTGTGTACACACACACAGATGGCTGACATCATACCGAACACCTGGATGTGACTTTGATTTCCTGCCAAATACGTGAATCAGGAGGACAGCCACCATTACGCTTATCATGCTCTGATAATATGTGTAAATTGGAGCCTGACATATGTGCTCTCTACGGAATATAGTTTCAACGGCAGAGAGCAGATTGACGTTACGTATTAAGGTACGGCGTGCGACGTGTGACATAACTAAATTCATTTGTTTAATGTCTTTAAAAAAGTATCTTTAACTGTCACTAAGACTTTACTTGAAGGTGGAGGAGGAGTCTTTATGTGTAAATGACAAACTCAGGTTAAGTTAAAGCTGATGACGCTTTTCTTAAGTTCTTGTGAGCTGTCACGCTGTTACAGTATTCTCATATGACTTTGTCCAATACTGTGTCTTAATTTGGTTACTTCTGCTAGTACACGTCTACGTAGTACACCGTGTACTTCCCGGAGTAGTGTGCTAATTCTGGCAGGGTAGTGCTGTCTCAATTCTGAATGTGGCAATTGTGACGATTGCAACATCGTCTTCTTCTTCTTCTTCACCAAAGTGCAGCCGTGCAGAGCATTACTGCCAACAGTTTATAAATATTAAACATGAGTACAAGTTAAATCTGTATGTTACGGTGCTGGTAGAGCTCCAGCAGCTTCCTCTGCCTCCATTTTGACATTAGGAGGTGGTCCCTCCTCTTCCTCCACGTGGCCAAAATGGTGACCATCGAGGGTGAGGAGTGTCCAGTGTTTCACACACTCTTTGACCATATTTGACATAAGTGACAGCGTGAACACACTCATGGACTCAAAATAGTAAGAGTAGGTATGGAAGTGCAGGAATTAAGACACAGCACAGCCTTGATTCAACCTCTATAGGTAATAGATACAGTAGAAGATACAGTGTAGTACAGAAGAGTACTGTATGGTATATATTGTATATTATGCACATTACTAATTCATCTTCTTCCCCTGAGTTTTTGAGCTTTCCATCTTGCAGGTTATCACGGATTGGTTGTGCCTGATGGCGACTGCAAACATTCTTGATCATCAGTACAATTAGTGACGTAGTTGTGTAGCTATAGTTGTAGTTTTTCTCATTCTTATTGCTGCTGTGCATCTTTATCTCTCTCTCTGTCCTCCCGGCGTCCTCCCTTCTTTCTCGCCTTCTCCCTCTACAAACTCACCCAACCTCGGCAGATGTCCGTCCACGATCAGCCCGGTTCTGCTCGAGGTTTTTTCCTCGCCGCTCGTGCCGAGTTTGCCGTGCTCACGGTGGGAATCGTTGGGTCTCTGTAAATAATATTACAGTTAGATGCTCTTTATGGAAAGTGTCATTCGGTTATGATCTGGCATTAAATAAATAAAAGTGACATTTAGGGCAAAATCTACGTTTGGCTCGCTGAGTTTCAGAATCGGCTTTATTAGCCAAGTATGTGTGCACAGAAGAAATTTGACTCTACTCATTGACTCATGAGTAGACATGACAGCTAAGAACAAAGACAGCAAAGCTGAACAAATAAAGGTGAAGAACAGACAAACACGGGGAACACTTTATTTGGATAGTCCCTCTACAGAGTATCTGTAACATTTCAACAGCGTATTAGTTGATGTTACACCACCACGGTCAAGGTTTAGTTAGGTTGGTTAGGGAAGATTATGAACTGTCACATAGATAATCTGTTAAACATAACAGATAAGATTAAATACAAATACTGTGGAGGCGGACTATTCAAATAAAGTGTTGCCCAGACAAGACTACTACATAAACAACTTAAATAGAAAAAATTAAATACTCACGTGGTATTCGTGCTACCTTCAGAGCAAAAAGGATAACAGGAAGTGCACTTGATACAGATTTGTATATCATGTTCTGGATGAAGTGCTGCATTATGGGAGGCTAAATGGCAACGCGATGGAGATGCGAGTGGAGGTGGAAAAAAAAAAAAAAAAGGAGGGTTGCGTGGCAAAATGTCACACTGGAAGAACATTTTATTGAGCATCACGGGAGAGAAACCACAGCCTACAATCTGTGAGAGGCGGAACCAAAGGTCAGACCAAATGTCAAACGGACCTGGGATCAGTTTCGAAGACACACACTCGTGTTAGTTTGAGTAATCCTTGCGTGGCTCGAGTGATGCTGACAGGATCTGCTGGTTAAATGTAAAAAGACAGTAATAATGGAAAAATTAGGCTCAAGTGCATAAAATAAATCAACTTTCTTTAAACCTTTAAATGTTCAGGACACTCGTTTATCGCTGGGCATGGAAACTTCATGATATCTTTAATGAAATGAGATGTTATTCATATAGTTTAAAGGTTGTATGCTGCAGTACATGCAGATATACACTCTTTAAATATAACACGGCATGATTTAGATTGTTTAGTTACAGTCACAATGACCACTAATCTACTTTAATTGTGATTTTTGTTGCAGTAGTTGATTTCAGGAGGTCGTATGCTGATTGCTGAAGCTTTGTGGTGTTTTTTTTCATTATATTCTAACATGTTTCTAATTTTTTCCCTGCACGATGTGGCCAGAATATTAGAAACAACTTCATTACTAGTTTATTACAACATCACCACAAGTCGCAGCCTCAAAATGTAAAACACATCTAACACACAAACTGCTACACAAGTATAAATCTTCTGGTCATTACATACATCACTGGCGTTATGGTATAATATATATGGTATGAATATGTCTTTTCTCTGTGAATCTATAAACCACACACATATGAACCACAGAGAGAGATAAAATCCTAAAGTATGGATTACTTCCAGTGAAAAGGGGCGACAACTTTGACCACTGATGATTTTTCATGTCTCTCTCTTTTGTAAAGACATGAAAAATAAAAACATACAAGAAATCCATAGTTAAATAATTGAACGCTGTGTTCCGCAGAAATTAGCAAAATAGTAATGATGCAAAACATTTTTACGCTTATGATGTATGTCTACATTCACATTCAACCTAAATATTACAAAGTAAAGTTACTTTATATTACTTGTGTTGATAAAGGATTTTGGGTACTGCAGTGTGGGCCAGAAATCCAGGATGAGGGCCCCGCCCATGACCAACTCCTTCTGAACTCAAAAAATATTGAGAAGAGAAGAGGCAAGAAATGAACTTACAGTACTTTTCATATCAATAAATCTATAGTTCTTGAGTCCGGAACAGAAAAGAATCACTGCTAAACAAAGAAGATCTGCTCTTTTCCATAGTGCGTCCTCTTAAACACAGAGCTGAGATATGCAGCTCCGGGTAGGAGATGCACACAATTACTTCAGAGGCGGGGTGCTTTATTTACATATGCAATATGCATAAGCAAGGTTACTGTGAGGGTGAAATAACTGCGAGATAGAAGGAGAGAAAGAAGGAGGGGTTTGGTATGAGTGCAAGATGTGCGCGCCTGTGTACGTGTGTGTACGTGTTTGTGTGCGTGGTGGTGATGGAGAGAGGGTGTGTGTGTGTGTGTGTGTGTGTGTGGGGTACGAGGAGGAGGAGGAGGAGGAGGAGGAGGGAGGGGTGGGGGGGTGGGGGGGGGGCAGAAAATTGGTGTTATCAATATTTAACCAACCCTTCCAGCATATTTATGGCAGACAATAGAGCAGACCTGCAACTGTCTCATGTGAGTGGAAGTGTATTTATTACAGACTGAAATAGAGGCTGTAAATAGGATGTTCATTGATATATCCCCGCCACACATGGACACACGCATGGAATGGGTGAAGAGCCCCACTCGAACGACTGATTCTCACCAAAATAAACAAAATAAACAATTAAGATATCTACTAATTGCACAGTCACAACCCCGGAGTGCATCGCAAATATTCATTAGGGAGATATTTGTACATGTGGCGAGCAGATGTATGTAATTCAATCAGTTTGGAGAAAAAGGGCAATGAAAAGAGGGAGAAGAAATAAAATGTCTGGAGCTTTTCTTTTTTTCTTTTTCTTTCACAGACCCATGGCCTCTCCGAAAATGTTTCCATGTGTTGTGTCTGAGCACACTGAGAGCAAAGAAGGAAAACATTCTCTCCTCCAAACCACATGCAACAGATTCTTTCTGAAGCCAAATAAATCAACCCTGTGTTTCAGATCATGTGACACTTTTTTGTGCTTTGTGTTATTCCCAACATATCCTGTTTCAAACCCCCTCCACCTCCCCACCAACCCCCATTCCACCTCCAACTCTCTCACACGCACACACACACACATAACCCGGCACATGCACATTCAGAGTTTCCATTTCCTGTGCGTAAGATCACCTGTACAGACAGAATGGCGTGCTTCAACGCAACATGCTCAGGCAGGAAAACAGGAAAGGGAGTTCAAGGGTGTCCAACATGAAATACTCACAGAGTTAGGGGAAACCCAGAGCTCGTGGCAGCACTCCAGTTTCTGAAGACAGTAAGTAAAGTTTCATTTATTATTTTTTGCTTTAGCACTGCCATCGTGCGCTCCACTTTGGCTTGTGCAAAAAAATGTTCTAGAAATGTTCAAAAATCTGGGACAATACATACATTTCAGTATGAATTAACAGGATCGTGCAGCTCAGATACAGCGCGGTATTTTCACAGCTTATGGAACAAATGCGTTGACTTTTTTTTTTAAAGGAATAGTTCAACATTTTGGGAAATATGTTTTTGATTTTTTCTTTGTTGCTCAAACTTAGACGTGAAGATTTATATAACAAATGTAGGATGTAGTTGCAATCTAGTGGCGTAATCACCCTCAAACAACACTTGAAACACTTGATCCTGTCTAAAGTCAGTATTTAGTTTGTCTGTTCTGGGCTACTGTGGAAACACAGCGTGTTAACATGGCGGCCTCCATGAAAAAGGACCCGCTCCCACTTATTTTAAGTAACAAAAATAAAAAAGATTCTTATTTTCAGGTGATTAAACAATCATGAAAACATAGTTACTAATGTTACATTCTATGTCTGCCTTATTCTGAAAATAGAGGGCCCAAATCTTTAACTTAGCTTAGCTTAGCTTAAAGACTAGGGGACAAACAGCTAGCTTAGCTAAATGCTAATTTTAGCATTTTCTAATTCGATTGGAAAGTATGTTTTTACTCTTCCTCACCGAGAGTTTGATCAGTACTACTCTATGTGGTAAATATGAAGCTGGGGCTGCTTAGCTTAGCATAAATACTGGAAACGGAGGAAACAACACGGTTGTGTTCAAAGGTAAAACAAGATGAACAAGACGCTAATGGCTCTGTGCAGCTATGCTAGCAGTGTTTGTAACATGTAAACATGCTAAAGTCTTCACAGCAACGATGCTAACGTGCTGCTGTTTAGCTAAACTATCTTAGTTAAGGACGGTAACATTTTCTAAAAAGGTTGGAACACATTTGTTTTGCTTCCTTGCTGAGAGTAAGATCAATACTATGTGAAGGTGGAGCCAATAGCAGGCTAGGTTAGCTTAGCATATATATTGGAAACAATAGAAAACAGCTGGTGCGGCTGGGTCAAAAGATAAAACACGATTAAGAAAACTAGTTACTAGTTTTTTTAAAGCTAAATTCTAATGTAAGCATGCTAAAATGCTCAGAGTGACGATGCTAACATGCTTATGTTTAGCAAGTATAAAGATGTTCGCCGTCTTAGTGTAGCATGCTAACATGTTATAATTAGGTGGTGAAATATGTTTTTATGCTTTCTTGCCAGCTGATTGACACCCCACATCACATCTGTAGGTCAAATATGAAGCTACAATCAATTGCCTCTTAGCGTAGCTTAGCATAAAGACCGGAAATTAGGTGTTTTACCTCATTTGTTTAATATGTAGACAACAAATAAGCACAATGCACAAAAGGTTGAACTTTTCCCTTTTCCATATTTTCCTGATATACTTTCTCATATATCCTTTGTTTTTTTCCTCTAATTTTATCGTTTCACTCTGCATGTCCCATTGTACCTTGCAGTTCTAACTATATGTGACATACCATACTGATCAATCGCCCCGGTTCTCTGTGGGGTAACACAGTGTTCCCCTGTGCATCTGACAGCCATCCCTAGCCCATTTACTGTCAAATGGGCTCCGCTCTCTTTGCCTGGGCTCAGATGCAGATTTATGCCAGAGCAATGCCGGTTCTTGCATATTAGATGAAAGCCTTGTTTGCATATACCCGCTCTCTCTCTCTCCCCACCCTCCTCCTCCTCCTCCTCCTCTTCTTCACCCCCCTCTCTTTCTCTCTTCCTTTTTTCTGAGGCGTCACTTTAATATGTATGCAAATGGGCTGCGCTCCACGGGCAGATATGTGTGGAGTCCTGTCCTGCAGTCAGGAGGTGTAGGAGAGATTGTGTTTGTATTTATGAGGCATGGGCCCTGCCGCTCTTGGGAGAGAAAACGCTGCGAGTAGTGTGGTGGAGGCTCTGCAGTGCAGGCAGAATGCAGATATGCCAATAACAGAGGTCATGGTTGTCACTAATGATAAGAGGAGACAATTAGACAATAGCATAGCTGTAATGTAACCTCCCCTTACACCCTCTTATATGCACACATACACACATGCATGCATGCATGCAGGAACAAACAAACAAACACACAAGCCCTCGTATCGCCGCTCTGGCATGAAGCAAGCCAAGAGGAGGAGATGCTGCTTCTTCTTCTGGAATGTTCTGTACGTTGCGGCAGCTCTTCTCCTCGAGCTTTAGCTCGACCAGGATGGGCAGTCCCGGACAAAAACCTATTGATTCCCGTGCATCTCTCAGGGGGGTGAGGATCACTGTCAGGGGGTGGCTGAGGCAGAGGAGACAAGGTCAGGTCACCTCATGAGAGAGGCACCCTTAACCCATTTCATCAGTCTGATGCGTCCCAGACAGGCCCTCAAAAAAAGAAGAAGCGTGTGATCAATAACTGGTAGAAACGGGGAATAAATGATCAACATAATGGCTCCTGTAGGTTCGTACTATCTTTCACTTGTTTCACGAAATCACACGGAGGATCTAGTTTCAAATAAAATGAATTCATTTCAGATGTGTAATGTGAAATTTTAGGGAAAAAAACCCTCAATGACAGCAACAATGAATGCCTGGTATTATGTTCAAGACATAATAATATCTTGGCTTGGTGCCAATCAGTGATCTACTAAGGCAACACACACACAGAACTGTGTGCAAATCAAATGTCTGTTTCCTCCTCTCTCTCTCTCTCTCACACACACACACACACACACACATCCCCTTCCTCCATCATGAATAAACCATACTGTGTCTATGAGTCATATACCACCCCCACATCCCTCTCTAACCCACTCCCCCTATTCGCCGCTGCAAGAGTAAAAAACGCTAATTAACGTGATGGCTAGCTCCAGCTCCTGTCAGCAGCTTGTGGGGGCCTCTCAACCAGCCAGGCTCCACTGGTCTCTGGTTTTAGCAGCCCTCTCCCTCTCTCTCCCTCTCTCCCTCCCCAGCCGCCATCTCTGGAGAACCGGGGCCCCTCATTCATATTCAGCCCCAGTCGCAGGCACCTGGAAGCAGCCAGCACCAGCACCTCCACCACCACCACCACTCAACCCCCACAGTGTCTATCACGCAAGCCCCCCAGTTAGAGCCCACCTCCTGTCAATGCATGGACACCCCCCCCCCACACACACACACACATCCACACCCACACACACACACACACACACACCCTGCACACTACAATTATTAAATTTTCTTAAAACTAGGAGCCTAAACTGGAAAAACTCCATTTAGGAGATGTGGGAGCTCGAAACTCCATCTAGGAGATGACACAACCCAACTGATGGGTTGAATCACCCAACGGTGGCGAGAGAGAGGGATAGAGGGAGGGAGAGAGAGAGAGAGAGAGAGAGAGAGAGAGAGAGAGAGAGAGAGAGAGAGAGAGAGGAGCTGCATGCCTTGGTGGACTAGCTCGGTAACCATGACAACGCAGCCGGGAGAGCAAGAAACAGGAACATACAGAATCTGTTTCTGCTGAGACTTGCACATGTGGCACAGTGCTGCTTTTCCTCCGAGAAGAAACGAAGGGGAGGCGTGCGTGTGTGTGTGTGTGTGTGTGTGTGTGTGTGTGTGTGTGTGTGTAGGCCCTTATGAAACATACATGCCTGCTGCTGTCTCTCTCTCTCTCTCTCTCTCTCTCTCTCTCCAAACTCACTCGCCTGTCCTAGTCACTCAGTGACTCACAGCACAAAAGACATTATGGTGAAACTGAAGCACACACACACACACACACACACGCACACAGACACACACAAGCCAGTGTTTAGTGGCAGGCTTTTTGTCCTCATTTTTCCAGCTACTGAACACGGAGCGGTGGAGGTTGGTGTGCAGTACGAAGAGAAAAAGATGAAATGGAAAATATAAAAAGGAAATAAAGGGTAAAATTCCCCCTCTACAGCCGTTGTTTTTGCCTATTTTCTTTCCCTGTGCTTCTCCGCCGCTCCCCTTCTGCCTGTCTTTTCTCTTTCCTCCTGCTCCCTCTTTCTACAGGCTCAGTCTAACCTCCCCCTCCCCTTTCCTCAAGGGAATAAAGGTCGTAACGCAAATGATTACTCAAACCCGAGTTGCCATGGAAACGCGGTCATGTGACTAGAGCAGGCATGCATAGACCACAACAAAGAGGTGGATCAGGAACCAGAGCGTTGGAAAGAGCTGTAGCTCGCCTTACTGGTGCCTCAGTGCATTTCACTCAAACTCTCGAGCTCTTTTTAAAAATAGTGCGAGCGGCATGAAAACGCGGAGGGGAGAGGAGAAAGGCAAGGGAGAGAACGACACTCTGAAAAGAGCTCAGCTACACGAGAGAGAGAGAGAGAGGCTGTAACGAATCTAGGCTGTAACACTGCAGTGTGCCATATATTCTACCATTCACTAGCATACCAAGGGTGTGTCCTATTCATCATGTCCTTCTCAGAGGCAGAGCTCAGGCGCCAGTTGTCTGGAATTTCTGTGAAATGGCGTCAGTTGTAGAAATGTGGAGGGTGGTGGATCTGCGCGCTTCTAAAATAAGAGTCGGAGTGTGGAACTTTAACTTTTTGGTGGTGCTTACACGTTCGAATTATTGCCCCCTCGAAGAACAAGAGAACATTTGTGTTAATACTAGCACTGCAGCAGCGTGGTTACGTTACTTGTTGGAGCTGTTTTCTTTCCAAAGAGTTAAAAAAAGAGGTAAAATAACATCAAATGGTAGAAAAGTGGGCAGAAAAGTAGCCTAATCGAGGAAAACAACATCTTTCTCCATGAGTTTAACTCTTGACATGTTTGTCCTTCAATCAAGCAAACATACAAAAGCCCTGGAGCTAACTGAACCTGTAAATGCCGGTGAGCACAACAGACGGTATGTGTCAATCTAAAACGAGGAACCGACACCTGGAGCACGCTGGGAAGGCGGCCTGCCCCAACAGGATTCAGTTATCCTGCATCCAATCCACCCCCACTGAGATTAGTCCTGTGCCCTGGGTGAACCCGGCGACCTGCAGCCATCTCTGACGAGAAACGAACCCCCCCACCACAACACACACACACACACACACACACACACACACACACACAACTGAGCCAAACAACAGTAATCTTATAAGAGATAAATAAATAAATAAATAAATAATCTGTGTGGACGCCAGCAGAAGTGCAGAATTCATTGACATCCAGTGAGAATTTGCTTTTATATTAACAGCCATTAATTTCGGAGAGCTCCATCAACACGAGTGGAGCAGTTGGATGGGGTACATTTTTTTCTGATGAAGTCACCACATCTGCGGTTATGAACACTGTGTTTCAACGTCTGAGCTCTCTTTCTTTCCCTCTCTCTCTCTCTCTCTCCTTCTCACACACACACACACACACACTTGCCTCCACACCAGCAGTAACGTAGATGTAACGGGCACATAAACACACAAAAAGAGGGGTGTGTGTGTGTGTGTGTGTGTGTGAGAGCCCCCTCACTGACTGACTGACGGACTGACTGCTGGACATTTCCCTCCAAAGTCCACCTCAAATCCCGTGAGGTTTCAGGCAGCAGCTGAGTGTTCAGTGATGTCTGCAATTATCCCGTGTCTAGACAATGTCTAGTGAAAGACAAGGAGATGCACAGTCGGCACAGGCTGCGCTCTATAGAAGAAGAAAAAGGCCTGGAATAGACCACAATGCCTTTCAGTTAGTGACGTGGTGGCAAATGAAAAGGTTAGGGCCTCAGCAGGAACTCAGCCAACAGGCACCGACACGAGCGGCAACAAAAAACAGCAGAATTATGGAGGAATAATTCCAGTTATTTGCTAAATTTAAGCTGTTATGATCCAATTTCATGAATTCATGTGAGTCAGTGCAGCTCTAGTTTGAGTCAATGGAATTAAATCAGGTCTTTGTGGGTTTATCCTTCAAAACATCTACTCATCTATGTGTTATTAGTTGTGCTTGTACTCGATCTTTTTCCAAGTATGACACGAATCTCATATCGAGGAGCCGTGAACGGAGAAGACGATGGGAAGGACGTCGAAGGAACAGAGAGCGATAAGTAAAGAAAGAATGACTGACAAACTGATGTTTCATTTTAAGAAGGTCAGATTTCAGGTTACTTTGTTGGGCAAACATTCAGATTTTCGAGTTGTTTTTTCTTTAACATCAAACTTTCCAGCAGATTATTATCTTATTCTTGGAATAACTCCTATGTATGAAAAGCTGATTTGAAGAGAATAAAAAAGAAACTACAAAAACAAAATAAGAGAAAACACGCCGGAGCTCGAAGCAACGGTTCAAAGATACAATGAGAGAGCGGTGAAAGGGAAGGCTGTGAGAGAATGAGCAGGTGTGGTGGGAAAGACCCATGGGCTTCGGGGAGAGAGAATAGATCAATAACTAATTTCAGTACCGAGCTTCACTCGCACAGTTTTCCAATAAAGGCTGGATGGAGAGTACTGGCTTAGCCCTCCCCCCCACTATCTCTATTCTATCGCCTGCTACAAGCAGGGATTGGACTCTGCGAGAGAAGGCTGTTTTTTTTTCTCCAGCGTTGTTGGTCGGGTGGATTATGTTCCTACAGCTAGTGTATTGTATAAATGTAATCCAACGTTGCCTTTCCCATTTCCATGTGTCCTCCATGAGTGCTCCCACTGCCTTCCACCTATACCGTCTCTGTAACTTTTTTTTTATTCTCCTCTCACTGCTCTGCCTCCTGCAACCCCCTCCCTCCCTCCCTTCCTTCACTCCCTCCCTCCCTTCCTTCGACCAGGGCCAGTGTTGAGGTTTTGTCAAGAGATTGAGACAGACAGGAGAGTGAAGCGTGTGTCATGCAGGGCTGCTGCTGCTGCTGCTGCTGCTGCTGCTGAGGCTCTTCTCCTCAGAGGCTGTGACCTAGATAACCAAGAGGAGCTGGAGCGCTTGCAAGCCTTGGAGCCACTCCAGCTTCAGCAATGTCAGGAAGGGGTTAGTTGTGTAACACAATGTCCTATTTAGTTTGCTCGTCACACACGCACACATGGACGCAAACACATACGATGTACCCTATGGTGCTCCCTCTACCATCATGGTGCATTTCTTCAAGGCACTGTTTGTTTATCACCAAAGACAGGATGTTAAGAATAGGCTCGTTTTTGCATGCGAGGCAGCAGCAGAAGAGGAAAAGGAGCCTGAATTCATCTGATTTTAAATGTAAGCATTAAGAATGCTTGGTAAAACTTTCCATGCCGGCAGCCACTGCAGCTCTGTCACAGTGAAACCATGTCAAGACACACTCCTTTTTTTTTTTTTTTTGCTTCTTTATTTTAGCATTCACTGCTACTCAGCTGATGTTTGGTGTATGAACACAAGCATGAGGTAAATATAGAGCACCAATTATTCCCCCCATAACACACATCCAGTGAGTTTGCGAGTCATATTCGGCGCTGCGCTGCCCCTAACTGGTCGATCGCGAGCAGCAAACATGTTGACAAACAGAAAATGATGTCAAACCATGAGAGGAGAGAAGAGGACGCGGGCGGTGAGCTACACGACTGTTTTATTGGTCCACCTTCATGTTCAGTGAGGAGATACACGACTTTCACGATACGCCATCGCCATCAGCATCACGCTGAGGAGATGAAATATAAATGGAGCCCAAACGCGCTGCAACAACAGTAATGGGCTGCGCTGTGAATAACTAAATGTTTGACCCCTCCGACATCAGAGCCGCTGCCGAGACGCAAGAGCAACACTGCCATCTGGTGGCTTTTATTTTGTACTGCAACTTCCTTCACACGTCGCCGTACAGCTGCACAGATGCTGAACCACGACGGTGAAAACTTAAAGGCTAACGTGTACAGACGTTACTTTGTGTCTTAAAGTAAACATACACACATCTGTCTGTACATTTGGCACAGACGACACACACAACAAGACTTTCAGATTGATGATTTTTGTCTTCTTTGAGTTAGAATGAACAGCAGCCAGCAGCTTGTGTCATCAGTGCTGGTTATGTTGGGGCTTTGAAGCAGTCCCAGCCCGGCTTTGGGGTATACGTGTGCTCAGGAAGAAGAAAGTCCTTCAGTCTGTCGGGTAAAGGCAAAGCTTTGACTCTGTCTTCCAGGGGCCAAGGCTGTAGGTGGCCCCTTATGAAAGCCCTACAAAGGCATCGCAGAGCAGGAGGGTTTGCCTCGTGCTCTGCAACGCACCTGTGGAGGTCTGCCAGAGCCTGAGTGTAGGGGTGAGGGTCCTGACCGGGCACAGGAAGCTCGAGCCTGGGACGGAGACGCAGCGTGGGCGTGTCCACCCTCATCAAGTCGAGCAACACCTCGGCTTGCTCCAGGAGCTCGGAGGCGTGACTTTGATCGGAGCACCGCTCTAGGGCTGTTTGGAGCCGCTGGAAGAGGAGGCTGTAACCCGACCAACAGGAGTCGCCGTGACAGGAGCAAACCAGCGAGGCTCTGCTCTGGATTAAGAGCACGGCCAGAGGGAAGAGCAGGTCAAAGTGCTCCAGGCTCGTTTGTGTCAGGGAGGGCTCGCCGTCCTCGTTCAGGCAGCTGCTGGGGTCCACGCCGTGAGCCAGCAGCAGCTGTGTGGTTTTCAAACAGAAGTTACCGATCTCGGCGGCGTCCTCTGCGCTGGCCTCCAGAGCCTCCTTAACAAGAAACACCAGCGAGGACTCGACGGTCTCACCGTCTACGGTGGCGGCGTTAACGTCGGCACCTGGAGTGAAGAAAGCATCACGCAGAAGCACATGTGATCAAATCTGAGGAATTATATAGAGACGAATAAAACAACCGAGCAGTTTCTGCTTACAGGGTCGATCGGGCTAGAGAAAGATAGCTGCTACCTGACTCAGTCATCTTCCTCTAGAGTGACTGACCACATCCATCGAGGAGGTTTCTGTGTGGCCTTTTTAGGTCACGGTGCACCGGCTGTAAATACCTTAAATAGACGAGACCATGAAGAAGGTCTACATGAGGACCCCCTGAGGTCACACTGTATGAGTCCACTAAGATTGATGATATTATTATACTGCGAGGACGGAGAAGACATACTTTGAGTCCTCGACACCCTGCAGTTAAAAATCTTGTAAGTCAGTCGCTTTGGCCCGGATCACAGGATTGGTTCTGCTCCATTTGCATATTTTAGGCTGACAACCGCTGACACTTGACTTTGATCTTAAAATGCATACAGGTGGACGGGTGTGCATACTAACACGGGGTTTCTGAACGTAGCGCTTTAACCTTGATCCTGTTTGAGAAGATATTTAAATAACCAAACGCAGACAGGACGGCAAAGTGGAGATGAAGGCGCAGTCGGTACCTCTCTGCAGGAGAAGCTGGATGTTCTCTGTGTTGTGCACGGTGAGTCCGTCGCTGCTCGCCAAGGCGTGGAGCAAAGGTGTTTTTCCTTTGAGGACGAAAGCAGAGCGAGCAGCTCTCAGAGTGAATAAACGAGTGAATATTTCTCGAATATTTCTGAATCAGGTTTAGCAGATTTACCATGTTTATCCCTCGCATTCACGTCAGCGCCCATGTCCAGCAGCGTCAGCAGGCAGGGCAGCCTCTCTGACTCCTCGCTGGCCAGATCCAAAGGACTGCTCTCGTGGATCTACAAAGAGACGTTTATATTATTTACATGACGCTCAAAGAAAGCAGAGGAGACGCCGTGAGAACAGACAAGTTGCCTCACCCTGTCTCTCTTTTGAATGTCTGCTCCGTGTCCGCCCAGCAGACGCACCATGTTTGGCCTGTTCCTCAAAACTGCTATATGTAGAGGATTGTAGTATGACACAGGGTCTGGAGAATAAAAACAGATATTCATATTACATCATCATCACAGGGATGAAATGTGAATCAGACAGACAAAGATGTGACAGAGCGATCAGACGATACTCAGTGAAAATATGATCAGGATTCATTCTTTCGAGAAAACTTCAAAAACTCTCAGCTGAGTCGGTGTTATTATCTCACGCTGACAAACCTAAAAGAGCACTTCAGCTCTCAACACGATTTCAATCAATCTCTCACCTGTTGTTACCTTGACTTGATCAAGGTCACTGAAGAGGCGCTCCTGCTTTTCAAAATATCCGTTCTCAAAAGACTCGTGCAACACAAAAAGTACTACAAACCTAAAGCAACAACTGTGTGTGTGTGTGTGTGTGTGTGAGAGACTAAAAACAAATATTCATACACAATCAATATCACAGGGGTGAAAGACAGACAAAGATGTGACAGATCGATCTGGATTAACGTTTTCCAGTCGCTGCGTGGCGACTCTCACCTCAGTTTGCATCATTATCTCACACTGACAAACCTCAAAGAGAACTTTAACTACCAACAGGATTTCAATCAGCTTCTCACCTGCGCTGCCTTGAATTACAAAGGATGAAGCCAAAACACCCTCTCCACACATGCTGAAGCATCTTTTGCTGGACAATCCAAGTCTCATTTGATTGAGGGTTAAAAAATAACTGTGAATATTGAAATCATGTCAGGCAGAAAGCCCTGAAGGCAAACTAGTACCGCAAACGTGAGTAACAGCTGCATGTGTGTGTGTCGTGTAGTCGCTCCTCACAAGGAAAAGTGAACTCAAACTGACCTATATCACTGCAAAACAAAAGAAAAGATGCTATCTGTGATTGGCGTACTTTAAATATGTCTGCACAGCCTGCCTGTGTAACGGTGCAGTATAAATGTCTGGCTGTGGCTCAGGAGGTAGAGCCGTGGCTGTGAATGCGTATTTAGCTCCTAAAACTGATGAGCACGTGAATGCGTGTGAGCGAGATATGAAGCGTTAAAGCGCCAACACAAGCAGTAACAGAAACAATCCGACGGTTGTGAGCTTCAGCACAGCAGGAGTGTTTTCTGTGCTTTTTAAAAAAGCAGCACACGTGTTAACAAACTGCTGAAATCAAGCTGCCGCGCGTTCGACTCTCTCACCTCGTGCAGCTGGCAGCTGTCCAGCGTAAAAGCAGGTAACAAAGCTTAACATGGAGCAGAACTGCACCTGTACCCGACTGTGGTTGTTACTTACTGCATGTGTCTATACTGCACTGACAAATTCTCTTTAATGTATACATTATGATCAGTGTTCGGATTCTTAAATGACACTTACAGGATTTGTAACTGGAATAACTACACGCTCAGGCTGGAGCACAGTGTCTGTGTCTGACAGCTGGCACAGGCTAGCACATTCTTGAAGGCAGCGGCTGGCACAAACTTGGACAATTTTTGCATGCTATGTGGGAGCATTTGTCAGTGCTAACTTTCTGGGGGGAAAGAAAGGCATTCAAGAAATGTAAAACATGAATGAAGCGGCGTCTGACAGGATCCCCCCTAATTATGTCCCTGGGGAAAGACTTTTTTTGCTACCACCAGAGGTCACCAAAGCCGGGTTTGGATGAGCCGTGGCAGGTTTCATCAGAGCAGAGAGACATGCCGCTCCTTCGCTCTTCATTCTCGCCAGCGTATTTGGACACTTTGCTCATTTTTACTAATGCAGCAGCATTTGAGTGAAATGTGAAAATGGCAGATCCGCTCGTGTCTTGAAGAATCTGTCATGGAGATTTATGAATTTATATGACACGTTGTTGTGCATGTAGAATTATCACACAATTATCACACAATAAAACCGGATTGAGATAGAAGATGGAGGACTGGTTACACTGGTTAAATCTCCACGCTGTGATTGGCTCAAAAATCACTTGAAGGTCCGAGATAGAGGGGAAGGGGCGGCAGTAGGTCAGCCTGCAGGGATTTGGCCCGGGTCCATGGTAGCTGGAGAGGTGTCAGTTCACCTCCTGGGCATGTTACCGAACCCCTAACTGTTTACTAAATGTTTCACACGTCGTTTCTCACCTTCAAAGTTCAGGTCGGCTCCGTAGCGCAGGAGGATTTCAGCCGCGTACGTCAGCCCTCGCTCCGCCACCTTAAACAGAGCGTAGCTGATTCCCTCCAGGAACACCTCGGACTGGGACTCCCGCTCCAGAAGCTCGACTAGAGAACCACACAGAGCAGACTCGTCCTCGGGGGGTTGGACTCTGTTTGGACACAAGAGGAGGAAGAAGAGGAGGAGAGGAGCGTTTAAACACAGAGCAGAGCAACATTACAGGTGGTAGGGGTTAGTATTACCTGTCCTCCTGACCGCCGTCTCCTTCCTCCAGCCCAACAACACACATGACGGCATCCACCAGCGGCTGGTACTCATAGATAATCCGTCGAAACCCGTGGAGGAAAGGCATGGCTCCTCCAGTTTAAGTCAGCGCCTAAAAAAACAACAACACAAAGCCAAGTTAAGGACAGAGGGTGTGTCACGGTCACAGAGCGAGCCAGCCATATCAGCGGCTTCGTATCGGCTTAACGCTATCTCTCGAGCTCAGCTGCCAAATATCTCGCTCTGACTAACGAAGACGCTTCACAGGATATTATATTTCATATGTTATATGTTCTTTTCAAGAAGGTTCAAGAAGTCTGGGGCAACTCGAACCACCTGTCCTCCCTCCCTGACCTCACACCTGAGCTCCCCACCAGTCAGTTTGAACTCCGGTTCAGTATCTACCCAAAGACACTTCTGCATGTCAACTGGAGGAGGCGGGAATCGAACCCCCGACCATCTGATCAAGTGCACCAACCCGCCCTAAGTCAACGTCTCTCATCTCTCGAGCTCAGCTGCCAAACCTCACGTGCTAACTCGCTAACGAAGATGACGAATGTGTTTTTAAATTTACTCATTTACTAATTAGCTACATGTGGCTAACGCGAGCTAACTCACAACAAGTGTGTTGCAGTTAGCTCGCGTGCTAACGCGGTTAACCCGCCACAGCACTAAGGCCGGCTAACTCCGTCATCACTTTAACTGGCTCGTCATTAAAGTGTCGGAGAAAATTTAATTAATTAATTAATTAACTGAAGTTAATTGAAACTCACTCGGACGCTCGTGCCAGCCGTTAGCCTTCAAAACAGGAAGTGTACGCTACACCGCCACGCCCACATCGGTCCGGCGGTGTTTTCATTCCTCCCCGAAAATCAACGAGCGCAACGAAGGTTCCTCTTTACGCTCATTGGTCAGGTGTGTGTACACACACTGATACAGATACACAAGGAACATGACAGGTAGGCGCAGACATGAACATAAACACCTCAAAAAAGAACTATATACACATTTTAAAGAACGATGTTAATAATAATAACTTTATTTATATAACACCTTTAAAAACAGCACTGTGACCTCTTCAGGGTCACGGGGGGAGCTGGAGTCCAGCTGACTTTGGGCGAGAAGCGGGGTACGTTAGCTCTAAATGATGCATTAAAAAATAATGAAACATCAAATAAATTAATAAATAAACCACAACAATAAAATAATATAGATACTATTAAATGAAAAAAAGTAGAAAACATACACACAAACATCACATACTATAAAAATATTCCATCACATAAACACAAAGTCTATAAAAATGTGTTTTAAGAAGTGATTTAAAACAATTTCTGATTCCACTGTGTAAAAGTCAGTAATGTGAATATTTACAAAGTCGCTGGGCCGTCTGTGGTGCTTACATAAATACAGTATGACACATGATAAAAATTCACCAGCATCTGGCAGATAGTACAAACTCCTGCACCTGAGGCAAACTGTGAGCCACACTGTTAAAATTTTAATGATAAATTTGGATAACTGCGAAAGGAAATCCTGTAAACTGTGAACATATGTCAGACAAAATGAATGTCCTCTGTCAGCTTGTGTGGAACACTGTGTCAAATGGCTGGAGATGTCATATTTCACAGATCATTATTCACAATGTTTTGTCATGTAATTAACAAACCATAACAACATTTTTCATCGTGCCTCTTTCTTCCTGAGTTCAAGTCTTTGATTACCATTTGGCATTTTTTTAGTTTGACGTTTGCCCCACAAAACATTTTTACCACTAATGTACTGTGTCCATATGGCACATCAGTCTAACACGGCAGCTTTCACATGTATTTTCTGACAACTACTCCATTATGCTGACAGCATCTGCTTGCTAACAGTCGCCTTTGTCCTGTTTAGCAAAGACCCCCCCTCCTCTCCGCGCCCGCCCGCCCGCCGTGTCTGGGTTTTGGTGACAGATGGCTTGCTTTGAGAACCGTCAAGGAGTGCTCTCTTTACAAAAGATGTCATTTTTAACACATCTGTGTGTCTTGATTTTGAGCACAGACATATGTTAATGACACAACATATGTTGCCGCTGACATACTGTATCATGCTTTTTTTTTTTTTTAGAAATGAATGCTGTTAGTTAACGTGACACGTCCGTTTCTGAGAGTGTGACACCGGCAGTAAAAAGAAAAAGCATTTTTGTTTGAATGGTGAATTTAATGAAAACCCAGAGGACGTGTTAAACATGGGCTGTTTGGATAGTTTGGGTTTGAGTGTTAAGATAAATGCTGCCAAACCAAGTGGAAATTTTTTAAATGAGTTCAACAAAGGAACGTTCAGAACCAAGAAAAGCAGAACAGGAAGTTTCTGTTTGCAGCTGTTCTGGTGACCACAATGATGGGACTTTATTTGAAGCACATACTGTTCATACTTTGTACTAATAACAGAGATTCTGTTGTTTAAAATGTGTTTAAATAATGAAACAAGCGAGGAATGCTATGAATTCTTTGACAGCAGCTGTCTGTATTCTGTAGGTGTAGATTGCTGAGCAAATGATGACTGATGCAAACTGTCTTTAGGTGGCAGCAGTGCAGCACATGCACACACACACACACGCGCACACACACCATCTCTGAGCTTAGAATCAGTGGTGCCTATCTGTCATTACACAGCACATGCATGAGCGCACGGCTTTACACATGCATGAAGGCAAACGTGAGCCATCATGTTAATGCAGACACGAGCAGTAAGGCAAACAAACAGCATGAATCTGTTTGACATGCCGAGGAGAGATCCTCCTTTGAAGGGGAGAACAAAACGCGGAGGTTTAATTAAGGTTTGATTCGTTCTAATTTTGTCACTTTCAAGACAATTATCATTTTCTCATCCAAGTCACCTGATCGATAAAGCATTGTTCCCTGAACGCACGGCAGCTTGCACAGAATCCCTCTCTAATGTGGCTGAAGTCTCTTTTGCTATTTTGCAACCACACTCAATTTACCCTGGATTTTTTCGAGCCATGTGCTCATGAATAATCTACTTTACCTTTCCTTTTACAAATATGCCAGCGATTAGTCCTTAAGCCTTTGTGCACACACCTGTCGGGGTTCCCCTGGTGAAGCAGACCGCCCCCCCCTCCCTCCTCACTCTGAAGTTAATTTGTACCTTTGCCACCCTGTGGTCACAAGAGCATACTGTTTCTTGTCAAACAGCAGTAACAGTAGGTGGAAAGCCACATCCGGTGATTGACCACGGAAGAGGGGGGGAGCACATTTCAGCTGCAGCTGCAGGGCCGCTTCCACTTCTGAAGCTTAGTATTAATATAGGTTCTCAACGAAGTTTATGAACATCAAAATGACACAGCAAGACTCAATGTCGCTCACAAAGCGTTGCATTTCGAGTGCCCGTGGTCATCAGAACGTAAGATTTTGAAACTGCTTTTGCAAAAATCCTCTAAGCCACCATTATTTGTATTCTCCCTGAGGAAACAGAGGAAATAATATGAACTGAACTACTGAGCTGCTGCGCTGTTTTTCTTTTTTCCTTTCCTCCATTAAGCTGAAAATCCAACCCAGCCAACAAAAAAATGAACCCGCAAAGCCCCGAACATTTCACATTGATACAGTAATTTAACCTCTCTCAATACTGAGTGTGATGAAACAATTCGCCGGGATTATAGGTATCGAAGAGTGATGGTGGTAGTTAAGGACAAAGCTTTGTCAAAAACATCGCCCCTTTGTGCTGTTTGGCCTTTTTCTTCTCCGTCTAATTTGGAGCTGGATTAGAGGATGGAGGTAACGAGGGGGAAGAAAAGAGGGAAGATAACTGCAGTTCCATTCCTTTCCCCCCTTACGAGTAAATTGGCTCTTTATTAAATTTAGGCTCCATCTATCAATACAAAGACTGGTATCGAAATTACTTTGTTGGCCGCAAATCGTTGGCAATAGATTGAACCTCTCTTGAAACAAGGCCATCATTTATCTGGTTCACATTTCCTCCTGAGGTGAAAAGGAAGCAGGACACACAATAAGACTTTCATTTGTTCCCTTGGGGACGATGGATGTGACCCCTGCTAACCTGTGATTACAGGATAACCACGTGTAAAATAAGAATCGGTTAAAACATGCAGACCTGTTGGCTTCACTTTGGACTCCCTCTAGTTTTTATTTAATGGTTTAATAGTGCCGTCAGGGGAGTTTGAGGCATGGGAGTCTCCCTGCACAGAGATTTAAACAGAAGTACTCTGGGCTGTGCAAAGCTGTGTAGTTTGTCCCAGGAGGATGATGCATAAAGGAGAAGTTAATTAGTATGGATACAAAGTACTTTAAAGATGTAATAAAGCCAGAACACACACACAGCTCCTGAAAAAGCTTCAGACGCCGAGGTGAAAGGTCACAGAATACTGATGTGAAGGTGAAGGTGGAGGCAGTGAAATGATAATAGACCAGCAGTGGCATTGTGGTTCGGTTTCTCTCAGTTCCACACCGAGAGCTGAAATTATCAGAGCAGCGGGTCTGGGGCCTAATATCCTTTTGTGCTGGCAGCGTATTGCCGAGTGGAGATTGTGGATGGAAATAATCAGCCTTTTAAAGGTCAGGGGAAGTTAAGCACACCCAAAGTAGACCATGACACATTCTAGCTGATAAGAAATGACTGTCTGTGTAAGAAAGAATGAGGAGAGTTCACCTTGTCCCATTTGTGCTATCGTGATTGCTCAACTGTCAGTCAAATTTAATGGCACATACACAGTGTACTCAACCGCCGCTATAAGAAACTCCATGCTCTGGCTAAAGAACTTTGAAGCAGAGAGAGTAATGCCTTGAATAATAGTTTGATATCCTTTAAATATTCCAGCACGGTAATACTTAAAAAAAAACCCCCACAAATTTCACAGGTTATGAGACGTCCACTAGGTGAGTTAGTTTTGGTCTCTATAGCTAATTTCACCGTTCATGACAACTCACCTGTTCACATTATATTAAATAAAGTTATGCAGGATTAAGAGGGTGGACGCTTTGATTGACAGGTGAGTGCCGTTACAGGTGGTTTATTTGAGCACTCAGGTATCATTCGGTCTGCCTCAGGTCTGCTGATGATCCACGATATTTAGATTAACCGGGAGAAGCAGTAAAGCCAACACGGCGTGGTCAAGCTCTGTCACAGCTTCAGACTTTAGTGTTCGTGCAGGTCAGACTAACAGGATGCTAGGCGGCCTTTGTGCTAAGCTAAGCTAAGCTTGTAGTTTCATGTGAGAGTCTTCACCAAAAAGTGAATGTGTGTTTCTCAAAAGGTTGCACTGTTCCTTTAACATATTTCTTTATATTACAGCAGCTTTCTATTTAAAGAGATATTAAAGTGTTCGCGTCTTGTTATGGAGACAGAGTGATGGCTCTCAGTAAAGTTTAGGCAGCAACAGAGAGGACAAATCATTTGGGAATCATGACTTACAGCACTGTAGGCGATGGGAAGGTCACTCTTCGCCTTCCCTCTGGGCATCAGTCTTGAAAACAGAGTGACAGCCCCAGAGAGGCTGATAAGTAAATACAGTTTTAATGGGCTGTGAATGGCTGGTGGTAATCTGCACAGGCCCGGGGAAGTGGGCAGGGCACAGAGGGCGACGGGGCATTCTGCAGCGGTTATTATTAATGCTATCATAGATCAGATAGGCCAGGGGAGGAGAATGAAAGGTGGTGATGAATTTGGGCCTCCTGTCTACCAACTGACTGGAGGACAAGCCACTGAGGCTGGGTAAGGTCACGGATGAAGGATACCACCCAAAAGAAGACACAAGGGACGATTCATTATGTATAGTATAGAGGAGAGGATTGTATATACCTCGGGGACCTACTGAAGGTCAGGGCGAGTACGAGAAACCTCAAAAACACAACCTCTAGTTTGTTTCTCAGTCTGAAAATCCCACAAAAGATCTACGACTGCTTTCAGTATTCTGCACAGAAATCGCGTGCCCTTGCGAGAAACTAAACTGTCTGACATTCCAAAGTAAAATACGGCGATAGGCGCCTGAAAGTGGAAATGCAGTTTCTTGTATCTTCACGTGTCTGACATTTCAGTCTTCAGTGTATTTTCAAGGTATGAAAGCTCGCAGATCTTTTTTTCAGGACATCAAAGACTCAAGACCTTTTTCAAGACATCAAAGATTTCAGACCTGTCCTCGGAGGGGTCCGAATATCTCAGCGTCACATCTGTCAGCACACAATCGCTTGTAATTCTTACCTGCGAGATATCTCTTTAAACACTGCCTCCGGCCTGTTTTTAAAATTTCCTAATCTAAAGTGTCTTATCGTCTTTTTTGGAGGGAGATGGATGGTGTGTGAGTTTTTTACAGCAGCCAACGACCCTGCTGTAATTTAACCCGGGAAATGGACTTACCATGTGCTGAACGCTGAGGAGTTCTTTTTTTTTTTAATGACTTGCAGCGACAGGCGATGTAACCTAAGCCGTCCGGGCTCTGCTGGTGCTCGCTCTGATTTCCAGCAGTCGAACAGACTTCAGTATAGTGTGGGCTTCAAGGGATTTGTCTTGAGTGTCGAGCTCTAGACGGGGGGCTACTTTTGGACGGCTACCAGCCTTTGTGTGAGTGATGTTCCAGCCCACCATTACAGCTAGGGACATGACTGCTCTACATCAACACTTTTGTCCTCCCCACCACCACAAACTCTAATGCTTTTTGCAGCCGCACAAGAGTGCATTTGTTTCCACGATCAAATTGCACACATTTAGGCGAAAAAGCAAAAGCTTTGCAGCGCACTGAGAAAAATGGAATTTAAAGTCAACAAGAAAGGATGTCTAAAAAAATGGGGACAAACGCAGAGGCTGCAACCGCGATTTAGTGGTCAGAAGAGATTTCATATACAAATACTAAGTGGCGTAGTATCCATCAGTCTGAGTGTAAGTAGTGTTCTGGGAGACTTCTCTGTTTGCTAGCCTTTTTAGACATAACTGCTGCATGCAACCCAAACAGAGTCAAAGTATAGGTTGTCACAGCTTGCTTTTCAGATGTACTTCTAGCCGTGGCACATAAACATCTGAATAAATGTGAGGAGAAATATAATTAATTCAGATATAAGTATAAAAAACGACGTGAATTGGCGACGTTATGGCCTTCAAAGTTATCAGATCTCAACCCAACCGAACGCCTGAGGGGACAGAACATCATCATCAGCAGCAGAACAACAAATGAGAGAATATCTTGTAGAAGAATGATTTTCATCCCTCTGGTAGAATTCTGAAAATCTGTTCCGGTGGCTCGTGTTGGACACTTTCTGTTGGGTTTTCCTTCTCTGTGTGTGATATGTATGGCCTGAAAGCTGCAATAAGATTCGTATTAGGGGCGCATGATAATTTTGGCACGTCGGAGATGAACATTTCTGCCGGTATGATGACTAACTGGGTTCAACAAGTTTGCCTGTGCCGTCTGACACAGACCACAAAATTGTTATTTTCGATGATTGCTGATAGCGTGGACGAGTCACCGGCTCATCACAGGCTACACAGAGACAAACAACCACCCACACTCACATGCAAACCTCGCACAGAGAGGTTCGAACCAGGAACCTTCTTGCTGTGAGTTGTGGTGGCCCGGGCTAAAATCGATAGACGGCTGAGAGTCTCCAGTTGATCACAGGGCAGACACACAGAGACAGAGACTCACCTTGGGCACCAGTTAACCTACAAACCTGCAGGTCTTTGGAACAAACAAGGAACTTTCTTGCTGTGAGGCGAACCACTGCACCACCGTGCTGCCCGTCGGCCAAAATGAGTTGAGAGATATCGGCATATCAGATATCCTGCATCTCTAATCCATGTAAATTTACATTTGCTCGGTGTGTGGTGTACTTGTAGACAACACACACACAGCTGTAGCTCCTAAATGTTAATGTTTAGATTAGTATTTGTCAGCTCGTGTCTGCTTCGTCTTTGATTAACGAACTCTGCCTTCCTTTTGTGAAAAATCAATCATTAATCAGGTTCGTTGCATCTTAAACAAACAGCTCGAGCATCTTTCTCACCAAAGCAAACTCATGTCAGGTCGTCACACTGATCCCAGCATGACAGACAAGCAAAGCGAGGAAACAAGTATATATTTGACTGGCGGCTGACTCATCTGACATTTCTACATTTAGTGTTTATGAATCTTTCTTTATCTTTCCTTCACAACACCATCTGGCCTGCAAAAGACAAAAAAGAAACCTGCTGCGTGACCGGATTTCACTCACAAACTAAAATAAAATATTTGATTTCCGAGCTGAAGTCTTGAAGTCTGAGTCTTGATGAATTCGTCAGCAGCAACAGATGATTTCAAACTAAGAATACATTACCTGATGAAAGGAGCTGGAAACCTTCATGTGCATGCTGGGGCGGAGCACGTGGAATAAGTTTGGAAAATAATCTGAATAAATAATCTGAAAAAGCAACAACAGCCACATCTGAACACACTGTACTGACTCACTGCAGCCCAGCAGCAGCTCATCAAACTGATGATTTCAGCCACTTTTAATCACCGATTTCTAATTCGGTCTTTATTGTGTGTCCACAGTGTGTGGATTGCCTGCTCCACCTCCTCCACCTCCACATCCACATCTGAGCAGCTCTGTTCAGTTCAGCTCCCGTGCCACACGGGGTCACTAGTGCCTGCCAAGTGGCGCAATCATGCAATAAATTGGACCTGTCCGATAACAACTTTTAAAGTCTGTCTCTTTTTTTGTCCGCAGAGGGCAACGGTGTCGCTGGGAAATTAATCAGCAGGCAGAGGCACGAGTTTGGGTAAAAATACGCGTCACGACAGTCCCCGTCTGGAGACGCACTAGGGAAACATTTGGCTTGAATGTGCATTGTTGTGAAGTGCTTCATATAAATGTTGGTGTTGCTACCTGTGAGGAATGGTGTGCTACTGTGGCGCCTCCCGATGTGTGCCGGCGGGGCCAGTTATTGTCACCGCTCTGCTCTTTCTTCATCTCCTCTGCTGCCTCTCTCGACGCGCATTGGACGGCTGACAGTGCGTAAGCTCCACTGAAAACTGTAGCCCACACAACCTGTCTACATAAACATCGAAAGATGAAGGCTGGAAACTGGACTTCTACTCAATATTTTGAACGGTTTGTCTGATTAGAAGTGGCGGCGGAGCATTTTTGGGGGCTCTGCGCGCTCTTGCTCTGCTGCGCTGCTGGAGTTGCGCGCAGGACTCCGTGGATCGTTCAGGTCGTCTTGGGTATGGATGTATGCTGAATGCTGACTTTATGTTGCAATTTCTTTACTTTTATATATTTACCACACATGATGCCGGGCTGGAGCTGCTGCCATTCCTCCCCCAAGTGTCGGACTCTACCCACTGCACAGCAGCCAACTTCAGGAGCCTGGTGATGCGGAGGACACAGAGCAGACAAACTGACAACAAGGGATTGAAAACGTTTTCATTTTGGCTGTTTCATTTGTCTGCTTTTTGTGGGGGAGAAAATAGTTTTGGAGCTACATGGAGGAATCACTGTGAAGATGTATCATCGTAGACGCTTCACACTGGGTTTAAGCATCTAACGAGGCGTCTGAGATGCGTTTTCTCCTCCAAAAAATGCTCCAAAGAGTGATGCAAAGCTGCGCACAAGTTCCCTGTCTCCAGTTGTTGAATTTTCCAGACAGAAACAAGTAGATGAGACACTCGTGAGAAGGCTTTCAACGTTGTTTTTAGGATTTTGGACTGAAATGAGTGGATGAGGCGCAGAAAAAGATGCTCTCTCTCTTTCATATTTTACTAACGATGCTGCAAGAAGGATTTTTTCCTTTGAATTAAGGCATTTCGGCTTCCATACAATTTCTGGGGGGATTCTTGTTTTTCCTAAAGGCTCAAAGAAACATGTTGCATATCCTTGCGCTTCAGTCGGTGGTGTTACTTTTTGGAGGTAAGCAACGATTTCAGCCTATTTGCCTGAGTGCCCTCTAGTTTCATCTGAGGAAATGTGTTTTCTTCCTCACTTCCTCACGACACGCAGGGGCACATGAAAGAAGTTGAATAGAAGGTGGAGGAGGAGTTCAAGCGTGTCTTTGGCAGGTAAAGGAGACAAATCCTACCTGAGAAACAGGAGAGCACTGCTGCGAGGGTGTCTGCAATATAACTTGCATGGTTTCTAATGAGGTTATAGTGCAGGACAACAAGCAGTGTTCATATCTGTTCACTTATATATTATAAATTAGGGGGAGCCCACTGCAGCCGGTGCTCAGTGGCACCTGTACAACATACCCAGAGCAGCTTCAGCCTTAAATAACATTTATCTCATGAATATTTCAGCACGACAGTGATTCTCTTGTACAACAGAAGCATTGGGGGCTTTATTACCTCTGGCCCTGTCAGGTTATTACATCGAAATTCATCCCAGTGCACATAATTATTTAATGGGAAAAGTTACAGAGACCTACAGTCCTTTCATATAGCTCAAATCACAGCATGACAATCACTGCACGCTGTGTGTTTATGTGCTGCGTGTCTGTCTGTGTGCATTCGTGCCGAAACAATAATAATAATGTAGAACTCATTTCCTATGCACATGACATTGCATCAGTCATCTCGGTGCCACAAGCAGGGAAAGCAGCATTTACTTTGGCTGCCCTGCAGCCAGACTGTGCCGATCTGAGGGCAGCTAGCGGTCTTGCTAATGAATCCCTTCTGTCTTGTGGGAAAAGGGTTTAACCTAAAAGTCTATTTGGAAAATGAATCTCGTCCTCTATTGTGAATCTTTTTCTCTGCACGGCCTCGGCTGCAGCTGAACTTTGAGTTCATAGAAAGGTTTGTCAAACTCAAAAAACGTCTTTCTTATTCAGCCACCGCGCCTTGTTTGATCAGCATCTGATTGTATTTGTGTGTACGGCCGATCGTGTGTCAGCTACAATACAAGAAACACGTCCACAGATTCCCCGCCGAGTTAAAGGTCAAGCGTTGCCAGTAAGTCAACACTAAACACTCTCAAACTGCATCTCACGCGTTGCACCTCGACGTTGCTCCCCTCTCTCTTCAGAGGATGACTCTGATTTGACAGCGTCTCCATTATGAGCACTGACTCACTGGCTTGAAGTGTACGGGTAATGATGTTCGCCATATGCCAAGGCCTTCTCAGTAACCGTACGCAGTATGATACTAATTGAGCATTGTGTGTCATAAAGCTGCAGGACATAGCTCCTCACTGTGAATAGTGATGGAAATTGATAACACACTCCAGGAAATGAGAGGATCAGATCCATGCTAGGAAAGAGAGAGAGAAAAAAATGCCTGCACAGCACAATGAAGCCGTAATTAGGGAGGGAAATCTTCCGGGGTGACTGTGACCCTTTGTTTGGAAACGCAAGAATGTTATCAGACCTAAAATATTGCTTCAAATCTAGTAAAACGTCTTTGTGCTGGAGTGTCTCTTTGTGTTTGCAGCGAAGCGGCTCCACTCCTTATATTTTAGAAAAGGCTGTCCTCTCTGTTAATTGAAGCCGCTAGGTGTGTTCCAGTGAGAAGCCTCGCTGGGATTCCAGAGAGGAATAACCAATCTTCTTTCCCTCGCCTTATCCTTGAGCTTAACAAGATCCAAAAGGGGATCAAGCAAGGATAGCCTTCAGTCTACAGCTTTAAGTACTAAGCACATAGGCCATGCTGCCTCTTGTCTCCGCAATGTGCCTGTCCTCATGTCTCCAACATCCGTGCCAAAGGATTGTCCTGTAGGATTTTTTTTTTATATTTTGGAACACCCAACATTTTTATTAACCAGTGCAGAGATTCTCAGGCTTTTTCTCAGTGGTGTTTTTTAAAAAATCTGTAATTGTCTTCAGAAAAAAGAGATCCACCGCTGTGGTCTCCGCGCCCCTTCGCTGTGGCACACATCCAGATCCTCTGCTTTTTGCCCCTGGCAGTCCTTTAAGCCTCGCGACTCATGTCCTTGAGCGAAGCGAGGACCAAGAAATGAGAGAGAGAGAGAGAGAGAGAGGTGACAAGCTGCAGGAGCAGACAAATGGTGTGTTTTTAAAAACTTGTTGAAAATACGCTCCAATCAATGCACGAAAAGACGGCGGCGTGAGGTTACCTGCAGGAGGCTCGCTGTTGCTTTTGAAGCACGTTTGCGTGTGATTGTGTCAAATTGAAATTAAACTCTCAGCTGGATGTTTTGGTTTTTTTTTCGATCTCCAGTTAACCAAAGAGGCCTGAGCTCATCAACATTCCTCGTCAGTGTTTAATTGCACCGGACAATTTTAAACCCAAGTCCGGGAAACTCCTGAATTCTGTTACAACCCTTTGACAGCTCATCAGTTCTGCTCGTATCAGGAGCATATGGTCGTTAAGATTCAAATGAGTCTGTGTGTTAAAGCGAGCTTGCATTCGGACCTGTAATGTAATTCTCGCTGGTTTGCTGGCGTTAACCTCGGTTGTGGTGTTTATTTACGGATCAGAGGACATGAAAAGAACAGGAGAAATCCCCGGCTCGCTGGTATTTTTATCAAGGCTATCTTACAGCTGCGCTTTGAGCTCACCACTGTGGTGCACTTCTGAGATTTGTGACGGAGAACGCTGATAAAAAAGAAGAGGAATGGAGTTTGGCGCGGCTCGGGTGTTTTCTGTAGTTTCTCTTCATGCACTGAGAAAGGAAAGGAACATCACAGTAGCGGCACGGCGCAAGCGAGGTTTGAACTTCTCTTGCTGTGTAATTACCAAGCATCACAACTGGTTTTACACCAGAAGTTTATATGTCAAACTGTGCACCTTTGTTTGTTTAATGACCAGTTTATGAAACACACTGAGTAGGTGGACTCCCTTATACCTCCCTTTCATGCTCATTAGTGTCTCGGCTGTGCACAGGCACCCCATTACTATTCCTCATACATTATACTTAAAGTATGTGTGGGAGGCATTTCCAATCCAAGAGTCAAAAGAGGGTTTTTGCTCCCATAAATTCATGTATCATCAGTGTAATGTCCTTTAATATTTCCACAAAGCACATCTGCCCTATGTTAATTGGCTCTTTATAACCGCCGTGATCTCACATCCAATTTAATCAAATCTCTTGATTAAAGAAGGTGAATCTATGTAAAAGCTTTAAAGGGAGGGGTCGTGAAATGTGTGTGTGTGTGTGTGTGTGTGTGGTGGAATAATTGACAAACATGCTGATGCAGTGTTTGTGCGTTCTCTCATCAGTGGATAGTTTGTGTGTCTGAGCAGAGGACTTCCTCCCCATAAATCTGTCGGCCGTGAGTTCACAGCCAGACTGTGTGCTCCAGTCACGCCGTGTGCGACTAGGTGTGGTGCAACGGATGAAAGCAACACTATAGACCAGCAACAACCTGAAAACTTCAATGAGCAGCAATAAATGAATTCAGGCCGCTTTGGCAGTTTCAATTTAGATTGGTGAGCTATCAGATTCAGAGCGAAAATGTCTCGTGTGAAGTTAAAACAAGGCTTTGTTCAGATGTTTCTGTGTCCAGACATCACCAGCCCATCTGCACGGGTTGCTGCGGTAACGATGTGGGCGTCAGTAACTACGTACTCTGGTGACGCGGCTTCCCAACGTGGAAGCACGGGGAAAATTGAAATCCATCATCTCGTCCTCCAAACAGTCGAGCTGTCAGGTCTCGGTGCAGAAGTCCTCCGTCCTACTGTTGTCCTTCCGCACCGCGCTGCCACTAGCAGCATGATGCCGCTGCTCTGACGCGCTTCCGAAACTCTGGATTCGACGTTGCTGTTTGACCGAGTAAAGCAAAAGACACTTTGTGCTCTGATTTGACAGAGATGCATCTGTAGAAATCTAATTGTGTTTCCAACCAACCACCTCAAATGTGACTTGGATCCAACTTGCAGGTGTTCAGACTTTCGAAAGTCTTTTTTTTGGTGGTGTCCATCCTCTGGGGAGCATGAACGCCTGTACAAAACGTCGCTGTAGTTGTCGAAACATTTCACTAAAAACCAAAATCATCCTCATCCTTCATCCTCTGGGTACTATGAATACTTTATACCTCATCTCATGGCAAACTATCCTATCGTCGTTGAGGCATTTCATTTGAAAGCGATCACATTTGAATTCATCCTCTCGACTATGAATGCCTTTACATAATCTGCACTAATGCTGTCTCTGCAGCAGCGTTACTGCTAAAAGTCTCACTAAGAAGTCACTAAAAGAATCTCATTCAAGAAATGTTTTAGGAGACTGAAGCGGCGCTTTCTTCTTTTACTTTGAATACAGATGAAAAGAAAGATTGCTGAAAACGTGAACTCTGTTCTCTCACCACTCGATAGCTTTGTGAAAGTCAGTAAGCAGTTCTATGGCTGACACGGCAGCCTCTTGAAGTGACCGCCTCCCGTGGTCACATTAGGGCGAGATCAAGTGCATGCTTTATGCCAAGTGACGTAATATTTCTGCAACGGAGGGATAAAACCTTGTTCACTCAGAAGAAGAGTGGAGGCTCTGCGATGGGTTCATTACTCCTGGTTCATTAGTAACCGTCTCGGCTCTATGCCTTCATGTTTTTCCTCTGTTTACTCAGTTTGCACAGAGGGCTCGAACACAACAACGCAACAACGTCGCAACTGTGCAGAACAATTTCACCAAACTTTTTATTTTAAGGCGGGTGAATCCTCACCGCTCAGACATTTTAATAACGCTGAGATATGACGCTTCTTTTTCTCTTCACTGTAAATTTTTGTGCAGCATTCAAATGAAAAATGAAACAACAAAAAGATTTGCACTGTTTACTGTAATGTAAAAACTATTGAATTCAAAGAAAAAGAAAAAATAACACATCACCAGACTAAGAAGTGGATTATGTTTTTATTACTTCAATACATTAATAAAATGTCATTAGCCTGGGAGCTTTCTCTGGGAACAAAAACTGCTCAGACAGCATTCCACCATATTAGATATTTATGTAATATATCCTGCATTAAGGCTTAAACAATATGAATACACCCAAGGACTACATTTCCTTGTAGCTGGGTCTAAACTTTCCAGGAAAATCACACAGGTACATTCTCTCTTTAACTTTTTGTGCCGTTCCTCAGCCCAGTCTTGCCTCCCGGATGGATCCATAACTCCAATTGGTTATGCGTTTTTTGATTGGAGTAATCACGGGCAGGTGGCCGGACAAAAAGCTGTCACTACATCCGAGAGAGAGTGGAGCGCTCGGTTGTGTGCGGACCTGTCGCTGTCTATCAGAGGCTTCAGAGCTTTAATGCATTAGAGGCAATGATCTGACAGGTACATATTGTCAAGGCCCATTGACTTCTTTGTGGTGTGGCTGATTGATTGTGGAGATTATGTTAAAATGGGAGTCGCCTCCTCTTTGTGATTCAGAGTGGCGTGCTCCTGCAGTAGAATGCTGAGCAGCAACCTTTAAAACTAGCATTGAATTTTAATTTTAAAATATATTAGTTTTATCCCTCAAGCAGTTCATTCTGCTCGTGAATAATCACTATTGTCTGCTGTGGCTGGAACAAGAGCGAAGAGTTTGTTGTGCCCTCTCATCTGTGACAGCAAACCAATGCACAGCCGAATGAAGAATGAATTACGGCAGATGGAAAGGTGCCTCTGACACAGCACATTTTATAATGTGAATCAAAGAGCATTAGCCTAATATACAACTCTTTGGGATATAGAAAGAAATCACTGTTTGAATCAACATATTTATTGCCAGTGAAGCAGCTCTGGGCTTCTACTTCAGCGTGACGTCACTGATTAAATTTTCAGGCCCGTGGTGGTTTGTTCCGGTTCAGGATAACGACGTTGTTATTCTACCTGAAATATCAGACGGATGCACCTTCTTATCTCCTGTTTTTAACTGTGAACAGCACCGGCTATAAACAGTTGTTTTTATTAGTATTTATTAATAAGTCTTTTATAATATTGCTTTCCAGGGAAGAGAACAACAAAGCACTATCACAGCGTTAATTAAAATATGGAACAATATCAGCTGCCATCGAAGCAAATAACTGGGAATGTAGTGCGCGTTAAAAGATGTTCTTTAGAGCGATTAATAATAAAAAAAATATTTACTTGAAGTAAAGCTTGCATGTTAAAAGTTGTGATCTGTTTTCCACTGAGTGCTGCAATGCAGTGATCTTCATTAGAACCAGACCAATCAATCGGCAGGTCCAGCAGCACACTGGCTGATATTAACTCACTGAAGATTTATTGGCGTATGTGTAGGCCAATAAATTATAATAAGAATTAAAAAGTCTCGGTTACACAGCTCGCGAGCCACTGACAAGTTTATTTTTCAGCTGTAAAATATCTCAGGTCATAATTCTTTTAATCTGCGTTAATTGATTGGGGGCACTTTGGAAGGGGCCAGTGCAGCAAGCTGTAAACGGACATATTAGCACCCTATAAAGTTGATGTGCAAAACTTGTTAGCACACAGGTGCCTCGTATCCAGCAGGTGTGGAGCAATACCAATCATTTGAAAGTCCTGGTGCGTGGCCAATATTCACTCTTCTTTTAGCTGTTTTGGTCTGCACAAACTCCTGGTTGAAATGTTTACATCCTTAGCTGCTAAATGCTAAGCTAAACAGGCTAAACAATGAGCTTAAAGAGCCTAAAACGCTCCATTGAGCTGAGGGGAACTGTGAGTGAGTCGTTACCTGTTGTTATATTGATTAGTGCAGCTTTAATAACCTGATCTAAAGAAATCCATATTGGAAATGTTTGCTTATGTTGTGTGTTTATGTAAAAGGAAAATTAATATCGACCTATCCAGCGACGGGCTGCATGCATAATACATACTATGACTATATGTGGTTTATCGTTACACACTGCCTGCATGTGTCAATATTTCTTTGTCTTTGCATTCAAATTGGTCCACTTAGTTGGTCCATTTAGTCCACCATGTTGATGGTTTCTGTAGTTACTCCTAGGAAGGGGTGAGGTGAAGTGGCTGCAATCACCAACAGATGTCACTAAATCACACGTGTTGCTTATTAAAATCACTTTTCAAATGTGCGGCACTGATTGTTGGAAGCGAGATGTTTCTCTCGCCTGCTTGGTCTCAACACTGGTACTCAACACAAATATCTCTACATAATAATCATGTGTTCATTCACTACAACTCAGTTAAATGTAAATTGTCTGAAGTGCACTCTGACCATTGGCTGGATGGTACTTGGTGTAATTGGAATGCCAGTGTGTGTGTGCGTTGACCCAATCAGTCTTGACACAATCACCGGTTCCTAATCAGTGTGAAAGTAATGGCCACCTCAGAGTACAATCAGTGTACAAGTTAGTCTGGCAGGAGTGGCTCTAACTTAATGAACTCCCTGGAGTGAACTCCTCGTACGCACACTGAATCTAAAAAGCACCGAGCTGACACAGATGTATCCTGATCTTCGGCACATACATGCAGCAATGGCGTGTTTTCATGCTGCCATCTCGTCCTTGTTGCAGCCTCCAGCCTCTCCAGTTTTTGGCAGCCCGCAGTGTTCATGCTGCTTTGTTTCCCCTCTTGCTATAGGGACAGTGAGCTGATGACGAGGGAGGATTAGATTTGTCAAAACACACAGACAGTTTCGGCAATAGTGAGTCATTGGCCCCGTGGTGCTCAGTGGTGTCGCCCGGGCCAGGAGGGGCAGCGTTGGCAGTCAGCACATCCTGCCACAGCTCGTTCTGTTCTCCACTATCTGCTCCTGCAGATTCTCCTCTTAACCCAGAGGCCCTCAATTTCACACAAATTGGAAGGAGACACACCAAGCTGAGGCAGAATGACCCCGGCGATAATGAGGGGTTAGCCTAAAAAATAATTCAAATTGGGAATAAAATCGTATGAGGATGTTAATGCAGCACTGAATGTTGTCTTTCCACCTGCTTGGAATTAGAATTTGGATTAGTCATATCATAATAATTTTTATTAGCCATGCCAGCGCCATGACTTTGTGGACGGCACTGTCCGTCGGGCTGGTTTCTCAGTCGGTCCACCGACTTTTGGACTTAAACGTCTCTTCGAATTTTGTTCATGTTCCCTGGAGGATGAATCCTAATGACTTATGTGAAATGTCTCAGCGTTTGCGCTCGCTTTTCAGTAAGCTCCATCATCAGGTCAAAAGTTTAGCACAAAGTAGCTCCTGAAAGCTAATCCCATCAGCCTTATTGGGGAAATGTTAACATGCTAACATGCTAAACTAGCACGTTAAACATGGTTGGCAAGCAGCAAGCTTTAAATGCAGCCTATAAAGTCGATGTGGCAAACAGGTGCCTCGTATCCAGCTCCAGTTCATGGCTGCCAGTAGATCTAAGTCCAATATTCACTCTTCTTTTAGCTGTTTTTAGCTTTTTAGCTGCTAAATGCTAAGCTAAACAGTAAATCCAAAACAATAAGCTTAAGAGCCTAAAACGCTCTATAGAGCAAAGGGAAACTGTGAGTGAGTCACTACTTGTTGTTATATTGATTAGTGCAGCTTTAATAACCTGATTTTTCATTACTGTAAGTGTCGCTGTGAGCGGTTAGCGTAAAGCATTTAGCTCTGTGCCTCACTGAGCTGCTGTTTATCTAAGAGAGGTTATGAAAAGTCATAAAAACACACCACAAAGCAAAACACAATAAGACAATAATTCAGGGAATTAAGTAATCAAACAGCGATAACTTTAGTTAGCTTACTTGCTGACATACCCAAGGTGCGTGCTAGCACTTAATGGGTTGAAAGTTCAGAGATGTAGGCTGGAGGCAGATAATTGACGGACCTTAGAATTGAACTGAGATGTATTGGCAGGCAGTGCAGGCAGGGTGATATGATTGTTGTCTTTGCATTCATTAAAAGCCCGGCAGCATTGTTTCAAGAGCCGTATGGATCTGAACGACAATAACACATGCCTTTCTGCAAGCACAGAAGTCATATAGCAGTTTGCATATGCATGTTAAGCACAATATTATGAGTTAATTTGAATCTTTTTCGGCCCTGGGATCGATTTTGGCAGTGACACGCGGTGGAGTGCGACGGCGGCCTTGGTGTGGTGCGCTCAGAGGACACGCATACCAGATAAGTGCAAACAAGCGCTTTGCAAGTGGCTCTTTGCACTGCTGGGTTGCATTTGATTACTATTGCCGCTTTGTTTCGTGCTGTTTTCATTCTCTCAGAGAACCTTGAAGACTGTTGTGTGAAGGCCTGTAATTAGATGTTCTGGGACTATGGCAACTGCTGAAACTCGTCGTGATGTAATCTTTGCTCCATCCTTAATTGCACATAGCATGTGTAGGATGGTTTATATTTTCAAAATCTGTCCATTTCTCTGTCGGGTTTTATTTTCATATAGCCTGTCTGGAACTAACGCAGTTGCTTTGACAGAGGATCGCACAAACAGTGCCACTCTGCATTCTTAAAGTCCGCTTTAACAACATCCATGCCGAGGGAAAAACAGCCAAGCATGTCAGATGCTGTACTTATCTGGTCTTTTCCGTGACGGAAGCCAGGGTGGTTCATCCAAATAAATATTCAGGGTCTCGACACGGCAACTTTTGTGCGGATGAGAAATATGTTTATATATTGTGAGCTGACCAGCACACTGGGAGAGAGAGGGAGGGACGGAGAGGTGGGTTGGTCTCTCTCAGACAGCAGCCTACTGCGAATGAAGACAGATGAGAAGTGAAGAATCACTCCCTGTTCCTGTGATATGGCACGGTAAACACCAACTCACCTCGGAGACAAACACAGGAGAGAGACAGCGAAACAGAAGCACAGGCCCTCTCGCACAAAAGCATACAAAGTACATAAAGCCTGAACACGCAGGATATATGGAGGAATTCTATCAATTATTTGATAAGAGATCTGGAGTCGCGCACAATTTCAGAGAGGGAACTGGGAAGTGAACTTGATTTATTTTTTGGTATATCTCTTCATGTCGTAAGAAATAGACCTATGTTGTAACAAGTGGGAAACGGCGATACAGGGAGAGAACCAGGAGCGCTGAAGTAGCGTTTAATCATATTAATGGAAATGTGCAGGATTCTCGGCTTGAACCTCTAATGATTCCCCTCGTGCTGAAGTTAAACTGCTGGACGGCAGAAAAAACATGCTGCAAAACAACTGTTTTGCTTTTCCACTTATTAATTTTAAGAGATTGTTGAAAAAGAGAAAGTAGAAGGAAGGCGAGAGGTCAGAAACTGTGTGCGGCACGGCTCTCTGCTCGCCTGAAAGCCTCCCGGTTACGCCCCCAAACTCTCTTTAGAGTATCACAAAGTGAAAAAAAGGGAAGGAAGCAACAACCATAGCTACCTATTCCAAAAGATAACAAATGAAATATAAATTTTGCACATTTAAAATGATCTACACACGTTTTATATACTGTAAATGCACCAAACATGTAAATGCTGCAAATATTCCTTAATAAACGAATGAAGCGTGGAAATAATAGTTGATATATCAACTTAAATTATCACATGCTAATTAGTTAAACATCAATAAATTGTGTTTAGGCTCCTACAGTATGTAGAACCTGTGTAGCCGTGCTTTTACACACTCTTCTGAGAGATTCTCCTGAATCAAACCACCAAAATAATCAATTTTCAATCAATTTATTGGTGCACTACGGACCAATAGAATAACCTGCCCGCAGCGGATGTAGATGTGTGACTTTTCTTTTCACCTGATGCATGACAAAATTCACTTTCAAAAAAACAACTCCAACCATATTCAACTATTTCTTCCCTCGCTCGCCGAGGTCCAGACCACCAGAGAAAATAAATCAAACCGTCGAGCGCGGCGAGCTGCAGAACGCCGCGCTGTCAGTCACCTGAATGAGGTTTGTTTTGTTTTTCCCCCTCACAGGTTTTTACAGTGCGTAGCACCGCTGACAAAAGAATGACAAGTCACCAGAGTCATCCAATGAGCGGGTGACCCGTCGGTCCGTCTGATTTCATGCTTGGTTTGTTTATGAATGAAGGCGGCGTGAACCTTAAATGCACTGAACTGAAATACAGAACGGCTAATGAAAAATGTTCTTGTTGTTTGTGTTGTTGGATCTCCTACTTCAAATATGAACATTATACATAGTTATATTGGAATCGTGTCTTTTAGGTGCAGTATAAAGAGTAATGTCAGAACTTGAATAAGAGGAAGAGACTAAAGCAGAGGTCATTATGAAATGACCTGAAAAGCTGCTACACTTTACTTAATGTTTCTCGGGGGAGACTGCTGCCACCTGCAAGGCGAGGTTTTAGTGCCGGTGAGCTAATTTGCTAGCAGGCTAGCTCTTATTGCAGATTTTTGTTTTATGATCTTTTATATTCATCTGAATAGATTTTAGCTGGAATTTAAATTTGAAAATGAAGTGATTTGTCTTTATATTTGTCTTCTCTTTGAGCCGTTTCCTCCTTTATTACCATTTTCTCCAGCCAGACTTTCTAAACAGAGCTGGAGAGTCTATTCCAGAGTGAGACTCAGAAAAGTTTTCTGAGTTAGAAGTTATATGTGTGCATGAGTTAGGATATATATTGGAGAGAAGATGACTTTCTCTCATAGTTATTTTTATATTTCTATCGATTATATCAAAATGAGCTCTCTCGTTTTGAAGCTAAACAAGGTGAAAGGTTGCGGTACTCTACTGTACTAATTACTGTAATCTGTTTCTCCCAACTAATCTTTTGCATTCTCTGTTGATTGACTTCTACCTTGATCCTCACCTCTGAGGTAAGTCTCAGTGTTTCTCATGGATCACATGATCACATTTCGATGAACCCTCGCATTCGGCATCATGGCCGGATGCGGTGGAGCAACTTGCTTTTGATTTTTAGTAGTAAATCAGAAGATCAAGACCCGAAACTAGAGACTGAGACCATAAACTCATGAGAAAACTGTTTACTGAGGTCATAAATCAAGAATTCAGTCAGCCCCCGTCCCCGGTGAATGCAGCTTAGATTAGAGGCACTAAGATTGGTCTTACTGTCCAGATCTGGACGCTACGTCCACTTCTCTCATGCAGTCTATGCTCGCAGTGGGTGGAGAAGAGCAACGATACAGGCTACAGCTAGGCTGAACTTCACAGTTGAGATAGGTGTAATGGCTAACAGAGTTAATTAAATATGTCATGACTGCATTGCTTACTTTTTTTCCACAGCGAGAGCGTAAGGTTTCAAAATATTGGCTCCGTTCGCTGAGTTTACAGTAGTTAGGCAGGCAAAAAGCGCGGCGCTTCAGTTTGGCCTGCCGAGGATTAACTCAAACAGTGAGTGATTGTTTTTTCTGCCTGCAGAGCAGCTCGGCGTCCAAGAAATGTTTGTAGAACAAAAATTATAATTAGCTTCCATTTCCTTACCTATTTTTTTCCCTTTTTTTTCTCCCAAGACGTTAGAAAGTCTGCAGAGCCGGTTCAAGAGGAATCGTCTAGTCTTCCAGGATTCCTCCAGACTTGTTTTCAGGAGTGTAGAGTGAGTTGCTGTCAGTCACCGAAATAAAGTTCAGCTTGGCAGTCGGACAGGAAGGCTGCGTAAACAAAATGTGCCCTGCCGCATTGCTGGTTGGAAATATTTCTTTAAAACTAAAAGATTTTGTCAGTGGTGTGAAAGCACACTGCTTTTTCCTTCTGAAGTCTGAAATACAAACATTCCTCTCCCCTTGCTTTAATAGCTTTTTTTTTTTTACCCCGGCCCAAAATAGATCCACTTGTTCATGGAGTTAGTTCCCCACTCTTGACAGGTTTTAGGTTAAACTGCAGATTTAAAGCCGGCCCATCTGGAGCCACAATAAAAGCTCTTTTCACAGGGGAATGAGGCAGCGTTGGGTGAATGGGCACTTCTATAGAGGGACAGAGAGCATCATATTTTTACACTGCGGAGGATTAAAAACTATTACGTGTTATGTGTACACACACACACACACACACGACCCTTTGGAGAATGAAACATGACACACACGTGATGTTCAACACGACATGTTGTGCACGTCTAGTTGAAACGTGAAATTAGCTGAAGGTTTCTTTAGTGTTATTTTATATTGTGTCTCTCTGTGCAGTTTGTTTAAGAATGTGCACTAAAGCAAAAAAACAAAACAAACCCTTGACCTGCTTTTAAAGGTGAAGTCGTACAGAAGCACACAGACTCAGATGACATCTGCGCAGAGTGCAACATCAACCGCTGCTATTATTGTAGCCGCTAAAAGAATGAGGAAAATGTTGTTTATCACTGTTCCTACGTTCCTGTGCTGTGTCTGTTTGTCACAGTTAGTTGCGATTAGTCGTACATTCAATGTTTCACTGCAATTACAGACACACTGTCAAAGAAAAAAACATTATTGGTAGAAGGCGTTGTTAATAAACTGGACTAAAATGTGACACCTAGGTTCGTGGACCCGTGTCTGACTGAAAAGTCAGAGGATCAACGAAACAATTGAGATGCATCCTCTTGGCACCACGGACGTCTTTATCCATCCCCTAGATGTTGAGACATTTCCCTATAGACGTGGACACTTGGGTCAGGTGGTGGTTCCAGAGGGGAAACCAGGAGATCACAGGAGTCATCATCTGGGGAACATGAACGTGTTTAGTTTTCTGCATCTCTGCTGTTCTTTGCACTGACAACGATAAATGTGCATGCCGACATGTTTGACTTCACGTTACACACTCACAGCTCAAACACTCAGAAAGAGAAAACACTGTAATGTTGTGATGCAGCTTATGTTAGTTTGGCTACCAGCTTTCAGATTTCAGATGACACACACAAGCTCGTGAATACACCGAGAACACAGATGATTCGATGCAATGCTTTGTTTGATGTGTGGAAACAAACCGAAGCAAACGTTTGTCTCTCTGGATTTGTATCTGTTTTAACTTTACGTTTACTCGGCCGATAGCTAATGTGTGTGTATCTGTTTGACTGACGGTTAAGATTTTATGATTTAGCAGGAGCTCTTCAATAGTTTCACTACTTTTCCTGCCGGTTTCTTTATGTCGCTTCCTCTCTGAGCTTCACATCTTTGAATTTTAGTGCTCGAGCTGAAACACGTTTGTCTCTGCAGCAAATCCACACCTGTTTCTCTCCATTTTATTATTGATGTTAAATACATTCGTACCACCTCCAAATCTTTGCCTGGCAATTTCTCTGAAAGCACCATTGAGCCTCAGATGAAGACATCCTCATTAGGCATTTATGGTCTAATAGCAGTGCAAGGTATTATTCAATCAAGGTCAATTATCAGCATAATTATCGTCTATTCATTAGCGGCGAACGTAAGGTGGAACACAGAAAGAGAGAAAAACCTACACTGGATTCATAAACACTGCACAGCCAGAAGACTCGCAGTGTGGCTCCATTTACAAGGATTCAGGCTTGTCAGGAGAGCTCCAGGCAGAATTTATCATCCTATATGTGGGTGACCTTGGGGAAAGGTTTACCAGTAGATTTGGGGAGGGAGCAGGTTGGATACGGAGGCACTTAAGCATGCAGAGACACTGTGCTACAGAACTCTTTCATTTACAAGCTCTGTTTTTCACACCTTGCTATAAATAAAGGGATTTGGGGGGGAAATCTTCCCTCCGTGCCGACTATATAAACTGATTTAATTAACTTTTACGGATTTAACAGCCATCATCCCACGGTTCCTTAGCGAACCCTCTACAGCCTCAGAATCACGACTTTAACAAAATCGGGGTAAAAACAGTTCATTGTGCACCGAGTTAGTAAAACTTTGTCTCGACCCTAAGAGGAGGAAAACATGTTATGGCTTGATTCAGAGCCACTACCACTGCGACAAGCTGCCACTTGTTCCTCACACTCATCAGAGAGAGGCACAGTATTTCATTTTCAGGCAGACGGGGCGCCTTCCATCCATAATCAATCTGCTTTGCTTGTGTTGAATATTCTCTCAATTAGATCCTCTACGGTTCCTTGATTTGCCGCAGAGTGACACGATGTGTCAGTGATCGCGCTCAAAGGGGGCGAAGCGACGATCGAGTCGAGGAACAAAGAGGAGCAAATTACAGTAACTGATCTGAATTTTCTAGTTTTTTTATTTTTTAAGCGATGCGCTGATTATCGTCAGCTGTGGTGTAATCCTATTTGCTGCGTGACAATATTTCCTAACCTAACTGCGCTCTCGTCATTAGGTGGCCGATAAGTCCTGGTTGGATTTGTGTCCACTTGTTCCTCTGTCCTAACAGAGCTCACTCACCATTAAACGTCCCTCTGCACTCACAAAGAGGCCGACTGACTCTACCCCGGCGAATGCCTCTGTATTTAGCCTGATTTACGATATCGTTTTGCAATAAAGGCCAGTGTGAGGGGAAGGGATTCATTAAGGAGGCCAGTTTATGTTTTAGAGAAGTCCGGAGGGGCCACGGGAATACTGATTGGCACACAGATATGCGCTTGTCTCATCCTCCCGACCCGAGCCAAAAGCTCTTAGCTCCTTTCCCCTCAAGCCATGTGCACTGGATGGCACAAAGGACGTGTTGTTCTGGGCTCGCAGGATGCCCAGGATGCCCGGGATTTCTTGCCACTCAGTCTGCAGTCTCCCGCTGCGATAACACCGTTCCAGACATATCAGGCCTCCTCTGAGCACCTGGAGGCCGTTCTCAGCATCCCCGTAATGACATCCCCGCTGACCCGCCCGAGCCGCACTGACAGCGCCGCTTATTTGGGTCCGTCTTTTTCATCCACAGATTTACCAAATAGGCCAGCGGCCCACGGCATTGCAGTGTTTACTCTTCATCGGTCGATACTCTTTAATCCCCGAGATGATGCTTTCTCTCATGAACTCAAAATAGCTCTTCTTCCTCCCCAGTGAAGCCACAGGCCCATTACTCTTTATTAGCTCTTAGCGTCTTAAATGTGGCCATCCATTAGAGGCGAGGGAACAAACATCCCCAGCAGGTCCCTCAGTAGCCTGCCAGCACACACACACACACACACACGCACACACGCTGATTTAAACTGACCCTTAATCAAGAGCAATTATTACGCATTGAATTCACCTCATCACAGAGATAAAGAAGAGTCACCTGTGGTGCTTGTTGCCTCTGAAGATTCCCAGACTTTGCCTTGTGGCCTTAGCTCCATCCTCCATGACACTTACTTATGAGCTAGGCGGAGTCCACAGACCTCTATCTGCCTGAATGATTCCTTTTCTATGGAGGCTGGCATGAAGTAATACCCTACCGTGTCATGTATTGATTCTTTTTCCAGTCCCTCTTTCTTGAATTTCGTGGTGGCTCAAAAGCATAAATCATCCGCAAACGATCCTTGAAGGAAATATTGTAATTATTATTCTTGACGCATGGTCACAAATTCAATAGCCCTTATTAATTGAACATGGTGAGAAATATGATGTTGGTAATTCAATGGGACTAGAGAGCTTTCTCTCATCCCTCATGTTTAAGACGGTTCTGTTTGGCATTCATGGCAAAGCTCGGAGTGATTCAGGGTCAGGAGGAGGGTCAAAGGGAGTGTAATTTTAAACCCCGACAAAGAGCGTCTCTGTCAGCTTTGCGGCATGATTTGGAAAACCACGTTAAGACTACCAAATGTCGAAAAACTCTTCTACATGAGCTCCACATGTCAAGTTTACTGAAAGGAATCCAGGTAGCGTCCGTCTTTGTTGTTACTCACCATCTACTTTGTTTTTTACTTCCTATTGAGCATTCCGTCCTCGCTCTTTATTTCTTGTCCGTCTTGACGCGTGTGATGAAGCGTAAAGACGAGAAACTGACCAGTCAGCCACACGGGCGGCCATTCGCCTCCGTGTAGTGGGTAGCAGGAACGTGGCCTCTCTCCTTCCCTGGTGTCTTCTATTGTTGGCTGTTCATTTACGAGTGTGAAGGCTGCTCCTCGCTCCGCCAGTCCTATTCCAGCTCTACATATCCTGCCGTGGAGCCCCAGTGATAGGCTGAGTGAGCTTGTATGAGGCTGGGTATAGGAAGGGTGCTGCTTGGCTAGTTAGCGCTCATGTGGGACTTGACTTTTCCCCCAACGCTCTCGTACACCTCTGCACATGCAGCCGTGTCTGACAGCATAACGCATGGCTGCTGACCTCAGAAACTGGAAAGCTTAAATTGACTGCATGTGCAAGAGTGGCATCAGATATTTTAAAATGACAACCAAACTAATTGAAGCTGAAATATGTGTGAAGCTATTAAAGTGCACGCTGTGTGCCTTAGAAAGTTGATTACACAGAAAATAGAGCAGCGCTGACAGAAATTCCTTCCACGAGGACACTGATAGTCGCTCTCAGAGCTGAAGCCGGGGCCTGATCATCAAGATCCGTCTTGTTTTTGGGCTACTGGCCATCCTACATCTGCAGATAACAGGTGAAATCTGCACCTGAACAGTATATAGACTCCACAGCCATGCTAGTGGACCTGTGAGGCTATTTACGGCACAGTGGCACTCCGAGCTAAATGTGCCAATGTCAGCATGTTAAGACGCTCACAGTGTCAATGCTAAGATGCTGATTTGTTAGAAGATATATTTACCATATTCACTATTTAAGTTTGCAGTGTTAGCATGCTGGCGTCTTTTTGAATGCACAAAGTGCAGCAGAGGTTGTCACTAGTTTAGCTGAGCGCTCGGGATCTGAGGACGCTTAATTGTTGATGAAGTTCTTCTCCATTCTTGCTCGATATGCGACTTTCTCAGCAGTCCGCTGTGCTTCACAATGCACCACTCATTTTCAGTGAGTCCAGGCAGGTTTTGGCCACGAGTCTAGTACCTGCACTCTCTGAGTGTTACAGCGTTGTAAACGTTGTACTTCCAGCATTAATGGTGGCTTCACACAGATGTTCATATTACTGATGCTATGGGCTTTAAACACCATACACCATCACAGATGGTAACAATCTGGATGCTCCTTTTCCTCTTTAGCCCACAGGACATGATGTGCACACTTTTCCACCGTCAGTCCGTCCATCGCAGGATGAGCTCAGGTCCAGAGAAGTCTTTTCTGGATGTTGGCTGATAGTTGACCTTCTCTTTGCATTAGTTGCAGCAACAAACTGTGTTTACACTTTCCTCTAGCGTTTCTGAGCCCATGTAGCACTGTCCTCCATACTATCGTGTCAGTTTTATAAGGGCCACCTGATGGATCGAAGGCCACGGGCGTTCATTGTTGTTTTTCAGTGCAGCGATTTCTCTGTATTATCTGAATCTTTTAATGGATTGTAAATCATTAAAATTCTTAGCAATCTTAGATCGTGAAACATTGTCCTTGCGTGTAAACAAAGAGCTTTTTATATGCAACCTGAAACCTTCACCTCTTCACCTGTCAACATGAAATTCGGCTCAATAGAACATTAAATATCGTGATTTCTATTCACATCATACACAAGCCTTTTAATCGGGATCATATTCGATTGATGGTACCAGATGAATTGTTGAGGGATCAAATTGCACGACAATCCGTCCATTTTTTCTTCAGACATTTCCCCTGCAAAACAAATGCCAGTCTCATGGTGGCCCTCGAGGAAAGGTCAAGCGGGGATCACTGAAGTCACGAGGATGCATCATATGAATACTGTGAATGACTGTGCGAAATGTCACAGCAATCCATCGGGTAGCGTGGCTGCTGAGATGTTTCAGTTTGGGCCGATATCGATCTAATATTATATGTTATATATGTACATAACGGTAAGGATCTAAAAAGCATTAGAGTTCAGTCTTAATCCAGATTTGAGAGTTTAATTTCCATCGTAAAACAAATGTGACAGAAACAAAATGAAACCCGCCAAAAACATCTTGGTTAGTCAATCAGCAACTCTGGTTTGGTCAAGGAACAAGACTCATTTCCTGTATATCTGTGTCTAGACACTGCTTGTTTTCATAAGCCATAAATCTTCTGAACATCCTGATACTAAAATGACTTTTTTCAGGCAGACAAATCAGGATAAAATTAACTTTCTCAGCAGCAACACACTCCTGTGAGATCTGGCAACGCAGATAGCTCTCCTCTTTGTTGGTGCTGAATCATCTGTCGATTGAGGATTTATATCAACCAAAAGGTTGTAATCCAGACTGAGAGACGTGGAAATATTCTGGTAAAATTGCTGTTTTTGTAAAAAGAGTTTGGTCTGGTGGCTTTGAAGAGAGCGTGGATAACAGGTTCAGCTCCCCGTCGGAAAGGAACGTCTGACTAAAGCGGTGAAATATTAGAAATATCGCGTGCACTCAAACTGATTTTTAAGTGTCTAAAATACGTTTCGCTGCTGCCTCGTCCATAGTAATACATTTAACCTCCTAGCTGTCAATCAAACTGGGATCTGCCACGCCTACAGAGTCCAGAGAGGAATGATCTGAACAGCAGAGTGAGCTTTCTTCACTCATATGAGATCCTCAATATCATATCTTGCACGTTTACTGCGTCAAGCCACATTTGCAGGCTTTTTATGCAAAGTCATCCAGCGCTGTTCACAATACACGCTCACCTGCAACGTTTAATGAAGCGACCATCCTCTGATGCTGCAATCACAGAGGTCTCATCAGCGAGAGGTCCTGACAGCTGCTCCGCGAGGAAAACACAGCGTCGACAGTGTTTCCATAAATATATATATAAATATATATACAGAGAGAGAGAGAGAGAGAAAATCCCTTTTTATTAAAAATTGGAAATGAAGAAAGAGATTCAAACATTTGAATTTATCTGGCTCAGCATATTGCTGGCTATGCTTTTACAATTTAATGCCACACAATAGGGGAATTTAATTATACATGATGTGGATCATAAAGTGTATGCTGAAATAGACATTTTTCTCAGTTGAATTATCATTATTCTTTCTTTGGCCTTTGCATTTCTGCGCCCGCTGAAAGTTACACACTTCCTATTGAAGAAATATGAATAGAAAATTTGGTTTCATTCCTACAACTTCCACGGTCAAACCGGAGTTTGTGTTATTTATCTATTGTTGCAATTAATTGCCTGCTTGATTGCTCCTGCTATCACATGGCTCACACAGTGACAGTAATTAGAAGCTGGCAGAGATTGACTTGAGAGTTGTTTATAGATGTGATATAGTGGTAGCAGCTCATTAAAACTACCAATGTGTTAGCTCATTACGTTACTGACTGAAAATATAATTACATTTAAGCAAGAGTTAATTATCGCTCTTTACTTGACTTTTGTTAGTCAGCACACAGCTTTGTCGCATGTTACCAGCCAGCAGACTCTCTCTAGAAGTCCGGTCCTCCACAAACTGAACAAAATCAGGCGGCCTTCTTCGAGGCAGAGTGTCAAGCTAACATGAACTGGCCCAAAATCTAATCTCAAACTTATAAAACAGGAAACAAACTGACCTCGTGTTCGTGAAAGTGACTGAGCGTTAACATTACTGGCGGCTAAAGGTCAGAGAAAGCGAGCTTGTAACTGGAAGGCCGTTAGTTCACACCTCGACCGGCAGGAAATCAGTGCTTGTCTCCCTCATTAGCACCTCGAGCCTTTGAGCAAGACCTTTAACCCCGGCTGAGCCGCTCAGAGGCAACCGTGAGAATGAGATTTCTGTGGCTCTGCAGTTCCTCAAACGTCCACTTGAGGCTGGCTGCAGAAGTGAGTCAGTCTCCATAAGTCCCCATGTTAGACAGCAGATATAAACACGTTTACAGCCTGGTACAAAAAACAGTTTTGGTCTCTATAACTAATTTCCCCGTTCATGACAACTGTACTGAGGGTGAATTTATCTACAGCTCACCTGTTCACATTATATTAAGGCTTAAAGTTGTGCAGGATTGACAGGTGGGTGCAACCAGGTGTTATTCAGCCGGTCTCAGCTCCACCGAGAGCTAGATCAGCTGGGAGGAGCACCAAGATGGCGGCAGCTGGAGCCACAACATTTACACATAAACACATTTGTCTCTCTCATCTGTTCCTTGACTGCAGATCACTCTGTTTTTACGTGGCTAATCCTGCTGATACACAGGTGGAATATTCCAGGAAAAGTTGTGACAGTCTCACTAAAACATACTGTAAGTTGCGTCATGCCTGGTCTCTGTTGCAAAGCAGTGAAACCGCCGGTGACAGTTGTGGGGGCCACAGTCGGAGAGAGGGTCCACACAGATTCCAGAAAGAATGATTTTATTAAACAGGAGCGCCCGGAGCGATATTCTCTCGGGGGGGTTCCAGATATCTGAGCTTCATCTCTGCTGCACAGAAAAACAAAGAGCTACCGGAGTTTGAAAAGTAGGTTTGTACTGCGCTTTTCAATTTCTCCTCCGCGGAACAAAAGGAGGGAGTGATTCGTCTTGAAATAGATTTGTGTGATTTATTAATTCCAATCCATAACACCGGGCTTGCTGATTCAGAATATGTTGGCTCCGTGTTTGGAGATTTCCAGGCTTTATTTGGCTTGAGATAGGATTATTTTCCAGTTTATAAATTCAGTGTCAGTTTTCAGGCACTGGTCCTAAATAAGGTTTGCATGCTTATGCTGATGCTAGGTGAACAGGCTCTCTGCTGTTCGGGGGCATGCACACAGTGAAATACACTGAAAAGACTGCTGCATATAGGCAGGATTAACGCTCCTGGATTTGGTTGTTTAGTTAATAAGAAAGCGCGGATTAAAGACATTTTGAAGATTAGGTTTTGAGCCAAATCAACATCAATTTAAAGCTTGTTTATCACTGATTCTGAGTGGCCATAAGTAATTATTATACAAACTGTATGTTCCACTATTTGTCACAGTAATGGTTTGTTGCAAACATACCAAGATCCTAATTTGTATTGGATTTTCCATTTGCTTTTTCATTTCCTCCTTTCCACTAGAATAGCGACTCATTTTTATTAAGCGATGACTGCGCTTTTAGACTCTGTTTGTACACACGACGTGCCTCGTTGCTCTGCTTTAAGTAGAATTTGTTGGTTTTTTTTTTTTTTATAGGTACACGTGGTTTGATAAAACCTTTTCTCTTTCGGAAACAAGGTCCTCTCATGTTGATATTCAGGAGCTCTTCTCTTTGCTTTTGTGTTGTAAATAGAGTTTTTGTGTGCTTCTTGTGTTTTTTTTCCTCTTTTGCTGGTATCAAATATTATCGGTGCAGCCTTGCAGAGATTTAACAAAGCATCCAACCTTTGAGAATTTCATTATTTGCAATGTTTGGATCAAATTCTGAACAATGGATCTCGTGTTTTTGCACTGCAGTGAACAATTTATATTTCTAAAACAGCCTCACAGTTGGAAATCACTAACTTTACGTGCATTTTGCATGATTTATTAATGAGGAGTGGGCACAGATCTGTGCATGCCATCATATATTTTCCACCCTGTGTGCATGAGCTCGAGTGTAACCCAATAAATCACATTTCAGCACAGACAGTAAGGTGCACAGTCCTGTGCAGAGAGCACTCTGTTTTCACTGGAGACATTAGGGCTCAGATGTGAGTGAGTAACATTACTATCCAGGGAGCAGAGGATGACTTTGTTCCTGACTGTTCCGTCTTGCTGGACTATCAACCTTTTCATTTGTCAGCAGTGTAATGTCACGTATACAACAAACAACACAAAGCTCCTGCTTGTTCAGGAGAAATACAAATTGCTCTGTGGTGCCCTGCCGCTCTGAAGTCTGTGTTCCCTCGTTGTAAAAGACAAGGAGCAGAGTGCTTTCTCAGAAGAAGCTAACCGATGCTGTAAATAGAGCTGGTGCTGCACCGTGGGTTGAGGGTTAGTGCCCGTCCCGCGTGTCCCACTGTGGGACGGCAGTACTGAGGTCAAGAGGGGGAACCATGAATCACAAATCCCCATCTGATTTGTAAACTGCCTGGAAATTGATTTACAGGGCTGATCAGAGGAAAGAAATCCTCTGGCAGCTAGCATGAAGATGGGAGAACGCTGAGGGAGTGCAATCACACAGCAGATTGCTCTTGAGAAGGTCAAAGCCACTCTTATTGTGATTAAAATCCTTTTCTTTATGTGGGCTGCGTCGCTGCTCATCCAGTGGTGCCATAGGTCATAACAAAAGGAGTCTGTACTGTACTGGAGGGCAAGACCGCGCATTGTGGGCTTAATTGTAATGATTTGGTTGATTTGATAAGCGGCCATACAGGTTGTCTGTACGTCTAAACATGATTGATAACATCTCCTGCGTACGTTGGAGACTTTACAGAGCACGTAACGTTGTTAAAATCTAAATTGAGGAATGACGTGAGCAATACACACAGAGCTGGATGTTGTTTAAGACGGGCAATGTGGTGAATCAGCATCAGTGCTGAAATTAAAATGACTTTGATTGGTTTTCTCCCCCCCAAAAAATTGGAGTATCAAAAAAAAGTTCTCCAGAAGAACGATGCAAAAAGTTAAATTATTAATCAAAAAAATAGTTAAGTAGGAAATAAAAGAACAGAAATTCAATGTTTAATATCAGTGTGGACAGAGAGCAGACAGCTACAGAGGTTTGACTTTTGCAGGTTTTGGCAAAATTAATTGGAAATGGCATCATAATAATTCAACATTTCCTGCTTGCTCCACCAAGATGGTGACAGCCATGCTTTAGTATGTCTCATAAGTTGTTGCAGCATGTTTTGGGTTGCTACACAGAACTGCTCTGACCTCTTGAAAATCCATAATAATACCACATTTTCAAGACCTTGAGAAACACCACAGGACTTGCACTTTTTTGGCGATTGCATGCTGAACACTTTCACTCTCCTAGAAGAAACTCTCTTATCGTCGGTACGCTGTGGAGTCCATTCATCCTCTGAATGTTTCACAGGGCGGTGATAAGGTTAGAGGTCACCACAGGTCATGTTTATACGGGATGTCCACAGAAAATGTTTAACCCCGAGGTCGCCTCACAGGTTAGTCTAGTGACCCTTTGACTCACTAGACGTGTAAACATATTTCATTGTTCGTAGGCTTTTTCTGTTTATACAAACTCTTTATGGACGTGGAGTAAATGTGGCACCAGCCGTATCTACTCTAGACTACATGACAGCTTCTTTGAAACTGAGGCGGTGACTTGCAGCGATGAGTGCATTGATAAATCCTCCTTGACTGAGCTTCATTAAACGTTGCAGCGTGTTAGACTCCTGTGCACCTTCTCTCCACTTAACCTAATGTCCACTGCCAACAAACATTACATAACGCTTTGACTGAGTAACATATTGTAAATGTCAGAAAGTCGTATCTAATGTCACATTAAGAACAGGAACACAACGCCGTCAACCCACCGGAGTTGAGCGTAAGAAGGAAAATGTCATATTTCTGCTGCTTCAAATGGCTGTCACTCACTCCGAGCTTCTATATAAAGAGTGTTCATATAAGTGCTGTTTGGCAGAAGAAAGTTAGAGTCATCTCATGGTGAGCTTGCACTGACTCAGCTCTTTTCTTCTGTCTTTTAGTAGCCGACTGTCGAATCTTGGAGGGGCTGCAGAGATATTCCTCCATCCCCACGTACCTGCCTGTCAACTACCAGGTGCTCAACGCTGACTTGGCGTTCTTCCTGAAGGAGGCCAACCAGGACTTCATGAGGAACTCTAGCCTGATGTCGCGGACTGAGCCCTTCTTCATCTACCAGGCCAGAAGTTTGCCGTCGGTGAACGCGAGCTATGGGCCTCTCTCTTTGGAGCAGCCCGTCCCGTTAGAGCTCCTACAGACCCCGGGGACGTTTCCCGCCTCCTCCGTTTTTACCTTCAACTGGAAGGTGCAGACTTTTATCATGAATACCAGGATTCACTTGGCCAAGCCCAGAGTCCAAGTGCTGTTTTACATCGCAGGCAGGGACTGGGACGACTACAGCGCCATCGACAAGCTGCCCTGCGTGCACATGTTTGCTTTCCATGAAACCCAAGAGGTGCGTGGCACTTGCCAGCTGAAGGGGGAGCTGGGGCTGTGTGTGGCCGAGCTCGAGCCTTTGGCTAGCTGGTTCAGCCCGCCCAGCGTGGTGCCGGGGCGCCAGAGGAACCTCGAAGTGTCCGAGGGCACGCCGGTGGAGCTCTACTACATGCTGCAGTCCACAGAAGCAGGAGAGTGCCACTCAGAGGAGGCCAGGAAGGACAACTTCATTCGCTCGAGCCAGGAGGGGCTTTTTGGGTCGTATACCTCAACGCCGCTGAAGAGAATCGGTGGCGTGAGGCTGTACCAGAACCCGACTCCACCACCCCTCGCTGAACACAGGCTGGATAATAACTTTATGGTCATGGTGCCAGCCACACCCATGAGGCAGAGGGAAACCATCTCTGCTTTCATCTCCGTGTCAGCCTACTCTCCCGTGGAGATGTTCACTCTCAGGTAGGAATGCATTCCTTCTGTTTTTCTCTCTGTCAGTGTCAAACTGTGGATTTCTGCAGGCGCTGTCCGTTGACCCCTGCATTTCCTTTAATGCTTTCATTTTTTCCACCGAGGATGAAATCCACACTGTGCTTTAAAAACTGGAACGCGGCCTTCTCCTCTCTCCTCTTTCTATTAGGAAGCAAAATCAAATCAGCATTGATCGCGAACTCCTCTGACGACATAAACGTAAACACTTTCTAATGACAGCGACTTAATTGCGCTGTGCCGTTGTCTTGATTGGATGTATTGGAATTCCAAACAAGCGATCAGAGAGAAAGTTTGCTTCTTAACTTTACTTCACACGTCCACGTCGCTCCAGAAAAAGCCATCTTGGTTGTATTCAGACGGGCGTGGTGGAGGATGAGCGATGAAGAAGTCAGCTCTCTCACGCCGCTGACACTTGTGACGAATTAATTCAAGAACTATTTTTAAGCCAAGCGACCTTCGTCCTGGATTTCATAGATCAGACGGCTACATGTGTGCACACACAAACTCATAAAGGACAACAACACATCCATAAAACACACGCGACTGGTATCAGTCTCCTTTAAAGGGATAGTTCGGGCTGCATGAGACGACGGCCTGCATGAAGCAGCAACAAAACATTTCAACCATAAAGAAAAAATCAATATCAGTCTAAGTGTACTCTACATTTATATTTTTACCTTACCGTCAATGCTATCACTGGACTCCATAGATAAAAAAGGTCATTTTGTCTTGCAGAACATGGGAGCTGCTGGTCTACTAACAGAGTCCAACAGTACCACTATACAAACTAACCGATCAAGGCAGCGGTGATCGATATAAATGCATCACTTTCTCGTGAAATGGGCTGTCTGATGGGTGACCCTGTCCTCGGCAGGACAATGGTTCGCTCCTGGAAAAAGTAGATGAAGATCAACCCCACGTCAAATAACCTGAACTCTCCCTTTAACACAGAAATAAAGCAAAGTTAGACAAAGCAGTTATCTTGGACTAGATCCAGCAGAATACTGGGCCCGCTTCTGTTAGTTTTTTGGCTTTAGACAGTGATCTTTGAGTCAATTTAAAAGTAATTAGATGCTGAAGTTATGTTGTTGTTTTCATATTAACATATTAAACATCGTAAGCAGTCAGGTAACTAAACGCTTCTTCCGTGGAGAAACGGGAAAGAGCAGAGTTATCTCTGGGAAATGGCTTGACTCAGTGAAGCTGTTGATAGGTGCTAATTACAGCGAACAGATGAGACAAAATGATTTTGATAATTAACATGCAATTCAAATGAGGATGCCATTAATTAAAATGCATGTCCATTAGTGTAATGACTGAAGCCGATCTTAATCACGCTGCTTTAGAACATTTATAAACCTTCAGAGATGCAGCGTCGATGGGTCAAGCCAATTCGTCAACCCGTGCAGAGGAAAGTGTTTTTCTTTCTGCTTAGGCGAGGTAAACGGACAGAAATGAAATATATTAATGTTCATCTAAAACTGTTCCACTCTTATTTTCTCTTTCCAGTTGTTTACTAATGAAGATCACTTACTCGGCTAACGGGAAAAAAAAAAAGTGTGCTTTGGGCTCCAAAGTGGAGCTGAGGTAAACAAGTTCACAATAGCTGTGAAGTTTTAACAAGCCAAACCAATTCTCCAGACTTGTGTCCTTCCCGTGTTTCATTTAATTACGGAATAGTTGTCCTGCAGTGATAAAGGCATTGAAAACTTTATGTTTTTCTAGTGTGAAAGATTTCTTTCATCAGTCAAATGAACAGGCCAGGCTGGCCGCAGAGGCGATGCCTGTGGTGTTTTTTTATTTGGCAGCGTGGCGCATGGCGGGCGCAGGTTGGCCATCTGAGAGCGGCAGATATGGAAAGGCCTCTGTGTGGTCCTAGGTGATAAGGCTGTCCTCATACATGCATTTGTTAGGACGCTTAATCACCAGAGCGGAGAAGACTTTGATCTCTATATTCACAACATCATTATCATCTGTGTACTATGCACACGTCGGTGTTGTCGGCCATTGTTGGCCCGTGCAGCCCTGAATGTGGGATGAGCTCATGATCCTGGGAAGTCTGTCAAACAGACCTTCAGTTTTCCGTGTTTATTAGATCCCCCGGCTTCATAGTTCAAACCTGAGCATGAGTAAACAACATATCTGTATTAAAATCCTTGTTCGTGTCGCCGGATGAAAAAAAGGGTAAAAATTAAAATCGCCACTGAGGCCGACGGTAATTCTTTCCTCTTCTGCGATTCAGTTTTCACCTGCGTTTCATCCATTATGCTGAAAGGCTCACGCTGTGATCGATGCAATGCAATGAAAGCTAATTTCACATATTTTTAATAGCCAATCATCCGGCCAATTTATTGCTTTTGTAGATGCCCAGCGTGGCGTGCCTTGCTGGGATTATTTCCGTCTTGACATGCTTCTTTTAATTTGATGGGCTGTGATTTGATTTGACCTCCCCTGTGTTAATAGTCTGTGTCACTCAAAAACAGGAAAGTTTGCCTCGTTTTTACTGTACTTCACTTTGCTCAGAATTAGAAGGATTTTGGTTTTAGAGTTGCTACTTTTAGTCACGATCATGAGTCATCCTGACATGTAAGTATATTTGTATTTCAAGCTGTCAGCCGCCGGGGAAAATGATTTAGATGTGAATTGAAGACAAGTGCCTGAGCGTCTCATGTTTACTTTTATGTTTTTCCATCAGCCGTACTTCAGGATAAGAGCGTACATAAAGATTGTTATTTTAATTTAATCATACAACCTCCCATCATCTCTCATTTCACTCCTCAATGTCTAAAAACTCTCTTACCCGGAGTTCAAATCAGAGACGTACGTCCCCGTGTCGTCTAATCAATAATTGTGAGCATGTCTGTGAATATACGTTTCAGTCTGTGGTATTATGAGCTTTTCATTGTTCGTCTGCCGAGACAGAAGAGGCTGTTTCAGAAAATAGCGCATGATAATATATTTGAAACCTATTTAATTTCAGCCTCCTGAGTTCTGTTTTCTTGTTTTGCACAGCTCCCCCGTAGAGAGAGAACGCGTTCTCAGAATACTATGGTTCTCTGTTTGCATACAGCACACCTTCATCTACAGTCTAGACATCACGAACATCTGTTTTCATTAAAACAGCAACTGATCCTGTAGTAACTGTTCGACAACGAGCAGAGCATCCTAAAAACTGTTAATTGGTGGAGATAAAGTGATTGTGATGTTAACGAACGACAGCCACGATATTTTATTTTGAAACTTTCTAACTCGTTTTGTGTGAGTAAATTTAAATAGTCTGATTTAAATTTGATCTTTTGTCGTCCAGGTTTCAACTGGATCTTAATCTGAGAGAAGAGGTCGATCTCTGATCGCTCTGTTCAAGTTTGAAATTTTTACCTTGAATTTCTGCAACAGAGCAACTTTAAAAAAAAAAACAACAACATTTTTTCTTTTCTTTACTTTTTTTTTGTACATTTCTGACACCTTCCTGTCTGAACATGTGAAGTGTGCACTTACACAAGTGTACTAACATACTGCACATTTCAGAAAGGTGAGTTCACTTCAGTCAGATTGCTGTCAAGGTAAAATATTTCATGTCAGTGCTGTTTGATGGTGGTATGTCATCATTCAGTCGTTAATAAGATTAGAGGCACGCTGCCTGGAACAAAGACCACCATTAATTAAAATCAGAGATATTTCACACGGCAGATGCCGTTCATGTTGAACCACCTTGGTTTATGATTTTACAGTTCTACAGTGCTCAGCTTCACGGTCTTGCACTCGTGGCACGGAGGTAATGCATTAATGCCGCGCCATCACCATCAACCTGTTAATTACATGAAGATATTTCACGACATTTTCCGACAGGTTTACACGTCCTGCAGCCATTTCATTACCCGGTGATATAAATCTTGTCGAGATTTGCTAAATATACTGAGAATCACAAGACGTAACATCTTATGATGGGTTTAAAATCTCCTGCCAGTGTCGTCATCAAAACGTGAATTAGTGCGAGCAGAGTGATTAGCAAAGAGCGAGTCTTTGATAGCGGCGTGCTCCTCTGTTGAGCTCCTCTGCTGTACTCTGTCCTTGATATTTGGCTGCTTTGTTGTGCTGGATGTGTCATCTCAGCCTCCTGTAGAGCCGTTTTATCATGAACAGGAGTCACTGCTCGTATGTCTTCAAACAAAAAAGACATTTTTTGCACAGCGGTAGATTACGATGTGTTGCAGGGGGGGTTGAATGAAGGAAAAGGCACTAACATGCAAGTAATGTAGAAGTTGGTCTCATTATCATAATATGTTTTCTGGCATCACTGCGTGGGTAATTTAGATTGTTATATGTCATTGATAATTCATTATTATCCCTCCATATTAGATGGTTCATATGCAAATCAGATGCAATGAAGGAAATTATTTTAAAGGATATTTTCCTCCTGCAGTCTCTTGTGGTTTATAGAAAAAAAAACCACAGTGCACAAAAGGAAATTGCTCTTTTTCTTTCAGTCTTGGCGCAGTGCTGCCATACAGCATGAGTCACAGTACAGCGAGGGTCATTATGTGCTTTGTCCTCCCCTGGTCGTGCTCAGCCATCACTTTAACAAAAGATAAGTCGATTTAAGTAACAACATTTCATAATGGCAGATATTCTTCAGAGCGCACTGTGTTCCTCGTGTCTTTGTATATGCAGATTATTTACCGGGCAGAAAGTTTTCCGCTGTGGTGAAGTAACAAAAGGAGAACAGATGAAACACTGATGATAGTTTGGAGTAACTAAAGGCTCCTCCCCGGTGCTCAACGCCGCGGACACAAAAAAACGGTCAAAATCGATACAGCTGAACCAGAGTTTGTCTTTTTAATGCTGCATGGTGCCTACATTACCCAAGATGCAACTTGCCTACAGTACAGTTGGATATTTAGGTGTGTATTGGCTACATTTGTCTGGTCATGTGTCAGAGCTTTAACATTTACTTTAAACGTCCATGTCGCACTAGAGGACAGAGGTCAGAACAACTGGATGCCACAACGAACTAGACACAATCATGAAACACACTTCAACCTGGACATGAAAGGAAGGAAGTGGTTGCTAGAGAGGCTTTTTGTTCCACCAGAAACTGTTTGGCAGACCTGAAATAGACATCGCTTGCCAACAGACTCCTTTGACAAAACCAGTCTTGCAGATCGCCACAAGATGGACAGATACAAATTGAATGAATGGCAGACTCACTAAAACAGTCTTTCTGCTGTTCCAACCAACTATAATAAATAAGCAGCTCTAGTTTGACCGTAATAAATCCTTAATCCACCGACACGGATGAGACACTTTGTAAACGAATCACGAGAGGCTGAGATAACGACACAGGCAGAGAAATCTGAACACCTTTCTCCCCCGAGTGTCTTAGAATAATACAACTGCACCGGCACAACTCGTTTCACCGTTAATTACTGAAAGAGGCAAAGCTTTTAAATAATGAATGCAATATTTGTCGCATACGCACATTAACACTCATCAGACCTGGAAATAAAAACTGTTGGATTTATGGCTGGAAAATTTTTAAATGGTAAATATTCCAGCCATTTGAATAAAGAGCTAATAATAAATAAAATGCTTTTAGTGCCACTAAACGGACGAACTGGGCACAGATGGCAGCTCTTTGGCGGGGCCGCCGCTGCATTCTCGACTCACCCCGGGATTCTGAATTATAAAAATGAATATGATTTAGATGAGATGATGTTGTGTACAACGTCAGTCAGTTCATCTCAAGGCGCTGTCACCGCGTCTCTTGGCTGATTGGAACAAGCTCACGATGCACGATGCCTGACGTATTCGGTTTATGTGACCCTCTGCCGTAGCTCCACTTTCTGTTCTGCAAGTTTAAAGTTTGCAAAGCTCCACTTGTACAGCGCGTTTCTCAAAGCTTAAACTTAAATCTGTTGCCTTGAAATCAGACAGAATTGTTAACACGTTACACCCCATTTCCATAATCAGTCAACTCTGTGGAGGATGGAAGGTCTGGACCCAGGCGAATAACTCTCACAAGAAACTTTGAAATAAAACATTAATCTGAGGTGGGAAAGGTAGAAAAAAACAGAAAAGACCAGCTTGTGCTCATCCTAAAAAAAAGTTTGACTCCTCTTCCTTCAGCTGAGAGAAAATGCACAATACCCTCCATCTTATTTGACACCTCTCCACCCCTAATCTTTTTTGTCTGAGTCACACTCATAAGAAAAACACACTGAAACGCACACACACACACACACACACACACACACCGGCATCAATAGGACAAAATATGGAATTTTCTTTTCAGGTTTATATTATTGTGCTTTATTGTAAGAGCCTCTGCAGCAGTTGACAGTTGTACATTTGTGCAATCAACAAATGAATTTTGCTTAAGCTGTGTCGACTTGAGTGTGACTGCCGTGTGTCGGTGTCTTCGTGTTTGATCCAGCTCCCTTGGGTGTCATTTCGTCATTTGGAATAAAATTGGTCGCAATGACACAAAATTCAAGTCTGTCATCAGTGCAGGGATGATAACTCTTACTGCTGGGGTCATACCCTGTGTACTGCGTGCAGGTGTGTTGTGTGCGTCTGTCTGTGTCTGTCTGTCTGTCTGCCTGTCTGTCTGTCTGTTCCAGCTGATATGTTTGCCAACCCGATAAACACCGCCGTTCTTCCGCCGCGCAGTGTGTTTAATCGTTTGCCTCCCGTGGAGAACATCCTACCAAACATTTGCTTGTAAACAGATTTCAATAAAACTGTCAGCCTTTTGCAATCACATTGTGTACGCATGTGTGTGTGTGTGTGTTGTGTGTGTGTGTGTGCACACGCTGACACGTCGGAGCACCGTGCAATGCTCACACTGTGAAACCAAGAAAAAAAACAGTATGAGCGACGGTGACGGAATCAATTAGCCTCATCTTTAAAAGCCAGTGCATCAGTGAACAAATTATCAGTCATTACGCTTCATTATGTATGCTGATGGACATCAGTGACTAATATATGCAATAAGCAACGGCCTAAAATACCAAACAGGGATGAAGAGAATATAACAGAACAGAATAATCCTCTCAAAAAGGGTTAAAGAACTCCTGATCTGAGATTTTTTGCTTCCTTCCTAGTCATATTTTGCTTCCTTCGTCTGATTTCACTGCTAATAATAATAAGTTTCATTAAACAAAGGATACATGTAGATTTTTCTAAGTCTATCTTCTTTCTAACGTTGCTGCAGTTCATTGAGAATCGTCACTCAAATGAGCATTTTTTCCTACTCAATGAAAAAACAGAGAGAATTTGATCACAAGTTGCCAAATGTGGCAACAGTTAAAGCCCGAAGTCACTGCGACCTGGTCAGTCCTCCCCGCTGACTCCTTGGCGAACCGCCCCCCCCTGAAAACAACAGCCTCCTTCTTGGCAGCGCGCACGCCGGTCAAGTCCCGCCGTTTACCGATGGTGATTATGTGATACAGTTTCCGCAGTAACGTCTCTGGACGCGTATAAAACAAATGAATTGTTCGGCAGTTGAATTTATGTGGAAAATCTGCCGCAATCTGGTCAGACGACTCTTTGGCGAACCACCTTCTGGAAAAGGTGTCTTTGTTTCTCCACACCATCTGTGGCGAGCCGGGATCTCCCTCACAACATAGTCGTACAGCTTCAATACGATCGCAAACCCGGCAACGCTTTGTTTCTATGTATATTTTCGATTACAGCTAGTAATGATGACTTAAACTACGTACACAATATGAAGCTCGGGACTTTAAATGTTAAATGAAACATAGAATGAGCACAATAGGGCCTAGAGGGTTCATATTCATATGTGTTATAAAAAATATATGGGTTGCAGTAATTTTCCATGGTAGAATGAGTACACAGAAAGAAATCCACACTCCTGATTCTGCATCTAAAGTTCAGCCAGAACTAACATGAGGCTTTAGCAGTCTGGATTCAGTCTAAATCTCGAGGGTATCTCTTACAGTTCCCCTCTTTTTACTGTGAAATCTCCACTTTGTATTTCCCCAGACAGTGTTTCCTCGCTGAGATGAGAGATTCGTCCTGGGAGGTTTGTTGCATCAACAATAAACCTGCATGTGATTGCCAGGATGAAGACGCCTGTTTGTCTATCAGAGGCTTCATAATCACTTCATGTGTTGCGTAACAACCTGACAGGAGAGACTGGAGAGGACGGTGACCTCTCCTTCAGTGCACGTATAGCACCGAGTATTGAATTAAGACGGACTTCAAACCTTTTCACACATTTAAAAACCTGAGAAAACAGTCAGCCATCAGTGTGCGTGCTCATGCTCTTAAATTTCTTGATGTAAAACAAAACAGAGAAGCTGGAAGAACATTTGAGTTTTTTGTCTGATACTTGACTGAAATGATTAACAGATTGTCAAAACTCTCGCTGATCCCCTTCTGTCAAAAAATCAGCAGCTGATTAAGGAACTAATCGTTTGAGCTTTGGGGAAGATTTCCGCATGTCCGCTCTCTTACCGACTACAGCAACTTACATGGGACAACAGTTATTCTCATGATAGGAAAATGAAGGTGATGCAAGAAAGAAGAAAGGTCCACGTTCTTCCGGCAACAAGTTAAAAACCTTTATTCAGATGGCTGTTTCATGGTGAAAGACGTCGGCGAGGCTTGTACGGGATATTTTATCTTATAAGACTAAGAAATGGATGTTAATTCACTCATTAACTGAATCTTTTAATCTTCTACATCTGCATCCTCCAAACAGACCCGTGGTCGGCTGTATGCATGTTGTTTCAGCTCTGAACATGTAGCTGTCATGTTATTTAGTCCCAAAACGGCAGCAGAAATCCTCATGAGGGAGCATTTGTTTGAGTCATGAGAGTTTGAGTCTCCTTACATGCTCGCAGACGCTGATGTTTCCCCTGCTTCGATTGGTCACTTTCCCCACCGAGAACTCAAAGGTTTTCAAGGTGATGTAAGCTTTTCTAACATTAAATCGGCGCCTTCGAGCCGTCGAACCAAAGGTTGTACATTCAAAGTGACCAATAAAAGGGGTGGAGACAGCAGCCAGTGTCTATATCCACCTCCAAGGTCTCAGAAGTCAAACATGACAAACTCTTGGCGAGGGCAAGGATTGCTTCAGATGCCGCTCTGTGTGCTTGCATCACGTGCACGCGCCTGTTTGTTATCTTGCGGTTTTGAGATTAATTACACGTCATACCGCTGACCACTGACCACTAATGGCTCTGCGACAAAAGTCCCAATAAAACCAATACTTCATGGGAATAAATGAGCAACTGATCAGGTTGAGAAATGGACAACAGCACAAATGGAGGCTGGCTTACAAGACAAGGCCACAAAAGACCACAACACGCAGATCAGACTCAGTGGTCACATACTCATATCCGATTCATTATACTGCAATCTCATTTGAAAGCCATCATCGCTGGCTATAAACAGGCACTGAATCAGCAGCCACTCGGGTGCTTCTGCAGAGGAGAATATGTGATGAAAGACTAAGAAAATGCCTCGTCATTTATTGGCATGCATTGGAGCCATAAGCCATTTTCCTAAAACAGCTTCTCCGTTCCAAAGTGGAAGACAGAAAGAAGCACTCCGGGGACCAGATCGAGACGATTAAGACTAAACATATCTGAGACGGAGCAGCTTCAAATCTGCATTAAATAAATCTTGTCAGATGTCTCCTCGTCGTTATGAATAATATCTTTGTAGTTTGTTTATATTTAGTCTGTGATGGGTCGCATTGTGATTTGGCGAGCTGCAGCAGACTGCTTGTGCATTTCCACAAAACTTTCCTGTTAGAGTGGCTAATAGTGTCACCGGCGGAGACTTCCTGGAGCCCGCCTGGATGCAATAATATACAGACCTAACCTTGGCAAACATTTAAGACCTGTATTGTTTCTATACAACAAAGAGTCTCCTCACGTTTGCTTTGAGGTGTCAAACAGCATCGTCTCCTACGCCGAGCTCGCCGATTAAAACTTGTTCCGTTCTCTTTGTTACATTTTTATCAGCCGGTGGAGTGTGTGCGGCTTTGCCAGCGGCGGACTGAGGTCCTGTTAACAAACACTGAGCTGCCAGTCGCTCGGTACACAGGGTGTGCTGTAACAGAGCATAGTGGTGCATCACTCGCACATCTAGCCACCCCATCATTCCCACACATCTCTGTGGGGGGTCCTATCATCTGCCGAGGCTCCTTTCTAGTCGCTCCCTTAGTGAAAATACAGTATGGTACACCCGGGAATAGCATTCATATATAATTAGAGAGCAACATAGATATACTGCTGGCTTACTCGTTACACAGAGAGATGTTTTTTTCTTCTTTTGCAGCTCGCATCTGAATTCAGGCTGGATGGCAGAATATTTGAATCCTGAAACATTTTTAGCACCGGGGGAAGAATCCACAGTTAACGGTGAAAATGTATTTTTGTCCCGCCACTTTAACGCACAGTAAAACTTAATCGCAAGAGAGAGACACAAAAATGTCTAAAGTATACGATATATAAAGAAATATATTACAATATAAATGTAGTAAAGGAATAAGGGGCTTTTTATTTGCAGGGAATACTGAATCATATCTGACCGCTGTGAAGCTCTCATCGTGCTCCCCTGTGCACGATGTCCTCTGCTGTGTGTGTGTGTGCTCTGCCTGTAACAATTAAAGTGTCCATCCTCAAGTAGGTCACGTTCTTACACCCGTGGGAGTCGTCATTGATCTCTGATACTGTAGTGGCCACCGTGGACAAATCTACTGCAAACACACAGTGGTGAAACAAATCATAAAAGGCCACATGTGATGGTTCTTTAATAAAACATGCATGTTGATTTCTACTTGCTTCCTTCCTCTGATTGCTGCGAAGCTTTTAAATTAGGTGGTGGAGGAGGAGGTGATTGGGTTGGAGGTCCCACAGAGCAACAAGCCAATCATCAACGGGGAGCTGTCAGTCGGCGAGGCTGGAATTTCCAATTCTTTAATCGCAGACGTTTCATGAGAAACATGCAAAGACGTGCGACCGGCATGCGTGGGAGCTCCCGTAAGAACTTAACTGGGGTTTGGTCACATGGTACAAGCTCAAACTTACTGAGTGAAAGATCACGGCAAACCGTTCTCTATGAACTGTGAGCATTCTTTCACACAGCGAGCAGACCTTGTGCTGCACAATAAAACATCCAGCGCGCTGAATTATATCAGTGCTCCTACTTAAGCATGAAACGCTTATAAATATTATATTCACGTAACATAACACACAGTCGAGAAGTTATTAAAGCATAATTTCACTCGAGCAAACAAAAACGTGAATTTATTTGGTTATTATCCGCATAAATGCACAATAATAACGCCTCTGTATCACTCTCTCCACCTTGCCTTCACATCTTGCCCTCTCTTCTTTTTTGTGTTATTAATTTTTGGTGCAAAATGAAATATTTGCTCTTGCGAAAAAAAAATGTTCCACTGCTTGCTGAACAATTAAGACAAATATAATCTGATAAACCAGAAATAAAAGGCAAAGAATATTCTCTCCTGGATTTCAGCCGTTGTCGTCATCCGAAGATAACTTATCTTTCAGTTGGATCTGTTGATTACTTTTGTATCCACCCCACGATGACCAACCGTTACAGGTAAGATTAGCACGCTAATTGAATGTTGACGAATATTAAATGCACCTAGCCTGGAAATCAGATACCCCCCGCTCGAAGGCTAATAGAGGCCAAGCTCTCATTGCCGATGAATGTATTGACAAGAACAGAGCCTCGGAGATCACAATAAGTTTTTCTGCTCTCTACATTATACATGCAGCGGTAATTATTTCTTTGTAGAACAACTGAATTAAATTACAATAATTCCGTCTGTTATTCGGCGCTAATTAAAGGGTCAGCTTATTCAATCCCCAGTCTTTTACTTACACTTTCTTTCTGCCCCTCTCACTTTTATTCCCTTCTAAGCACAAACACGATCAAAGCGTTTTCCTCATAATTAATTGCAGTCTCTAAGCTAGACCCTGTTATCTTGTAGTTTCATGTTTAATTTAGGGTCATTATTTTATGGATTCTTCAAGGCTTATATTAATAGTTGTCCATCCCAAAGGCCTGATTGAAATTGAAATTGTTATTTCAAACAAATGACCACTGAGTATTCTTCAGTAAATTAATAAAGTTAGTCTTGGATAGTTTGATTTAGTTTGATACATCTTGGGGAAAGCAGATGTAGAGATGAGAGCCTGATTAGATTTTTTTAAAAACGTCCTAAAAGAACCGTCCATCGCTCACCCTCACACTGTCCCGAGAAATACAGCATGTCACGCAGTCTGCACTAAAACCTCGACTCTTTGACTCACTTTGATTGTATCGTCCATTAGACCTTGAATGACGCTCAGCTTATTAGCAGTCGGGAAGTACAGAGATATGATTTACTGCGGCTTCTTGGAGGGAACACAATAAGACTAAATTGAATGGTTTCGCTATTCATTTTCATGGACTTTAATGTGCCCTTATAACTCTGTAATTGGCACTGTAACTGGTTGTATTATATCTTCTGCGACACTTGTAGCCACTCGTTCGCTGGCAGCGGCTAATTATTTCAGTTAGTTGTATTTTCGCTTTTATGGGGAAGTAAATAAAAAAAACAGTCAGCGGTAAGGAACACGCTGATTCGCGAGGGATCTCTCACTCCTTGCGCTCTTCTGACATCCAGATAAGACATAAGAGGATTATCTTTGCACCACAGATAAGTGTAATCAAATCGATCAGATGCTCAGTAGATTAAGTTTGGGAAGACACAAGGCTGCATGTTTATGAATGCTTTGTTGTGTTCAGATGCCCAAAATCCCCAAATACAACCACGTCAGGAAACCTTATGTATTTTCACATTGTGCCTGAGTGACTAATGGCGACAACAACAATTTTTGAATCTGGTCCAGTATTTAGTGAAAGTGCTGCAGACACTTAATGAGCTGCAATCCTTCTTAATAATTGTGCTGCGTCAACATACGTCCACGAAAAGTGCTTGTTTTTGCAGCTGATACACTCAGATTGTCTGACAACATTATTGAAAGGATCCTGTATCACTCTGTTCAAAGAAAGCAGACTCCATTCATAAAAACAATAACTCCACCTTGCAGAATCAAGAGCCGCTTCAGCACAGCAGACAGACAATACAAATCAAGGATGCACAGACACACTGGATGGGCAATAAAGCGTCTACACTCCCCACGCGAAACTCTGATATTATTGTTTGCAGACCATCGGGTCCTAAACAGGTTGTAAATGGAGCCCAGACTTTATTGAAAGTGAAAAAGTTCTTCCCTCAAATAAAAGTTAAGGGCTTCAAGGGGCATGAGCTCCAACACACTACTTATCCACTCTGCACTGCTAGGGGGTTCGTCTGACACCCGCATTAATAAAATACGTCTTCTAGCACAGGAAAGCAGAATTTTTAAGACGTTTTAACTGGTAAGAAGGAATATTTGGAAGATTATCTAGGCCAAGAATGCAAGATGAGGGAGAAATGTTCAGTGTTTGATGCATTATGTTATTAACATAACATATTCTTTGCATTCATTACTATACTGTGATAGCCAGTCTATTTGAATTGTAGCATTTTGACTTTGTTGACTTGCTCAGTTGGATCATTTTTATGTGCTCCTACCATGAGTAAGTAGGCTACAAAGCTAAATTGTTCCCCTTTTTTCCAGGTTTTTACGATCAGTGGTCTGCACACGGTGTTATATTTTGAAAATTGGACGGATTCTCTGTCCTGTTTCTGTTTCTGACCTCTGGACATCTCAATCTGCTTTGTTCTGCTTGGGGCAGATAGACCAGAATGCATCGTCTCCATGGACCAGAGCTGCGGCGCTTCTGGTGGAATTAAGCAGTTAGGACTACAGGTGGATGTTTCAGTGACTTCGTTGAATCTGAATAAAAAGGTCAAGATGTTAGTGAGATTTAAAAATGCTTGCAGGCAGATTTCGTTACCTATTGGACGGAGCCAGGCTAGCCAGTCTTTATGCTAAGCTAAACTGAACAGCATAGCTAGCGCACACAGTATGTGACCCCACATAGCATGTGTAGGGTATCAATCTTCTCATCTGACTCTCGTGAAGAAAGCAGGACCAGCACATTTACCAAAATTGTCGAAGTATTCCTTGAAGCACAGCTAATTTCACTTTGGGAACAACACAGCAGACAAAACGACTGAGGACTGTTAATGAACAGCTGCTTGTAAATAGTGTCCGTTACTAATCAAAGCAAAGAAATGTTGCGTGTTTGTTCATTATCCATCTGTTCATCAAGAATACATTTTACATAGTGTTGTCCTCGAGCCCTGTCTTGGGAAACATATCACAGATGGCCTCGGGTTGAGTCTGTCTAGTCTGAGTTTGGAGTTTGGAGTCAGACGGAAAACATGCTGCCGCCTCAGTTTAGATCAGTGTGAGAATGTTTGAATTGTCATTATGTGCCTTCTGTCACTTTATCTGTGAACAGCGAAAGACAAACTTTTAAATAAAAAAGTTATCAAGTAATCGAGATACTGTGGCAATCGCAGCATATGCATCTATTCAGAGCTACACTTGCAGCACCAGTCAGCTTAAAATGACAAAATCATCGACAATTTCACGACCCTGAGGTTGATTTCTTTGGCCAGAGGTTGCCTTGCCAATCCAGCACTTTACACATAATCTCTGTCCTGATTCTGATGACCTGAGTCCAAAGCCCAGCTGGAAACCACTTCAAATGTAGGATTTGCTCGGTTCATTCCCACCTGTGTGTGTGTGTGTGTGTCAACTAGTGTATATCTGCGCTGGCAGCATCCTGGGATCAGGACAGTAAAACGTGTACCTAGCAACAGCTCTCTGCTCTCCACAGCCAGACAGACAGACAGACAGAGACACTTAGACCTGCATCAAATCAATGGTTTCAGGCAGAGCGCCATTATAACTCCATGTACTGTAGTAGGCAGATTTTCCCCCCCTTGTCTTGTCCTGTCCTTCCTAGCTGCTATGCAGTACAAGTAACAAGCATATCATGAATGCATGTATAGATGTATCCAGTACACGACCAAGCAGTGGCCCTGAACACACAGTGCCCACAGTCACCCACATTAATTAGTATGCAGCAAACCTTTTGTGTCAGGATGCAACACAAACCGTTCTAATTAAAAAATTTATGGTCAAATAGAAACATGTTTGGATATTTTTCCTCGTTTCCGTAGCAACCGACTCGTCTATCTGCCACCCAGGTGAAACGGGTCCTTGTTCTCAGAGCCGGTCTCTCTCTCTATCTCTCTCTCCTGTGACTGACCATCAATCACCACCGGTGTTCAAAACGAAAAGTGTTTTTAGCCTGTACGATGATGTTGCAGTAGCACTCAGAGCTGACTTTACAGTACCACCCAACTCAATACTCAAAAAAACTGGATTATATACACCAGAAAATGCAAAAGAAACTCTCATTGTTCAGTAAAACAGTGTAATGCAGTAATGGGGGAAGTATTTAGATCATTTTCTTAATCAAAAGTAGCAATAACACCCTGAAACGACAGACAAGAAGAGGCTGGGTTGCCTTAAACGAATGGGTGGCAGATGGATCAGCGGCGGGGTGACATGGCCCTTTGTGTTGTTGTAGATCAGCTGCGTTCTGGATCATCTGAAGGGGTTTCACTGTGCAGGCCGGGAGGCCCGTCAGGAGCACGTTTCAGTAATCTAGTCTTGAGATGACCACAGTTCACTTCCTGCCAGATCTCTGAAGACCTCCAGCTCTTCATAGACAACTTAGGGGGAGCTACGTAAGCCCTCTACCAAAATAAGAACAAAAAGACACTTGTTAAACTTCCTATGCTCGACAAAAACAGGTGACAAACCCACCACAAGACAAACCAAACACACCTAACTAACCAAAGGTGGCCTCTTAAATAGGCCGCACCCCGATCAGCTGGATTCCCATCAGCTGTGGTCAATCGGCACCTACACAAAGATCCTCACACACAAGTAGGAGTCATGCTCTGGCTCAGAACAGAAACATGCGACACACAAACGGCTCGCCGTAACACATTTCATGTTTTCCACAAGTTAGGTATCCATGACAACGCATTATCATCCATAAGCCTTTGTAGAGTTTAAAACACATGCATTAAACATAGCTGATGAAATGCTAATTAATAAGGACATGTGTCTCTGGTGTGGTTTCACCCTCTTACCTTACCTACCTTGGGTGAAGTGAGAGGATGGCTGCAAAAATAATGCAAGAAAATGTGAAACGCTCCTCTGTACAGCCGGCAGGGTGCAAAAGAAACATGGCGGTTCAATCAAGCGGCAACCTTTGTGCTATATTTCATAAATAAAGGCCCCTAAATCGTGTATGAAACATCTGATGACATATCTGCACTGAGCTGAACTCTGACCCCGCAGCTACCGCTCATCATGTGTCGACAGCCGAGCAATGAAAATGAGAACTGCTCCTTGACCCCTAAACCAGATCAGTGAGGGATAATCCTACGTTAAGAAGAATACTAACAAGAAGGACAACACACCAGAGCTCATCTGGTGTCAGGAGAAGGAAGATTTCAACTTTTTATGCTGAAGGAATGATGATTACTTCATGTGCACAAATGATTGGACCTATGAACGTTGATGGCGTGTGAACGTCTGCTCCCTTCAGGACATGTTTGCACACACATTTAAAAGGTGCAAAAACAAAAGAGGATGAGTCACTGCGCATACCTTTCTGAGGCTATTTATATATTACACTGTTTGTAACATCACCTGCTAATTCCTTCCCACCTCGCCTCCTCCAGCCTGCCCTATCTATTCTTGGTACAGAGGCAGAAAACGTCTGAAATGTACACGCGCAAAAGTTTGCTGAATCACTGTGAAATCTTCTGATGAATAACTCAAAATGAGCCGTTGAAGTGAGAGAGGGTACAGACTGTCCAGCTGTAAAGAGTAGAAGACCTTGGGGTGTCTCAGTTTCCTGAGATATGCTTGTTGGTAACTGGCTGTGACTGAATTTTGGTGTTTAGAGGAGAATACAAGTCATGCACGCTCCTTTTTCTGACCTTATTTTTAGGATTATTCATCAGGTGCAGTCCTACTTCCTCACGATCATGTCTTAAGAGTGACTGAGAGAAAACAAACTGATCTAAGGATCAGCACTTTAATCTTCTACTCTCAACTCCTGTATGGTATCGTGCTAATACACGCCCGTGTTAACAACACCGAGAAACTTCAAGTCGCTGCTAACTATGAAGAAAATGAACTATGATGAAGGAAGAGAAAATAATTAGGGCAAGCTCTCTGTTACAGTTTGGATTCGTATATAATCTAATGACAGGTGTGTAGATAAAAATGACTGGACTGTGAAATTAATACCTTAATTAACTAGAAGAATTCATCCAGTAGAGTGCAGATCTGCACCAGACTTGGTAGCGTGCCAATGTCTTAAGTAATTTTGCATGTTATGGCGACGCCTTTTAGTCTCTGCTGACTACCATCCATCCACAGAGAAAGTCTGTGGATGGATGGATGGGTCAAACAAACACGAGGCTCCTTGATCCGTTCTCCACATGGAGTGTTTTGCTCGTCAAACTTTGTCAGACTAGCTCCGATTCCTTGGCATATGTGCTTTTTCCTTGAGTAAATGAAGAAGCTGCGTCGTTAAATAGTTTACACTCAGTCCTCAGACCTCAGGCCACCTTGATCAACTTGGTGCTGCTTGTTGCAGCGTCCATCAGAAGTAGAATATTTCTGCGGAGCGGGCTTCTGGGACGCTTCTTCAAGTCTTTGTAAAGGCAATTCTTTCTTTCAAAATACAATAAATATGCTGGAAAATAGTTGCTGAGAACACGTGAAAAGACTTTGAACGAGTTCAAACAGTTTTTGAAGAGTTTTCAAGAGTGTGATCGGCTCCGTCGGCCCGCCACACCGCAGCTGGAAGGCGTCACAGCAATGTGCAGTGGGACTGAGCCTCTAGTGTGGAAGAGGTTTGTTATATAAGATCAGATTTACAACAAACCCCAGTAATATGTAAGAAAGCCGTGAAAACAAAAGGGGCGATACAACAAACCACCTCAAGCATGAGAACCAAAAACTCCTGACCAGCACTCAGAATAAGCCCTGAAACATGGACACACAGAACCGAACGCACGCTCCCCTCCAGTCGTAATTAACCAACATTTTCCTTCTAAGATTCATACCACATGCAGCTTTTATTGGTGCCGGTTTGTATCACAGCGCTCCGTGTGCTAACAAAGTATGGATTTACATTACTCATTACACACCGCTCCAGTACAGTTCATCCTCCGCCGTACTGCTGCACTGAGCCCTCCTCTCTGTGTACCTCCTGTAATGTTTTCTTTGTCTAAGTGCCTGTATGTTTTGCTGTGTTTACTCCCGTCAAGTCACCTTTGGTGAAAGAAAACAGAATGTCTCTTTGGCTTTCAAACACACGTCTCCATTATGGAAATCTCCATGCTGACTCTGTTAAAACATGACAGGGCTTCTGCTGTTAGAGCCACAACACTTGCATGATAAAGGAAATCTCCAGACCTTTCTCCTTCCCTCCTGGAAACAGCGGCAGCGTTGCCGGAGAACAACAGTGACTTGAGAAATAATGTCATCACGGAAGAGGAGCGTTCAACGCGGGCTGCCTCTGTGATTACAATAACAAACTGTTTATTGTCACAGCTTGATTACTGGCCATCTATAGCTGGCGGACGGGGTGGGGGAAAGCTTGGTACCCCCAGATATAAGCTCCATGTAGTCTCCTCAGTGAATCATCTCAGGTAGTATATAATTTATTAGATTTTGAATATAGAATTCTGCAGCCTGTCTGTACCAAGGCCTCAAAAAAGCCTTAAAGTCGAGATGAAATGAAAAATGATAGATCATATCTATTGAATATAGCTGCCAAAAAAACACACACACACAAAAGAATCTTTGGATTCAAACTGAATACGTTCCTCCTGTAAGACAAAATCGATGTGTGCTTCCACAAGCTAGAGCCGAGCGGCAGCCGCCGTCGCTGGGAAACGAAGCCGACGCAGGAGTTCCTCAAACGTCCACTTGAGGCTGGCTCCAGAAGTGAGTCAGTTTTCTTACGTGCTGCTCTGTTTCCTCCTTGCACATGCTCAGTTAACTCTGCTGTCTTTTTCATGTGACCACTAGGAGTCGCTGAAGTCATCCTTAATCATAGCTTAGCCGACATATTTTAACCTCTGAGCCAAAAACGAGCTGCTTTAATCAACTTCTCATCACCGTCACTCCAATCAATGAATGCCACCACACTGAGCTTAACAAAGCTCATTCAGAAACCCCCTTTTGTACTGTCTATAGTTTTTAGTATCATGACATCCACCAAATATCTTCATCTTTTAACAACATGGAGCTAATATTCGTTAGCACAGAGCCTGATGAGCTAATAGCAGCGTGGCGGGAGGCAATCAGTGCTCTGCTTTCTGTTTCATCTGGACTTCACAGGTAAATTTTAAGTCTCGTTTAATTTGTGTTTTTCCTGCAAGTAAAGTTGAATTTTCAACCTTCCACTGCATCTCAACACACACACACACACACACACACACACATGACTGTTTCAAACATGAGCCCAACATGTAGCCATGTATGGATTGAAGTGCCTGTCTGAAAGAGCCTATAGATCGCATCATGCTGGGCATACATCTTCGCTGGCAACACACTGTGTGTCCTTGCAGGATATTCTACATGGAAAAGCACTCTTTCTGCAAAGTGGGACATCTTTAAGTAGTGAAGATTGCATATTTTTTCCAGTGTCTTAAAAGGGGGGGTGTATTGTATGTATGTGTGTGTGTGTGTGTGTGTGTGTGTGTGTGTGTGTGTGTGTGTGTGTGTGTGTGTGTGTTAAATATATCAATTTCTCTTTTTTCAAGTATACTATATTGATAAACCATTTCCACATTCTCGCTAGATGGAAACGGAGTCAGAGAGCTGCATGTCCATTATCAAAATGCGAGCTCCCTTATTTACATTTCATCCTCTTCCTCCTGTAATAATCTTTGGAGGAAACTGTTATTAACCTGAAGAGACCCTGTTCTCGTAAAGAGAATGCAGAGATAGAACGTGAAGCGACTTAAAGATTAGACTTCACAGCAGAAAGTTGCAGTGCGATGGTGTAATATTTGGCCTCTGCTTACAGTACGGCACTCGGGTTTCGATGACAGATTTGATAGAGATGCTGCGTCTTACCTTGATTGACTAATGCGAACATGCACTCTGACTACAAAGCAAACATTATTCTTTACGTTTTCAGCTGGTGCATCCAGCATCTCTCACTCCAACACCTCCAGATCTGAGCGCTCAGACGCCAAACTCTGGCATTTTACACACACACACTTTCAAATCTGGTTAGGTTATTTAACTGTCTGGCATTTCCAAAGGTCGCAACCTTTACTTGTTCATTTGGTGCCTGCGATGTCAGTGTTTCTGTGTTCAACATGAGTTTTTCCGGGGCAGATGTCAGAGGTCTGGGCCTTGTTAGGGCTGCAGAAGGGGGCTGATCGGCACAGCAGATCGATTCTCTGCTGGTCCTCTGTGATCTTTTCTGCCTGCCGCTCTCTCTTTGATCTCGCAGACCTAATCAATGAACCCGCGCTCTCCCCCAACAGGCTGCAGAGCTACGTTTCCGGCAGATCTGTGAAGAGATATGCCAGCGCACAGCGAGGATTCTCTGACAAGGCCATCGGCACCAAAGCAAAGAGAGAAAACATACCAAAACAGCTGACCCCAAGTTTCTAACTGTCAAGTTAAAAATTCAAAATCACTCTTTTGTTTCACGGCGGTTTGACTTTTTACAATGCCCGCTACACGATGTGCCTTTCCTGCAGAGTACTGACCTGTCCTCTGCTGTACATATCTACCACAGACAGACATTGAGAATATGACAGCTCCTCCTGTAGCATTAGGCGCTATCTGACAGTGGGGAAGGCGAAGCGGGGCAAAGTGGTTGGTCTGAGCGGCTAAAGACTGAGAGAGATGAACCATGGTGGCCTCTTTCTCTCCTGTGAAAGGAGCCTGCGGGCCCATCCTGCAGCAGGAAGGTTAGGGATTCATCATTGACCAGAAAATTCAAGTGCGCGTGTGTGTGTGTGTGTGGGTGTGTGTGATCAGGGTGGCTGGCCCAGCGCTGGGCTAAATGGAAGACTAATGGGTAGTGGGAGCGAGTCTGACGGGCTCTGAGGAGCCCTGTTCTCTCTCCCTCCACCTGTCATCCATCACATTTCCAGCTGATACTGGGAGATAGCTGTCCCACACGGGTGGGAGGGGGGCCAAGGGAGCAGACAGGACAGGGAGAAAGAAGTAGGGAGGAGGTGGAGGGTGGGGGCGCCAGCTGGCTGGAGACAGGGACATGGATGTGGCTACCGCATAACATTAGGAGCATTCAGTGTTTAGCAGCCATTCTCATCCATGGATCGAGGCAGGAGCCTGTCTGTTTGGGTCAGGATGATACCTTGGACCGTGCTGCCGACCAAAAGTGCGACAACCCACTCCAACACTCATGAGCTGATTCGAATATAAATGCCATGGTTGCATTTTTATCATGCTACACCATAAGGGGAGGAAAGAGGCAATTATGACCGACAGCGGCACAGAAAATAAACAAAGAACGGCTCAGTGAGCGCCGTGACGCTTACGTAAGTAAATTAGAGCTGTTTGGTCTCCTTGTCGTGATGAAAGACACAATGATGTTCAGAAAGCAGGGTGAAGGTTCAGCTGTTTTCTCTCCACCGTGGAACCTTTTCACATTTTCACCAGCTCTGCTTTTTCTCCATGGGATGGACGGCACCAGAGGGGGTTCACACACACACACACACACACACACACAGACACGTACACACACATGTGCAACAAAAGCCAGTGAAATGGCTTTTCAAAGACCTTTTATATCGGCTCAGATTAGAGTTCTTTTAAAACAGATGTCACCTTGAGGGCAAAGAAAAGAGATTATAGATTTTCTTTTTTTTATCACCTTCTCGGCGTCCTTTTTCTAAACTCTCCAGGCAAAATGGTGCTCCGATTGAATAACGATAATTAGAAAAGATATCCTTCGACGATTAATGTTTACTGTAGTTACTGTAGTCATTTAAAGACAAACTGAGCTGAATGTGGAGCTCAAACATTTTCCTGAGAACTTCACAGAGGAGCCCCGCAGCGATAAAATATCACCTTCATCTTCATTTTAATCACTTCATTGTAGAATATTAGAACGATTATTCAACTGATTGATGTCATCTTCTTTTTGTTCATTTGTCAAAAATAAAGTATCGGTATATTTCTGAATCAATCCTCTGACTGGGGGAAAAGATTCAATTGTTTCTTTGCCTGCTGACAAATGATTGTGTCGCCCACTGCCATGATGAATGCGTATTGACGGAAAGCTGCTGTTTCGATCCAAAAATACTGCACGCTGCACGAGGCAGACTTTGTTGTTACTTATTTTGGTAAAGAGGAAAAACTCATTTTACCTTAACTGGGTTATGGCATCCTCCCTTTTTTTTTGAGAGTGGTGTTCTTGAGAAAAGTATCTGTCAATCGGCGTCGCACCTGTGCTCCTGCTGCAGCTGTCCGTGTGCTCTCACAGCTACGATGACATGCTGAGCTCGCAGCTATCAAAAGCTGAGCGACTGACAATGCTGTTCTCAGCCGATAACGCCAAATTCCTCACAAAAAGCCGAACTTAGCCATCGGTGATGTATTGTCTTCACCGCTGGTTATTTTTGGCAGCTAGCCTACATTGTTTGGCGGGTTTTAGCAGGTCAGGCTGTGTTGTTGGTTTTCACGTTAGCTGATTTAGACGGAACAAGCGCTTCCATTTCTGATTTCTGCAGAAAACCCGACATAGTTTTGTCCTCTGGTTCAGAAAACGAGTAGTAAACTTAAGTTTCACCTTCCTCATTTAGCATTTAGAAGCACTATACAGTGCCGACACATAAAGGTCCTATATAGTGGCAGATATATAGTGTTTATGAATGTACTTTGTCCACTATAACGCCTCCTGTTGGTACCCATAAGCACAGGCTTGTGTATAAACAGATAAAGAATAACAACATATTAAAATGCTGTGCATATATAACGAGGAAAATTAATAAACTTAACTGATTGCAACTTCATTACAGTGTCGTTAGTCAGTGAATAAATAAAACGAATAATATAAAATTAGCATTCTCAACAAAAACTTGACTCGGCTATTGTTTATATCTCTTTTTATATATGTATTTTGCAACTGCTGCAAAGTATTGTTGCTCTATAGTGGCAAATGAGTGTGGTTCTGTGTAATAAATCTCACAGAATTATGTAGGCAAATGTTTAAGTATATCTGTGTTTAATAGAAATCTCTCGCAGCATTTTAATGACTCTTCGGGCCACTTTGGTGTTTAAATCACTGCTCAGCTCGGTGCTGGGGAAGTTGGGAGGGAACATGTTGCTCAATTACAAAAATATTTTCACATCCATGAATGCGCCCCGGCTTTATACTTCCTCTCATTTAAACCACTAGAAGAGGGAGACGAAAAGCATGTTTTGTTCAGTTTCATCCGGCACTGATAGAGTAGTTTGTGGGGCATAAACTTGTATTTTCATTGTGTGTCAGCTGACAGCAGGTTTGAGCGTTTGTGTCTGTGCTATAATTTGCCCACGTGTTTTTGGAGAAGGTGGTATAATCTTAATTCATCATCCTAGCAAGCGCTCTGTGTTGTAAACAGTGACGTGAGACTACTCATGCATATTTAGCTCACCCAAAAAAAAAAATGGGCCACTAATATTTAGCACGTTGTTTCTCTTAACTTCTGCTGCTTGACCTCGGAGAGTAACGATCATTATGAAATCAACATTAGTCACAGAGGAGGTGCAGATTTTTACAACAAACGCTGACCCACAGACGTGTGATTCAACTACATAATTATGCATTTTGAGCAAAGTGTTGCTTACTCCATCCACTCATGCCTTTTCTATTCTGGTAAAAACAATTCAGCTTGCAGAACAAAATTGAAATATGTGTCTCAGAGGGGATTTACAAGTGGGAACAACCAATGCACACTGAGAAATAAGCATGTATGCTGCATCCGTGTACCTGCGTGTACCCTGCACCGCACCAACGTCTGCATAGTGGGAGAATGCAGTGTGTTTTTTTGGTAATCCACAAGCCACTAATAGGCGGACCGCAGTCCGGGTCCAGACGGAGACGGACCCAGAGCTAGAACCAACATATCATTGCGTTTTATTCAGTGACATAGAGAATAATATAAAAAGAGGCCAAACTGCGAGTCGATGTGCCTGAACTGAGGAAGGTTGACACTGAAAACTGACTTTTAATCTGGAAGTTTATAATTATTATAAGTGCTTTTAATTAATAATTATGAGTTGAATGTCAAATTTACTTTGCTTTGACCTTTATTACTAATTTTTCATTCATTTGATTTATTATTTATTATTGCATGTAGCTCTGTATAATCTAGAGTTGCACTGAAAATAAATATTGTAGTCCGTGATGTTGAATTATAGCTTTCCTTTGATTTGAATCGTTGATGCAATCACAGTAATAACAATGCTGCTTCAATATACATGAAATAATTGTATGTATGTGTGCAGCTTAAACATAATGACGCTGCTGAACCTAAACATGACGAACCTTCCTGCGTACCGAGCACTTAGCTTATTGCACACACACACACACACACACACACACACACAAAGAGTCCCAAAAGTCCTCACAGTTGCAGTTAAAGGCAGTAAAACAGGAACAGTTTGGTAGGTGTAAAATTGCCAGCACATACAGTAAAACTTCTCTGATACGTTCCCTCATATGATTTCCGCCACCCACCAGTTTTCACCAGAGTCAGACTCCCTTCACATATTCTCGCCTCATCCTGGTTTTTTAGTGTATCATCTTGTATGGCAGTGGCTCTTGACACTTATGTGTACCATAGCTGTTAAAATGCAAATTTCACAGGATTCAGCTCTCCTGTTCTGTCGGCAATTTACTGTGTGACGTCCCCGTCTCCTTGCTGCTGAGCAGAGGACGCCGAGTGTCAGCTATATCCATCCTCCCGAGCCTTGGTAAAATGCCACTATATCTTTTTCGCACGAACTGCAGCACTCCTCTCGCGCTGCAAAGCACGGAGACCAACATGGTTACAAGCAGATCGCTCTCGGGTCTCTCCGATGTTTGAGGCCCTGACATTGTTTGCGCGTCTGTTGTGCGTGTTTTAAGCTGATGGCAGCTCAGGGAAAACCTCGAGCCGTGCTGTTTCTTTGCTGCAGACAGATAGCGGAGATAGCTTAAGATATCCTGTGTAAACACTGCGGGGAGGCGATTTCAAGCCCCGTTTTACACCAAGAATAAAACTCAAACAACGCAAGTCTCTCAAAAGGCTGGCGGTCGATCGCGTATTCATGCCACACTCTTTTGTAATGCCACATGAGCATTATGCAGGGCGCACTGTCACCTTTAGATATCATACAAGAAGGGCAGGTCGCTGTCTTGAAACTATAAAGTTTGTAATGTGGATCCTGCTGCATTTATTATGCGTGTGGCAAACACAGACACGCTGGCTCATTGCAGATGCGCTGATAGACTCCCAAGAGGAAAGTCTCTCGTGTGGCCTTTCCTTCAGTTGTGGCGAAGTGTGTTATTTGCAAATGTATTTGCACACACACACACACACACACACACACTCTCAGAATACCTCTCCTTCTTTGTGCAGTTCGCTGTGGTCCCTGTAAAAAATTCCATCAGACGTTTGAGCAGCGAAGACTTCGGCACTCTGTAAACAAGTGGCATTAATTGTCACAGTCTCATTAACTCACAGTGTATGCCGAGTAAACAGCGCTTAGCTAAGGTGAAGTGAAGCATGCTGCAAATAATGTGCACTTAGCAGTGAGTGGAAACTGTGTGTGTGTGTGTGTGTGTGTGTGTGTGTGTGTGTGTGTGTGTGTGTGTATACAGTAATGGATTGGGTTCAAGGTTGCTTACAGGCAACATGTAGAAATGATAATTGAATGTCGGAGAGAAAGAGGATGAACAATTAAGAGAGAATGGATGAAGACAACAAAGCAACAGGCAGAAGTAAACTCAACACTTAAACAATGCTCACCCCTCCTTTCCTTTCCTTTCCTTTCCTTTCCTTTCCTTTCCTTTAGTTTCCTTTCCTTTCCTTTCCTTTCCTTTCCTTTCCTTTCCTTTCCTTTAGTTTCCTTTCCTTTCTTGTTTTTGCCTTCATATTCTTTCCTTTCCTTTCCCCTCTTTCCTCTCCTCTGGTTTCCTTTCCTTTCCTTTCCTTTCCTTTCCTGTTTTTGCCTTCATATTCTTTCCTTTCCTTTCCTTTCCTTTCCTTTCCCCTCTTTCCTCTCCTCGTGTTTCCTTTCCTTTCCTGTTTTTGCCTTCATATTCTTTCCTTTCCTTTTCTTTCCTTCCTTTTTTGCATCCATATTCTCTTTCTTTCTCTTATTCTTCTTCTTTCTGTTTTTTTTCCTTTCCCCTCTTTCCTCTCCTCTTGTTTCCTTTCCTTTCCTTTCCCCTCTTTCCTCTCCTCTTGTTTGCTTCCCTTTCCTTCCCCTCTTTCCTCTTCCTCCTTATTCCTCCTTCCTTTTCCTGTTCCCTCTTTCCTCCTCCCCTCTCCTCCTGTTTTCCTTTCCTTTCCTGTTTTTGCCTCCATATTCTTTCCTTTCCTCTTATTTCTCTTCTTTTTCTGTTGTTTCCTTTCCTTTCCTTTCCTTTCCTTTCCTTTCCTTTCCCCTCTTTCCTCTCCTCCTGTTTCCTTTCCTTTCCTTTCCTTTCCCCTCTTTCCTCTCCTCTTGTTTGCTTTCCTTTACACGCCCTCCTCTCCTCCTCTTTGTCTGCCCAGCCCTGTCATGACAGTGACTCATCACAGTCATAAATCAGCCTCTTTATTAACACACCTCTGTCCATGAAATAACCAGCCATGAAATAAGCATCATTTAATGTGCATCTTTAATCCGTATATGGAACATGACATCCGTTTACTAACAGATGTAGCTGAATGCACTAACGCGCTGCGTACAGTACGGGAGCACACGATGAGGAGAGAAGAGCGACTCCCTCAGATGAAGACTGTGCTGTGCTGACGGGGTTGGTGTAGGCCGCCTTGTGTTGTTGTTCAGCTCCACCTCTCTGTCACGTCATGCATACCGTATACATAGATCATATATCACATGTGGTCTTTATTGTTGCATCATTGAGGACTTTGAATTATTCATGAGTCATATTGTCGTCTGTATACAAATTAGATTGTTTGGACACGAGAGGCTCATGATGGATGCGCTCAATAGAAGCTGAACCCAAAAATAATTTTGTGTTCAAAACAACATTATGTAAGATTTGGTGCCTCTGACGCAAATATGTACAGTTATTTATATATATAGTTATTCAGCTGAACCTTTTATTTCATGAAGCTCTCACCAACTTCTCGTCTTGTCCGGTGGCGTCTCACTCGTCACTCTTTTTGTCTCCATCAGCGTCATCGTCCGTCACTCTCTTTGTCTCTGCTGTGTTGGCAGAGGTGGACTGAGCCAGAGATGCTTAGCCCGTTTTTATTGCCCACTTGCTCAGCTCCGGCTCTGGCACGACACCGGCATCATTCCCCGACATTCAACAAACATGGACCAAACTAACATTCATTTGGAACGATGTTTGTTTGGCCACCTCGTGAATTCAAGTCCAAAGATTTGCCAGATCTTGACCTAAAATGTTTCTTTACCGGTGGCTACCGTTTATTGCTCGGCAGTTGGTGCACAGTTGGAGTTCATCTTACAGGAAACAGCTGCCGTCTGGAAACTAATTTGATGAAAGTGAACCAAAACAAAGAAGTTGTGGAGTAACAAGCTAAAAAGAAAAAAGCTGAAACGCTCCACAGAGCAGCAGGGATGAGCTGCAGTCGTGTAAAAATAGGTTTTAATAGTCATGTGACTCTACGTTACTATAAAACTGCAGCTTTAACAATGAGTACAGTACCTCAATGTACTCTACCTATTATCTGTGGAGATGATTTGTCAGTCAGTGTTTTCCTTCAATTCTCTCACAACAACTATCTCATCTTGTAGTCAAAGAGAAGCCAGTGTACCTTCCGGAAAAGTTTTTGAGGCTCTGCTGTTGGTTTAAGTCTCTCTCGCTCTCTCTCTTCTCTCTCTCTGTGTCTCTGCAGGGGCCTAGAAAGAGTCTCACTCTCTGATTCTTCCAGGCTTTTATGTAAAATATGTAAAATTTTATGTACTTGGGAGCAGATGTTTCTTTTAAAGCTGCTGGAAGCCCAAAATTAACAACAGCCTTCTAATTTTGGGTGTCATGCCTCAACAGCAAGCATAAAAAATGTATTAGGATAGTATATTATAGTATATATATATATATATATATAGTTTAGTTTCAATGCAGAATTTAGAAGCCTACAGCTTCTGTCCTGTAACAAACTAAGATTCGTTTAATTGTCAAAGAACTTTGCTTTTGTATCTGCATTCTTACTATTTCAAGCCACATTTCCAGGAGGTTTAAAGATATTCAGAAGCTTTGGAGTGTTTCTGTATTGTCGAGCTTCGTCTGTGCATGTGGATGCATGTCTGCAGATATTTATTCACACGCACACGTGAGCGAATCCTCCTCTCCCTTCGATGGCACTGCAGAATCGGTGTTAGCGTGTTGGAGTGAGAAGCCTGAAAGGCACTTGTCCCCGGTGGGATGGGAAAAAGCCTTGTGCCTTAAGAGCTCTGGGGCTGCTGCTTCGACAGGTGAGTCTATCAGCCGTCCTCAGCGCTCTGACCACACATACAGGACAAGGACACAACATCCGCTGCTCACTTCAATACCGCGTCACCTAGCCTGTCATAGGCTGAGTCACCTGTCAATCATGGCTCAGTAATGTATTGCGAAGTGCACAGGCCAAGGGCATTGTCGGCTGTGGTGATAATTAACTCTGCGGAGGACCTTTGGGTCATATAATAGGGGTCAGCACACCCCACTGTAATTCTGCCATTAGGCCTGAATTGTCCTCTGCGAGGAGCGGTGTGATTAAAATAACACTGTAGGTTTTCCAGGCATCAGTAACAGAGTGAGAGGTTAGAGGGAGCGCTCAGAGTCACATCACTTCTGATTAGGAGAGGTCGGTTTGTTGTTTAATTAAAGACACAATCTGAAAGTCACATTTAAAAAAGCTGCGATGAGAGAGTCCATGGTTACCTCATTGATCCAGACATAGTAGCTTTTTTTTTACAATCAGCTGGCACTGATGTTTTATCATGTTAGATATAATGTTAGTCTTTAGATGAGCCAAAGTTTGTGGCAGCCAAACAGCCTAGTATCGCATTATTCATGAAAGAACGCTCTTAAGTCGGTGTAGCAGCCTGACATCGACGCAAGGATGAGTCAAAACCAGCAGCAGCATTATATTCCTGATGCGGCCTTGGAGCTGTCAGCAGTCACAGACTTCATCGTCAGCGAACAAAGTGACAGAAACAAGGTTATTATTATTTCACTTATGTCCGGCTAGTGCTTCTTTCACAACGGCGCTCTCCCTCACCTCTGCAAACACAGCGACGCTACACTGCAGGCTGGCGGAGACGATCATGTCCTTGATGAAATAATCTTCAAAGTGGAATCATTAGGACGTGAATGCTTATCGGGGCGTGTAATGGCTATAGAATAATGGCACCATCTATGTTCTCTATAAGCCTCATTCTCACTGTGCGACTACATCTGCCACCGGGCACGATATTTCCCGGGGAAAATGAAGGCTCGATTTATCTTTTGAAGACTTTCATGTGAGCTAAATGAATCTATAAACTCAGGCTTTGTCTCCTAATGTCTGCTTCGAACGTTAACGTTACTCTCCACCTCGACACCAAGCGCTGTCGTGGTTACTTGTTTGTAGTCTTTGCGACGGATGCGCTTGGAAATGCTTGGGGGTCCACTTTGACTCAAGATCTAATGGTATGCTATCTCCATGACAACAACATCCACCAATTAGGACCAAAAAGAAAAAGATCTCACGAGCTAGCGCAGTAAATGGACTTTGAGTTAAAGCTGCACTGATCACTAAGTTTTGTGTTAGGTTGTGTTGAATGCAACTGCTGTGAAACCATCCGGAAATAACTTTTTATTTCGCTGATTAACCGGCGCTCACTCATTCTCATTCACTGTCTATGTTTCCTCACAAACCAAAGGAAACTCCTTCGTGTCAGTGTTGTGCAGCGTAAATTGCGAGCCAGACTCACGTTTAGAAGCTCGGTACAAGAAATAAAGAGTAAGAGTATCAGAGTTCATGAATCTACCTGGATAGTCTCAGGCTTTCAAGCAGTCTGTTGGGGTTTCGACTGGTATGATCGTGTGATTGGTGGCCGGAGCGTGACGTCAAACTTCCAAAAGCTGGATGAGGCTCAACTTCTCGGCTGCAGGTCGCCGCTGAAGCCTGCACCGTCGCAGCAAAAACACACTACCTCCGCTCACTGCAGCGCCTTCAACACTGTATTAAAATGAATCTTGCAACTCTACGGCGCGTATCGTTTTACAGACCACTGTTGCAAGCAGCTGTTTTAAAAGATTCTGTTAAATCCAAAAGACAACGTTAGCAACGGGCTCGAGTACATAGGTCAACGACGTAATTATCATTATATTAAAGAGAGAAGGCAAATGAAGTTGTGTAATATATATGAACAGATCAAACATTACTCCAGTATCTAATCCAATAAAAAACGAATGCAGCGTCACACAGTGCCTGAAGTCTTGCGCTCACAGTTAATTTCTCAGAGAAGAGAAAGTCCTCATCCCGTCTAATTCACTGCACAAACAAGCACCAGTTGGATGACAGAGTCTCGGCAATTTAGGTCGCAATTTTGCAGATCCGAATTGAGTCTTTAATAGACTGCAGCGCTTTCTCTCCCTGCGCTATATTAGGCTCTCTGTGGTTTTGCATGATTTGAAAAGTTGTGTCGTTACATTAGTGGCCGGTGTCTCCTGCTAATCCCATTTGCCTTGTGGTTACAAACAAGGTGCCAGCAGAGCCACTCAGCTGAAGGAACAGGGAATCCATGCTTTATACGAAGCAGCCCTAATTCAATTGACATTACCGACCGGCTGTAATGGAGTTTACCTGGTGAGCCTGCAAATTGAATATTTTAAGGCATATCAACTCTTTCGGAGTAACTGAAAAGAAAAGGTGCAATATTCATTTGGGGACATACGGGAGATTATAATCTGCTTCTTGGATTCAAGTTGATTCGTCCTCGGGAAAGCACAGCCCCTTTTATCTCTCTCGAGCCATTTGATGTTCTTAACCATTGCTTTTTCGTCACTGGAACACAGACTCGCGCGCGCTCTCATGCACGGCACACACATCACCGAATCCTTTTGTACACCTCAGCCCTGCTGGCTTCAGTCTTGTCTTTCTGTGAGAAGTCAAACTCTTTGCTGTGTCATCTCATCGAGCCTCTGAGGTTGTTATTGTTTTATCTCCCGGTGTGTTGATCTCTGTGCGAGGTGGGCGGCCGTCCTTCCCCGTGCTCTGTAAAGGTCAGCGAGCCGCAGATGAAGTTGTGTCGATCAGATGAGGGCCGCAGACTGACAGCTAATTTTCATCAAAGCAGCTGTGGGGAAGCGCAGAGGGAGGGTGGGCGGTGGTGGGGAAAGGACGAGACGTGAGGCGCCTGGGGGGCCTCTTGCTTCTCTGAGGATTCTCCACTACTTATCAGGCTTACTGACTCACTGTGTGGAGATATGGCCCTGCAGTCTGCTCAGATCTACTCGCTCTGAAAAGTTGCAGTTCACTTCTAACACCAGTTTATAAGAGAGAGAGAGGAAGCAGCAACTCGTCAACAACGCGGCACTGTAACATTTTTCATTTGTAACGCAGCCCCGTCTGATGATCCGCACATGCCAGCCTTTCATTCCTCTCTGTTCATTTTCCTCTTCCTCTCTTTGCCAGTATTCTAAACATGCTTTGCATTGATTTATTCTCCTCCACCAATTAAAAGCAATTTTGTGAGCATTAGAGTAAGCCATGCCGGGAGCCGTTTACTGCAGCAGGCTGTTCATTACCTCATTGTGTGTGTATCTGCGTGTCTCTGTGTGTGACCTCCTGGCTGCCTCTGCTATGCTTATTTAAATGTATGCATGTTTGTGTCTTTCCATTCATGTTTAGGCGTACGTGAGCAGATGGGTGCGGGTGTGGTCAGAAATTCCCCGCATGTGCGGGGCATTAGTTCTCTGTTTGCAGGCTAAATCCTCACGTTGTCGGAGCGGTGTCAGTTTCCTCTGCCACGACACAGAGCTTATCTTTTAGTAACTCCTATACCCCCTCGGGAAGGAGAGACATTGGGGCAAGGCGTGAGACGAGGGGATGTGTGAAAGAAGACAAGAAGCTGGTGTAAATAAACCTGGGCTCCCGGGGAAGGTTAAGAAGCCAACACCATGCTGAATACCGAGTGTTATCCCTGAAGGATCCTGCTCCCTCTGCACCCGCCCTGTCCTCTCCAACCTGACACAGCTCTGTAACATGACGGCATTCATCACAGCGCTGTGTCAGTGCATACAGGTCTCCCATCACCGGCTGTAAGACCACCATCCATGCTGTTGATGGACATGAGGTATATTAATATTGCATTGGCAGACTACAGGTGGAAGCCTGAAGGTTTTTTGGTTTAAGTCGGTGGAAGCGAAGTGCCAACTACTGTAACTTCAGGCAAAACTTGGTGCCTGAAATAGCTTTTGGATCAACTCTTGTACGTGCGGCTGTTTGACAGATCGTGGCTCATTTACATGCTCACTTGTTAAACATTTTGTAATAAGACAAATGCTCCTTGACATTTTGAAATAATGTATAACCTAAAAACTACAAATAGCAGAACTTTTCTACTGTGTCAAGATGGAATAATTATATCAGCTTGCTTTGCACAGAATGCAGCAGTGGAAGTGTTCAAGAGCCTGAGCTATAATTTACATACAGTGCACACAGGTATGCACCCACTATGATGCCAATGATTTCTTTATGGGCAGTTTTGAAGCCTCGAGTTTGACTTTATGCCCATTGCCATCTTGTTTTTTCGACCGTACACATGAGCACCACAGGCAGTATAAATATGGATGTAGTCTCTGTGATTGTGTCAGATCTGTGTCAGGTTTCTGAAGAGCTGTAGTGAAGAATGATCTCGCCATCTTGGCAGTCCTGCCTCCGCCGCCTCCTGGCTAATCTAAAAATCTGCAAAGACGTAGATCATGGATCGAAGCTGAGGCGAGCTCAAAGAAGGGGCTCAAACGAGACACCTGTAAGGGCTCCCACCTGTCAATCAAAGCGCCCGCCCTCTTAATTATGCATCATTTAAAACCTTTAACCTAAAAAATATATCGGTAAAGTCAGCCAGCCTCAAGTGGCTGTTTGTGGAACTACAGTTTTGGTGCTTCCGCATTGGCTGCCAGCTGCTGGTGGAGAAAACGTCACATTTAAATAGTTTCTGAGAACACTTGAGGAGAGAAATAGTCAATGCAGTAACAGGATCTGGACTCAGATTTGATCAGCACTGTCTAGTTTGACAGTTTGATCTGAGTTTCGTGAGCCCGGTGAGCGCTGACTTGTCAATCACAAGGGAGCCGTGATCTAAAAGCATACCCTGCTTTATTAAGACCATCATTTACAGAATGCACATCATGCTGTCTGGATGGAGGCTTGAAACTGGAGATTGAGATCATAAAGTTATGAGAAAACTCTTCTCAGAGGTCATAAATTATGTAAGAAATAAGATTATTTTTACATTACAGTCAATACAAATTTACTTCTTTTTCGCAGCCAGTGGAGGCGCCCCCTGCTGGCCGTTAGAAAGAATGCAGACGGCCTCGATCACGTACTGTCATCGGTTTGCACATGAAGCTTAGCGACATGTGTAGAAGCTAGCAGCTGCATGTAAGGCAAGGTGAAACATCTCCTCACCTTTGCAGAATTCACCCTTTGTCCAACACGCTGCATGAAACCAGAGATGAGACATCAGCGTGTGAGCAGCAGAAGAGCCGGGCCTTCAATATACTTTCCCATTTACTAACCATTTCCTCCGGGCACGCAACTATTTATTCTCAAAACAGGAAATGAAAATGAGAAAAAAAAACAAGTGTGCGGGTTAATCTCTTTTGCCAAAGGCAACATTGCGACATTATCTCTTCGTCACAGCTTAACCGAGGCCTGCTCCTATGAGTACGTGTCTCTGTTTTTGTTTGTACACACACTACATGTGCAAGCTGTACATATGTGCATGTGTGTGTGTGTGTGTGTGTGTGCGCACCCCCCCCCCCGTGCCTGGCTTGTGTGAGTTCTGAGAGTGTTTGCTGTTGTGCTCAAAAATGAAAGGCATCGTGTTTACCTACACACATGCTCATCTGCAGATTAGCCCGCGGCTGCCTGCCTGCCTGCCTGCCTGCCCCCATGCAGGAGATACACACTTTACCATCAGCCTTTGTTGAGCCCCACTACCTGCTCGCTCTAAAATCAGCTCCTTTCAAATGCACTCTAATATCCTCCAACAAGGGATGATACTGCAATTCACAGGCTAGACGAACTATTTCACAAATCCTCAAACTAACCCACTGCACTCAGTCATATTGCATTAATAAAGAGAGACATTCTTGAATTTGCTGAATTAAATTTGAGTCTGGTACTATTCGAAGCCCTTTCATCTGATGAAACGGGAGGAAAAACTGTGCAAATATTTGTAATATTTATATTTAAGTCTTAAAATATCTCACAACGGAGAGTTATTGACTGTTTCTTCTTCTCCTCTCTGCTGATTTTCGCCCTCCTCCTCCTCCTCCTCCTCCTCCTCCTGCATGTTCTTCCCGCTCTCACTCTGCTTCTGGATGTCGTGAAAATCCAATTAGGTGAACACATTCTGCGAGAACGCCACAGAAACGCGCCGCGCGATAGCAATCTTATGAATTCTTCAAATGGGATTTTCGATGCTCCCTTTTCACACCGCGTCTACACTAAAGATGGAGTAATTGGCAAACAGATCTCCATACAAAATGTTTTTCCCCTCCTCTCTTTTATGACCACTCAGCATAACAATGGGTACTTCTGTAATCTCTGCTGTGTGATTCAGAAATGAAAAGCCAATGAAATGTGTCTCCTGGCGTGTGGTGGAAAATGACTGCTACTGTAGGTATCGCGTGTTGCCAGCACTTAGTGGCTCCCCCACTGACACATGAGCGAACGGCACATAATAGACTAATGCGTTTCATTGTTTCAGACTCTTATTTTACAGTCAACTCTAGCAGGTCGCGGAACTTCCTAAAACTCTGTTCTGTTATAGCAATTAAAGGCTTAAAAACTGTCTGTCTATATGCTGAGGTAAATGTCAATATTTACTTGGATACGGACGGGGAATCCTAAACGCTTCCTTATCATTCATGTCGGCATTACGTCGCCTAAAAAGAGAGCAAATGAATAATTCATGCTAAGAGGAAAGCCTGACGCGAGGCCGATAGAGTGAGGATATTATGTTTACCTGACCATGCTGACAGCCGGCCATCTGTCCCCGCCTCACGCTTCTATTAGAGGTTTCATAAAGGGGCTCCAAAGTGTTGTGTCAGTGAATTACATTTGAATCGCTCGGTTGTCATTCTATTAACATTTTATGATGATTTTAACTCAGCACTTATTTTAGTCTCCGCAGTACTGAAGCATCTGTTTTGCTTCTCTGGTGAGCGGCTGAGATGAGCAGTACAATGCATTGATTTAAGTAACTGCATAGTGCACAGTCACGCTCTGCGCCCGCACACACACTGACTCAGTCACTCAGCCTCTTCCCTAATCGGCCGTTGCAAAGCTATGCACAATACGGGGCCCCATCCCGGACATGCAACGCGGAGAAATCAAGATTTCTGACCCTAAACTTTAAAATCTCATTTTACTGTGATGCATAAGCGCTCTTATTTCATCAATTCAGCCTCAGCAGGTACAAGCCTCTCATGACCTCCGGCTCTGCTCCTCAATGAACACCTCAGCCTGTTTCAAATTATGCTAATTCTACTTGTGTACATACTTTAGACAACATTGCTTCTCAGCCGCGGGTTAATGGTGAAATCGGTTTAATGAAGAGAACTTGCCTCGAAAGCGGAACACAAACGGGGGGCCATAAAACCTTCCTCTCTTGACAGGCATGACAAATTGTAGCTTGGCATCTAAAATCACACGTGCTGATTATTTTTCTGATCTCAAAGCTAAACAGTAAATACGACTCTTCAACACACACCGCAAACTCTCCACCGCATTTTTACGAAGCCCTCAGCTGATGGTTGAAGAGTTTCATTTTTCTCTTCTAATAAGGCTCAAGCTGTTAGGAATGCAATTATCCCTCCTTCTCAAACTCTCCATGACCTTTGCTATAAAACACCTTGCACGCTGTTAGCATTTAAGTCAGGCATCTAACCAATGTTACTGCTAAAATGAATGAAGTCACCCTCATGCTCACTGGACCTTCTTCCAACTCACATCTTTAAAGAATATATTATTCAATGTCCACTTTAGTTCTATGGCCATTATCAATGTACTCACTTGTCTGGTCAAGTGTTTATGATTATTTAAATACGCTGCAGTTCTAAAGAGTCATTCAAAAATTCTTCTTCTGTGGTAGAATACCAGGGCGCACAATGGACGTCCGTCATGTTATACCGTATTCAAACTTTTGTCAAATATATTGAACTCTAACTAAACTCTACCCAGCAGGTGAAGTCACTCATTCAATCATGTTGAATTGCCGTAATCCACAAAGAATTTCAATTATCCATGCTTCTATTAAATCTATTTCTGCTTGCTCTTTTTCTGTTTCCCTCAATACACCCTCTGCACACTCCAACCACTTCAAAATGCTGCAGCAAGAATACACGATTCCAATCAAAGTCCACACAACCCCTATTTTAGCATCTCTTTATAGGTTACCTTTGGGTCCTCTCTATCTTTTATTTGAATGCCCAGCCATTGCGGTTGCTACTGCCTTATAGCGGTACTTATGATATTTCTGTATAATTCCAAGGTTGTGATCCTGAAATCGCTACATTGCCTTCTAAGGCACCCACTGTGGAATACCTCAATCCCCCTTTCAGCTCTGGTTCCTTGCCAACTTGCAAAACCACACGTTAGACACAGACTTAATGTAACATTGCTGAAATACTTCCTGATGTTGCAGACTCGAATAAACACAACCCGGGCATTCCCTAGTCTTCTTTCAATGTCCTTCCGTGTCCCACTTCCATGCTAATAAGGATGCTAATAAGTGAAGTCCTTCACTGTCTCCAAAGTCAGAACACAGTGTCTGACCATGAAAGTCTGGACAAGATTTTGTGCCAGGTCACCTAGCTGAAAGAAAGCTGAAGTATTTCACAGGATGGGTGAAAACTTTCAGCGGTCATAGAAGCTCATGAAACTCTCTACCAAATGTCATCGCAGTTCTTCCGGTCATTGTTGAGTCTGACATGCTCAGACTGACAGACTGTGGCTCAGAAGTAACCAAGCAAGCAGGCATTCACTCCTGCTCAGTGCTGTCTTATAGCCGCCAAGGAGGAGGGTTAGTGGGGCAGATCCATCAGTGATACCATCATGTATTAACACATGCATACGCCCTGCAAACGCCGTCAGGCACAAACAAGTCTGTAAAAAGCGTTAAGCGTCTGCTGCATTGTTTAAGACTTTGCAAAAGTTTCCATGTCTTACTGTACGCTGCAGAAACAAAATCTGTTTTGATATGTCACTTCTGAATTGGAGTGTAGGCGTCTGGCCTGATTTATTTTTTGCTTGCCACTGTGTATATGTGTGTGTGTAGGTGTATGTTCGTTCCAGTGTCTGCTCTCGCGGCAGTTATGGTCTATGAAGCAGCAGACTCACAGATGAGCGCAGTGCTTTACACTGTTCCATTAGCCGTCAACCTCAAACCATCACAAAGTACTATCTTCCTGCTGTCTCTCTGCCTTTTCCCCCGCACTGCAGCTCCACTTTCCCCCAGTTTCCCACTGAGCTGTTGCATTCCCTGCACACTGTTTATGTAGGCGGGATGGCACAATGAAACAGGAAACACTTCATTGGGGAGCTGCTGATTGTGGATGCGTATGGTCCTCAGAGGAGATTGTGGAAGGAAATGGTCAGAAACGCAGTGATGAATGCGCGCCAGGAGCAACCCAGCAGAGCCAGATGGAAGCTGGCCACAGAGGTAACTGGAGTATGGCCCGAGTTGCGGGACACGGACCGCTGCCTGGGGACTCCCATTAGCGTCCAGCCTCGACCTTATTGGATTTCCCCCGGAAATATTTATTCCTTTCACTGCCCCCACTGAGAAGTCGCTCGCCTACTTATCTCATCACTATTTATTAAGAGAGCCCCCCAGGAGTCCAAGAATACAATCAGGTCTGAGGGAGGATGGACGGTAGAGAGAAAGAGAGTAGAGAGAGCACAGATGTGAGAGAGAGGAAAGAACGACACATGCAGTCGATGGCTGCAGCGTGATTTTCTTCACTTTCACACCAGAAAGGGTCACCATGACTTGAAATGACACGAGGATATGGACTGGACCACTCTGTGCTCGCTGATTGCCTCTGTACGACTTACATCCGCTTCTCTTTGTTCGGCTCAGTTTGGCTCAGACTTACTGCGGTGCCAATGAAGACTGTTCGGTCCTCCTATGATTGCTGACTTTTGACTACTTGCGTCAAGTGTAACTTTAAACTGTCAGCTACTGCCTTTTACACAGTGTGTCTTCCTTCCTCTGCGGCACGTTGTCTCTTTACTTCCCCTGTAGTTGTCTAATACTTGGTATTCAGAACAGTCAGTCTCGATTGTGGCTTAGCGGCTTCACGGGAGACCTATTCAGAGACTGTGGAAAGCCCAGGTGCATTGATATAAAGTGTTTCCTCCTCTTTCATTTTCGGGGGTTTGTGTCAACTTGTCAAAAATTGAGAAAAGTTCAACAGAACTGTTGTCTGGCTTGCCCTTCATGTCACTTTTGTGTCCTGCACTGTCACACAAGGAGTGATGCCCTTTCGTTCTATTAAACGTGTACACGTGTAAGGAAATCATAAAAGGTAAATCTACCTGGACCAGAAATCACACCATTTGTACATCAGACTGCTTTTCATGGTTCCCAGTGGATGAATGCTACAGACTTTGGGGATACTTGGACTTTTTCCTCTAACGCAACCAACATGGTCATTGTTTTGAGTGAAATAGCTCAACATCAACTCACAAATTTCCCCACAGAATCATAAAATCATAATATGTTTGGTGGTTGCTTGACTTTTTTTGTGTAAGATGTCTCAACAACTATTGAACAGATTGCCATGAAGTTTGGTACAGACATTCATGCCCCCCTCAGGATGAATTGTAATGACTTAACTGATCCACACACTTTTCATGTAAGTCTAATGACCCCAAATGGGCAAGACAGAAGATCCTCGGGCAAGATGCTGAACCCCAAACGGCTCCTGAAGCTCCGGCGACCATCGGTGTGTGAATCTGTACGAATAACTCCTAAAAACGATGAGCAGTTGGCCCCTTGCGTGGCAGCCGATGCCATCAGCGTGTGAAAGTGCTGTGAGAGGTCAGAAGACTCGAAAGGCGCCATATAAGTACAGTCCATTTACCGTTTACAAGTTTGGATCGTAGGGAAGTTTTTCTTTCGAGTGTAGAGATGAAAATTCAGTTTGTCTTGCATGCACCATTGTGCCAAAGTGCATTCTTACAGAGGTATGGCTGTAGTCTTCAGTTAACGATATATGTGCTCTGACATCACTTTTGACGAACATAAGGATTGCTTAGTGTGCTCTATTGTTAGAGCATATATTCCCTGACCAAGGTTACGACAGTTTAATAGTCACTGGTAATGGGGTGACTGCTATTTAACCTGCAGGGGACTCCTACGCTGGCTGGTTACAAGGCCGAATCGACCAACAAGTCAATAAAAGACACTTCAACCATACTCCGACGCTTACTCTGAGAGCTGAGATATGGTCTGTGGAGTAATGACTGGTTCCCCTCTGAGACTCAAATGTGTTTAAAACATTCTGAAGCCTCACTGGAAACCACTCATAGACATCCTGACCGCTGAAGTGTAAAGAAACCAGATACAAGACCCCCACCAGCCCCACTGGGACCCGAGGAGGACTGTGCACAAGCTCTTTATGTTACAGTTGTATGCTCACGGCCAGTAAGTTCCTCCTCAGCACTTTCTTTCACTCTGACTTGCGGGATCTTCTATTTAGCGGAAGAAAAAAAAGCCCTTACCCTTGGGTCGACACTGTAAGCTTTTATTTTGTGATGTTCTGTGTATTTCTGGATTTGCAGTAGGTTAAGATGAAGAGCTGTAATTTACTTTTCGGTGTGGGCGCTTCTCCACCTGTCTCAACTAAAGCAGACAAGTTGAGGTGATTTCCAGCTTTTCCGATATGCTTAAGTTTAGCAAGCAGGTTCTTGTTTCTTTCAGTCACGGAGGACGGATACAGGAATATAAATATAACCTTCTCGCCAACTAGACTGTGAACACTGGGGATTTTTTTAGTTAGCAAATATGCTGTATATCTTGTGGCTGCACTGTATTATTTATGCTACTGTGTTGGGAAAATCAGTAGCCTATATTTTATTTTGGTATCAAACTCTGAATACCAAGCTGACGCAGGCTCGCAGTTTCTAAGACTAAACTTATCTCGGGTTGCCATGGATTTGATCCATCCTACAAATACTATTATTCGTAGTGGCTGTGTGTATCATTATCTTTATTATTATTGCTGCTGTATATCTTTGTCTCTTCCTGTTTAAATCCAGCTGGTCATGGCAGATGGCCGTCCATCATGAGTTGGGTTTTGCCTCTTGAAAGCTCTTCTTAACTGTTTTCCTCGCCTACTGTCGCCAAGTGATTCCTCATGGTGGGAATTTGGGGTCTGTAAATAATATTATAAAATGATCTGTATGAAATAACTCCTGTTATGATTCGGCACTTTACATCGGAGAGGTCGCTGTGTGCACAGTCGTGTCATCATCGACAACTATGGATGTGTGAGGATGTTGATGATGAACCTTTTAACCGTCACCCTGCAGTCGGGAACAAATGTTTCGCACCTCCGGGTGCAGTCGTCCTTTTTCTGCAGACTAGTATTAAAAAAAAAAGTGGAAGATAAATGTTTCAAGGTTGTTTTTTTCATTCATACGCTCAATATTTGTTGGTGTTGTCGGGTGGAACAGTGATCCTGAATTTGTGAAAGACAGGAAGCGATGGTCCAATGTGCGGTCCGATCTTCCACACACACATCTCGTGCCTGAAAAGACAAAAACATTGTGAGGTCTGATCTCAGCGATAGACCACACACGGGAAGCAATGTGGCACAATGTGTTAATGTGTAGGACTTCATTCAGACACACACGGCAGAGCGGGAAGCAGCTGGCAAAAAGACATCAAATCATCATGGAAAGACTGCAGCGGGGTTAGGTGTCGTGTTTATCGTCATTCCTATAGAGGGGGAAGCACACACCGACTGTCATATTACCCATTTTCACATCACATGGAAGCCCCTTCACTACACGATAAGAAAAAAAGGCTTGACTGGAGAGGGCAGATATATTCATGGGCATACGGACAGGCAATCACATAGTGCATGTTAAAGTGCAGCAACAAATTCAAGATGAAAGCGGAGTCCTATCTTTGGGCTCATCTGCCAACCTGGCGAGGATTGGATAGGAAAAGTGATTTGGCCTCCTTTTTATAATTTAGTCTTCTCTTCAATCCTTGAACTTCGCTGTCACCCTCAGACGCACGTTCCATGTCATGTTACTGGACGTTACTTTGAATTTCCTCCACGTCGCCACTTTGCTCCTCAGATCGCTGTCTGTACAGTGGATACGCTCGACAATAGAGTTACTTTTAAAAGAGATTTTCATTTACAGTTTTTTTCTTTCAGTGGACATTTTCCTCCTTTGTATTTCCACCGAGCCAAGGACATAATTTTGTCGCAGTCAAAGAAACCTTTTCATAATGTCCCTTTCAGAGCGTAAGCGAGTGAGTCTATTACTGGGGGAGGTAAAGGAGGGAGAGGAGTGGCATAATGGGATGGTCACATCCTACTTATAAGGTACCCTCATTTTATGACAAACAGCACATTCACCACGGATGGCAGATTTCAAAGTGATCACCTCAAAACTAATGAGATTTCAGCAAAGACAAACACCTACACGTATCAAACAGTTGGCCGGTGGAAAATCTAAGAAAACACACACACACATGTTTAAGACAGCCAACTGTCCTCTGGGGAAAAACAACAACGGTGTGATCAAAACCCAAAGAACAGCTGCGACATCTTTTGAAGACACGACAAGCGATGAACCATCTGGATAATGTGTTTCTAGACAGAAGAGAAAAAGCAAAAAATCATTGTCTGTCTGGACGCAGCTGTCATGTGCACGGATCAGCTGAATGCATCACACATGAGTCACTCTAACAGAAGAGAGTCAGTCATTAACACGGCTTTTGTTCTTCTCTCTCTCTTTTTTTTATCCGCAGAGTCAAGTTGAAAGAAGGAGTGACGTTTCTCGGGGCTCGTCCCAGCAACCCGACTCAGTGGATTGTTAGCCAGGACGTGAGGAGCGAAGGCCATCGAGTGGTGACTCTCCACTGCCGCAGGAAGGAGTCCGGCTATGATCAGCAAAGGTCAGCAGATCATTGACTTCAAAGGAAAACATCACATCTTTAGACGTGACAGTCAGATAATAAAGTATATTGAGCAGATGAAGAACACACCTAGAGATATTAAACCTGATTTCTTTTTTCTTTTGGTCACTTCAGGGTGGAGCTGCAAACACAACATATTAGCAAACATACTAACATATTTACACACTCTGTTTTGGTCTCCACCAACTCCTGATGGACAAACTCTACAGTAGGCACACAGTACTGCAGTATGCTCTCTGCGTGACACACCCTCGAAACATTTGAGCCACAAAAACTTCTTCTTCTTCTTCTTCTTCTTTTGTTTTTAAAGCTAAACTATCAAATCTGTTCAGGAAGCCACATGCGAGCTATGTTATACAAATCATTTGGTAACCATGGTAACATCTTGTGCATTATCACGGGGTGTGATCTCTTATAAATAGTTCGAAAGCTGTTAGAGCTGTTGTGCTCGTGCGTTGTGGACTTTGTCAGTTCATTAAAGTCCATTAAAAAGTGTTTGACGGTAATAAGCCCCACAGTCATTTCTGTACTTTTCATCTGTTAGTCGTGATTCAGAACAAACTAACAATACTAATAATGATCATAATTAGTTATCGTGAGCTCTTTGTGATACTAAAACATAAATATACACATTAGAAGCTTTAAAATTCTGCTGTCAGTCATCAGAACTCTGATAATCAGACTTTGAGTTAGCTCCGTCACTTAGATCGAGTCTTGAAAGTTTCACAGCCGTTTGCATTACCATCATTTCAGAAAGTGCAGCCTCTGATCGGTTCGCAAAGAGACACGCAGGCCGCTTTGTGAGCGGTTATGTAAGTGATGTTCCCTCAGCTGAAATGACACACTCGACTTGACACGGAGGCCATGGGATACGTCTGCTGAGACCACTGTGGGGAGGGAAAAGTTAATAGACTATTGCAATATCCCGTCTTCTCTTCCTCCCTCTCTCTCCTTTTTATTTGCTTATTTTCTCCGCTGGCATGGCCTCAAAGTTGTTTTGGTCATTTCCTATCTGTATTCACGTCCGTAAACTAATCTGGCAGATATGGGAGTGATTGCCAGCACTGAGGGGGAAAAAGGTTTGCTGTGTTAATTAAGTGCTGATTGAAGGCTTTTGTGTGGTTTTAATGGTTTTTCCTTCTCGGATCAGGAAGTAGTTTTAATAGATCTAACTTTCTAGTGACAGGTGTAATTTTATGGATTAGAGGCAGATTTGAAAATCCACTTATTTGCTCTTTAACTTCCGTTCCACTTAAGAAAACGGGACACTTGACATCGCCGACTGCAACTTCATAATCACAGTTTATGCAGGGATTATTTGTCTATAAAACACGTGTAATTTGATTCTGCTGGTGCAGTGATTTGTTTACACGCGCTGCCATTAGCGGACCACGGCGAGGAATGATTAACTACAATGCTACAGTGAGTAAAACAAAGATAACAGAGGCTGCGTTTTAACGGCCGTGGTTGTAAAATCAAAAGCAGCTAATAAAGATTTTCTTTAATAGACTTCATCATGCAGTGATTTGCTGCTCGGCTGTGAGGCGGCGTTTCAGATCTCAGTGGCATGTGCTCGTTTTTTTTTTAACGTGGGTTTAAAAAGTATTCACTCCTCAGAACATACAGCAAAACTTTATTTTTATTTTATTTCATTAGCAGTCAGTTTCAAACATGATCTGCCCCAGGAACTCCAAATCGCCTCCACACTCAAACTTCTTTTCAGACCTTCTATTTACTCATATAATAAGTTTTGACAGCCGCGGTCTTAAAAATAGAAAGGTTTCTGGCTGCCTGCGAATATACAGGGATGCAAAATATGCTGTTGATAATCATTTTGTTTGCATCTGCCTCCTCCGTCCTCTTTTTTATTGATGTGGAAATAATGGATAGAATATCTGTAGCTGCTATAGTTTGCGATCACGACCGAGTAAAAGCGCATTAGGAGAAAATGATTTCTGTTATCAGATGTGTTGTAGCCTCACGGTGCAGAAGAGTTTATATGTGTGAGTTGGTTTTATGTAATTTTAGCAAGACGCCTGAATACTGAAAGCCATTTTAGTTACTCTCCGGCTGCTGGTGTCAGCAGTTTCTCTGGAAAAAAGTATGAACGTGTTTAAAGGTGGAATAAACTTTTGTTTTCAAATCCCAAAACAAGAGCTGCCAAAGTGTTTAAGTGAACGGGGAGCGCTGGCCAACTTGGTCCAAGAGGAATTTTTGGCCTTTAACAATAACGCTCCCATGGATGTGATATACTCCGGCTGCGAGTGGCTGCGAGCGGAGCTGCGGCATCTCGAACATAAAAAGGAGCCTTTCAGCAAACTGCAGCAACACTTGGCAGCTGGCTCCTCCTTCCCTCCGGAGTCGTTCTCCCTCTTTATGCAGGTATTTTTTCTCCCTGTGCCGTGTCTGTCTCGCGACCTCACCTTCTCTCCCACACACGCATTATAGCGTAGTAAAAATCATGTTTTATTGATTTACTACGTGAAAGAACCAGAGACAAGAGTGAGCATATTTAGTCTAATCCCTGCTGTTTGGGGCCCATGTACGATGGACTGCTCCTTAATCCCCAAAACTGTCAAAGTCACTTCAGAGAGAAGACCAAAGACACCCTGTGATGGCTATACAATACACAATGCTCCAGTTTTTCTTTGGTCTTGTCCTCCCCGCTCCCATCATTTCAATGAAGCTCTTTTAGAAAGGGGGGATTAGACGTAGCTATCTCATCTGTTGAGCCGTCATTCATTCGTTCTTCTTTTCTGCTCCTTCCTCGAGGATACGAGGATGATGAGGCGCGTGACGCTGCAGGTCAAACAAATGTAGACTACTGTTTGCATCTTTATTCTTGTTTTTCTTTTAACGACAGGATGAACACGATTATCTGTTTCACCACACGAGTTCTGCGTGCGCCATCTTCTCAAAAGTGCAATTTAAAACACGTTATTAGCAGATCAAACCATTCCTCTTAAACAAAGGCGCTCGGAAACTTTAAAGTATGGATGTGTCTTAATTGCTGTAATCTGTTTAAGCATTGGTATCAAATCGTTTACCCTTCCCTTCTTTTATTTTTGTCATCACTCCTTCCTGTCACACCACCAGAGACGTTTGGGATGCAGCCAAGGAATTAGCATGCCTGCACTGAAGCGCAGAAAGATGAAGGAATTTACATTTATAACAAAAAAATGGATGTAAGATGATTTGCACTTCATCTTCCTTCACCTCTAGCATAAGATAATGGATAATATGTATATTTAAGTGTAAAAGCTCTGCTGTGATGAATGGAACAGAACATTAGTAGCATTGGAAACCTGTGTTGGTCACATGAAAATGGCTGCTGCGACAAAAGGTCTATTTTTCGATACACATCTTCTGCAGAACCTGAACCAGAAATCTCCACTTCAGCAGCACTAAACATCGTGCACCAAGGTTTCTTTTACGAAGAGAGGGTTGTTAATATGTCATTCATAGCCTGATTTATACTGCGTATCCATTTATCCATTATCTGTAACCGTTTATCCTCATCAGGGTCACCATGGGGCTCAAGCCTGTCCAAGCTGACTTTGGGTGAGAGAAAACACCCTGGACAAGTCGCCACAGTCACAGATTAATCTGTTAAGTGCTGTTAAGTCTTTGGACTGTGGGAGGAAGCTGAAGTTCCAGAAGAGAACCCATGCAAAGACAGGGAGAACATGCAAACTCCACCCCGAAAGGTTCAAACCAGGAACCTCTTTCAAACCTTCCAGAAAACATGGTTTGCACATCCAAAGCAAACTTTCTGTGGATTAAAGAGTGGCTCAACTGCCCAGAGTGGCTAGAGCTGAGAGAGCTAACGACACCATCAAACATGTACTGTATGTGATCAGTAACTGCTCTCCTGATTGCAGCCAGGTGGGACACAGACTCAGCCGTGATACAAATGGGACACTGGCACTGCGACTGGACTGGATTACGGTGCCACAATGTGAGCTCAGCCCCGCTGTAAGCATGAAAGGCACGGCGTAACCGATGTGTCAGGTGTACTCTATGTGCAGCTTCACTCGGTCACTTGAAGCTGCTCGCCATGTCCAGCTGAGCTGCTGCTTTCATCCCCGCTCACAGCTGATGCTCCAACCGCACCCGAATAATCGTTATAGAATAAAATAGACGTTAGCGTTTAGTGCTCTCCGACTCGTTGCGCTTGCAACCTTCAAATTCACATCTGCTTTACAGCTAAACATGTACTGTACACACACCTTTGTCAGTACTCATCAAACAATGGAATTTCATGGCATTCTCAGAGGACTGACATATTTTGAAGTTTCTCAGCCCTGCAGACATTGAATTTTCCTCCGGTAATGCAAACCTACACACTTTCCCTGACTGGTGGCATCCAGTCTAATAGAAGCAATACCGAGGTGACAGTTTTTCATCAAGGGGTGCTACAGTGTAAAGATAGGTTGGGCTTTTGACTGAGAAATAACAGACTGAATCCATCCTGAAGGGAAAAAAAACCCCAGCAGCAAACAGCTGATGTCAGTTCTTTTTTGAAATTACTGAAAGAAATCTATTGAGCATGCAGTAATGAGTTAATAGCTGTCCAGGATATTGTCATTAGGTGTTTTAATGAAAGATCTTCTCCGGTTGTACCGCATGCTGGGTCACAGTCAGAACCGTAAAGCTGCAGTCATTTACAGCCAAATCAGGCTGAATAATTTATGTATTTTTGCACGTTATTACTTTGAAGACTTGAAGATTGATGCCTTTCAAAAGTCTGCATTAATGAGGTGGAGGTCCATTGTGTCAGGTTTAAGGGGGGGGGTGGCTATTTATAGAACATGGCAGAAATGGAATATATATTCATAACTATGTTTTTAATGGTGCATAATCACCTGAAAATGAGAGTCGTGTTTTTGGTACCTTAGAATGAGCTGCTTCACGCAAGTCTGCCATGTTGAAGCCACCATGTTTTCAACAGCAGTTCAGGTTTTTCATGCAAGAGAAAGGGTGAGACGAGCGGGTCAAAAAACCTCTGAATACCAACACGGATCCTTCAAAGAGCTACAAGGGAACAGCTCGTGTTTGAACATTTTTCTAGGCTTATGTTAACACCAAAAAGTCAGCTGGGGACTAAAACTAAGAGTTTTCAAGAAGACTCTCGAGACTCGACAAACCACAATCAGCATTTATCATTCATCATTTAGTTATTAGGTGAAGAAGCTACAGCGACTGAGGAAGATAACAGACTGCAGCAAATGAAAATAAATTGAAAATGTTATTAAAGGTAGCAATTAAACAAATAAATATGGATTGGGTGTTAAACCCACAACAATATTTGACTTTCTGTGCAAATACTGAGGCCTAATCGATGAATGAACGCCAACAGAAGGTGACTTAGCAGAACGCAATAATCTCAGCAACTATGAAGCAGAAACAATGAGGATAAATGTTGATATTTATGAATGTCACACATAGTTTTTGATACATTTAATAAACATAAAGATGGAGACACTCTTTGTAAAAACACATCAGGGATGCATCTTCGCATCGTCATCTTTCTGGATCTCACGTTCGCCTGTGTAGTTTCATTTTGGGCGCGGCCAACTAGTCTGCCACCTATATTTGGATGTTCAACTTAGCATCAGTATTAGCTTACATAAGCCAGCTGCAGCTGACAGACTGTGCCAGCAACAGTCATCACGTCACCCCACAAAATCTTACAGTAACTAAAGGGGTAAATAATTAATGAGAGTATGATATTTTATATACACCTGACTTCTTATTTTTTGCATGGTGAGAGATGAGCTGCATTCACAAGCACATAAAGATGCAGCCTTTCATATTTTGACAGGGATTTCCAGCAATGCCGCTTTGGTATACATCAAAGAAATCAAAATGAATCCCGATAGAAAGGGAGAAAATTGCCGCGTGGGGAGCGTGTGATATCGGCTGAAGTGCACTTTGGTAGATTGAAAAGTTCACTTTGTCACCATTAAAGGTGAGCCCATTCAAAACAAAAGCCGTCCTGCCTCCTCAGCATGTCATAAGCCATAAGTGGAGGTCTCAGTGAAAGTGCCATGCCTGGGCCTTGGCAGTTCATTAAGACTGTCTGGGTGCAGATGGATCTCTCTTGTGAGCCTCCACTTCATTAATCCCTCATGCCACACCCAGCAGAGGGACAGCAGGCAGTCCACTTATAACAGCCACTCCACAAGAGAGCAGGGGAGGGAGGGCGGGCGAGTACATGCAGTATATATTTAAATATCTTTTTTAATTATTCAAACTTCAAACGGCCTCATCGTGGCCTGTTTTACATTGTCTGAATCAAATCGGACCTCAGATTAATGTAATTAAATTCAACGTACATTAATTTCACTATGAAGATACACGAGTTTTCCTCCAAAGCGGGCTTGTAAATCTCATCAATGTGAACGGTTAGGATCCCAGAGGGAAAGAAATCATACAGCTATGTAATAACGGGTGAGATTTGGCAGCGACCTTGCAATTTATCTCAATTTAAAAGTCTGGAGAACCTTTAAGAACATAATTATTTAGAGTTTGTGACATTTACTGCAAAACCGGCATGAAACAAAGGACCCAGGATAGCGTTTTCAGTCCTGGGGAAAAAAAGGATAATTCTTCCTCGGATATCTTAAGGTCCCTGAGACATTTGCGTCGCTGCACTTTGCTCCTGAGACAGTGAGCAGGTTCATCAGCACAGTGGACAAACAGGTCGGTGCTATTTCTATGAATTCAAATCGATTTGAAATCAGCTGCTAATCCGGCTTGATTTCTGTACAGCAGCCACACGCTGTAGGCTTTAAAGCTGTATTATGCTGCATTAAATCAAAGCTGAAATGAAACAGCCCCAATTACATTAAGGGCAAAACAGGAACGTTAACTTGACGGTCTTAATGCTAACACCCTTAATAATGAATCAGCTCTCACTCCCACTGGCCTCCATTTACCGTAAACACTCTGACGGAGCCTCATTGGCAGTATTTACCGATACGCCGCTGTCTGCACGGCTCTGTTCTCCTTTTCAGCTCTTAATAAGACGAATGACATGTGATCAATGCTCGCGTGTCACAGCCCAGACGTGTCACAGCTTTTTTCTTTTTTTTAAAATCAAGATGGAGTGAAGCGTGGAGGTGTCATTAGGTGTCATATTGTAAGGCTGATGAGAAAGGAACACTCAGATTGTATTTAATAGAATAGATGAGGCTTGGTTTCCTTTATCAGGACCGGAGCAGAGATGTGGAATATTCTGTGTCTCCCCAGGACATCAAGCTGATTACAGCAGTCAGCCCAGATTACATCTGAAGCTGCTCCTCTGTTCCATCGCCAAGGAAACAATATGGGGGAAATAATGTCCCAGTGTGCCTCAATGCACTTTTTCCCAGTTCAGTCCAGACAGTAAAAGCACTCAGTGGGGAAGATTTGATCTGTGCGTTGTGCGTCGACACCACCGTGAAGTTGCAAAGGTCCGCTAAGTTTTAAAAACATGCGTGCATCACATGGTGACCTAAATAGCTTGTCAGTGATATAATAGCTGAGATTCACGCCATGCCGGATGTGTGTTTGCAGTGCATGTTGTATGTGCAGAGAGGAGACAGATTGAGGTTTGCATGTGTGTCACAGAGAGTTCATGTGTTTCAGATTTATGAAGGTTTATGAGTGAATATCCTGCTCTTAGAGGTTAATCCCCCGGAGGATTAGATGGTGGCCACCAGTGTTCGGAGTGTGGCATTACCAGAAGGGTTTTTTTTTTTTTTTTACTGACTTACAAGACTGCTTTTTAGCACACAATGTGAGAAGTACTCCGGTTTAATCCCAAATTACTTTAGAATTTCCTTGTGTCCTTCATCATTTGATAGATACATGATATACATCCTTCAAAAAGTCAACTTAAACTCACAGCGTGATTGGTTGCATCCTCGCATGCCGCCATGCTGAGCCATTTCTAATTAATTTTGTTTAATTTTCTGATTAATCTGTAATAGAAATAGTTCCATGCTACTCATGCATGAGCCATTATAATATAATGATATCATAGATAATAAAAGTCATTTTTCTGCAGTATTTTTACTTTGTTTCCTGATTCTCACACGCACCATGAATCCAAATCTGTAATCTTAAAGCGTTGTTCTTCTTTGACACATGAAATAATGACTCTGTCAACTGTTTAACTGTAAGTGTGTCTGTGATTTGATTAGACAAACTTCTTAAGCACACAGTAAGCCGTGATCGAGCCAGCGGCACGCAGGATGGGACCTCCATCCCTCTCTTTGAAGGATCAGCAGCGGTTTTGTTTTGAATTACCTCAGTGTGAAACAAAGGCCGCGAATAAGCACCGTGCTGATTTATTTCCCTTGCTCTCCTCCCATAAATAAATGTATGATTGTACCCCTCTCTGCAGAAATTTCCTTACGTCTTCCGAGCAGACAGACACAGTTTAGACCTGTGGTTAGATCAAAATTGTTGCGGCGCTCGCTGCAGGTAGCACTCAGTCAGGGAGGCAAAGTGGGCTGAGATGTAAACATGCAATTGTCAACAGGCTTTCTGACAAACATCCCGGGTGTTTCTCTTCTAATTACATCTTGGTAGTGTCTATTGAACAAGCACTCAGTTTTGATTGCATCGCAATGAGGTTTCTCTTCATTCAGCACTCTCTACTGATGAACAACAACCGAGCAGAACAAGCTCCACTTGTCTTTAATATGGCCATTCACATTTCTCTTCTCCTTCCTCCATAGATTTATCTAAGTGAATAGGCAAAAGAAACCTTGGCCTGCAGTTGGCTCCAATTAACCTCAGTTTAACTTGGCCTTCAAGATGATTGGCTTTTATACCAAAGCCTATCGCAGTTAAAGAAATGCCTGCTCTGGCACCGATGCTGTCTCATTTCTCTAACCTGCACAGGAGAAATATTTAAATGAGCCTATTAAAACAGGCCCTGGGCTGCTGAGATAGGTATACATGCAGTATTTGGAGAAAAGAAAATGCAAGGGGGGGGGGGTTTGCACGTGCACGCAGGGAAGGGTTGTCGTGGAACTCGGCGTATGTAACACAACTGAGCAGCTTTGCTTTCAGTCATGCAGATATTCAATCAAGCAAAAGACAAACAGAGAAGGTTCAGGTCTCTTCCTCTCATGTGCACTACAGCACTTGTGCGTGCCAATACTGACAAGCAATCTTTTCCTGTCTTCTGTTATCATTCCCAGCCGGTGAAACTGGTTGAAAGTGGAACTCTGTCCACCTGATAACGTGCGGGGGGGGGAAGGAAAAGTATAGGTTGCCACCGTTTGACACCCCTCACCTGCAGCCCGGTGTCTGTTTAGCAGGACTTACCAGCCCTGACATGTAATCAGGCGCTGTGTACACCTCAGTGGACCACAGGAGGTTTCAGACAGCCGGACCGTGGTCGTCTCAACACAGCGGCAGTGACGTGCCACACTTTGTGCATGTCACATCTTCCACCTTGAATCTTCACATGTAAACGCGGACACACACAGGCAGGTCCATGTGATAGTGACTTGGAGGTCACGTTGAAAAGATTTCCACGGAATCTTCTCAGTTAATCGATGATTACTCTCTCTGCTATCTGTGCTACACATTCCTGTCATGAAAAGCTGCATGTATTTCACAGCCGATGAGTCTGTCGGGAGCGGTAAGAGCCACAATAGCATCTCAGTCGTGTTGTGCGAGTGGCTTCGGCGTGTCGTTAGCGTGCGATCTAACTCAACTCTTCACAGCCTCTGGATCAACCCTCCATCGCTCACAGGCTGTAAGTCAGCGAGCGGGCCATTGAATCACAGTGCTGAATATGTAAATGGGCGCCATTAAAGCTCTCTTTCTTTAATTAGTCTTTAGATTTCATGACTGAGTGCTTCCAATTATGGATCAATGTCTCATTTCTGCACACAGACCTCTGGGTGTGTGGAGGCAGTTTTTTTTTTCTCCCCCCGTCACAAAATGCTTTATAATTTCTCCTCTGCCAAGGCGGCCATTCACATCACACTCTAACTGCTGATCAATCAGAAATTCTGCTGCTGTAAGCCCACTGATATGTGCGTTATGTGCACTGGTAGGACTTTTTTTTTATAGATATAAACATGATCAGATTTCCACAATGGAATGGCCTTGGCTGCTCTCGATGTGTGTGTGTGCATAGTGGATGCAGTATGTCGGGAAATGTTGGGCTGATGTGTGTGTAATTGCTCTGGTAGTAATTTAGCACTGAGCTCATTAAGCGGTGCATGAGAGGTGGCTAAATTCTGCTTAATACCTAAATGCACTCCTGACTGGGAGTTGGGTGCATACGGGAAGGAGGTGCTGATAGAGCGCTCCGAGACTGTAAAACGCTACTCATGTGCTTTTAAAACGGCCATTAGGGTCCATTGGTTCAGTACCAGGAGCCAACGATAGCAGCTCGGGGCTTTTATGAATCCAAAATCTCACTGCTAATTGGCTCGTGCCCGTCCACACGCGGTACAACTGTAGGTACACTGGGATTTCAAAGGCAATGCAAGGATGAGGACTGTTTCCAGTGCTTCTGATGCAGATTTCTCCTTGATGGCACTGAGAGCAGAGTAACTTCAAAATCTGCGCGTATGCAAGGTTAAATACATTTTCTCCCACTTCTGCCGACCGTCATGTGAATATAATTTAAATTCAACATTAATCCAATAAGTAATCAAAGATTCTGGGTTATAATTACTTCGTTTCAGCAGCAAATGAGCAGCCGAATCCTCGTTGCATCTTTCAAAGCGGATGCAAATTGACCGTTTGTGATTAGTGGGCAGCCTGTTCGGCGGGCCGGTAATGCACTGAACTTTTTCTGTTTGATAGCTAACATTGGATCAATTATTTGCATAATCAGAGTTAAATGTAAGAGAATTTATTTGAAGCTCTCGGTTTTTAACACCAGGTGCTCCTGACAAGCGGTGCACGCTAAAGGGAAGCTGATTTTTTTGTAGCTGCTGTGTGGGTGTCGAGTACATTGTACATTGTGAGTCCCTGAATTAAAACGGATCTCTTAAGGACTCCTAGGAAGGTAGGAGTTGAGCGGGAGCTGACTTCTCCATCACTGCCTCTCACCCCACTGATCCATGGGACATTGCATTAAGACTGAGGTACAAATCAATCATGCCCACACAGCCTCCGCATCGCTTCCCCGACCAACACTGTAATTATCACAAACAAAAGAAGTTCTGTTTGCACGCGTGTTAATGTGCAGCAGTGGGAGTGTGACTTGTTTATGTTGAGCTGTACGTACGGTGTGCGTGCGTTATATAACACGCGGCTGTGTGCGTTTACCTGCCAGCATCTTTTAATCAGATTGTTAAAGGTCTCCGCTGTAGTTACTTGAGGTTAAACATCCCCGTTTTAGATGCGTGCGCTGCTTTTTTAGGAGATGCTGGCACAGATCTGGCTCAGCATATTCGACATCTGGCTCTGCTGTCCTTATTTACCACTGACCTGTTTGCGAAACACATGCTGTAACATTGAGCTGATCCTGATCCGACTCTGTCAACCTTCTTTTTTTTGGATCTCACTTTTTTTGGAGCTTGCACAGGAGGAGGGGGAGGAGCGTAGGCGTTGACAGAGCCTAGGTTGCAATAGAGTATCATTGATCTGATGTTCTTGGCCCTTTCTGGTCAATGACTCCTCTGTGTGTGTGTGTGTGTGTGTGTTCTCCAGGTTCTGTTGCCATGCCAACAGTGCCAAAGCTGAAAAAAGGACCCAGGTTTTGCAGGTCTTTAAGGACTTTAGCGAGGAGGACAGGCGCTGCCAGTGTCACAGCACCTGCAGGTGCAAGTGCAGGCCCAGACGGTCACATGATGTCACCCCGCAGATCAACCAGGGGGTGGAGGAGCCTGTGGAGCGGGGGAGTGGTGGTGGGATCAGTTAACTGCACAGACATTTGCATCAGCGCCCCAGGGCCCAGTCACTGCTGCCCCCTAGTGTGTGTGTGTGTGTGTGTGTGTATGTGGATGAGTTATCAGCAGCTTTTGTTGCCTGTTGCCGGTGGTTATCCAGCCTGGAGATGAGTGCTTTGATGTGGGGAAAATTGAGTGTAACTGTCGGGACAAGTAGCAATTTATTACATTGCAATTTGCTATTTAGAAAGCTTTGCTCTGAATGAGACAGATATGGAGTGCAACTGACTGGGAAGTGATGTCTGATGCACAAAGGTCTGAGGTCACCGGTGGTGATAACTGCCGTCATTAGGGATCCATTACACCACGGAGCCTGCTGCAGCTGATGGACTCTAATGATGTTGCACTGCAGAAGAGCATTTAGTTTTGATTAGACAATTGTTGGCATGGTGCATTTCATTAACTCCAAGATGAGATTTTGTTGTCTGGGAATTGATATGCCGCAGTTTGAGCCCCCGTGTAACAGACTGTGATCTGCTTCCCTCGAGGCGATCTGGAGCAAGTTAAGAAACAAATGTAATAATGGAACCTTCCCCTCCTGACACTCTCCTACCTTTTACATCCAACGTCCTTGCCCTCTTTATCCGCCCCCCCACCTCCTCCTCCTCCTAGACAAATTGACTTTTAACTAGCCTCACTGTCTGGAGATATAATAGCTCCACTTTCTTGCCACGGCACATTATTACACTGATAAAATCCATGTGTAAAACATTGTCTCTGTGCGGACCAAACATTTTTACTGACATTTTTACTGTTATTTATCAAAGCAATGTCAAAAACTCAAGGCCACACACGTGACGCCAGGATATTTAGAAAGACTCTCTCTCTCTCTCTCTCTCTCTCTCTCTTTACACGTTTGCATTTAATCAAGTGTGTGACAGTTTGCATGACTTAGAGAGGAAACAAGACCAGCTGATGGTAGGGAAAGAGAGCAGTGTGAGCGTGTGTGTGTGAGTGTGTGTGTGGTGTGGGGGAAGTGATGAATGCTGCAGAACACTGTTAAGCTAATCGGAAATTTGATCCCCTTATTGGGTTTGATGCACACAAGCCAGAAGCCCTCAGTTTCCACCCATGGCTCATTATAATTGTATAATTAATAGTACTCAGCCCTTTTCTCTGTGTGCACGTTAGAAAGGGGTATAGAATAAATGATTAAATTAAAAGGGAACCCGATGCTTATTAAAAGTGGGTTTTAATTCAGGCACTGTAGGTTATTTGAAATGTAACAGCCTGGTTTTTCTTATGGGATCCTGGAGAATAAGATAAATGGAAATTACATTTCCAGAATGTATTTCTAGCCTTTTGGGAATAACAGAGCTGCACGGCGTAGAGCACCTTTCTGAAAGTGTCTTACTCTATTATACCCGAGCACTATTTTTATTATTTTATGTAGGATCTTTATGTTTTTATTGCACAGACAAGAGAGGGAGAGAGATGGCAGGATACGAGAGGAGGGAGAAGGAGCAGGGTGGACACAAACTAAAAGTTAAGGTATTAAAGTTGAGAAGAAGGTCCCGCAAAATATAATAAAAGGAGCAAAAACATGTCCCACACATTACACTTTATTCATGAGCTTCATCTCTTGTTGGGTACCTTAATCTATAAATGGAAATAAAACAAAATTAGAAGAAGAGGAACTTTGGGTCAGACCACTGCTGGTGGAAGAGTTAGATGTGTTCCAGACAAAGATGGAGGTCGAAGTTTCTCAGTCGATATTTCCAGCTTCCAAATGTAAACAAACAAAACACACGGCACGATAAAAACATTTGAGCTCTTCTAAATAACCTCTGTGCAGAAAAGATGACCGTCACAAACTTTGACATCAACCTACATGAAGAACAGCTTTTACTACATAAATGCATGGAGGTAAATATACTTCATGCTGCCTTTTGCTTAATAGTTTGCCATTTGAAGCGTGCTCATCAACAGGTGTTGCCATTGTTGGGTGACTTCTTCATGAAGTTGGCGTTGGTGGATTTCGCTGCAATCCATTGAAAATATGAAATCGATAAGTCTGAGCCGGTATCCCCGACTTCCAATTAAACTGCGGCCCAGTTCACGGGCGCCCAGAACAGAACCGACCTGTAAAAACACATTTCACAACATAAACACTACAGCTGATGAAAACTTTTGTTTGCCACATTGCCGTGAGGTCAGTTGTGTTTATGTCTGTGATGAATCTTCAGACTTAAAGTTGGAGGTCGGTATCGAGGACAAAGATTTGCAGCATTAGCCTCAAGGTTGCAAGTCGTAACTCTGAGTTTGGGTCGCGAGCCATTGTCCAATGTTTTTGTTGTATTGTTGTCCAGGTTGTCTGGAGCTGTCTGCAGCCAAGCTGCAGGAAAAAACAATGCATTGAATTAAAAAGACTGATAACTCTGGTTCTGCTGCATTGATTTTGATCCTGTCCCCCTGTGAGTCTGACAATATTATATATTATAGTGGAATTAAATGCTGAATTGTTTTATTACTGACAATTTTAGTCATAAGTCGGTTAAATTCTTTTCTAAAAATGATTGTCAAAGATTATTTTACCTCACAACAGTCCTCTTTCCTTAAAATACTCCACACTCGTCTGTTCCTGTTTAACACCAGTGCCTCCTGCTGTACAGCTGGACATGCTCTGAAGATTATTTTATCCCATGACAGTGAGGAATGTACTCAAGGTGAATATGTGTGCCAGGAAAGAGATGTGTTAAAGGATTTATGCTTCCTGTAGTAAATTTGCAGACTGCAGAATCGTGTGTTTTTTCATCGCATCCCCTAACACGACCTTTAAGACAGAGCTTCTTTTAACAGCTCACTTTAGTATTTCCTCTATTTTTGTTCTGCCAGTTTAGAGGTGTGTAAATGAATGTCAGCTGACGCACCATAAATCAAAAGGTATTGGTTTAGTATCTTGAAGGAAATGATAGCAACATGAGGGATGCTCCGGCTCATTTGATTGTATCACCAGTGCGCTGCAGCCTTCGTGTAGGAAACGCTTTCACATGTTTGAAATATAGGAATCCTGCACTGGGATCCATACTCTATACACACACACACTTACATTCATATATATATATATATATATATATATATTTATATACGCCCACACAGCCATCACCAACCTATACATTCAGAGGCAGCTTGGTATTAAAGTTTAATCAAATGTAAAATTGGCCTCGTTTTGAATGTCATATTGACAAGTTAATGTTGGGCGCCGGCGGCTCCCGTCGGCAGGCACTTTGTACAGAAAGATCTTTATAGCTTACATCCTGGAGAGGCTGGGAAAGAGCAGTCGCAGGCTGCAGGAAAGTATTGTTGCTGTCAGGTGAAGGGGGGGGGCTTTTTCTCTTCCTACTTTGTGTCAAACCTGGAGTGAAATTTTATATTGACATTTTTTTTAAGCTCTTGAAATCGGTTCAAAACCTTCAAACAGTACGAGTGCAGTTCCTGACTTACGGCAGAACCCCACAAGAAAAATGGACTGTACAGTTTGGAGATTTTGCTTCCATGTTTTCTCTTATTCAGGCGTTTATTTTACTTCACTTTGTCTATTATTACCAAAAATAATCACGGTTATGTAAGTAATAACTGGGGAAGTTTCTTGGTGATGTCTATTAGTTAAACTTTTGACCCTATTCACCTGCCGTGTCTTAAAATATTGAATTTCACGATGCACATCTTTAAAGGCTGTTTTCTCAGACTGAGCTAGAACTCTTCACTTCAGTCGCACGTACACACACACCGAACCTTCCAGCTTTGTTCCACCTATATTCTGCAGCTTTTATTCATAGCTTCTTACATTCAGAGCAGATTTATACGATATTTTATTCCCAAAACATGGAAATAATTGATTTTTTTCAACACTTTCCAGAGTGATACAAAGAAGACCTTTGACACTTATATGTCAACAACTGCTGTGCAGATGGATGCAAATAAGCATGTTTTAATGAGATAATGCCCTGCTTGCATATTTAACCATTCAACGCAGAAAACTCATCGTAATCTTCCTGTGAAGAGTCAGTTAGTGTTCTCTCCGATGGATGTACTTTCACTCACCTCACACAATGGTTCATGTATAGACTTCGACATCTCTTTCGCCCTGAACTGGCACTGCACATATTTTTAAACCTCCACCTGAATCGAGTCTCTTCTCCTCTCGGATTATCTTAAAGTGTCTGTATTCTTGGACCATTTCTCTCTTTTCTATCTGCCTCTAACTCTCCTGTGGCCACTACATACAATATATCTCTGCATAACCATGAAGCTCCAAAGCCACAGAGGCAGCTACACCTTCCTGACATTCATCACTATTATTCCCACTCCTGTCTTCCCTTTATCTGTCAGTGTTTCGGGTGGGGGTGTGGGGGGGAGTATACACCTTTTTTCTCCTCCCGTCACTATCTCTCTGTCTATTCTGGACAAGGCTGGATTGAAAAGGTCCGCTGGGTATGGGCGTCTGAGGGTGCTTTTCCCTCCTACGCTCCCTCACAGCTCCAAAAAACCCCCCCAAACTTCCCACCCTTTGGCTTTTCTCCGTCTCCCCCACTCTCCATCTCCATCTCCTGTCATGCACTTTCTCAGCAACACACTGGAAATATTTTTCTTTTGAATATAAAGCTACTAATGGACTTACCATCCCTACCTTTGTGCTCAGGTTTCACCCGTGTAACTTGCAGAAGTTTGCCTCTGCAGCACTCTACCTCCACGCTCAATCTCCTCTGGGAAATTAGCCTAATAATAAATATTATCACAATAATAGGTATCCATGGAAACTCCGGTCCATATGCAGTGTTTCTTCCTTTGCTTTTCAAATCAATGCTGAATAGTTTTCACTGTTGTCTGCTTTGACATTTTGGCTTTCGAATGCATCCGTGATTATAGTATGCTCAGACTCGGAGGGATTTGCTTTGATTGTAGAGCTGCTAATCAGAGAGCCACGAAAATGTGACTTTAAGGACTCGTGGGTTTCTGGTCTGGGCTCTCTCAGCAGAGGGGCTGTGGGATTGTACTTCATGCTGTGATCATTGAGGTCCTTTCTCCGAAATCAGGCCTAAAAAGAGGCTCTGACCTCTCGGGTGTGTGTGCGCGCTTGTTGGAAGTAATTCTCTTCTAATGGGCTTCCCTCAGGTTCACACACAGCTTAGACAGCCTGTTCACCCTGATGGCAGAGACTGTTTTGTGCTGTATAAAGATTAACTCTTCCTATTCTCGTCGTATTATTGTTGTCATATGATCACATATATTCCATCAACTGTTTAGACACCTGTTCATCATTCCCTCCATCTGTCCTCCTCTTTAATTCTCTATTCAACGGGACCATTCAATGCTTTGGGTAGTAATAGTCAGGCACAGACACAATGGCTCCCATTCAGGTCATCTATTTAGTATATTTTGAAAGAAATGTGAAGGATAAGGATTTTATAGCCCACAATTTCAGTCAAAATTCTTTAATTTGATTTTAGATTTGTCTTAGAAGGAAACATAAATTCAATAAAGACATCGTGGAAGCGTTTTGAAATCTAAAAATAAAGATAAATGTTGCAGAAAATATGCATAATGAAAATGTTTCTGTATCCTGTCTATTGTTTTGGTAAAAGTGTAGCAGGAACAATAGTTTTGTCAGAGAATGCATTCGCATGCGGCGCCCCACTTTGGTGAAATGTTATTAAACCATCCATAATGAGAGTGCAGAAGCTCAGGGGCAAGAAGGCTGAGAATAGCACCATGAATGCACATCACTATCTGCCCCGTCTCGAGAACGATATTGCAATGCAAACGCGCTCGTAACGTTTGCAGCTGACTGATATTTGCCCTTGTTTGTTAAAGGTCCAGCTGTAACTTTGTGTTGTCGTCCAGCATTATTTGCTCTTCAGGTGCAGCTCCCTCTCGAGTGCTAAAGGAACGTCTGAAATAAAATTTCAAAACAGATTTGGGTCGATCTACGCTGCTGTATCTTAACGCATGTCATAATGGTGCTATGTGGAGAAGCTAATGTTTTCTGAGATGGTGCGTGGCGTAAAAAGTTTGAGAATCACTGGTGTGGCATGTTTTTGGGTGGAACTGGATCCTGATCGCTGTGACTCACTCTGCAGCAATCAGGATATTTTTACATGTTTTCAGTCAATTAATCAAGAAAATAACCAGCAGATTAATTGATAATTAAAATAAATTGCATCAAGAATCAGGAAATACTCATACTTCACTATCTGCAGCCGAGTGTTTGTAATTTCTCACGTCTTGTTGACACAGTTGCGTATAGAAAATGTGATTTTAACTGAAGTGTTGCATCTTTTGCATGCAGCAGACGCTTTTTTGCGGACGTTCAGCAGACATGTGTTGGACATTATGTCGTACAGTCAAGATGGCTTGTTGCATATTGATGTTTGTATTAGACGCAAAACTTAATCTTGCATTAGCGATTAGGTCTGCAGTGTTTGTCAGAGTGTGTGGGGGCACAGATTCATGCATGGGTGCACTAGTGTACACTATATACTGTGTGTGCTCATACATGTATGCATAGCTATGCGTGTGTGTGTGTGGTGTGTGTGTGTGTGTCCTGGCTTCTTTGTGCTGACTGGTTTATTGCTGTTCCAGGTGACAGAGCATGAGAACAGCAGAGTTTCAGGGTGCTGTTTTCAGGCATCACTGAAGCCACAAATTTGATTATTTTTTTTCCTCCACAAGTAGTTTGGAGTTTGCATGAGACCCCCGTCACACACACACACCCCCACACACACACACACAGCTGCCTCACACCGTCGTGGACCACATCTCCTCTGGTTCCACCGGCCTGCATTATGCATCTTCATCTGCCTTTCCGTTTCCATTCAGCAGCTCTTGTTACAGTGAATCAGCAGCATGACGTGCTGCTCTGCTGAGGCTTGTTATGGCTCTTTGTGGTATGTACACTACATCTTACTCTATGTATCTTATACAAACAAACATTCTCGGAAGAGAAAAGTCTGGCCTGCTTGAGCTCCAAATGTTTTGCCAGACATCGCTCTGTTGTTTCAACGTTACAATAATACACAAAGAGAAGTGTCGAGGAATACTCGAGCTGCAAGAAATGAAATTAGACCTGAAAATGTCACTTTATTTATTCCTTCAAAGGCTCTCTGTCTAGATCTCCCCCTTATTCTCTAATCCCCATCGGGTGAGGCAGTGGACATACGGATCCTATCACATCAGGGAGAGATTAAACAAGGAGTGTCACAATGACACAGAGAGTTTGATAATGGAACAAAGGAAGCTCTTTCAATTATCGCTCTTCCTCTAGAGAAATCTGCTAAAGAGGAAATTCCTCCAATAACTTTGTCCTGCGTCTGTTTATTCATTTTGACATTTAAATCCTCTGCAGCCCAAATTCAATATCTCCCTAACGCGCTCCATCAAGATGAGTTGGAGCGCAGTCACCTCTGCAGAGTTTCTGAGACTCTGTAATTAGTGAAAACAGAAGTCGAACAATAGAAGTTTGGATTTGTTGATAACTCACTTTGAAAGGACTCGTGGAAGATGTCCAGAATCTTAAGTTCAGTTTGTCTGAACCTGAAAGCTACCTGCTGTCTGGCTATTCACTTTATTTTCCATCCATCCATCCATCCATCCATCCATCCATCCATCCATCCATCCATCCACCCACTTACACTTAACTTTAACAGGGTGTTCCAGACAACCCTCTCCCTAGCAACACATCGTGGAGTGTTCCCTGGCCCTGGCTATAGTCCCTCCAGTGAGTTCAGTCATTCTCGGTCAGTCAGTCAGACGTACCTACAACATCTCCAACGGAAGGCGTCCAGCAGGCATCAGCTACCCAAACCTCATCTAGCTCCTTTCGGCCTCATGTATCCACGATGTCATTCTTTTGGGCATTACCCAAAGCTCATGAACATCAGGGAGGGTTTGAACTAAGAGCCAGAATTCAACAAAGCTGTCACTCACAAGCCTACAGTTAATGAGGTTAACATTATATAAGCACTGCTCAGAAGTTTGGGGTCACTTCTTATGCTGACGATATTCGTCTTTTCCTTCAATAATGGGTTTTTAACAAAGACAGAAAAAAAGAAATATTCCAGACACCAAATATATCTGTTTACATTTCAAAGGGTTTTTTAGACTAGACCTGTTCCACAGCATGCGATGGTCGGGTTAATGCAGGTGTCTGCAATGATACTAATTAAGGTTCTGTCCCATTTACGGCAGCAGAGACTTTCCAGCGAGCCAACATGCAGCACAGCAGCATCCTGACTCAGTTTGACCTTAATTAGTATTACACAGGTGTTATCAGTGGTAACACCTGTGTTTACCTACTATTTCATGTTAAAATGGCTGCTGTGATAAAGAGTCTATTAAAACTGCATTCAGTCGAAGTCTCTGCAGCGCTGAATGACGGGAAGACTATTGTTGTCACTGCTTTCGTTAGGATAGGTTTACACTCTGACGCAGACCAAACTTCTGTTCATATTTTAAGTTTGAAGAACTGTTTTGCCCGTTGATTGATGCTGATTGTGCACTTGAAACAGGAAACTGCTCTGATTTAAATCTGCAGAGATCTTCATGCTACGCTTCCACTTTCTTTTACTTTAACTGTTGCTCAGAGATTCTTTGTCTGTCTCTGCCCTCTCAGTTGTCAGTCTGGCTGAACCATTGTGCAGCATTTTGTTCTCTGGTTTGTTTTGTTCTCTGTAAAAAAAACCACTACTTTCTTTGCAAACCCTTCATGCAAAAATCTACAATCATTCAAAGACGCGGTGTTAGACCTCTCACCCATCTGACTGTACAGAATCAAGCTTTTGTTGCAGGGGTGTCAGCGGGGAGGCAAAGAAAATACAATAAATAAGCGAATGAATAACTAATATTTAATTTGCAAATTGCCAGTGTCAGTGGAAATAATGTGACTTAGTGCCTGGGAACACTTCAAGTTACAGCCCTTCATCAGAACAGAAGCCTCTGCAGGGCATTGAAGATGATATAAACGCTTTCCTCTTTGCCACTTCACAATTTATCATCTGAACCCCTCGAAGAATACTCAACTTCTCTCAAGCTTGCCATTTAAGAAGAATTCTGCGACCGGCTAGCGGAGGTGTGAAAGGGACAATGTCTGCTTGTTTAGCCTTTAATGAGGACAGAGCCTCGGGGACAATGAAGATACGTGGCTGTAGGTTCATCTTAAGATTATATCTGATATATATTCAGTATATTTTGACATACAACCTATGACTGAGGTCTCAAGGGGAGGGATGACATCTGTCACATCTGTTATTATACTTTGGATCGGATGGATTTGGAGCCTGCGGTGAGATTTTCAAGCAAAAATGACAAACAGCTTCCTTTGCTGCATCTTTAGTTGTCAGTGTTTGTCTGTTATGTATCACAGGAAACTGAATATGTTGAATATGTTGACTGTTTTTCCAAAAACAAACTGAATAATAATTCTTAGTTGCAGAGCACAGTCTGATGTAGCACTGATGCTTAGCACTGACTAATTTCAAAGATGCATTCTAGCTTCAAAATATTTAGTTTCTCAGCTGGCAAGCCAAAGTCATCACTGAGAATACTGACAGGCTGTCATGCTGTATATGCTGTGTTGTTGAATTTGTTAGAAAATCTGTATTTGACTAAAGTTGCAATGCTCACTTTGTGACAGGAGACAAGCTGCATGGTGTTGTCTTTCTTCACGTCCTAAAAACTGCGGCTCTGACCACGCCGGTGACCGGTCAGCGCTTGAAATTGGTGCAGATGCTCGGCTGCATTCACGTGTGGCTGCAGTTGGCTGCGGTCGCAGCCCTTGCAGGTGTTTCTGCTGGTGCTAATGTCAAGTTACATCAGCGGTTAGTTAGTGGCTCTAACGTCGGATGCGACTTTCAAAACTCTGTTTGTGTTGTTTGTAATCAGGCCAGCGTTACTGTGAGGTTAATGTAATGTTACTTAGACTAGTTCCAGACAGGAGGAAAGCAGGCAGGTGAGAATAGGAAGCCAAATTTTTTGTCCCTCCTGGGTAACGCAGTTTATTTAAGGCCATTATGAATCATCCAGAGTGCGTGTTATTGAGAGGGCAGCAGCTTGTGAGAAGTGCAGGTGTGCAAGAAGAAAGTCACCAAACAGTAAAATGCAGAAGTGCCGGCACAGTGTGCTGGTGAGTGTCGGCTCACTTCACCCGATGTGAGAGTCTACTGTCCGCACTCATCACAGTCACCGCCGATTGGCTTTTAATGCATAAAAATGCTACAAATAGCATCTTAAACAATACATTATGTTGCTATGAGCTACTCACTTATGTTTTATTGTGTGTCACTGCATGTCCTGCAGATCTGCTGGTGTCATTGTGATTAATGGGCATCCCAAATGTGCCTAAACAGCATCCTCTCAGCCGTCTCCCTGCTATTCTTGGTGAGCTGGTTGTCAGCCGTCTCGGGCAGCACCTTGTCAAGTCTGATTTCCTCTCTAGTCCGGTGTCTGAAGCCACAGGGCCAGCTGCTTCCAACTCCAGGGCCTGTTATCTACTGAGCCGCTCTCTATTGCCTTTGGCTGCCCTCCGGTCCTCTGCCTGGCCTCAGATTTAGTCAAACCGCAGCTAGTTTACAGATAATTATCAGGCTGAGGCCAGCTGTGTGGCGCGCATCCACGGGCCCTTTGTTGCTAATTGAATTAGACCCCATGCTGGAAGTGACAGAGAAATGAACAGTTTCCCCCAGCGAGCCATGTGATTAGCAGACTTGGAGAGGGGAGGTCGGCTCAGGTTGGCACGTTGGTGTGTGTGACTGAACGTCTGAGTCACATTCACTCCGACACCGACGTTTCTGTCAGGTTTCATTTTATGACGCGTGTCAATGGGGGTCAAGTACAGCAGGACAATCAAAAACAAACTGCTGCCAGGCATTGGTGTGTGTGTGTGTGTGTGTGCGCGCGTGTGTGTGTGTGTGAGGTAAAGAGCCCAAAATGTCTGTTGTAGTGTTCTCTGTTTTCCATCTGCTTTATTGGCCAGTTAGATATATAACAACAGGAGCAGCTTTGGTCTTTAAGAGTCATCATAAAAACACCATAAATAAGACAAATCTACCATGAACATTTATTATTCTTTACCTATTTATTACAGCTTTGTGCGCAAACTGTTTAACTTAAATCACAAGCACACACATTCTCCACACACACTGCCATTGTTTCCATTGATTCTCCATGCAGGGATGTGACGTCAAAGCATGCTGATAGCGAAACAATACATCAGATTTCCATGCACGTCTTCATTCTTGTGTTTTTTTTTTAAAGTTGGCACAAAACTGCAAAATTAGCAGAAGGAGCCCTGCATGTACATTCTTATCACCTCATATTCTGCATGGCTTTTTATTGTAGAAGGAAATATAAAAATCTCATAAAATTCATAGCATTCATAGCTGCTATTAAACTCCACCAACTGGATCATGCGAGGTGGGAAATAATTGACGTCGAAGGGGGGGAGAACAGAAAAAAAAAACCTAATAACAGTCAACTGTTCTGTCTTTTCTGGAGGCCTTTTAACTTTGTGAAGGTGGGAGTTTATTTCCTGTGCTTGGTAGTGTAGGTACAGTACAACCAGCCCTTTTCTGCTGCGCAGTCACTTTCATTCTTTTGTCTGCCTGTCTCGTTGCCTACACAAAGCTTGTGATGTTTGCCAGAGCAACCTTTTTCTGCGGCAAAAGTCTGTGCCTGTGCTGAAGAAAGTAGGCCATTTGTGCTGACGTCTGACACGGGGCCCCTGTGTGTGACGCTCGGTGACTGCGCAGCGCTCAAAGGTTTATTTCTGGACGTCCGCTTCATCATCTATTAACTTTGTTTGCCTGATAAACCTCGTGACTTTTTAAACCAGCCTGAAAGGAGAGATTAGCATCTGTCTTTTCCCCCCATCGTGGGAAGGTTATATAAGTCCACGATATCGAACGACGCCTTCAGTGATCCGGTTCTCTGATTGGTACGCCGTTATGAAATGTGACACAAGTTATTTGGTTGTCATCTTAATTATTTATACGCACCTCTGTTGGATGTGAAAATTGGGTTGTTGTTGTGCTCTGCTGTGCAACAAATCTGTCATTCTCTTGGAATAAAACTGAATAATACGAGAACGTTGTGGAAATAGTGTCAGACTATACGTGAATACGAGAGAGCGTGTTTATTATTTATCGCTTTACTGCATTCATAATTTAAGATGTTATACATTTGCTCTTTTCACTGCGTTTTATCTCTTTATGGCAACGTTTTGTTTTGTTTGAATCTTCCCTGCTTGCTGCTTTACAGTATTTTCTCCATGTCACATGCCCTCCTCCTCTCCGCATGGATTTACTCTCCTCTTCCCTGTCTCTCTCCTCCTCACCACGCTCAAATTACAAGATGCTGTTTTGCGGCGGGTTGTGCCGCGGAGAGCATGTATGAAATTTATTGGTCCAGAGTCCCGCCATTTGACACGCAAGACATGGCTAACAGATCTTGTGCCATTTCCCATCTCCTCCGCCTCCCGTGTAAAGCTGACCTTTCCTGCCTCCAGGCTATATTTAAACTCTGAGCACCAGAGACTTATGGTGCCATGGGAAATTTTATTATCAACGCTCTCCATTTGTCTGACTTAATTCGGGTCTGCCGTAGATCGTGCCAAAGCACGCTGTATATTTACACGCTGCTACGGCAAACAAGGGCACCGGTGACAAACCCGACCATCAACACCTTAGCGGGGATGACGCCTGGTGGAGCATTACTTTGAACTGCTCTGAGGAGCAGCCACGAGATTATAGGTTCTATTTACAGTGCGCATCACCTGTGGAAACGTGTGAGAGGAATAAAGAAAAAGGGGGCGATATTATTCCAAGAAACAGAGGGCTTGACCAGAGAGTTAAACACAAAAGGGATCTGACATTTTGAAGAATCTCGGGTGGTGAAATGTCACAGATTCCAGCCACGGAAACATTCATCAGGCTTCACCGTTTGTCATCATTAGAGCGGGCAGCGGGTTGAATGAGCTCACATGAGCACACGCACTTTATTCTTTTTTCTCCGCCAGCCATCTGCCTAACCGTTCACTGACACTCTTTTTTTCCCCCAGCAGGTCTGAGATGGGAGTTCAGAGGGTTCTCCAGGTGGATCTGAAAATGGAAAGCTTTCCAGAGCCGCTGGGCAGCCGCTGGATGGCCTGGCAGGTGGAGTACCCGTCCAGCCGCGCCGTCACACAAGAGGTTGAGACAGAGATCCGTCTGGCTCAGGAGGACCTAGCCGGCATTGTGCCCCTGGCCATGGTGAGTGATGCCACAGAGATGACTACACACTCATCGCCCTGAATGAAATAGTGCAGCCTGATAATATAGATCATTATATTCCACATTCACAATCTGAATCTTTGCGTCAGCGTTTTCTTTCAGCACATGGATGATGTTTTGCACTTTTAATCGTGACTGATGGCAGCCTGAGGGAGAGATTCATATTCATGATCTGGTCACATGATTACTGCAGATTTTTAATGAAGTATTTAGTAACAAAGGTATGTCTGAATAGTGAAGAGGATGTTTCTTCATCTGTCAGCATAAATGTTGCTGCAAGTAATTATTTTAATTATCAACCGATCGATCAGTTGTTTGCTCCATAAAATGTCAGAAAATGGTGAAGAAGGTCAGTCCAAGTTCAAGATGGCATTCTCAAATGTCTTGTTTTGTCCACACACCCCAAAGGTATTCACTTTCCTGTCAAAGGGGATCTAGTTTCAACACAATACTCAGGGACAGTGTGGCAGGGGGAGTCTGAGATAACATGTGTTTCAAAGCGGTGCAGAGGCTGGTGGTGGCAAAATCCCCCAAAAAACAGAGCAGAAACTGACACAGAGCCAGACGCTGAAGGAACATCAGGGTCAGAAAACACACTGCAGGACTGCACGAGCTGGTGGAGGGAGGTTGAGTCGGTCTTAAATGCTGAGCAGGTTAATTGGATGATTGGAAACAGGTGTCGCGATGACGCGGCAGGTGTGAGGGAAGCCAGAGGCCACGCCCAGCAGCACACGCAAACAGAGAGAGACAGACACGACGCAAAAAGGGAAGTGGAGGACAGGAAACAGTCGGGAAATCCTTCACTACATTAATCTGACAGCTACAGTGAGTTTACAGACAATGACTCTGTGATGAGTTTATAGAATACAGTCATCATAAAACTGTACAGAAAAACAACGGAGCTGAGTCGTGCCACACGATTCTTCTTTGAATAAAACAGACAAATGAAAACACCATAAATATAAATAATGCAGAATAAATAAATAAAATACTGATTATAAATATCTCTAAACAATGCTCAGCATTATGTAAATGAGTTCTACCTTGACCAGCTACATCCATATGCTGCAAACATGCTAATGCACTGGTAATAATAATCCAAGTGCACATAATATATGGACAATAACTCTCTGAACTGGGCCACTCTGCATAATGAACACATTTATTTCTGATACTTTATATTTTGTATGTAGATTCTGCTGATATTACTTACAATTACTTGTAACAGGGCACTACTTTCACTGAAATGGTCTCAATACTTCTGCTTCAACAGAGAAGCCAGAGCTGTAGAGTACGTCTGTGCCCGTGGAGTGTGTTTAGGAGCGGGGCAGGAAGGGGAGCATCTGTAGCTCCCAGCGGGCGTCAGATAGCGGTCTAGAGTCTGGCTCCGGCCTGAGGGTGAGCCTGGAGCTGTCTGTCTCCCTCAGCGAGGCCCAGGTACTCTGTTGTGTAGATTAACCAAAGCTCCCCCTATAGAACTTCACACAGGGAGCCTTTCACGCGTCTCTGCAGCTTTGTTCGGCGACCAGGAGAGCGCCGCTTCTGATCCAGATCAAGAACATTCAGGTGGAAGAAGAAAAAAGCAATCACTTCAATTGCGCCGCCTAAAGACGAAAGACGCGCTCTCACATCAGCGCTGATTACTAAAACAAAAAATTGCATTCATTTCTATTTCTGTGCCTCTGATGTGCATGGCACATACCTGACTGTTGTGTCAATGTTATTCTCTAAGTATTGCCCGTAGCTGTGTAGATGATAGATGTGTGTGGGTGGCTGTTCCTGGATTCAGAGGAATGCAAGCGCATCCTCACCCACTGATCCATTCTCAGGATAATTGAAGCGATGTGTTTAATGCTGCAGTATTGTTCGAGTTTCTTTTCTCACGTCGTGTCATTGATGTATCAACAGCCTGCTCGCCTCGCCTCGCTCTAGGAATGTGCGGTTTGCTCCCACATCTTCCACGGGAAGAAAAAAATAACGCACAGATCATTTGCATGATTATCTCTTACTAATAAAAATAATTTGATTTGGCTGTTTTCGCGAGACCACATGAGTGTTAAAATCAGAGTGCACACACACCCTCCAAAATCAAACACGCACTCATCAGTCAGTTCTTAAACTCACTCTAAATATTCTGCTAATTTTACACAGAAGAAGGCGTTTTATGGCTCACTATAAATCATGGCACGGCGGCAAATATCCATCTCAATTAACCTGATATTACGTTATTTGCTAAACTTGGCTAAATCAATTAGGGACAGGATAATTTAGGCAGGAGTCTCTCAGGAGAGGAGATGAATAGCGTTTCGTGTGTACTAAAACAGATGATGTACTGTGTGTGTGTGTCTGTGTGTGTTGTGTGTACCCTACATGTACAGAAAGGCTTGATTTTCCCTTTTTCTCGTACCTTGATTTGCTATTCTCTTCAGAGGGCCCGTCAGCGAGTCAGCGAAGCAGCTGCGATCGTGTCAGTGTGTGTGGATACAGTGCATTGAAAGGGACGGAGTTCACTGATCAGCGCGCACCTTTGATGCGAAACATTTCAAACATTTTCATCATCCGACTTCATATTGAAAAGAGCTTGATTGGGACAGTTTTAAATTTGTTTAATGTTGCTTCACGCATTGTCTTCGCCCGCGTTTCTTCTTCTTTCAAGTGCTTCTCCGGCACAGACGACTTCCCAAGGTGCACCGCATCTCCAGCCACTCCACGCTACTTAACACACAAATACTTATATATGCAGACACATTCAGAACTCATTAACTCTGTCTGTCTCCCTCTGTCCCCTTTTCTCTTCTCTCTTTCTTATACCACACACACACACACACACACACAGGGTTTTTGCAATCTGCATGCACCAATATGAGAGAAGCACACAAGCGAGAAAGAGGAAGGCTGAATTAGATTACTCTGGATCACTGTGGCATGAAAGGCCCACAGATAAGTTCCTCTCCCTTCCCCCTGCTACACTGCTAGAAAAGAGGAAGTAAGGTAATGTAAGAGCAGTGCTGTCAACCCCCTTTACACACACACACACACACACACACAATCCCCCCACTGTCGCCTCCACCGAACGGAAAACAAACTCAGTGATTCCAATCGAAAACAGGTTTCTGCGCAAAGAACTGAAGTCCCTGTAATAGAGTAGTGAAGTCGGAGATGTGGAGATGTAGCAGAGGCTTGAAATATGAAATGCAGGTGGACAGAGTGTATGATAACCACACGTGTACCGGGAGGCTCAATGCCGAGTACAGCAGTATGGGAATATCATAAGGAAACCACACAGAGTAGTGGTCAGGCCTAATAACTCAAACGTCTGCCCACAGCTGTACAGAGCCAACATCATGTTTTTACTATTACAGCTACAGACTGTTGGCTGTAATCCTCTCCAGCAGGGAGAGCACACTCACTGACCGGAAGACATTTTTCCAGCACTCTGAGGTTCAGACTTTGGAAGCCTCTCACAAGGAAAAGTATCTTCATGTACTGGCCTTGGATACCAAAGTTACAAGGATTGTTATGCAGAACCATCTGGAAAGCTGTTGTTGGTAAGGTGATTGGATGATCCCAATCCCCCGTCAACAGACCACGTAACGTAGTCAAACTATTAGTCTTCAGTGACTAGCAGCATCTACATGAATCTCCGTAGCAACAGTCAGTCAACACACACACACACACACACACACATGTTAAACCGTGACCGTAGCTCATGTCGTAGCTGCTGTTAGCTCCTCATTGAACGCTGAGCTTGAAGCCTGGCAAAAATGGATTCTCATCCTCCCTCGCAAGGTCGCCCTGTTGCCGAGGCTCAAACACTGACATACCGAGGAGACGCACAGCGACGCAGACATCTCGTCCTATTTCTCACCACTGCTCGAAGTCTGATATTTCACCCGTAACTCTTAGAGAACATCTGGGTCTCCGAGAGCCAAAGTCATGAGCTGACCACGGCCAGAAACTGGGGCAGCAGACGGTGGTGTTGATTCACAGCGGGACTGACAGTATTAGCAGTCTGACATCACATCATTAAAAGCTGCCTTTGTAAGGAGAGAGTCTCATTATTTCATAGTTATATCGATAACAATACTCTCTTTTGGTACTGATACTTAGTGGTACTCTTATTCATACTACTCACCATAATTTGGTGCAGAAAATAAATACATACCTCGAAAAGATTTAGATGCACATATTATCAGATTTACTGAAGTAGTACGTAACATTAATACAGAAAATAGGAACTGGTGCCAGGCTAGTATCCGTCAAGCCTTCGTAGTTAACCACAGTACCGTAACTGCAAAGTAAAGATGAATTCAGTACCTTTGTCTGTTTGGTCTCATTATTACAGTTACTGTAAGCATTGTTGTGATCAGCAGACAGTAAACGGAGGTTACAGAGGAAAGAAGTGCTGCACAGAGACACACAGAGTTTAGTCTGTTCTCGGAGATAGTGGAAGGGGGGGGGGACTTCTCCAATCTTCTTTTAATCAAGTTGAGAGGGGAGACTTCACAGAGCACGCTGAAGGCATCTGTTGACACAACAGCTCTGTGGTTTTGCTTTAGAAGGTCCTTTCATCTGTAATTAGCACTAATTAGTCTAATAAGCTTGACTGTATTTTGTCGTAATGGAAACGCCGTCGTAATTGTGTTTTGACCAGAAATAATCCCATAAACGGAACGAGGATCCATAACTGACCATGTCTGCAAAGGTTGTAATGTAATAAAGCTAATGACTATTAGTAATGGGAAGCTTATTTTGGGTTTGATCACATTTATGGCCTATTACTTCGATGACTCCTCAGACCCCGTTCCTCTGCCCATTTACGGCGTCTTCTAAATTACTGCGCCCTTGCTGGAATTGATTATTATAAAAAGGTCTTTTTATTGCGTTTTCCTAGCCAAGTGATGGGCTCTGCCATGGGTGACACCTCTGGGAAAGCAGCGACATCGTTTTTTTTTTTGAAAGATGAGCTCTCTCTCTCTCTTTTTTATTTTTTATGCCTGCTCCCTTTGAAGAGGACTCCTCCTGCGTGTTGTCACAGACCGAGCCTGCGCTGGGAGAGCTCAGAGCAGCGCTCGCCACTTTGTCGCCTATTTCAAAAACGGCGACGCGAGAGTTCTGCAAATGCAGCAATTATTTCAAAAGCAGGAAAATGAAAAGAGTACTCAAAAGTTTGGAGTGAGGGCGATGCCTCAGAACTCTGTAACACCGCTCACCTGTCCTGGTGTCTTCACCGGCTTTCTCAGATCTCTGTCTGCTTTATCTTTCCGCCTGCTCCAGACAAACATACATTAATATATTAACCGTGTAGATTAATTGCCTTCCTCGTCACCCTCCGCCTCCCTCTGTTGGCATCCTCCGTTTCACTTATAGTGTGAGCGGGCTGTGTGTTTTTTTGGGTCATGTTGAGATGGATCTTAAAGGCAGTAATTGGATGCCTGAGCAGATTCCCCGGCACAGTAGGAGGCTGGTCCATTATCTTTTACCATTGTGAAGTAATACGCTCCTGTCCAGGCTGCCCTCATCATCATTACCCATGCTGTGGATGCCTGGTGATGGAGAGGGTGCAGGAGGACAGGGCATACATCATATCTGGACTCATCAGTCATCCTGTTCCAGCCCAGACACCAAACTGTGCTCACTCACACGGGCATCCGCGGGCATAGAGATGAGGAGAAATGAAAGCGGCCGTTTGCATTCACGCACCGCTCCAATGTATCGTTAAACAATACATCATCACCCTGGCCTTCTCTGGCCACTTCTGCTCTCACATGATAAAGTCATCTATCAACATCCTCCAATGAATGTTTCATTTTACTCCTTTCGATTCCATTCCCTTCTGTTGCAATGCACATCTTCTCCCCGCCAGGCGAGAGGACCATTTATCAAACACATAGTTAGACATACAGACATAAGCACTTGTATGCCAGCTAATCCTGCAGAAACGCAGCACGGGCGCAGGTAATATCATGCAAGCTGTTTATCAAAAGCTACACCTCGCTTGAAAGCACCTGATTTCAGTTATCTAATAACCTCAGCCACTCTGTTCCGCTAGTGCTGCGTCTCTGGTGCTGCAAGCCTCGAGTGTTTTAGTGGAACAGGATATCATTATATATATATATTTTCCCCCACATAGCATGAGTCATACAGTTTACAATAAGGGGCTGATGGATGGACCCCAAGTGGGCAATCCATTAGCATCTATACAGCTCAGAGGCTGACGATGAAGTGGTGGTACTAATTGAAGCTGCGGCACAACGCACGTGTAGCATGCTACATGTAATGCTAATTAGGACAGATTGTGACAAATGGTCACTTAATCCAGAACGCGGTCGGAGTCCTCGGCGCTGTCGGGCTTTTCCATGTTCCTTAACTTGGTCCTCCTCAGGGTGTAAAATGTATTTGGGAAGACTGACACTCATTTTCACTGTGACAACATGCACAGTGAGGAAGTGAGTGGGTGCACTCACACTGCTGCACACACTGGAGACACTTTCAAAAAGAGCAGATACATTGAGGTTTAGTGGTGAGTTCTTCCAGTGTCACACAGGAAGACGAAATGCTTGAAGGGCTAAAAGTGAGTGGGACCTCTTTTAAAAACACACATTCACACTGCCTCCGCGTGTGTGTGTGTGTGTTTGCAGTTCGCTGCTGCAGAACCTATTTCTGCAAGGCTCGCTCATTAGGGCGACATCAGAAAATTATCAGTCACCATTAAGAAAGCTAACCTTTCCAAAATGCTCCTGAAAGCTCCTCCAGCAGCGAGGTTAAATGACTTGTTTACCGTGCCGCGGCGATTCTCGGAAAATGACCCACGGTGCATCGCGTGATTTATGCAACAAACACTGCGTTTGTGTAAAAGTTTATTTTGCTTTGCCTACAGAAAGCGGCTCAGACCTGTGCCCTTTGGAACCACTTATGTTCGAGTTTCTCTAATTGAATGCTGTGAACCTTCATCCTTGTCACTGTAGCCCGCTCTGTTCTTCTAACCCTGTCAGTTATGCTGAGAATAGTTTGTACAGAAAGGCAAAAAAAAAATGCAAGGATAAAGTGAAGGGTACGATCCAGACTGACACATCAATCTCAGAGCGACAGACTAAATGTCCATATCTCACATCTCTCCATAATTGTTAACTTCCCACTTCACATTCTGGTCCATTTCTGTTCATTCTGACTTTAATCCTGACCCGCCGAGGTTTGAGAGGAATGTGTGTATTTTTTAGCGGTAATGGACTCTACAGTGGAGCTGACCTTTGTGCCTGCTGAGAGAGGTCTGTGTCCAGAGGGCAGCTAAGCCAAGCTAAGCTGAGCTAAGCTGGCAGTATGGATCTCGATCAGAGCCGGGTGAAGAAATCAGACAGAGATCAGGAGGTCATCTCCCACAGGCATGGTTGGCTGTTGGTGAAGAACTCTTCATCGATCGGCCAAGTGTGATAGATATCGGGCTGAAATTGAGCAGACTGGCGCAGGCAGGGTTGTTTCCTTGGCTTCTGGCCTCCGGGTCCTGGCTCAATGGGCAAACAGCAGGGGTACCAGTGAGACATCACTGCACCAGATCCAGCATCAGTCAAAGCAGCCGCCAGCTGCCTCCACCCGGAGGCCCTGCAGCTCTCTTACTCATCTAGGTGAGCAGGGAGCTGGTTGTCTCCCCGATGCCTGACCTTGGTTCTTCAGGAGCTGACTCTGACTGCTGTTGAAATTCACCAGGGACTCCGGCTCCTCCCTCCTGACCCATTGATCTAGATGTATTACAGTTATCGTATTCATGAGAATTGCAGGGCATTCGTCCTATAAACTTAAAATATTGTACCTCTTCTGCGTCCGGCGATGTTTTATTCAAAAGCTCCTTTTCGCAGCGTGAGGCGGTGTTTGTGGCTGCTGGGCTCCAGAGGGTGGCTCCATCCCTCCAGCACAAGGCCCCCTGCAATAATTCCTGTCTTTATTTAGAAGGTACAGACATGAATAAGCTCTGTTGATGCTCATATTATGGACAGGCATGGTTGGAAGAGATGCCCTGAAGATGGATGGATGCAGCAAAGAGGACTATAACAGCAGTTCAAAGATCTACACTACATCCTGCGTCTCTCTGAAAATAAAATGTTGATGCTTGATTTAAGACCGACACTTAAATAGACTCCGGAGAAAATTAAATATACTCTCATCAACCCATATAGGTTCAGGAACCAGGGACAGTTTTTATTTGTCCTGTCAGTTTGTCAGTGTGACAGTTCCCCACAGTCAAAGTTTACCCTTAAATCACGCACACTCATAAATGATGTGCAATTCAAAGAGACTAAAACGTCAATACCGCCCATGAACTGTCGTGCGAATCCTCTTGCATAACTGACCAAGCAGCTCCGATGAAGAGCGCCGTGATGCGTCATTGGTCGCCCTTTGTTTAAAGTGTGTGAGGGCAACAATACGACATAAATCATTCCACCAGTAAGCCTGTTTGTTATGCAGCGCATTCAGGTACCGAGCGAGAGGATCGGTGCCAACCGCTCCGTCTTTAGCTTGGTCATCAAAAGTCGAAATCAGGTCAGACATTCAGAAGTAAAATGCTGCTTTTCTTTTATTTCAGCCAGAGAATTCAAGGCATTGAACATTTAAAGCAAATGGTAATACATTTAAGATTTGTTTGCCCTTTGAGGGACCTTGAAGAATCAGAGCAGCAGCAAGTGGAAGAATTAATACATTCGTAAAGAAGAGATAGACATTTTCTTTCTATGATATCATTTTCATGTCCGGCAGGTAAATAACAATCTACAACCCGGAGACAATTGCCGTGAAGTCTGGAAACAGCTAGCCTGGGTGGTAAAGTTGTGGTTATACAGGGGGGCTATTTGCTGCACGTCTTAGCCGGGCGCGGTGACCTTCTGAAGGTCGTCAGCCAGAGAGTGGAAACGCTACTCCTCCAACAGACAGCGTCAAATAACCACAACTTCTCATTTTTACACTCTTTATAGCAAAGCTGATCAGCTGCTGACAAATGAGGGTGGTACTTCTCAGTCCTCGGTACTTCTTCTCAGTGGAGGTTGTGTCGTAAATGGACTGTACGCAGCCGTTCAGTGCCATGCAGACTGGAGAGCCGGGGATCGACCACTGATCATCCCGCTCTACCTCCGAGCCACAGGCCCATGTGTGATGTTACCAGTCAGCTGGTGGCCGAGCAGCTGAATTGCATGAAACTGTCTGAGGTAGAGCGCATGAATCCGGTTTGCCAGAACATTCCCCACAAATGCACAGATTGCAAAGAAAGCAGTCTGTGTCACCATCCAACAATTTAGCTCATTCACACATTCCCACTTTTGTGTGGTCGGCCGCTCTTTACTGTGACAAGGAATGAAGTGCCCTTTCTATAATTTCTCCTCATTTTTAAACAAGGCACCGGTTCGTCCTGTCCATGTGATCCTCACCATGATCTCCCATTACCTCTCCTCTTAAGCTGACACTTTCTGGAGCGGATCCACTATCAAAGCAGCCTTCGAGTTAATCTCCTTCCCCTACCGGCCACTGCCAACAGTAATGAGCAGCTCCGATCTCTGACCTGCTTGTACCGCAGACAGGGCACTGCCACGCACACTGGAGACGGGTCTCTGTGTGCCACGTAACAGCAGGCCACCTCCATCCAGTCAACCGGGAAGAAACAAGGGGAAAGGTGGGGGAGGAGGAGGAACTGGCTCGTTCTTGGAGGAGCAAGAGTGGGAAGAGAAGAGAAGGGAGCAAGAGAGAGACCCTCATTAAAAGGCAGTGTGTTGGCTTCACCACCATCCCACCACTTCAATGCGCTGTCATGCAGTGATGTATCGCTCTGCATGGTGCTACCAAGGCCTTTATTCCCACTCTCCTCCATGTTTCTCGCTTCTAGCCAATTAAACGCCCACTGGAATAGAAGAGGGGAAGTGGCACATTGAGCATTGCACAATAGTGGAGAGAGGAGCTGATGAAAGGACATGTCTCTTTTAGTCTGCTTAATAGCTTCAGGACAGTGTCTGAGTGGCGTTTAATGTCTACGGCATATAATTCACTGTCCCTCTACTCCAGTTTGAGTTTCCTCACACGTACCCACAGTTTATCACCGAGGGATGGAAATGTTTATCAGAAGCATGAATGTTTCATTTACTATAGGTTAGCTGACTATTGGCATACTTCAGGGTTCCTTCTTAATGCTTTTGCTCTTGAAATGACATGAAGGATCATAAAGAGACTCATGTTCAATGACAAGTCATCAATTATGGCAGTAAAAGCACCAGATTAGGTGTTTTAGCTTATAGGATTTTTTATTGGCCTGACTTGTGCTCCTGCGTTTATCTGGACAGCCTACAGCTGGCTGTTGGACAACCACGACGACGTGAGAGCGTATACTCTGTTTACCACCTCCTCTCTCTCTCTATTTCTCGGCCGTACCATGAATAATGCAACCCCTAAAATCCCCGACTCAACTTCACCGTGCTTGACCTGTTCATCTGTTGCTGTAGCCGGCATAGCAGGGTCAGAATACGGATGCGTTTGGCGGTAAGGTAGAAGCAAGAGGCTAATCGCAGCACCAGGACGGGCAGCCTCGCTGCTTTTCATGCTGCCGGTGTCACTCAGGCTGACACCATAAATCTCACTTATTTTCAGATCTAACCGAGACAGAGGCAGAAATTACGGCCCAGAGCACATTACCAGCCACAGCAGCGTGCTGAATGCTAACGGAGAGAGATCCTTGATAAAGCAGACAGGCAGTTCTCGCACAGATTATTGAACAAAAAGACTCCTATCTGTGAGACTTGAGGGGGTAGATTGGTTTATAAGTAAAGTACAAACACCAGCGTCAACAGTCGACAATCAAATAAACCACAAAGCATGCTGCATGCATAGAAACCTCTCCAAAGGTACGAACAAATGCATTTATACATTTATATTATTGTACTGTGTTCGTTCTTTTGAGGCACCATTATTGTTCTCATTTTTCTCAGATGTGAGCGAATGGAGAGGTGAAGGACAGAAATATGAGACAAATAGAAGTTGAGTCACTTAAACGTCTGCTCTGATCGATACTCATCTTAAACTCTTTATATATATATATATATATTTATGTAATAGCTATAGAGATGATACAGTTGTGCACAGCTGTTATGTTGCATCCTCATCGCTATGCTAAACTAATGCTCCAACTTTTATTCATAAAGCACCTTTCATAAAAACACAAAGCCAACGTGACGAGACAAAAAAGACAAAAGATTTACACTTTATCTATCAAGAATAAATCACACGAGCGTCATATCATGAGAAGAGGTAAAAAAAAAAAAAAGATTCCAACTCCATGGATAAAAACAAAGATAAAAAGTTTTAAAGTGCCACTTCAGATTAAAAATCAGATTTAAAAGGCCGTCTTCTACTTGCCCGGATTACCAAGTGACCAACTGCACCAGATCATTGTAAATCAGCTCACAGCATAATCTAAACTTGAATTATAGGCCCCTTATTAATGTGTCAACTGGATTATTAGATAATTTTGAGGAACCGTCTTGCAGAGGAGAGCGTAAAATCTATTTTTAAAATACAGTTTTGAGGGTAAAGGGTTGATGATTCCTCCCTGTTAAAGACAGTGTCTGCTGTTCTATTTAAAGAGCACGCTGCCCCAAAACATGAATGAAAACTCGATTTTTATTTCTACTACTCTGCTGTAGTACCAACGGGCCCCAGCGGACGACTGCACTGGTATTCATAACTTTAAAGGCTCGAGGTTCACTATGAGGTGCATGTTGTGATATGATTCACTGTAAATCGGCTCAGTTGTACTACATATGCACCACTAAAAGCACAATCTGAACTAAATGAGAGGGGCATCCTGATTATTGCATCATTTTGAGGATCCGTCTTGAAGACGAACCTTTAAAATATATTTTTAAGGGCTGATTTCTCCCCGTTAAAGACGATATCTGCTGTTCTATTTAAAGAACACACTGCCCCAAAACATGAATACACGCTACACTTCACTGTACATTTTGATAGGCAGTGTATATTGGCAGTGGCCATGCCGCTGCTGCTGCTGTGTAAATGAGATCATCCGTTCAGACCGCTGCGCTTCCAATAAATAAATAACGCACTCTTCACAGTGTGTTATTTTCAGATAACGTCGCGCTTCGTCGTGGATTATCGCCTAATAAATCACTGCCACATCAGTTTTGTTCGATTTGTCTGGGAATCTGTTGGATTATTATTTGATACAGCGGGAAACCATCTGCGTCGCTCCGTCCAACGCGTTTATCTCATCCGAACGCCTCGTATATTAGGTGTTATCTGAAATTCAGACGTGAACGGGGCATTTAGTTGCTTCTTTACATTCTTCAAGCAGCACACAGGGCTACATGTCGCACCTCTGAATATTCTAAAAATACAGGACTATAAACCAAAGCAGGTACAGAGCTCAGAGGTTAAATTGCATTTTTAATCTCTCACCATAATAAAAAACTCATCAGTTTTCACTGTGTCTTCTCTCACACCACTGGAAGACGACTGAGCAACACTGCTGATGTGCACCACTGGTCTCCATTTGGTGTTTAATTGCGCTGTCCATGTCTGAGTGTGTGGACCATTGATGCATCACCGTGGGATCCCGCTGTGGCTTATTACTGCCAGGGCCTCGCACTCTGCAGCTCTCAACCTGCTGGGTCATCTCCAGCTGCTGTAATCTAACATTAGCCTCCGCTTTCACCAGGTCCCAGCCATTTACCCCATCATGTATTATAGATGACCCTCTGGAAATGGAGGAATCCCAGCAGACACGGAATTAATTTACAGCAACCCTCGATTTTAAGGGGAATTGAATCAAAGTCAGCGGCACAGTGAGAGGGGGGTTATATTGCGATATAACACTGTCACAGTCTGTAAAATTGTAATGAAAAGCCATTCGAAGATTAAGTGTTTTTTTTGTGATTCATTGGTATCTCTTGGCTCAACTAATAATCATTTCACTCCAGAGCTGAATGCTCTCAGTAATTGATGCTTACAAACGACCGGGCTCCTTTCAACCAAACTTAATCCTCCTTTTCTCTTTTTTCCTCTTTATACTTTGAGTGGCTCTGATTCACAAGCTCACAAACACGAGGGGAAGTCTTTAGAAAGCGAGTTAACGGGGCTGTGTATACATCTTGTGTACTTCCCCCGGTGATACACATGAATGCAGTGACAGGAAGTCAGACACCGCAGATTGGTTCCTGTCTGCGACTGTCAGGTTTAGCGATATTACTCCAAACGAATGTGACATTTTATTCAACAGGCATCACTCCGGAGTAAGATTTCTCCGCTGAAAGGAAATAATAGTAGCTACCTGAATAGAAAAGCACTGAAATGTCTTTAGTGCTGGCAAAGATTCAATACAACGGCAAAAAAAAAAAGTATCTTGAGGTTTCTGTCCATTGAAATTAAGAAAATCTGAGCATGGCTTTTGTCTAAGACCGTCCCAATGGCAGAATAAAGACTTACAAAGAGAGACGTTTGTCACGCTGTACAATTAGCTGAAGTCATCTCGGCTCCCCACTAGCAGGAAGACCATGTTCGTCGTATAGTATGAGCATTGAGAAGCGCACTTTGACCTCGATGGCAGCCATTTAATGCGCCGCTCGGGGTTCCTTAGCAATCTGCCTAATTGAAGTGTAAGTTCTTTGGGTTGAATAAGCGGGAGAGACAATCCAATATGCATGGGTGACTTTAGAGAGTAAAAGTTAACTCAAACTCATCTTAATTGGCCCCAATTATCTTCTGTGACAATACCGCCGTGTGTGTGTGAGAGAGACCGTGTGTGTGTGTGTGTGTGTGTAATGAAAGGTTAAGATTTATGTCCAGAGTGATGAAGCTGTGCCATTGAACTTAAAGAACCACGGCTGTCTAGACCACTGAGGTCGCTCACTAAGAGTATCGTTAAGTACAGTCCAGGAGCAAATGATAGCACTGGTGCTTTTCACACAGGGAGCCTTGTTAAAGCTCAATGAGAGCTGGCACATTAAGTCTCACCATCAATTCTATCCATTGTATTGTATATTCAATACATTGTGTGTACATTGTGTTGAATGTGCTGAATTATTCCGCCCTATAAAGCCAACAGGTCAGTAAAAATTTACGACATATCACCTGTTTTTTTTAACTTAAAGTTCAGTTTCAGTGCTTGAATCCAAACCAAACCACAAGCAGAGATAGTTAAGCCTCCCACGGAGGGTAAATTATTCAAATAAAGGTATTTTATGGACATTACCTTTTCCTTCCTCCTTGAAGATCACCCGATGCCGAGCACAGGATCTGCATTTTTCTCCCGTCCTGTACGTCATCTGGAAATAGAGTCATTACAACCTTTCTATCTGTGACGCAGTTTGCTGGCTTTGTTCTTTGTATATTTTCTGGTGCAACTTATTGTATTCTTCTTGCATTTACATTATTCCCCACTCTGTGTTTTTGACATTTACCTCTCTTTGCAACTCTGTCGGAAACACCACTCATCAATAAAAATCTATCATTCTAATTAACAATCACACATTTATGACACCGGATCAATAATTGCTGGAACTCCGGAGAACACAGAGGAAGCCGAGTGAGAGAAGACGCCTGGCTTATGACTGAAGGTACAAATGGCATTAGCTATGTAAAGGCAGAGTCTGAGACGTCTTCTGGCAGAGCTCAGAGAGGGAAATTACACATGCACAAGAGGAGGGTAATCATAACCACCACAGAGGCTGCAAAGAGAGAGTCTTCAAATTGCTGTGGATCCAGGACTACATGAATAAAAGCTGGATCAGCCCTGGCAACAGAACACTCCATGTTGCATTGCTGAAGATGTGTCTGAGTGGAAACATAAAAAAATATTCTCATGTAATAGAGCATGGATGATTTTCCAACATGTAATATAATTCTTTCAGCGTCTTTCATTTGTCTGTCTTTAATAATCGAGTAGAATCAAATTTTTATCCGCCGATCTGTAATTTTGGTGACTAGCCAACCACAATGTTATGCTAATTACTTCCATCAATTAGCTGGATGAAGAGCGTGGAATGTTTTGTATTCACACCGATAATGGCGTTCGCAATAATTAGAACAACCCCCCGCGTAGACGTGGTTAATTTCATATTTAGAGACTCTGTCTTACAGACGCTGCTCGAGAAATCAGCGGGAAACAAAATGCTGCATGTTGCGCCTTTAAGAGCGGGAGAAATTACCTGGAGGAGCGCGCTGAGGGGAGTTCACACCTTTGGCCTGATGACAGAAACCTGCTCTCACCTGTCATCAGCCATTAGCTGTCTTGTTGTGATTTCGCAGCAGTTTAACTGATAATCACTAATTGAGCTGTGATTGTGAAGAAGAGCCTCTTGAGGTCATTTCCAATCCTACTTGTTAGTTTTTCTTTTCTTTTGCAGCCAGTAATTACTGATTGTGTGTTGTTGGGTGGATTAGAGAGCTGCCAGGCCCTCTGTGTGCTGATCTCTCTCTCTCTCTGTTCGCCTCTAGGACTCTGAGATATTGAACACCGCCGTGCTGACCGGGAAGACAGTGGCTGTCCCCAGTGAAGGTGGTGACCATTGGAATAGACGCCTCTGTTATCGATGTCTCTGAGGCAGTCAAGTGTCGCTCTACAGACGAAGACGTGGTCAAGGTCAGTGAGATGAAACGCTGAAAGAGAAACCAGCGTGTGTGTGTGTGTGTGTGTGTGCAGAGCGAGTGAGTGTGTGTGTGTGAATCTACTTTTTCAATTTGTGCATAAAAGAATAAAAAAAGCGGAGTGCTGAAAGTTGTTACGTTTGGCTGAGGTGGAAAAGTTGCTAAAAGCAAACAGTGAGAACGGAAGCAGCTAAGTCAATGTGACTTCTCTGAAGCTTGCACTTGCACCGAAGAGAGGCAGAATAGATCTACATCTACTGACATCATCTCGCTGTGTCTTCTTCCTCTGCAGCACCCGACTGAACACTAACCAAACAACCAACCAGTTATCCTGACTTCTCTCTTATTTGTATGGACGGAAAACACACATATTAACTCCACATTTTCTTTTGCAGAGTTTTTACATTTGACGTAGAATCATTTCATTCTTTGTTGTGTAACATCAAGGTCCCTTTTTTCAACTGTTCAACAATCGAAAGGATGTTTTCCAATTGAAAGTCAGAGAGAGTCGAGGATTTTGTAAATATCCATCATTTAAATGTATTAAAATTCCAGAGTTTTGGCAGCTTGCAAGACTTTCCTGGTTGTCGGAGCAAGATCGAACAGAAAAAAGGAACAATGGATGTGTGCAGTTAATTAATGGCTGACGATACGCATGTATTGTGACTGGCTTGTGTGAAGGATAGATGAAAAGATTTTCTATGTTTAGCACGTCTATATAAATCCTCCGGAAAGTATAAACAAACAGCATGAAAGCGAGTGTCGATATGCGGAGACTGCTGAAAGTTTCCCTTCATTTTTAGAGAATAAAAATGCTCTCGGCGTTGTAAAGTTGAGCCCCGGTATCAGCGACTTTGCTCCCCAAACAAAAGAAGTCGATGTCCAGCAGAATCCCAATGACTCCTTAATGATCTATACAAAGGGAAAAACAGCGTAGGAACAGCACCTTGCTGCAGAAGCAGCTCCTTCCAGTCGTGTTTCCTGTCCGAGCCTGTCGAGATCAGGAGGGATGGCAGGATACGGCAAATCAAACTCGAGTAATGTACACTAAAGAGCAATAATGAAACAAAATCAAAAGTAGAGGAGGGATATTTTACCGCATCGATCCCCTTCATCATGTCCGATGCGTGAGTTAGGGATGGTTAAGTGAGTTCCGCTGGGAAATTAAATTCCAGTCAAAGATGTTTGAAAAAAAAAAGAAAGAAGAAGAAGCCACAGCTCTGCAGCTGAGATCTCGAGGTCAGAACATTGATCCCACCCGCTCACCGCAGCTCACTCAGGGAAGTCGGTTTCTAATCATAGCCTGTCATCGTGTACGTAAACATGACTAATTTATCTAATTCTGACCTGGGGAATTAGCAATAAGTAAACACAGAGTGAAATTAAACCTGAATAATGAATGACTCCGCACATTCAATTATCCTTCTATTCACTTGTGGCCCTGTAATTACAGAGAATCTCAGACGCCTCAGGTCACATGTTTTCTTCAGAGATTTGCTTCACTTTAAAAAAAAAATGTTGTCCAACATTTACAGCAAAAAAAAGCTGAAATGAGACTCTTTCTGTTTTTTTTTTTGATTTATAGTTTTGACAGTTCAGTTTGAGGTCGACGCATACAGTCCAACCCCGTGTTGGACGTGGGCGGATTACAGTAGGACATTAGCATACAGTAAATAGGCTCAGCTACGGTAAATGTACAGCTCCACATGTTGCGGCTGCATACAGATTTAAAGCAGCTATAATCAATAGTTATATTAATAGTGACTACTTGGAATCATTCGCAGCGACGAACCCGCAATTATCACGCCGCTCTGCAGCTCTCCTCACCTCTATGGAGCATTTTAACGTCTTTCAGCTTACCTGCGTAACAACACACAGCAAGCAGACACAGCACACACCAGGCGGCCTACAAGGAACTGAGAATTTTTTTGCAGTAATGTCTTTGTGCAATTAAGGCCTGAAATGTGAGGGTGATGTGTGCAGCCCACCTAAAACTCCAGGGTAATACATGCTGGTATCTTTATTAAAGTGAATCAGCGATGAGTCACCCCCATGCACGAATCTTCACATCAATAAGTCTAATTTTACACATGATTCACAATGATGAAGATACGGAAAAATAGAAATCCAGGGGCAAAAGATGATTTCACAAACAATGTTTTCAGGCGAGCTCGTGTCTTATAAAGGAGCCGAGCTCCTGCAGTCTGCACCCCGGGCCTCAGCACCTGAATCAGCTGGAGGACAGTAAACTTCCAGGGTACAAAAGGGGCTGAAGCCTGCTGATTCATTTCCAGCCTTTAATGGTGCAAACAGACCAATGTTTTGACGCTATTGTTGCATGAATGAAAAATCAACAGACACATAAGGCACACGGATATATACAGCAGAGTTTCCAGGTCCAGATATTCCCCCCAGGAGTTGGTGCGAAGACCAACTCTGCATCTGCTGCATGTGTAATAAATAGACAACTGTTAGCAAACAGCTTTGTCATATCGACTTTAAAGATGACAATAAGTCAATGTTGCATTCATAGTTTGTAGCAGCTGCCCCCCCCCCAGATGGCTGCAGGTTTAAAAAGATGTGAATAAAAATGTGAGTGTAAATGTGTAATTCTGCCGATGCTGTGTCTGGTTCTTTAAATAGAAAAGGTTCAAACATTCTGTGGGTACGTCACGCTTCAAGAAGTTACCTCTGACTCTTTAAAAACTTCTTCTCAGCTCCAACACACACACACACACACACACACACACAAAGTATATTTGAACAGCGAAATCAACAGCACAAACACGTTTCACAGTTATGTTATGTGTTAATGAGTTTCCGGAGCAAACCTTCCGTCTCCATGTTAGCCATGGACTGTACTTACTCAAGGTCATGCTATGAGCGAGCTCTTACAGCCGCTGCTTCCACGGAGCTGGGCTATTAGAATATTTACAGACCTTCGCCTTGCATTGAAGTGAGCGCTGTAGCTTATGCAGAGGAGTCTGAGCGGCTTAATTGCTTCTGTCAAGCCAAGTCTGTGTACAAGCCAGAGACAGGCTTACCCCACCTTCATGCTCCCTACTCCCATCGCTCATATCTGCTGTGGATTGTATCTGTCTGGTGAGTTGTTAATTTCCTGGGCTAGATCCAGAGACAGCCTTAATGTCCTCTGTAAGTATTCTCCCGTTAGCTGCCTAATGCGTCTGATTAATGTGGCAGCGGATCCTCCTGGACGTTTATGATACTTTGTGAATCAGAATGACGGAGAGTGTGTAATTCACAGAGACAGTCCCGCCCTCGGTCTGCCACAGCACACGTCCTCCTCTGACGGCTGCGCGAGGGGGTTAAAGGTACCGCTGATTAACTCAGGAAGCCTTTGTATGTTAAAATATTGATTCGGAGCTATGTTGGCCAATGACACAGCGCAGCAGGAAGGAGGCAGCACATCGGCGTGATGTGTTGGGATGGCTGCATGTCACTTGCCATGTTTCCCATAATTGTTTCTGCTTAGATTGCCTGGGAATGGATCAAAGAAATGCCAGCAGGCAGTTCATTTTCTCTGTCATGGGACGAACTGCAGCAGAGCCGTACGTTAATAAACCTTACACTTCACTTATAGACTTTTCCTACAACAACAGTTAAGGGTGAACTGAAAAAAGACATTAAATTTATATTTGTTAGTGATTGTTAATCATATCATGGATGTTAGATATTAGAGCCTAATCAACGTCGTCTGGCCTGCAACGCCGTGCCCGTGCCGACAGAAAATTTGGAGACGGTGGGACTGTCAGACGCATTTCAGTATCTGCAGACCTGGGTGCAGTGAGAGAGAAAGAGTCGAACAATGAGGCCTGATAAGGAGCAGGGACTCCTCTGACGTCTTTATCAGTTCAAACACACTCTCTCTCTCACACTGTGAGCCCTGACGGAGCTCCAATCTGCTCCGTGACTGACTGTAGCCAGGGGAGCAAAGCTGCCCTTGTGGAAATGTTCAAAAGCTTCATTAAGCAACTCCATCACTGTTACACTGCGAACGTCGCCTGGCATTAGTGCACGAGCGAGGTGCTACTGTGTATGCGCTGTACTCTTTATTAGCTGCAATAACGCAGAACAAATAGCCATTGATCTTACGCGTGTCCACTTGAGAATACGAGACAACTATCAGAACATCAGCTGCCTGACTTGTGGTTGGTTGTAGCCTTGAAGGACACTCCGCAGGACGCTTCTCAGCTCTCGGTCCTCAAACATGAAGCTTGCTGTCAGGTGGGAGAGGCTTTTGTGCCTTTAGATAATCTTAAATCCCAGCTGACATCGAACAAGAGGCAGGATACACTCTGGACAAGCTGCCAGTTCATCACGGGGTTGACAGCGATTCAAACTCACGTTCACACCTGCGGTCCAGTTTTAGAGTTACCAATTAACCTGCGTGTCTTTGGAGCCCACAGAGAACCCGCACAGACGCGAGGAGAACATGCAACATGCCAACCACTGAGCCGCTGTGCAGAATGGACTGGATGAAATTTTTATTGATTCATGCCATGAAATCAGCATAAATCCCAGTTTCGGTGGTGTTTCCAAATTGTTTCCACCAATAAGAAGAAATGTTTTATTTCTATCGCTTATAGCTCATCTTTGATTTGAGCATTCCCGACATCTCTCTGTGACTACCTGCGATTCAAATCAACCCGGTTCCTTTAGTCTCGACCGTCCGACCAGCAGCGAACCAGCCAAACCTCCCTCCTTTCTTTGAAAAGTGGGACAAACACAGTACTGAGTGAGTGGAAATTGACGATGACTCAGCAGGTATTGAAATAACATGAACAAAAAATAAACGGCTGGTGGGTCAGCGTTAACATTAGCAGCTTCGGGTAGCTCACCTGGTAGCGCACGTACCATTTATCATGGCATGAGTCCCTTACCGCAGCACGTGTCATCATTCTCCCTGCGTTTCCCGTCTCTACTGTTGCTATCACAAAAAGCAGAAATGCAAAAAACAAAACAAAAACAAAACTTTTCTTAACTAAACTTATGAGCTTCCCTTAGCTTCCTTATCCCAGGTGGAGCATTTAGCCGAGCTTGGTCGCTTCCGGTTTCAAGTGGAACGCAAGCTGAAGCTCTTTCCAGATGTTGAATGCTATGAAATGATAAATGTCAAATAAAAATGCACGAGCAACGCTACGTGGGCTTGTTGGAAAAAGGGGAAGAAGAACTCAGCAATGCCGGTCCTTCAATGTCAACCCGCCCACCCGCAGACCTGAGGTGCAGATGCTGCCTCTGTGAATATGTACAAAATATGATTTTGTTCTCTTTTTGCAAACTGGAATATGTGCAGAGTAATTGCAGGATCATCATAGTGTGATTTTGGTTAAACAAAAGTCAAAAGATTTCAAATTTCAGTGTTTGACATTGAGAAAAACCTAAAATGTTGGTACACGTCTCGTTTCATTGCACAGCTGCAGGGAGCGGTTATATTATTCATTTTGCTCGTATGCATGCAGTATGGACGCTTATATGAAGTTTCTACAAGGCGTGCACGCATGAATCTACATTGACGTGACAGGGGGAATCAACTGGAAGCTCTTTGATGACTGTATTGATTAAGCCCGCACCGTGATACTCGCGTCCAACCACGCGCCGGTTCCCTTGGAAGCTACGAGTCCACGGTGTAAAAAAAAAAGAAAAAAGATCAATGCAGCAATTCTCCAAACATCTGCTTTTATTTATACAAAGCAGACAAATTTACTTTCCACAGAAGGTCTGCACTGCTGGCTTCACTCGGGAGGTGATGTGCAGCGGAGGGAGCTCCCACAAAGCAATAGAATCTGTCACACGCAAAAGTTTTCTGGTCACAGAGGATATCCCGCCGTGGCTTCATGATGAATGGCTGTTTATGGTTTTATCTCGATGTGGAGAAATAACTTTGGGAGTAGAGAAAAAAGATATTTCCCCAGACCATCTAATTCCATCTGGTTCCAACCGCGGTAGTCTGCTATATGATGGGATCAATAGGACTGACAAACAGCCCCCCAAAAAAGAGACGCACTGATTAATTACCTCGATGTATGTGTGTGTCTCCTGGATATTCCTCTTGAGGACTTCTTTGACTTTGTGCATGGTGTGTGTTAGTAATGCCTGCACGGCTATATCATAAGGCTTTTAAAGAGAGAGCCGAGGGGGGGGGGGCATTAATCAAACACTGGTACGAGTTAAGACAGAAGCATAGCGGAGGCTTCAAAGACAGTAAGCAACATGGAGTTGTGTCATTTGATAGCACAAAATTGGCCCGCTTATTCCGTTTATAAAGCGATATATGAAACAGATGGCTTTGAATTTAGTCATTTTATCAAGAGACAACTGCTCCACTCTTCCTGGTTTCCATCTGTTGGTTTGTCTCTTCGCTGTAGGCAGGACTATAATAGAAGAACGGACTGCGACCTGTTTTCCCTCAGGTTCAAAGATGTCCTTGCAGCCCTCCTCGCCTCTTTTCCTGAGTGTGGAGTAGATATAGGACCTTTCATCTTGTTCAGAGTAGTTAGAGAAATACTGTATCAGTGGAGAGCTCGGCAGTGTAAAGCCGTATAATCAACTCGGAGGCCCCGGCCTACAGTGTCCGCTGTATTGCACTGTGTAATTCACTGTGTAGTCATCGAGTGCAACAGTCAGGAGGAGCTCAACTTAAATACTGCCTCTCTTAATCCTTCTCTCTCCCCCCACGCAGGTGTCAGACAGGTGTGACTACGTTTTCGTGAATGGCAAGGAGATGAAGGGCAAGGTGAGGATGATGGTGAACTTCACCTACGGATACCTGAGCGCTCAGCTGGAGCTCAACGTGTGGATCCCTCGACTCCCCCTCCAGATTGAGGTGTCAGACACGGAGCTGAGCCAGATCAAAGGGTGGAGGGTACCCGTCATGGCCACCAGTCAGAGGTACGCCACTGCACAGGGCATTGAGCCTGTGTGTGTGTGTGTGTGGTGTGTGTGTGTGTGTGTGTGCTGCTCTCTTATTTTTAATCTATAAGACTATAGCAGTCTGTCAGACTTAATGATGAGGCGTCTTATAGCTTATTCATCGTCTCTCTGGATTTGTCTGGGTGAGATTAAACCAGAGGAATGAACACAAACATGTTTTCCTATGATCATTTACAATAAAGAAGTTAAATAGAAGATATCAGGCCGCCTAATCGGATGAAGTATAAATACACTCAGCCTGCACGTTTACTTTTTTATTTAGTTTTTGCACAGCAAGCCACAGGTTCTCACTCAAACAGTGAAATGGCATCAGGGTTTGAATCATTCTCTAACAATAGTCCTGTTCTCTTAGATCAGGGCTGCCCACGGCGAGAAGTGTCTGAGCGTAATGTTCGATTTGTCTCGACAGACAACAAATTCAAATTAATGTATAAAAACTATCATATAAATTTCTTCTCTTGCAGTTTAATTTTGGTGATTTAAAATGATCTTTAAACATGTAGAATCTCTAATTATAATTACTTTTAGGATCCGTTCACAGCGAGTGCAAGAAATCAGTCGATTAAGGAAACTCGGGCTCGTCGCACCATCTTGCGTCTTAAAGATACAACAGCCGTTCTTTTGATCCGCGGCCTACAAGTTTCAGTTTTTGGCTTCACGTAGACGCTCATGATCGGAGTCCTCTGTCCGCTCTCGCAGCAGCACCAGCTTTGGTTTAAGCAGGTAACCGATCGCCTTTACTCCCGGTGATGTATTTGATTTCAATCATGGCAGCTTTAGATAAGATAATGATGGGAAGTGTGGCCGAACACCGCCTGTCTCCTCCCGACTTCAGTCCTACTGACAGGTCTTGGCTGATAACAAAATGGCTGACCTGTGCAATACGGCTTGTCATTACGACTGGCTTAAGGTGGCCTGCCATCGCGGCTCTTAGTCATCAGTAGGACAGAACATTATTAGAGCTGTCTGGAGGTCAGACGTCTCCCCTGGGGCCTCATCACTGGCAACACCTCTGCCAACACCGCTGTGTAGTGCTACTCTGCAACTGTTGAAATCCATCAATTGATGGAGCAGCTATCAGCCTACCTGCAGTAATTACTTCTGGAAAAGCGTTGAGGTTGGACTTGGACTTGGTCGTCCCACGCAGCAGTGTGACGACTCTAATTATCCCTGCTCCCCTCTTATTTTGAGTGACAGAGGTACAGCATTCGACTAATGCCATGGCTTGTCTCGTGGATGCTGCTGGTATGCCTTTATCAGCGGGGACAGCCGGGTTGTGTTGTCATTGTTGACGCCAGCGCCACCGCTGATGGGCTGCACGGAGCTTTGTCTGCCCCCCCGCCACCCCGTCTTTGTTTATCGAGGGATAACAGGCGTGACCTTGCAAAGTAGCACTATGCCTGTCGGTGAGAACGGGCATCCGTCCACGAGCCTACACAAGTAACAAGCGGCGGGACCTGCCTCCGTCGCAGAGAGAGTAGTAAGAAGTAAAGAGACATCAGGCGTGTAAGTGGGATACTTGCAGAAGTACTCCTCCCACAGTTTTTGACTGACACTGCCTGTATGGCTCACCTCTTCCCTCCCTAAGCCCTGTCAGAACAGGGACAAGATAAGCCTTAGCAGGCAGCAACCTAAGTGTGGGCGTAGCACTCAGGCATGCACCACTCCTTTAACGCGTCTTTCAAGATATGTGTATAGAGATTCTTATTTTCCCGGCTTGTTTTATAGCGTTAAAAAAAAAAAAATCTCTGGCAGTTATCTTTTATTGCTCAATTTTAATGTTGTTTTCATACTCAGTTGTCTTAAACTGTGTGCACCGCGTGTTCTCCTCCTACTGTAAAAACAAGCAATCGCACTTGAATTTCCTGCAAGATTCAAACAATAAAAAAACAATCAGCCGTTGTCAGCTGCTGCTTCTTCTTCTGTATATATAGAAGCAGCAGCGCTGCCTATTTTTGTCCAAAAATGACCTTCGTCGTCGTTGTTATTGTAGCAGAAAATGAAATGCAGCAAAATGACAAAGCAAATACGGTGTACGATCCACGGGGCACACACACACACACACACACACGTTAATATGCAGCATCTCCTGTGAAGTCAGAAGAGGGCTTAAAAGTGAATGAAGCGGAAAGAAGAATTGCTTTGTGAAGCAGTTTGAGGAGTGTGATTTGTTTATTAGATTAACCTTAGATTAGATTTGGAGACGGCTGCATAAGCACCGGCATATCAGATTTATACCGCAGCTAAAGTGGTCGGACTTCACTACCTGCTTGTTTACTCCTGAATCCATTACACCTGACTAATACCTGCGTGTGTAAACCTACCTTATAAATACACTGTTCGAACGCTGATCCAGTCGATATGTCAGCGGGTGCACCTGTAACATTTGTCAATTCATTAACCGTGAATGTCACATAACAAACTCTGTTTACGCTCAAAACGCTCCAAATATGATGCGAAAGGTTTGAACCACAGCAGCCACTGGTGGGAAACTTTTAATTACTGCCACTGGAATAAATTTGGATGATGGAGACTGAAATCATTGGCAGGTGGTTTTTCTTTTCTGTATTTAATATGTAAATGAGCTGAGAGGGAGAGACAGAGTGTGAATTTATCAGAGGGGAGCAGAAATTTGAAAAGAAAAACTAATGTTTGATCACAAATTCATGAATCACAAACCTTGTTAGTTTCTTGGAATAACAGTATATGTGGGTAACTTGCACATTTTATGCAGCTGCTTCTTCTTTTGCTTGTATGTGAATTTGAAGCTTGGCCTTTAATTAACCAGCGTGGACTACAGGTGACAGAGGGAGGAAGCTCCGTGCAATCAAATCGCAAAGAGACACTTTTTTGGACTTACACACATACATACATTATCTGTAACCTCGGGCCGGAGCCTCGCAGGTGCACAGTGTGTCCATGTTTGGACTGGTTCCCTGTAAATCTCACTGGAAAATGACACTTGACGGTAGTCCGCCCTCGCCCCCCGGCAACACTTACATTGCTTGAATGTAACTATTGCATGCAACGCACATGATTACAGCAGCATTTGCCTGTTCTCACATTTTGTGGAAAACTGTGACCTCTTTAGTGAACATGATGAACATGAACATTCTTCCTCTTATTTCCAAAGCGGCGTTGGCCGTTTCCTGACGGAGCTCGGCTCCGAGGAAAGTGGAAAACAATTCAATTCAATTTCATTCATATAACATAAGGCAGGTCCAGACTGCACTGTTTATAATATTTACAGAGATCGACAGTTCCACCATGAGCAAACACTTGGCGACGATGGCGAGGAAGAACTTCCTTATAACGGGCAGAAACCTCGGGCAGACTCAAACGTCATCCAACGCGACCGGTTGAGTTAAATAGAGAGACACAGATGCACAGCAGCAGCAAATCACTAACAAGGACAGTAATAATATATGTAGTGGACGTTGCAGGACCAGAGCAGCAGCCACGATCCATGCAGCACGAAAAATCCTGGAATTAAGTTAAGTTAGTAACGTGCATAAATGACAAAAACTGAAATTACCACTTGCCATGCTAGTGCGGGGAAGTTAAAACCATTTTCACATAATAAAACTAAAATATTATTTAACAGGGCGACTCAAATCTTCCCACTGGGGATGTTGGAGCAGCGCTCTGTGTTGGAAAATGAACATGAATGTCATAAGCGGAGCAGTTAGTGTTCATGAATATGCATTAAATGTGTCACATAGGACCTGCTGAGTCACAGCTGATATTTTAATCTGGTGTCACATTTCTAAAATAAAGTTTTAAAACAGGATTGAGCGATGTGTTAGTGCAGGTCTATAAACTGATCAATAGACATCCGAGGCTGGTCTGATGACACAGTCATTTCTCCTCCTTGTAGTCGGCTCCCAAATCTACAATCGATTCAGTCGTCTTTATTCATGAAGTTAAATATCTTTCAGTGCTTTCAGTGAGAAGAAGGTGACACTGTGATCATTTCAGTAAAGACAGCATGACAGCAGCTGCCAGTCAAATCTGATCAAACCACACCCTCGCAGCGATGATGAAGCATCACTTGTTGCTCCGGTTGAATCCTAAATTGACTCCTGTAGTGATCCACAGTCGAATCATGTGCATGTCATGTCATTCAGTCGCATGTGAAATCACTCCTGCCTGCGAAGGTTTTAAGCCTTTAACTCCAAATCTCGCCGTCTAATCTCCCGTCCCGGCTTTTGGTCTGGTCGTCTTTATTCCCACGGCTTCGCGTGCAGTCAGATTTCTCAGGGGATTCAGACAGAACGAGACAAGCTGAGCGGATAATCACAAGAAAAATAGTTTTAAGTGATTCATTTATTTTCTTCTCTCCCCTTTATCATGACCGCAACCTTTGCCAGAGTGTGTGTGTGTGTGTGTGTGTGTGTGAGGGGGCCAGAGGAACAAATGTCGATGATTAGACAGAAAGGCGGGTGTAAGTCTACAGTACAGTATATGATTAGTAGTTTTGTTGACAAAGCACTTTTCTGTTTGCAACTGTGCCCCAGTGTAACACTGAAGAGCTGGAACGGCATTTATTCTCCTCGGGGTGCTTTATCTGTTGTTTTTATAAAGTTGTTTGTTGAGGCAAAATATATATATATATATATATATTTAAAAAAAACTGTTATGGGCATAATCTAATGATATTGCAGCTGCACTGTAACCATTTAAACCTAGTTTGTCATATTCAAAGTCGTTTTCCTGGTGAGAAAGAGCCGAGCTTCTGTTGGCTGATTTGTTGCCTAAAGTAATAAGATTAGATTTGCTAGCAACAGAGCAATCAGGGAGGCTATTAAGTAAAGCAGTGAGGAGGTGTACGCACATTCACATTTCAGAGCGGGTGCTCCAAAACGGCGAAGGAGAGACACTGAGAAAGAAAAATGGCGAGCCATACGATGAATTGATCCTCTCTTAGTGGTCTAATCAACAACGCTGCGTCATTACTCGAGCTTTGTCGGGGTAAACATCCCCTGTGTGTGTGTGTGTGTGTGTGTGTGTGTGTGTGTACATTTGACAGAGACCAGTTTAATTAAAACACTGCTGCAAATACCACAAACCACACATCAATGCACAATGAGTGCAGCGCTGACATTTTTCATTTCTCACCTGCAAAAGTATATTTAGCACGAGTGTTTGTTTGTTTGTGTGTTTACAGTCTGCAACAATTATTTCATGCTCTGCTTTTTTAGCATAATAAAGAAAGAAACCTGAAATGCAACAACCCTAACGTGCACATAAATCAGTGCACTGTGTTTGCATTATCATCATTAAACACAAATACAGCTGAAACTGGTGGGAATGTCTTCGGTTTTTCAAATATTTAACACGAAAAGTCACTCAACCAGTCAATCAAATCGTTTGTGGAGCGCCGTTCATACAGATTAGTGCAATTTGAAGGACTTCACAGATGACTGACAGGCCCATAATAAGACAAAACAAGTGTAGAATGACCAAAAAGTTATTACAATTCGCCCCGAGGCCGACATGAATGTGTCCAGCAGATCTAATGGCAATCCATCAAACTGTTGTCAAGACATTTCGCTCAAAACCACAAACCTCGTGGCAATTAAGGACGTCAGGGGATCACTAAAGTCATTAGGATTCATCCTCTGGGGACCGTGAATGTCTGTAGCAGATTTCATGGCAATCAATCAAAGAATTACCGGTAAGTGGTTGAAATATGTCAGAGTGGACCAAAGCTGTGGACTGCTAGCTAGCATGGCTAAAGGAGATTGCATTTCGCAGGTCCACGCGAGACAGCGAGGACGAGGACGACGAAGACAGACGGGGACGAAGCTGCACTCTGCAGTATCAGCACACCATGGTCAGAGTCCTGACCCATTTTGTGGCCGAGTCAGCCGACCCTCGAGGCCAGACCAGCTTCATGCTGGGCACCGACTGGCAGGTGGATATCACGGAGCTGGTGTGGGACTTCCTGAAGGTGGAGGACCCGCAGATCGCACAGCTACTGGACAGGAGGATACTGGTGGGACTCGACGTGGGGATGACCACTATCCAGGTAGGCTGTGCGTCAGCTTTAAAAGGGGCTAAAAACTAATTACAGCTAAAGTGAAACAACACCAGTTCTATCCATGAACTCTGCAGTGGATGGTTAATCCAAATAAAATGATCATAATTATAGAGGCATTGTTAATGATTCAGGTGCTCGGAGTGTTGTTTATTTGTGCCAGTGCTTCTCTAATATTTCCCATGAACCACGGGAATCATGGCCTGAAAGACTTTCTACCCACTTGTCCTTCTCGCTGTCAGTGCTTTGTGAGCAGCGAGCCGTGCGGTCCGGAAGCGGCTCTTGAACAGTGAATACGTATTCAAGTCATTCTACCATCTGCTGTTTTTGAAAATCTCTTCAAGCCTGAATCACATTTGTGTCGGAAAATCAGCGACAATCAAGTTATTGTGCCCAAAATGCCCCAAAAACTGAGGACACACCATGTATGCCGAATGCTGCCAATGATCTTGGCAAAGGTCGGTTTTATCTAAATTATGAAAAACTAATTGAGAACATTCATATCATTTTTAATTTTTAGATTTTTAAAAACATGAAGCAGACTTTACTCATTTTATCAATGGTACATTTGACTAGTGCAGACAGGTGTTTTCTGGTGTGTCACCGCCCGTACTGCGTCCTCCCCCTCGGCCCTTTTGGTTTGTCAGCCTCTTCAGCCTAACCGGATGAATATCAGCCTCCTAATGACGTCTGCGTGAGCGGGATTCGCTCCCTGACATTGAGAGCTCATCTGTCTGCATTCAGACGGGTGTATTCACGTAGAACGAGCACAAACCGGAAAAAAACATGACGTGTGCAAGGTCTTAACAGCGGTGACTACCTGAGGCGGGGAGAAAACTCACACATCGCATTTCTATTGTTCGACTTCCTGTTTCTGTTTTGGGGTTAAAGTGTGCCTTTCCTCTGGATTACCAGTATTAATCAAACGGATGGATTCTTACCTACAGGAGGTAGCAGGGTTGGATGGCAGCCAAGTCGAGTTGTTGTTTGATCCACACAGCCTGAGTAAAGAGATAAAAAAAAGTAGCTTCTGTGTATCGTTTTGCATATTGCAAAAGGGGCTTGTGAGCCTTTCATGCTACATGAAACACTTGGAAAGACATTTTCTTAAATCACCTATAACTCGTGCTAATCCGCTTTTTTTCATGTCGCTGACATCTTCACTGCTAAGTGCTTATTGATGTGATGCCTTCGCATTCCACTTGCCAGGAATCACTTGTCAATCAAGCGGCGAGGCCGACCGGTGAGGACTTATTTCTGCTCGGATTTTCTGTTGATGAAGTTTCTATAAGTAGTGCTGTTGTTCAGCTTTGGTTGCTGTCGCTGTTGATTTCTCCTGGGAAAGACCTCCCTCACCCTCTGTGTTTAGAGCAGGAAATGAAAAAGCTTTCATGAACAGGCTACACAATAGGTTGAGTAGCACAGCTGTAATTGATCATACCAGAACGTTGCAGGTTATTGCTCAACGATCACATGTTTGAAATCTTTTCCTCCCCCCGACGCAGTTATAATCTAGAAACTATTTCCTTTTGTCTAGGTCTTGTCTCCTCTGTCAGACTCGATCCTGGCGGAGAAGACTATCACAGTGGTGGATGACAAAGTGACTATCACTGAGTTGGGGGTCCAGCTGGTGACCGGCCTCTCCATGAGCCTGCAGCTCAGTCCGGGAAGCAACAGAGCCATCCTGGCTACCACGACCACACAGGAGGTTTTGCAGAGCCCCAAACAGGTCAGTGTCAGGGGTGGCGTGATATATAGCATGTTATTGATCATAACAGTGATAAATAATCCATTCATTTACAAACGCACAAAAGTTGTTTGGGTTTGCATGGGGACTTATGGAGACTGACTCACTTCTGGAACCAGCCTCAAGTGGACGTTTGAGGAAGTGCAGCACCTGTGGGCTGCGACAGCCCTCGTAGAGCTGTAACAATCGGTCAATTAAAATTAGATGTTGATTTTTTTTATTTTTCAAGCTGCCTCCAGCTTCTCGAATGTGATAATTTGCTGCTTTTCTGGCACATCTGATTGTGAACTGCGCCTCAAATAAAAACTAAATGAGAACCGAGCGTTGCTTTGTAGCACGCATCTCGCTTAGCCACGGCATAAAAAAGCCCCCTTTACAAAAACGATGGTGATTATGATCTAACAGATTAAAAACAAAGACCAGTAATTATTTGCAAACACTATTTAACCAGGTCTGATTAACGCAGAGAATGATGTTAATTTGTTTTACTACAGTGTTATTATCTCTGAGCGTATTAAATGTATTCAACTGCTTGATAGCCGTTTGCTGAATTTTAAATGCCGTGGCACTGAAGTCGAAGATGCGCGTTCTGCAGCTTTGATTACTGCGCTTTTCCAAAACAAAGGACTTCCTTCCAGATTCTATTTCACACCATCAGGGTCCTTGAATGAGCAATTTTACAATCAAAGAAAGCTGCGAGTGTGCATGCACTCGTGTACACGTGTCTATTTGTTTGTTCCACACCATCCCTAACCCTCTTAACTCCGAGGCTTGAAAACCGGGGTGTGACAGAATGTGTTTCCTTGGGCAGCTAATAGAAACTGGAGCTTAATCTCAGAACATGCAAAGGCAACACCACAGTCCTCTGTACCAGAACACGACTTACAGGCCAAATCATATTTTCCTTCCTCTCCCTCGTTTGCCGTGGCTACTCCCGATCGTGGCCTTTTTGATCTGTCCATCAAGCTTCATCGAGTTCTCATAAATGCTCCCTTCCAGTGAGGATAGGAAGGCCATTTATCTGCCCAATCTCCACATGCAAAGCGTGAAGATAACTAAGCAGCACTGCACTGTAAGTCCTCTGGTGCCAGTAATTAGGGAGCATCAGTAGACCACTGTGGAGATCTCCCCACGCGCCTCTGGGGATTTGTCCTTCTGCAACATTAAAAGGCAAATTGCGAAACTGCGGTAGGAGAAGGCCTTAAGATAACCATGTATGGCAAATCCTCATTCAAACGAATAATGTTTAATGTTACTGTTTGATCTTTTCAGCCTATCTTTTAATCTGTATCCCCTTTAGCTTAGAGATAATAGCCGCTGAGTTAGCAGAACCACGCTGCGTAGTTGGCTTGTACTCGGCTTATAATGTCGACCACAATTAGAAAGCTCCATATGTACTGTGAGGCGATGTGCTACATTAAGGAAAGGGTACTTTAAATGCAAAAAATAATCATTGTATGTCCACTGTTTAACCAATCCAGGGCAAAAATAAGTTGTAACATCTAGGGTACCTGAATAACATCTGGTCGATGCCCTAACTACCCAGAAAGGAGGCCTCATAATTAATTCTCTTTTCATATTATTGTGTGTGTATGTGTGTTCCTACAGGAGGCTCTGATCAGCGCCTGGCTACAGTTCAGCGACGGCTCCGTGGCTCCTCTAGACCTGTACAATGCCGACTTTTTTGTCCTGACAGCCACCTCCCTGGACGAAGAAGTGGTGACAGTGCAGCAGAACCCCTCGTGGAAATGGCCTGTCATCGTGACGGAGGCGGAGGGCCAAGGCCTGTTGGTTAGGGTGGAAATGACAGTTTGCGAGGTGTGCCAGAAGTTCAAGCGTCGCAGCATCCTGGCAGCGGGGAACTGTAACATCAGGGTGAAGTTTGGTCATGACAGGGGAGGTAACAGCGACTACGGCCCTGATGGAGACGACATGGAGAACAGAGGCAGGCTCTCCCCTTCACAGGACAGGACAGGCCTTGACACCCACTACTACGGTAGCTCCATCTCTGACATGGAGGATGGGGTGTTGAAGAGAGCCACCACCACGAGAAGCGCCATAATGCGCAGACCCAATGGCAATAAACTTTCAGACGATGGTAGCCAAAACATGCCAATTGATTTTGCTGACTTCCCCGCGCAAGTGGACCTCCCACGTGGCCGCAACATGGACGACGACCTCATTCAGACTGCTCGTGGGCTCACAGACCTGGAGATCGGCATGTACGCCCTACTGGGAGTCTTCTGCCTTGCCATCTTGGTCTTCCTCATCAACTGCATCTCCTACACGCTGAAGTACCGCCACAAGGAGCTCTCGATCGAGGGCCAGGAGAACATGAACCACGCCCACGATTGGGTGTGGCTGGGGAACGAGGCGGAGCTGCTGGAGAGCCAGATCAGCCTGTCGCCCCAGCAGGAGGAGCAAACCTCCATGATGGACTCGAGCAGCGGACTCGAGGAAGGCAGCCACTTGCTGAATGGCGGCTCGTCTCAGAAGAACGTGCAGGGCCAAGTGCATCGGGCGGCAGACACGGGCTGCATAGCCAAGGACAGCAAAGGAGACTCACCCACTACCAAGAGGAAGCGAGTCAAGTTCACCACATTCACCACCATCCCGTCAGACAGTAGCTACCCCACTGTCAACACACTGACTGGAAGCCACAGCCAGGACATTAAGTGGGTGTGCCAAGACGTAGAGCTGGGAGACTCCAAGGAGTTGCGCAACTACATGGAAAGGTTAAATGACAGTGCTTTAAAAGAGGTGGCATAATAAACTGTACGTGCACTTGTAACAAACTCACCCTTATGCCTTTCAGAGGAAAGCAGGTCTGGACAGAAACCGGACCTCTAGGAGGTGAAAGAGGAGGACTTCAGAATCACCCCAAACTGCCAAAGGGTCATTAAAGCTAAGAGGATTGTCCAAGTGACTGAGGATGAAGAACTAACGGAAAAATATTTCAGTGAACAAGGACGTCAGGTGGTTCTTTTTGTTTTTTCATTTGTTTATCAGATGATTACCTTTTTATCATTGTTTTATTACTACAGGGTTTTAGCTAGAATCCAGTAATGATCCTGCAGACAACCACGACCTGTGATAATCCAGACGACATGTACATTTTAAAAGAAAACAGTAACACGACTTAGATAGATGTTCTGAATGTGTGTGTACATTAAATGGTTTTGGAAGTTTTGTAACACTTTGGATATTAATTTCCTACGCCAGATCCTGATTCTGTGGAAGAGTATTCTGGGGAGGCCAAAGCAAACGCCAAGAGAAATTTCTGCATGTTGTTGGAACAAAAAAAAAAAAAAAAAAAAAGATAAATTAAAAAAAAAAAAGAGGCACAACTTTCCGGTTCATTATCATCCTCCTTAACACGGCAGAAGACCTGTTATGTATATACCTGAACAGTCTCCAAAGCATTGTATTGTTGCTCTGTATATTGTATTTTCATAACATTTAAGAAATACACAACAATGTCAAGAGCGTGTATTAGCTTTTATTGACCGCAGCATCACGGGGCCATTCATTTCACGAAGGAGGAGGAAAAGCCAATTACGCATTCATCTTTGTATCAAGAGAATTTTATGGGATGCAATTTAGCCACAAGCCACAGCACAATCAGCTCCGCTTTAATGCCGGCCAGCGGAGGAAGGCAGCGGCCATTAATACTCTCATCTCGACTAATAGAACACAGCACCCGAACATGACGGCCAGTGTGTGCAGGAGCTTTTAAATTAAACGGCGGGACAACATGGTAATGTGACATTTCCCCCCCAGTTTAAAGTTGTGTGAGCTTTGAAGAAAATGCCAATTAAGGTCTCGTTAACCTCTGTACCCGCGGCCTGCAGGAAAAGCATACTGGTGGACAAACTGGGACGAAATGCGCTCGCTATCTCTGAGGGAGCTCGTGGATGCAAAGAGGGATGATTACAGGCAAGGTGGGAAATGTTTTCTTTCTGGAAATGGATCTTTTATTATTCAGATAATTGCACAAATAATAATCATCTCTGAAAACTTCCTAAACAAAGGCAGTCGGCTGAAAAATTGCATTTTGCTCAGTGAGCGTTATTATCGTCACAGTGGTGTCGGCTGATTGCGTTTTTTGTGTTATTATTTTCCATCAAGCAGAGAAATGTTCACATTATGTTAACTGTTGCTGCGGCGTGGATCAGATTGTTAATCAGCGACGCTCAAGATATTAGCCTGTAAGAAGAGCGGGGAGGTGAGCTGCTTCGGCAAACGGTAGCACTACCTTGAGCATAATTAGGGATGCCATTTAGATTAGCTCAGTTATGTCAACAGTCAGCGCTGAATGGAGCCCCTCAAGACACCTGGATGAAAGTTAAGTGGCTTTTCTACTTTTATTCAATTAGTTGAAGCAGCGTGTTGACTGATTGTCTTTTATACTTCTGTGGTGCTGCTATTGATCAGCTGCATGCTGAGGCAGGGCGCCGAATGAACACAGCGGGGAAAGAAACGGCAACAAATGGAATTCAAATAGAAAAATAACAACCTAATGCGCTTATTTGCTCTCTTGCAAAGTGACATTAAATTAAAAGGTCGATATCACTCTCGGGGTAAATATGGAGCTACAACCAGCAGACAGTTAACTTAGCTGAGTTTAGCATGAAGACTGGAAGCAGGGGAAACTGCTAGCCCGATGCTGATGCATAGTGGAGACAGTGAAAATGTAAAAATGTGGAAAAAACAAGAGATAATTGAGTTTTCCCAACAAGTCCTGCTAACTAATTATAGTATTCCTGTATGCCTTGTACGTCTACTTTCAGACATTCCTGTTGAATAAACATAAAATTCTTACTTCAGTTAGACAAAACCCAAACCTGCCTCGCTCAAGGGAAATTTCGGTTGCTGTAATTACATTTAAAGAATGCTCAATTAATGAATAAACTCAATGAACCTTGTTTATTCCTCTTGTGAAATATCACACGGTTGTGAACACGGGGGTTAACGGGTAGAGCACACACTGGGGTGAGTCCGTTATACACGGCATGCATAAATTAAATTGTTAACAGCAAACAAAGTTTTGTTCGTGACTTAATATGGTGATGAATCCTACAGGGCCTCAACCGCTTCAGCACATTAGAAGAAGCTTGTATAAAGTCCTGATGCAAATATAGTTTATATAACTTATTTAATTTAAATTATTATTTTCTATTTCTAGTATATTCTTTATTTAGGTTTTATCTTAGAGACAGCGGTCAGTGTGGCCCCCTCAAGATACAGCATGTTAAATACTGTGAGCTGATTTTTGGGGCGTGCGTTTTATTACCTTCACGCAGACACAGGCTAGCAGCTTCCCCTTGTTTCTAGTCTTTATGCTAAGCTAAGCTAACTGGCAGCTTCATGAGGATGGCATCGCTCTTTTCTTCTAACTCTCTGCCAGTAAGAACATATTTCCAAAAGAGTTGCAATATGTCAAAAATCTGCTTTCAAAGACTGAATCCACAATGAATCAGTTGAGCTGTTAAAGCTGTTAGAGGCCGTGTAGCTTGCACATGAATGCACGCACGCAGAAAAAAAGGGGAAAACTCTCTTCTGTCTCTTCTGCTGCCTCCCGTGTGATTTTTTCCCGCGTCTGTGGCTCTATTGGTGGCTGCAGGGGATTGAAGCGGGTCCATGTGCAGCCGAGTTCTGCTGTGTTCTGGGACCACGGCTGCCGTGCTCAGCCCGTGGACTGTGAAGGGCGAGGAGAGCCTGTGCAGGTCCGGGGAGGGATTTAACTGTCAGCCACAGGGGGCATGATTGATGGAGGGCCCTTTGTAATTAAAACACCACTGCAACTCCTTTTCAGACCGTCGTCGGTGGCTTCAACCAGGTGGGAAGAGAACAGTGAAGCCTATTAAAGACCATCGTCTCTACCCTCTTGGGCTTTGGTATGTGGCACAAGAGATATAATGGTTGTATTCACTTCCATTCTTGGAGCACGGTAACTCAAGAATCATTTTAGTTGGCCTTGAAGTCTTGACTTCCCTGAAAGGAAAAGAAAAAAACCTTCCCCAGGCCTCCATCTTAAATGGATTTTTAATTAAATTGATGATGTGAGACCAACAAACTCTCACTAATGGTTGGCTGGGTTCCCTGTGGTCCTAATGTGCCGGGTCTGTATTTGCAATTTCCAAATGATTATTTGCTGCTTGATTTATGTTTCTTCTTTTGAATGTTTTTTTTTTAAATCAGTTCGCAGCAGATTTACAGCAGCTAAACAAGCAGCACACGCTGTCGCAGAGGAACCAAAGAGCAGCTGACAAGGTCAGCTTGACTTTTCCAGTCTGACCAATTTTTACAGATGGAGCTGCAGGGAACCAAAGACAACATTGTTCCCGAACAAAGCCCTTGTGCCAAATCTGTGTCTTGTAAACACAATCTCCCACCTGACCAGTGTACCGCAGTGTGAAGGCAAACACCAAAGCACACACACAAACACACACACACTAGTGGACTTAGGTCACTGTTGGGGACATTGCACAGGCTCACATCCATTTCCTGCAGAGTTTTAACCCCAACCTTAACCAACGAACCAGCAACCAGCCTTTTCTCATTTGGGGACGCAGATTCTGTCCCCAGTTGGACAAAACACCCCCAATTAACTGGTCTTTAGTCTGAAATGTGTCCCTCGAGGTAACCGCTCACAGAGCAACTTGTCTAACTAGCCATGTAAGTGCTTTTTAATGACTACGATTAGTCTAACTCATTACCTTAATCTCGACCTCAAACTAATTCTAACCCCTGTGTTTTTATTACCAAGACCTACAGTGTGTTTGCACAAATGTTTCATTTCTTTCACTGGAGTTAATAGTGGACTATTTTTAGCTGCGGATTAATACACATTTGGTGCTCACAACAGTGAGACGATATATGTGGGTTTGGTTGCAACCTGCGACTTCACTGCTAGGTGCCTCTAAATCCTGCACACTGGACCTTTAACCTTTGATTCAAGTCCCTCTTGATGAAACTGTTTGCGGGGATCAGCCTGCTGATGGAGACAAACTAACACACACATTCACAAAAACTATTAATAATGAATCAAAAACTGGAAGGCGATGAACATCTACAGTAGCTGGTGAAGCCCTGCAGCAGCATGAAGTGAACGCCCAGCCAGGTCTTCTAGATATATCAGCCCTGAGGGAGCGTGCACAGGGGGAGCGACATATCAGCCGGCACTCTGAGACAGAATGGGGCATTTTTCTGCCGGCTGGAAAACAATAGAAGGTCAAGGGGCTACCAAGATACACCTGCTGGAATAGTATTCCTCGGTGAGAAAGATTTATCTTGATACCTGTACTGTTTTATGGGAGTCGAAGCCCATTCTGTACAAATAAGCGCTCTAAACCATCGGTCTTGCACCTAATAACCAAGGTTGATGCCGTAAATCCGGACGGGTGTGCGCCGTTAAAGCATTTTACGGTTGCTTATTTCACAGATCATCTGTCTAAATGAACACCCTTAACATGCCGCCGTGCTCAGACCCACGGAAACATCCTGTAGATTACGACAGGCTCTGCATACGTTGTTTTTCTTTTCTGCAGCTCATGTCCTGAGCGTGACTTCATCGGCGATAGAAACAGATTAACTCCGAGTCGACTTGTCCAACACTGAAAAAGCTCCAGGATAGCGACCAACAAAGACAGCTCAGATAAGATAATTAAGTCTATGTAAATGCGGATGATTAGTACTTAGAGATGGACGATTTGGCTGTTTTTTTTTTTAAACATTGTGTCTGCATTAGCTTATCTTAATTAACATGTGATGATACCTCCTAATCCTCCAATTACTGGAGAAACATCTTCTGGAGCATCTGCCGGTCGCTCATTACACAGGTAAAACCGAGTAATACAATTAAAAGCAGCTTAGCACTCTGTAGATTATGTTAGATTGCCACATGCCCCCGAAAAGTCATTTGAAGTAGACGGGGTTGAGACAAAATGGTCTGACGTACAGCACAGAAGGTGAATTGAGCAAAGAAGAGACCCGGAGATACACACTTCAAACTTTTTGTGCTCAACATCATTATCACGGGGCACGCAGGAGGGTTTGAGATGCAGACTCGGAGACGGTGGTACAAAACTGCAAAACGTTTACTAGACAGATACTCGGTGGTACAATAAATGTCCAAGTGAAAGGACAAAATCACCGGGCAAGAATCGCAGTTAAAAAACAGGCACAAGGTCAAAAATCAGGTCAATCAAAAACTGGTAAATACAAGACAACAAAACGCCGGATCGCAGTGCAAGACCAGACGAACTGGTGACAAACAGAGACTAAATACAGAGGGGGAAGGGGCGGGGCCACTCAGACACAATCAGGCACAGGTGAAACACATTAGGAGAGGCAGGTAATCAGAGAGCGGGGATAACACACAGGGGAAGACCTCAAAGACAAAGCAGGTGAACGAGACAGAAAACATGATTTAACAGGACGTGACAGTCATAGTGAGGATCGCGGGACTTTGAATGTTTTTTGTGGTGCTTAGACTCACTGCAAAGTTAAAGGGAGCGGCACGGTGGCACCTGTCTGACTGGGTTCTCTCTGCGTGCTCCAGGTTAATTGCTGACAGGCTGAAATTGGCCTCAGGTGTGAATCTGAGCGGTCATTTGTCTCCGTGTGTCGGCTCTGTTATGAATTGGCGACCTGTCTTGTGTCAGCTGGGAGCGGTGCGTTATGGAAAATGAAAAACGATGGATGTAAGAAAAGTTAAAACTACCCTTCATCCTGAGGGAGACATGAAGATGTATTCCAAAAAACAGTTTTAGTAGTTTCACTGAAAACAAACCTGTGATGCCAGAGGAAAAATCCAACATTATCAGGGTTCATCCTCTGGGAATCATGAATGTCTGTCCAAAACCTAAATCCATCCAACAGATGTAGAGAGACGAGTAAAAACTTGAATCTGCTGGTGGTGCTTTGCCAACAAAGACCTTGTTTTCATATACAAGGAATTCACCTTGGTGTTTTGGTGTGCTGGAATATCTGTACAGTAGGTTTTTGAAATGAAACGATGCATTACCTTGGTGCAGACGACGACCAAACAGTAGCAGACATGAATATATGCAAGACGTGTTCTTTCCAAGGCACTGCTGTTTGCCTAAACCCGGGCTGATAAATTAACTCAATATATGCGAGACCAGTACCAGAATTATATATCTCAGCCTTATTGCCGTCACAATTCTGCTTCCATAACCACTTCGATGTGTCAAGAAATTCCTCTCAACATGAGAAACAAGCCGCCACACTAGAATTATGACCCGGAGGCATTGTGTTGGTTTCAAACATCAAGCTGTCTGCTCAGTCACGGCTATATGGGCTCTCTGACCAAATTAAACAGGAAATGGCCCTCGCTGAGCCTCATGGCTGGGAGGGCTCAGCGTTAAAAAATGATCTGTGATGACTGTGTTGATTTCTATGTCTGATGAAACTACGAAGAAATATGCTGCTTTCCTCCGGTGGGAATGCAAAATGAGGCTTTACACCTCTGTGTTTGCAACCCTTTTTTCCAAACAGCTGCCTCAAGGTGTGTTTTTTTGTAATATAAATAATTTAGGCACTCTGCTTTGACTTTCCCTGAGGGTCAACAAACCATAACCCTAATCATGAAAGCATCCTGGCTGACTTTAAAGGCACAATCCGTGATTCACATGTTAACAACGGGGTCAGCCCGCTACCTGAATTTCAAACACGGCGCTGGATGTTCGTCACTTGAAGTTATTGTTATTATATTGTGATTTCTGATGCTTATTTATTTGTTTACATCAGGAATATTTAAGAACAAAGGAGTACACTTACAGATATACTGAACAGAATAAAAGTAGGCCACTAATTTTTCATTTATATGTATGACTCCTGACTGCACAAGCTGTAATAAAGCAGCGCTGACTTGCAAGAAAGAATACCAAACATGCATAATAAAAGTGTGGAGAAAATAAAAGACATTTTATGACCGCTGTGTTAACGAACAGCAGGTGAAGTGACGTGGCGGGCGCCGTGCTTCATTTCAACAACGGCTGAAAGTAACAAACACAATTCTCAGTTTAATATACTTTAATGGCCACAAATATCACCACAAAACAATATTCCAGTTCTGCAGAATTATGAAAGCAGAATATGCTTCCAAAACAAACAAAATAAATCAGTTTTTTAAGAGGACTGAGATGACAAAGCAAGCATACAGTGTATAAAATATGCAATAAAATGAAGGAACATCTCTTTATCCGGCCAATTAAACACAAACGGAAATCACAAATAAAACCGGCGCCACACACTTTCCGTGCTGAGCTAGCTTCTGGCTTCTTTATGCGCTCTGACAGATTTAACTTTGCACCACAGGAGAAACACTGTTCTGAGCTCTGAAAGGTAGTTTTACATTTTCCTGGAGAGTTATGTCACTCAACACTATTGCCCAAGCCCTGAGTTTTCTTCCTCTGATAAAATTCAGTACCTTGTGCTGTACCTGTTCTGACAAAGAAACACACTCACGCACGCACACATACACACACACAGGCATTTTTCTTGAGAGAATAAAGCTAAAACAAATGCATCACAGTCTAATAAATACAGCAAAACATTTCCTGGCAAAGCTGCAAAGCCGCGATAACACTGCAGAAAGTTTTCTGACAAATACTGAGAAAGTTCTGATTTATTTTTGCTGTAATAAATTCAAAATCTAAATATAATGCGAGTGTGAAGGGTTATATTTTTTAATTTGTTTGTATTAAACCCTTCTTTTCATCCTGATCCTGAAGTATTAATGCAGCGGATATTTTAAGAGCCACGCTCAAGGTTTGCTCGTTAAGCATGAGGTTAGTTACTAATTAGCTGTTTGTCATACCGACATACGGTTTTGCAGCTTGACCAGAGTAAAAAAAAAAAAAAAAACAACAACAAAAGGAAAATCACAGCTGTGAACCTTCGCGGGAGTCACAGAGTATTTATAACACGAGGAGTTAACATTATTCATGTATGGCTCTGTTTGAGGATTTACAGTTTGTATTCACGGGCAGCAGCGGAAACAAACGTGGGAGATGTTTTTCTCTAAATATTAGATTTGAGTAAAAGTCCTCAAACAAAAAGCCCCATTCTGTCTCAACACTTACAGCAAACTGTGATCACAACTATGTTACTGCATAGGTATTTAAATCAAGACATAATGCTAATATTCAAGTACATTTAATGCACAAATACCCCAATTTTAGCTCGTGGATGTAAGTCTAGAAACCATTTAAAGGTCCCACATTGTAGAAAGTGAGATTCACATTTCTGTTTCATTAGAAATTAAGTTTCAGTGACATAAATACTGGGAAAGTCTCAAAACACATGAGGTCACAACTATACTTTAGGCTCGCTGTACCTGTGGTTGGCCTGGTCGAGTCAGCCAATCAGAAGAGAGGCTCATTAATATTAACGAGATGAATCAGCCTGTTCTTGCTAGAGGACAAATATGTTTTCTTCTTCGCATATAACGCCTCAGAAGTGTAAAATAATGTCAAATATGGGACCTTTAAACAGCCAGTTTGATCGTGCTCAGTAAAATGGTTAGTACAAAAATAAGACTTTGTTAGAAAACAGAAAGTAAAAATCTAACTATAAAAACAACAGATGATTAGAAAATATCTAGATATTTTGTTGTTGTTGTTGTTGTTATGGCACCACTCCTCAAGTCAAGTGCAAATAATCAAAGAAAGGCAACAAGAGAGTAAACACACAGGAGTCAGGGAGCGCAGCAGAAACCATTCAAACGTGGCATTCATCGCTAGACTTCCAGTGGTGCCTGCGCATTCATTCAGTGATGTAAAACCATTATTGTTATTAAAAACAACAGCAAGAGTACCCACTTAAAACCTACACATAAATAAGAAATATATATATATATATAGTCATGACAGGATTATTTGTGACTTCTTCTTAAAGAGGTAAACCGAACTTTAGGATTTCATTAGTATGTATGAGGGTCTTTGGGCTCTGGAGAAGGCAGGCATGGTGAGGGGAATATGGGGACATGTGTGGGTCAAGAGGAGATGGTTCTCTGCCTTTGGCTTCCCGCTCTGCCCCTCTGCTTGTCATACTTAACAGAGATAGGAAGGAAGACCAGCAAGGTGATGCCCTGGATCCCCGCCAGGAGGAAGAAATAGTAGTGCAGAGAACAGTCGTTGATATTACCTGGAAAGACAGAGGAGGACGTTATTGCAGCAGAGGCGACACCGGTGCTTAGATGATGCTTAAGTACTGCGAGATGACAAAGGAAATGTGGTCAGCAGCAGAGCAGAAGGAGCTCAGCGGGAGGCTTGTTTTTGATCAGGAAATACTAAAAAGGTAAACAGCCTGCAAGTGTGGCAGGGTTCTGTGTTTTTGTCGAGCAGGGAGAGACGGTTCTGTCATCTCACCATGGTGCAAGAAAACCTTAAAGTGAAGATGGTTGACCCCCCACCCTTCACCATCGATACAGAAAAGCAGTATTGACGATGAAGTTTCGGAAATAACAGAGCAATGCGGACCCTCAGCTGTGATTCGAGCCGCCGAGTCTTTCATCGGCATCAAAGGACGGTTTATTTCCTTGTGGGAAAGGGATGCAATAAAAAGCAGGAAAAATAAACTGATGCCTCTGCTGTGATTTGCTGTGTGACTTGTCAAGACAAATAGACCGCAGCACTAAGGAAATAAACTTTCTAGGGCACCTATTTGTTGACATACTCTCTATTTTTTTTTCTGGAGAATTCAACCAGCAGCCTTTAAACTCGAACCGTCTCGACATTTGCTACACTGCTGACTGAAGAGGTCGTCCTCATTCAGCAACAAAGCTCCAGAGTAAAGCCCTAAACAAATCCTGTTTTCGCCTCGCTTGAGTTTTACATGAAGGGCAAAGCTGACGACAGTACAATCGTCTCCGCAGAGTGCGGAAACAATTGAATTGGCATTGGAGCAGCGTTCGTCCTCTTGACCATGTCTGGCAGGCCAATTGACTTTGTGGTCAACAGCACGAGATGCGGCTGTGTTTACCGCTTCGCTGGACGAGGATGCACTTCGGGGTGAGCTGCTTGTTGACGCCTTTCGTTTCCGCTTCGCCATGTTTAAGAACAGGCGTCCAGCCTCGGGCACAGTGGACAGTGATACCTATAGCTTACATCCTACGTTATCGTCAAATGAGCGGATGTGAAGCCCCCGGGGCGATGCTGCCGTATATCTCAGAAGGCTCCTATTAGCACCTCCATGTGCAGCTGTCACAGCGAATAAAGAGCCAGATTTTAATTAGATATGGGGGGGGAGCAATTCAAGTTCTGCCTATTCACATGACAGGATGTGCACGCGTGTGCTTGTGCACGTGTTCATGTACAGTCTCATTATACCTGTCAATTAACAATTAACAGCCCCGCGGTCACGACTGTTCATTTATTTCACAGCTTACTGTTATTGAATCATTCTGGAATGTGTTCAGCGTCGTGCACATATACAAGCACAGCAGAAAAACTTGTTTGTGCAGCTGCTGAAACTTTTTTTTTTGGAAAGTGTTTACCTTCGGAGGAGAAGGTAGAACAGCTTAAATCCATCAGGACCATCGAGGTCATTGCCGTCTACAGCCGAGTGTGTTGCAAACAAAGAGCTGTTGCTTCAATTAACCTGGCCTTTGTACAGTTTTGGAATGATGCGCTGACACACGAGATGAGCTGCTGAAAGATGTTAACAAGACTAAGAGCCCCGGTTTAATTAAACAAGCACAATGACAAGTGCAGTGCGGTAGGTCACACACACACACAAAGCATGTGGGCATCTCCAAGCACAACCGCTAATTTGGTTTGTGCATGTGCAGCAACACAGAGTGCAAAAGGGCTGATGTGCAATATAAATCAGAGAAACGTAAAGCTGTAACATCCCCGAGGGGGAAACATGGCTTACAAACAGCAGTCAGTAGCAGTAACTATAAATACAAACATGAATATATATATTTACGTATGTGCTTAATTAAATACGCTCGGTCACATCGCTGGTCTTATCACTTGGAAACCACTGTGCCAATCACAGTGAAGCATGACATCAACAGATCAACAAATGGAAATCTGGATGGTGCAGACTCAGAGAGGCATGACGTGAACACGCCGGACCAGAAATCTGCAGCCAGAGGCAGATGGTGTGGCTTTTTTTTTTCCCCCCCAGCACCGTGATCAGAAATTGATTAAAGCAAAATTAAAAATATAGTTTGGCGAAGCACTTTACACGATCACGCTCCTGCAGTCGTACTGTAATCCTAACGTATCTGACGCTGTTACATCACATGTGACAGCGTGCTGGATAATGGATTTCAAGAATAAAACATGAGCTGCTGATTTTTTTTTTTTAATAAATTGGAAAGGAGGCTGTGATGCGCCGGATTAACGAGCTCTGCTAATCCGATGTCTCCTGCATAAACAGCAGAATGCAGAGTTATAACCAGCCGGTCTGTGTGTGTATGTGTGGAGGTGTGTGTTCTGTAGCAGCCTGGTGTCATTTGGGGGTAATTTAAATGGAGGTAAACACAGTGGACGGGCATGCGTAATAGCCCCTGCGCTCTGGCACAGCACTCCTCTAATAGGAGGCTGCAGGTTTATCACATATGCCTTCCGACGGCTGCAGGGATTTAATGAACTAAAGGAGAAGCTTTTCATACAGTGTAAAGCAGCTGCTATGAGAACAACTCATTTAGAAATCAGTGCAGATTTACTGACCACATTAAACGGTATTTTTTGATATCTATGTGGACACATCTGCTGGAAGTGAGTCATTAAAACAGTTTATTAACTTTAAACATTGTTAGTTTATCGTTGCAGAGTTTCTTTGACTATTCTGTTTGCTGTCGTCGACACAATCGTCAGATCGCAGCAGACCGATGCTGCAACACAAACAGAGGTCGGTTATGAAACATCAGTTCTCAGTGTTTAAAAGTCCAAAACACATTTTCACACCTGAATGCCAACAACTCGCTCTGCACTGCTTCATCTGAACGAATCTCCCACCTGTGCACCGTGTGCACTGTGAGCTGGGCCAGACAGAGGGTCAAAACTCATTTCAAGGCCGTTGGCGTAGCTACAGCCATGATGATGGTTACGACGTATAATGTTTACCATGTTCATCGCCTTGTTAGCGCGCTAACATTTCCTTGAAAGTTTCCTGGGCCAGCTGCCAGCTGTTTTAGATTTAGTCTCAAGACAAATATGCTTATTAATTATCATCATATTCTCGTCATTACTGTTTATTTAATCATCTTTAACTGGAATACTTTCTCTGCTGTTCAACAATACAACGTTATTTTGGAGAGCTGCTGTAGGACTGAAAAGAAAAGAGCGCTGTGGACAGCTTGGATCAGCCCCTCGGAGAGCACCGCGGCGCTCAGTCCTTATGGTCGTTGCTGCTGTAATGCATAAAATTGGCAGTTTGCTGGTCGGGTTGCGTTCAGGTCGTTGATTAATGAATATTTTTGATGGTCTGGTGCTGCAGGCTGGCCCCTCATAAAGGGCCTGCAGGTCTTAAAGATCCCTGACCGGCACACTACACTGTCTTTTAAACTACTGAGGGAAAATCTCATGCATGTTTTTAATGCCTCATGTTCATCCCTAAAAAAACATTTCATCATTGTCAGTAAACCTCATTTAAAACCCAAATAAATATCCATTTATTAAAGACGAATAAATATTCAATTATTATTTATCTATTATTGAAAAGTACTGAGCTGAATGGCATGCTTGCTCGCAGACATGTTTTAGTTGGCTGCTGTGCACTGGTGTGTGTAACACACACTGTCTGTCTTACACTAGCAATTTGTCCGAATAATTCATTGACAACAAATTTAACATCTTCTCTATGATTATTAGCAAATTAATTGACTTATTTCAGAAAACTTCTTACTTAAATTAGTTAATAATTACAAACCAGTAGCAAACTTTGACCGGCTGCTGGAGGAGAAGTCATTAGAGTTTGTCCTGTACCAAAGTTCAGTCAACAGTTGTTGACGCTTATTGAATAAAGGCAAATCAAAGACCACAGAGAAGCAAATATTGGTCCTTGACAAGTGAGAGGAGGTTCTGTAAATATACACATTAATGGAAAACATGATGATCTAAATATTTTCATTAAACTAGACTGCATAATGTCAACAGCTTCACACCGAGGGCGAGTGGAACATCCACCTCGCTGGCATCGGAGGCGGCTGCTTCACGTCCTCCGTTAACACGGAAACCTTCATGTCCTCGTGCATGATTTAACAGCGCGTCCTTCCTTCCTGATCAAAGAGCAGGATCGACTCATTTGAAACAAGCGATCCCGGCGCTTTGCATGATCACTCGCGATCAGTAGAGCGGATCACACTCTGTAATGTCACTATCACGCATATAAATAATTCTTTTTCCACTCTCTCTGTCGCATGCGTACTCTTGTGGATAATTAGATATCGAGGGAAATAAAGGAACGCAGTAATGATAGGATGCATCACGCAGGAGTGACTCCTCATCAGTCAGGCCATCTCTATAGGCTGAAACCTTTGATCTAGGAACAGAGAGTTGGCTGATGACTGAAGTTTTTTTTCCAGCTAGAGCATTAATGAAATGAGTGGCAAATGGAAAAAGCTGACCTGCGGTTACAGTTTCAACTTATTTGTCATCCTAATCTGGTCAAATGTGAGAAATGCATCAAAAACAAAAGCAGCGCTTGAATTATTCATGAAGTGCAAAACAATGTGCTTGACAGGCAGGCGGGCGCGGCAGGAAAAGGAAGTGCATTTGCAGCGAGGGCGCTTGTATTTTCGATCGATAATTCACCTTAAGAGTCTCTGCCTCTGCAATCTTAATTAATGGAGCGGCATCGCTTACAAAAAAACAGGAATTATTAAGAGGGGAGGCGTACGTATCCTGGGCGAAGGAGCATTTAGTAAAATATGATCCTTTTAAAGCAGACATGGACAGTAAGAAAGTAAGCGTCTGATATAAACACTCTCTGAGTTGACTCTTAAGCAGCTGCTAAATGTCAGCATGAGGCATGCAACAAATCCTGATTTTAGGACATTTATACTTCGCTGCTGGAGAAAATGTTGTTACCGCGGCCTAAAGATTATTCTGACAGATGACTGGCTCCAAACCTTTGTTCCAGATTTCAAAAAGTCCCCCTTAAGTAGGACCCGAGGAATGAAAGAAGCTCTGCTTTTTTTGGGTGGGAAAAAGTCCTGGAAATTGTGCAAGGTTTCAGTTTTGTAATGGTTCTTGTCCTATATTCATTATACATTAAGTTAGGCTCTGCCTCCTCCCTTTCAGCCTCCGCCCTCCAGGGCCCACTCCACTGCTAAGCATTTTCAAAAAATATGGAAGGCTAATTACAGCAGCAAAAGACTGGAAAAGACGGAAAAGAAGTGTCCGTTCCTCTGACACGTTTCTCTCTGAGGGCTTGTTTTACAGCTCTGAGTTAGTAAATGACAAGACTGTGATTACACGGAGCGCCCCCAACAGAGAGGGCCGGCCGTCTTACATCTGAGCGATATAAAACTTGTGGGACAATTCACCTGCGAGTGGCTCTCAGGCAGAATCTTGTGAATCCAGATGAAACGGGTCAATATCAATTTAACGTTTGAAAATGGATCAATTGATCCAGACCTTCAGTGCAATGACCCGATATTTTAATGCTTCAATGCGTTCAATGCCACCGTCTGCCTCGGAATGAAATCAGAGATGAAATCAATGCGTTTGTTTCAGATATAAATATAGTCATTTTCTCCAGCGCTCGTTAAAACTTCACGATTGAGGCTGCGGTTTTGTAAACGGTCACAACAGGCCAAAGTATTCCAACGCGCCCTCCGCTGCCTCTGACATGTTTAATACACGCTGCAAAAAAAGGAAAAGACATTTTCCAATGGAGCCCTTTCAGACAGAAATAAGAGTTCATGTTAAATTTGCCAGCTCTGACATTAAAGGCTCCCATTAAAACACTGACATTTCGCTGAGTGTGATCCAACACTTCATGAGCAGGATGTGCGAATGTCAGCTCACTCTGAGTGCTCCAACATGTCCCAGACATCTGATAGGAGATCAGTCAGGACTTGGCCAAAGAAGCCATTTCCTGTCATGTGACCATGTGGCTAATAAAAAAAGAAAAACATTAACATTCGCACAAAGGCTGAATAAATCAAATGCGTCAGACTTCTAGGAACAAAACCTTCTCGCGTGTGAAGAATAATGCCGGTGAGGAGGATGATCTTTGATTGACTTACAGAGGTTAAAACAGCTTCTCTCTCTGCCAGGAAAAGGATGAGATGGTGTTATACCAGGCCTATAAAAATACCAAATAAAAGAGTGTGATGGATGACTACTCAACCAGATGTGACCACGGGGGGAAACAATGTGCAGTGGGTTTGGAAGGATCAATAATTTCAGCACATAAGCTCGATGTGTTTTAAGTTTGAGAACAGATGTGGCTGAAATACAGTCTAACCACTTTCATCACGGACTGATGCCCCGAGCTTTTACCCGCACATGTGGTCATTCACTTATGGAGACTCAAAAAGAACAAGCGAGCATGAGTGGACTTTGAAGGAGCAACTTTTTCTTTGGTAACGTCCTCGTTATGTAAGCTTGTGAAACACATAACATAAATTTTATGCTTCGTGTTTTACAGGACGTCGTGAAAAGGTCGGCACATACGGAGAAATCACTAATGGGGCTGCAACTATTAACGAGGTTCTTAGAATTCAAGCACTTCTCTGGGTACCAAAACTAAAAATGTCCACACTCTCAGAGCCTTCATCATCAAATTGAATGTTACTCTAAATGCCATCCATCTATCCATCCATCCATTTTGTTCCACTTATCCAAACTCTGTTCGCGGTGGCAGCAGGAATCCTCAGCTGGCTGCTTTTGACGCCAACGAGCAGCAGCTCTACTCCTGACTCACTCTGGATGTCCGAGCTCCTATTCCTATCTCTGAGGCTGAGCCCAGCCATCCGGTGGAAGGAGCTCATTTTGGCCGCTTGTATCCGCAATGTCATTCTTTCGGTCACCACCTAAAGCTCATGATCACAGACGAAGGTTGCAGCACAGATGGACTGAAAAAATCGAGAGCTTGGCCTTCCCTCTTCCCCACAACAGCCCGGTACATCCTCCAACCCACCAGTCCATCTCAAGCTCTTGAACAAGACCCTGAGATACCTGAACTCCTTCGCTGACTCTAAACACAACTACAAAAATGAAATGCAGGATCAGTGAGGGACTTCTCTAGCTATATCTGTAAGAAACTTCCTACACAGACAATGAATGTTGGTATGACTTTTCTCTCCATGATCGTCCCTGGACGTCTGTAGCAAACCAAGAAAGTGAGACTTGAACTTCACCATTTCCGAATCAGCTGGTAACCGTAACACAGGACAGACTCGATGGACTCTGATGACGCCGGCTAACATTAGTGAGAGCGGAGCGGGGAGAGATGGAGCTACAGCACGACAGGAGAGCTGAGCATCTACCAATGTGATGGCAGACTAACAGCGCCATCCCCATGTAATGCTGCAGGGACAGCTTTACTTAAGAGAAGCAGGGCTATGTAATCAGACCCCCAGCCTGTGATTAATGTTGCTCATCTGTCCTCGGGCCCGTGTAGCTCAGTACAACTTAGCACAGCTCACCCAAGATGCTGTTTACTACACATCATTTTGCCCGCAGCCATGGAAATAAGTTGAATCCATTCCACCTAGAGAGCCATGAGATGTGGAAGAAGCTAACGTGCTAGAGCAACAAAAAAAAACTGCATGATTCCTGACTGTACTTAATGGCTAAAGCTTTGTGTCGCGTGCCTTTTTATCAGTGGCCAGGAGGATGTTTTGTTCCATTTCTGGAGCTCACCTTTTAAGTGACTTATTTTGGAAAGCAAAAAGAAGTCTTACAGGCAACCCGGCTCTAGTTTAACTGCCCCCCGAGTGAAGCAAGGCTGAGCAGAGGATGGATTTATGAAGCGTGCCAAGCATCTTCCAGTGCTAACATCATCAAAAGTACCTCCCTACCTGTCGGCACACTGTATTAATGAGCTATTAGGTGTTTGTGGGTAAACAATTTACAGTGTTGGCTTATTTACCGCATGCTCAGGGAAAAGTGCATCTGGGTTGGGAGCCTCCTCTTGCTAGGGAGCCCATCCATCTGCTGCCACCACTACGCTATTCATTCTACCACTTGGACAGATTTACACAAACCTTTTGTCGTTAGCCTGACATGTCTATTTATTATGGGAAACACTCTTAAAACAAGAGGTCTGCACTGCATTGTCTCCTCCCCCTGCTCTCTGCGTCTAATCTACAAACTCTTAAGTGGATTTTAAATCAGCACAAGCCATTAAAATTCTTAAAAGGTATGTCCCCGGAAAATGAATTTCTGGATTCTGAATCGATACCTACTATTCTATTTCCACAAGTCCATACATACAGTCGATGTGCAGAGTCAATACTGCACCAACAGCAGGCTTGACAACTGTAATGCTCAATTCAGGAGGATTATGGACCGCCCTAAGAAAACTGTATGAGTAAAGATCAATCAGCTCTGTGCTGAAGGTATTTTCAAGACAGTAACATCATTCTTTAAAAGGTTACACAATGCGTGTTGCAAAACATTACTATGCAGCACAGAGATATTTGTTATGTTAAAGTGGAGTGATCGTTGGAACAGCGGAAAGACTAACAGAGGGAGTTTTATTTCATTCTAGGACCTCTTTGAACAGAGTTCAAATGTTCTGCGAGGTCAAACTATCATTTTTGTCTGTGGAGTCTGGAGGTGAGTGACTTCTGGTCTGGTGAAAGACTATTACTAGTTAAACAAAAGGTCCTCTCTGTCCTGAACCCTTTCATAATATAGTCAGACATTTAGAATAAAAATCTGAACCTGTCAGTCGCACAGTCAAGAACATTTAGAGGATTTACTCTGATGCATTTGTCCTCATGAATTAGCTACACTGTCACCTTGTACCCTGTTTCGTGGAAATCTTCATCCAAACCAGCAGTGTAAGAGAGAGTTCTATTCTGTTTCTTTCCAGTTTTAATTTTTAGGAAGACTTATGATTGTCTGCAGCGTGAAATTACTGTTTTTTTGTCACTGGAGTCTGTTTAGTCTTTGTTTTGGTCTGGGATGCTGTGATCTAGTGTGACATTTAGTATCAGTGAATTTCTCCTATATGACCTTTGAGTTAAACCCAGTAGGACTTCCATTATTGTCAGTTAATCAAACTACAGCTGTGTATTTACACAGTTTTATTTCTGACCACCTGATGATTACACAGCTCCACTCTCTGAGGGAAATATCTGGCTCCTGAGCTGATAGATGCCACACTATGTTCACCAGCTGACTTTGTCTGCTCAGTGAGACGGTTGAAGGCTGGACAACCAAAACAGCGAGCTGAAAGAAGCTAAAATGCTCCAGAAAAGGAGCAACAGAGCTGAGCGACCTCTTTGGACCCCAAATTACAAAGAGTCATTTGATCTGCTGTTATTATAAAAAATATAGATGAGAGCTGCTTTCATTTCTTACATTTTCTACCTCTTGGTGACGGTTTGCAACATATTATAACTGTACAAAGTACTGCATGTCTTACCAAAGTCTTTGTGGGAGGACATCCAGCCAATCTCCTTGATGGAGACCAGAGCCAACAAACCGGAGCCCACGAAGGAGCCAATCCCAGAGAAGAAAAAGAAGAGCCCCATGATGGCACTCTGCATGGATTTGGGGGCTGCTGAGTAGGCAAACTCCAGACCTGGAACAAGGACAGTAAACAGGCAGATATGTGTTAAACTGTTGTGAAATATTCAATGAGTGGAAAAAGTGACACCTGTTGCCAGTTCATGTCTGTGATGTGCATCAAATAAGGTAATTCCATGCACTTGGGTAAACTATCTGTCTTTTACATCTATGTAACATGATAAGGTTTGTTGACAGGGACTGTTTTCCTTTCAGTTTTTTTTTCAGGCTTCCCCTGCAGCTGCTTGACAGCTAATCTTCCATGGCGGCACTGGTCTGCGGTGTCCTCATTGGACATCTACTGCTGCTTGCTACTTGTCAAAACAGTTATTTCTGGAAAACACACATCACTCTATAATATTTACTGCTTGGAAAGAAATTAAATGGCTGAGAAAATGGGCAAGTGACCTAAGAGAGAGAGAGATGAGGGGAGTGAGGAAAAAACATCAAATGTGTCTCTTTTTTTTTGCCTCGAGATCTGTCTGCCTGCGAGCTGACATTGATAATTTCATGGCACCTCAAACATGTGATTTTTCAAATGAGGCCCTATAGCTACATCTGTCGGGAGAGATTAGGGAGCCGTGGTTAAATACGTTTGCCGTTTAAGACCTTCCTTGGAGGAGGACATTGCACAAATTAATGTGACAAACAGTTTCCTTACAGATACCTGCGCTAGTTGTGCAAAGAAAGAAGAAAAAAGAATGAGATAAGAGCATGGCAAACATAAGCTTATTACTCAGTGGAAAACATGAATGACCTTTCATGAAGTTCACAACAATACATTTGTTTTATATCCTAAGCTAACCTTTTGATAGCACCAAACTGGTCAATAGCTATGCATATCAGAGGGAATTGCAAAGGTTGGTGAGGATTCTCAGATACGGCTGTGTGCGGTAAATGGAACAGTACGGACGAAGTAACACCGTGCTGGATCCGTCTCTTGTCTGTCTGTGACAATAATAATGCAAGAAACAATCAAAGTGACGTCCACAAATATCGCCACGCGCAAACAAACAGCTTGACCTTTCTCGATCCAAAAGGCAGAATCATTTGAGAGGGGAGAGAAAATAAGAGAAAGGCCGCAAATTCAAAATGTGGAGAGGATTTTTTCCTCCCAGGGGCGTCGTTGCAGGGGTGATTTTTCTTTCTTAGAACATAATATTACCCTTTAACATTTTCAAAAGTGCAAACACATAATTAAAAATACTGTAGGGAGTCATTTTGCAAAAGTTTTTTCTCTTTTTTTTTTTTTGCATATTCTCGTTGCCTGAAAGCAGAAGACAAACTTGGGTGGTGTGCAAGCAAAGAATTACCCCGTTGTCCTACAAGACCGAGGGATTGCGGCGAGGGAAGTTCGACGGCACCGGAGGTTTTAAACAGATTTATTCAAAGAGAAGAAGGCTAAGGGGAAATATTCCTCCTAACCAGACATATGTCACAATTCTGTCAGCCAATTTTCCTTGAGGTAAGCCCTGTGGGATGGTATGGAGGGAGAGAAGAGAGTGAAGTTTATTTTAAGGATCCCTATAGCTTTGTTATGTCTGGATTTGACTTTCATAGGGACCCTGATAGTTTTGTGTGAATTCCAGTGTTTTATATATCTGTTCAAGAGCTTTATAATACCCAAGCTTATTAAACAAATTTCACTATCCATGGATTTTAAACTTAAAGATGACGAATGTGAACGCTCATCCCTATAAAAATCCTGCAGTGACTGGATCAGCCAGATAATCCATCCACTGTGGCGGGCGAAGACAAATCTGAAATATTAATGGTTCAATCTTCACTGTTGATACAGAAATAAATGTGAGCGCTGTATGGAAGAGCCTGCAACAACATGACCCGTAGTAATAGGTGAACGACTCAATCGTGGTTCGAGGTCTTAACAAAGTCCAATCACTAAGATAATGGAGGCCTGGAGGCGTGCGGACAAAAAGATATAAAGAAAGCAGGAAAACAAACTATACAGACAGAAAACAGATAAAACGCAACACAAGGCGAATTCTGTCGTGCATCGTAGAGTATATTGTGTGGGACAAAAATGGGCCACAGCTGCCACATTGCACTGTACTACATCACATTCAGTGCGTTTCTCCACAGACACAAAGTCCCCTCTTTCAATAAAGGAGAATATTGTAGCTGTTGTTTCCATTCTTGTCTCAGATTTCGCTGCTGCAATTTGATATAACATTAGAGCAATTTCTCAGTTTGTCACGTTATTGTATGACTGGTGCAATATGGCCTTACTTCCAGTAGTTTTTTTTTAATGAAATGGGTATTTTCCCCATTCAGGTCGCGGCTCACAAAAACAAACAAAAAGGAAAGAAATGAGAGCTGGCTTGCAGAGCGAGTTTTCAGCCGATACCCTGGAAGTATCAAAAAGAAGTTTTGCAGCTGTCAGTTCTGGTATGAAATGTTCTGACCTGCATTTACTCACTGCTTTTCTTAATCATCTGCAGAAAAAGAACAGGAGATTGAGTCCTTCAGGGAAAGCAAACGCAGCTAAATTTCCAGCAAAGGATTATGAGTGGCCATACATAATGACCTGCATGTGTCTTTACGATATTTCCTGGAATGAAACATCTGAGCAGCAACAGTAAGAGTCCTGAGGCTCTACTCACGTCAGTGTGAAAAGTTGTCCTATTATATAAATCCCATTCCTCGTCGCAGCCATTAAGACACAACGGTGACAGAATAATGAAGAGGGAGGGGGAGTCATTACAAAATGCAGGACTTTCAGAAAGAGTTAATTAACCAAAGACACACTCACTCCAAATGGTATCTAGTCATGCAGATAGTTTCAGTTTATCGTGCCAAGGTTTTGAGATATCTGCCTTTAGAAGTTTTGGCTGCCACCCGAATAAACCAACGGAGGTTAATCAAATTCTGAGCGAGAGATTTGTCAACCTGAAGAATCTTTTTTAATACCTGCAGTCGACTCGACGGTACGATGATGCCTCTAAAATTGGGAGATGATGTCAAGGATGTTTAAGACTCTGTTCTCTGCCTCTTTGCTCTGCGTACAAATATAACTGTCAGCATCCTCCAATGTGGCGGACTGGTAATTAAACATACCATCGTTTTCTGTGTATTCAAGTGGAATAAGTCCCCACGAACAGCTGTTCTAATCGGATAATTAAGAGTTGAACTTGCACTACAGCGTATGTCAGTACAATTTGTCATTATTATCTCTCTCTCTTTCTCTCACTATGATTACTATATGCTGGTTTTAGAGGTGTCACAAGTTGATTTAAATATTGTTTTAATTACTGGTAGCTATCTGATTATTAAACTATATGTTTACTTGTAAAGATTAGCCTTTTTTTGGTTTTATGCCCTCAGAACTGTCATTTACATTATTTGAATTTTTCTTTTAAAGGATAAACTACATGACACCAACAACACTTTTCCACACTGGTGACTTCAGGGAACCAGGATGACTCATCTCTCAGTCATGGTGTCAAGTTGAAAAGTGCAGCTGTGTTATTGTTCCTTTCTTCCACCTTCGGACACACGTTGAACGTACGCACACAGGCGACAGTGGACGGCTGTGTGGCATCGGCGATCCCGCGTTTGGTTTTGATAATTAAAGTTAGAAGCTAAGCTAAGATAATTACGACACCGCAAGCTGGTAAGTTCAAGTTCTAACACACCAGCTGACTGAACATGGAGGTGAAAAGTTTGTTATGATGTTGACTGTGTTGCCATGGCGACTATACCCTCAAGGATACATGGTATAGCATGACGTGTGCGTCTTTATCTGAAGAATGCTAATATGAGGCTGCAGTGAACACACAGTTGTCACCATCAAGTCAATTTTTAAAAGGTTACTTTATCCACATCTTATTTGTAAAAATGTCCCATTACTGAACAATGTCTTGGAGTGGTTTGGGAAAATCCGGTGAATCAATTATCGATCTGCTTCCTGGGCTATTTACTACGACCCCCAAACACATTAAGGCGGCACAGTCTGGCAATGAATCAAACAAACTGTTCAAAAAAGGGTTTACACATTAGTCTTCATTGCATTCTGCTCAGACGAATGGGCCCTACGTTATTTTTTAAAGCTAAAATCCATTCAGAGTGGCTCAGTGTGGAGGCGAATGAGTCCAGCTCAAACCAGAAGGCTCACCACTGGAGGATACTGCACTTCACTGTTAGTCTGAATCATCATGTCTACCTGACCCCGCAGTGCTGAATGAGACACGAGAGATGTCGGACAACTGTACCTGCAATGCTGGCAAAGATTTCGCTGATTCCTATCAGCACGTACTGAGGCAATTGCCACCATATGGGTAAATCTGCCGCGTAGTAGATAACGTTGCCAAGCACCTGGTCAATGGTACCATTTGACTTGACGATCTCCAGGCGCTTCGTCTCCAAGATACCTGAGAGGGCAGACACACACAGAAAATTTACATAAGAACAGTTGGCTGAGAGTAAATGCAAGAAAAAAATGGAGTACTCTCCTAAAACTCTGCACACAAAAATAAGCTTAACTCTGCAACATACATGCTAAAGTGAGAAAAATACAAACAGGGTGTATCTACAGTAGGCTTGTGTATCTTAGTCAGGATTAAAAAAACACTTATTAAAGTATCATGACACCAACAAACATCCAGAGTTCAAGGATTCAGTGACAGTCCATTAAGCATTTAGCTAGTTTTAAGGCTACCCTAAAACTTCATTAAGATCACATCTGCACGCTTCCATATTATGGCAGTTAGTAACGGATCAGTGCAGACGGTTCAATAATAAAAGCCAAGCAGTTGTCATCAACCACTGCCGCCTCTTGAAAGCTTTATTCGATAGCTATTATCATGTAACCAGCGGCTATTTCCAGATAACTCCCAGAGACAGCCTCCTATCATAACTACACTTAATGCTGCATTTGAGAGGAGTTGTAGCCTTGTAATCCGGCTATCCTATAATACCCGGCGTCCATCTCAGGCTGTGTGGCCACTGGGCTGCCCAGAGCAAGTCTCACTATAAACACACATCTTCCCCCCCCCTTCATCACACATCAGACAACCGAGTGTGATCCCTGGCAACTCTGCTCCAGCTTTTATTAATGAAAAAGAAGAGATGTCTTTGGACAGCGTGAAGCTATTGAGCTCTAACTAAAGCAGATTAGTATATAAAGTTAAAGGAATGTGATAAAACATGCTAAAAAAAAAAAAAGAAATCTCTTCAAAAGCAATGTCAGCATGGCTTTTCAGAGCTGGACTCCGTATGTGGCTGAAGTCTGCGACTGTTGGACACAAACGAAAAGGGGATCAGAAACAAGTCCACTGTCCGCCAGACAGCGAGTCTTCAGCTGTCTCTTTGCCCCGCGCGGGAGGTCCAGCCGTCCTCACGCCACTCGTGTCGGCGGGGCATGACAGAAAACCCTGTGAAATATCGCTGCACCAATGTCATCATGGCAAAAGCTCTGCACATTTCTTGCACATGGTGATGAAATTGATTCTAACTCTGAACAGCAGCGGTGCGGACGCCGAGTGGCAGGCTGACAATGTAATGTGTTAGGCTAGCGACTCTCTAGACAAAAAAAAAAACTACTACTACATTCCCAACTATCTGTCTGTCAGTCTGTGCACACAGCATGGTTTGAGCTAGTAGACAGATGCAGATAAGCTCTGAGGACACGCACAAAGCCGGCCGAGAGAAATGCGGTTCAAAACGCAACAACGGTGTAAGTCAGCTGCCAGGAGTCAAAGTGTGTGACTGAATAAATGTGAAGCGAGGCAATGCTGGGGATAAACAGCACAGAGGCTCAGCGAATAATTCTTGGGTGAATAATAGTTCAAATAAAAAGCAGATACAGTATCATTAATGCTGCAGCTCATTCTGCAAACTACATATCTGATCCAGCCGTCTGATTTGACTCCTTAAAATCCAGGTCAGAACTGTGTTGCACACTAGTTGTGCATTCACCTACTGTTCTGTGACCAATGGCCACACCGCTGCACTGTCGTAAACCCTTTCTCTCCACTGCAGGGCCTTTAAAATTACTTTCTGCAATATTCAGAATTTATTTAGCCTGAATTCAAATGCAAGGATTGCACTTTCTTTCATGAGCCAAATGGAAAAGTAAATACCTGAATGGCTTTTGAACATCTGAAATGAACATGTTGGAGCACCTTTCCGTCTTGGAATGCTCATGTCCTCTGAAAGGAAAATATTACTTTAAAGCGAAACGCATTAGACATATTAGATTTGCTTAATAGACCGTCTACTGCATCTCGCTGATTGAAAAGGATGTTTCTGATGGGTTAAGTCAGGCCTTCATAACTCTCAGACGGGAACATCCGAAGACTCCCCCTCAAACTTTCTCATCTCCTTTTCACCATGTCGTATGGAGTAAAGCACAAGGATGAGAGTTGAGTTTAGCACCGTCTCTCTCTATTGCACATCAAACATCACTGCACAGACGTCTAGCTCAGTCCTTTTACTCTACAGATCATACATTCAGTCTATAGATCAATTAAAACATTAATATGCAGCAGTAATTAGTGAGTAATTGCTATGTAAAGAGGGAGAATAGCGATGCACTGCCTCTGTCTGTGATGTTATCTCAGTCTCTGTGCTTTGTTAAGTCCCTCCGTGTGCAACTGAGCGACTCAAACAGCTGTTTTTCTCATCTAAATCTCTGAATTGAGGATTTATTTAAAAGAGTTTGTGTTTGAGAAGTCGGTTTTATTTGTTTCTGTCCACTCTGAATGACTGTTTGTGTCTGTGGAGTCTGGAGCCATAAAAAGTCTGTTTCTGGTTAAACAAAAGTTTTATCTCTGTAGGGATCCTTTCCATAATATTGCCAGACACTTAAAATCTGTGCCCGACGAAAATCAAGCACTTTTAGTGGATGTACTCTGACTTGTCCTCAAGGATTAACTACGTTCACATCTAACTCTGAAACCAATAATGGCGATTGAATACTAACACAGATGTTTTTATTATTTGTGAGGTAAGATTTCTTGTTTTTGTCACTGGAGTCTGAGAAACTGGTGCTCTATTTCTTATACATCACCTTTAATGTCTATGTCTAATGTCTATATGAAAAATGTAATTCTTCCTTTTATATTAATATCAAACCACATTCTGTTGTCAGATTAATTAATAACCTTATTAAGCAGCTGAGGAAGAAGAGAATTACCGGTCCATGAATGTGACATGACACATACAGTTTCATGTTATTCTATTCGGCTCCTGTAGCCTTGTTGCAAAGTGCAATCATGGAGCTGCTTGTGTAACATACAGATAAAGAATTGCCTTTTGGCAACAGGTAAATCATATATGATATCGTTATATGCACAAATTACATTTATGGAATTATTTACAGGAGGGTATTGACTCAAAAATCATCATTTGAAACATTTACCAGGCTGCTCGGGCTTCTAATAGATGATTTAAGGCTCTAAAAAGACTTAATCAGATCATATATCAATCCTGTCGGTGCCTAATTTATGTTCACTTTAATTCGCATGAACAAAATATTTAATAAACTCACAAAAAAAATGTAATTATCTCTCACAATTGTTGTCAAATTTGATTCAGTGCATGTTTAACAGTCAATTGGCAATCAGGTTGAAGCACACCAGTCAATATCTGAAAGGTCACTAATGACAGAACATGTTCATATTCTATATGGCAGATGTATTGTGGATCTGAGAGAGGAGAAAGGGCAGTGGTTGTGGAAAATATAATGTGCATTGATTCTCAGGAGTGTTACTGATTTGCTTTCTTTCTTCCTGCCTCCAGGCTTGTCTCTCTCAAAACATTTTAGCCTGGATGTATCAATGCAGCAGCGCCCGCTGACAGGCCTGGCTGGGACTTTATTTCCAAAATAATCCACAGGCTGGAAGTAGGACTGAGCTGCGCTGCTGCTGCTGCATGCGGATGCAGCCATTCAGGACCAAAAAGAGAAATGCCACAGCTCCCCCTGTGCTCTACAGGGCAAAAAGAAAAGAGGAAAAAAACCTCCAGGGCTTTTTTTTCCCGCTTCTCTTTTCCAGGTGGAAAGTCATGTTTTGATTCAGGAACAATTAATACATCAGTGACAGATGTTATAATTCAGAGACAATTAAAACATCTGTGACAGACCATCTGCTGAGTCACGCAAAAAACAACACAGTGAAAGCAATTTAGTCAGTCAGAAAATGATTTAGAAAAATTGTTTTTGTGCAGCATTCAGCTATCAACATGTATATTTTACTATTTTCATATGAGTACCATGTTCCAGAAGCACGTAGAAAGAAAATAATGAATGATTTAGATGTGGTAGCACTGCAGCTGCATTGCTTGTTGCCTTGTAAGTACTGATTTCATGTGACATTTACCACAAACACTAACTTTGTTGTTTCATTTCTGTTTGTCTGACCAACTCACGTGACAGCACAGAGGGGGACACGTCAGTTAGCGCTCTCACCTGCCGCCACGGCCGACCACATGACGAAGAACATCCCCACCGCGATCCTCTTCAGAGAGGAAGGCAGCAGGCCGCGGCGTTTCAGGATGGGGTCCACCACTTTGTCCTTAAGGGGAATCAGCATCAGGATGAGCACTGCGTCGAACATGGTGAAGCCAGGCGGCCGGGAAACGGAACGTCATCTGAGAGGGGCGAGATCCAGGAGAGAAAGATGAGGTGAAACTGTGCAGAAAAGCAGCAAAGCATGACAACTACGGAGAATGTCAGTGCATTCCAACACAGTTCACCCAGCGTCTGTGTGCATGTGTGTCTACTTTCAGCTTGATATTGCTTTGGCACCCCCAGGTGGTCAAAAGCAAACATAATGAAATGAAAAAATATTCATGCAAATCACAGAAGAGAAAGCAGAGATTCAAATCAATAAATTGGGATGTGAGTAGTAGAATTATGGTTGTTGATGTTAGTAGTCGCATTGTGTTTTTACATGCTTATATACTAAATATGTAGGAGGCAGACAAAACAAAGAGTACTCAAAGACTAAAATTAAAGTTTTAGCACAATCAAAATCTATTGCTATTCATTAAATATATTGCCATAAAGTTTAACCTATGAAAGGAATAATTACACTGTGCAAACACAGTGGAAGACATATCAATCAAAGAGGAAATCCATTGTGAGCAAACAAAGTGTCTACAAGTTAAGGCAATATCTCATTGAATGAGCAATGAAAGGCTGCAAACTGCTGGAGACGTTCTTTGCAATTCAAATTCCGAGTGCCATCTGAGCTCCTGATGTGTCTCCGGTTTAACACTTCTGATAGCATCATTTATTCTCAAATTGAATTTCCATTTCTCAGAGTCACCGCTGGCAATCCATACGCAGCTCCTTGGAGAGTGTTTTCCTCCCTTGTTTGCGCATTATCATATTCAAAATGATGGAAAGTGCAAAGTGAGACTTTGCCAAGGAAAGCCTGGTATGAATGGCAGAGATGGCTCAGCAGGTCCAAGTCTGCATGATGTTCTGCTTCTTGTACTTCCTGAAATGGACTTTCTGGAATACTGGCATTAAAATATACTCAAATAAAAACACTCTTATAAACACTTGCTTCCATATTTCACTAGTGAAGTGAAAGACACAAAAGGTTTGTTTCTCTCAATTACTGCACACAAGTGTGTTAAAATCCACGATAGTGCACACTCCTTCGCGAGATAATCCATCCACCTGACAGGTGTGGCGTATCTAGATGCTGATTAAACAGCATGATTATGACACAGGTGTGGGGGCCAGAGTGGGGTGGGTCATGACTGTGCCCGACTGTGGGGAAAAAAACAACACGTTATCTGTAGCCGTGTGACAAATAGAGATAGTTCTGTGTGTAACGAGATAAAACGTGGATTTGTGAAGAAAAACTAAAAAGATCAATAAACCTTTTGTGTCTTAAGATACTTTACTTCATGAAGATTTATAGAGTTTATATTTATGTTAAATAGATGTTCAAATTAAGGAGTGTGAGAACGTGAGAAAATAATTTCTTCTCTGCTTAAAATGTGTTATTTTTTTAAACGGAGCGTTAATTGTGTTGCATCTCAAGTTAAAGACGCTGAGAAGAGCTTCTCTAGATGCATCACAGGGTTAAATAAAGACAAATTAAAATGCAATTCATATTATAATGAATGCAAAAACATTTACTGTCTATTCACGGAGACATAAAATACCTGCCGCTCCAACAGAGTGGTAATCTCTGTACCTAATCTTATTATATCCAATTACAACACATTCGCTCCTGCCTCCCTTCGCCACTTAGTACCGTTAGTATGGGCGCCGTTTCATTCAAGACGCAGTATTTGTTCATCTCAGTCATTGAAATGTGTCAGGTGAGGTGAGGGAGCAATTCACAGAGGCATCTAATCTCACTTCCCTTTTGATGTTGAGAAGCGTCAAGGCTGGTAGCAGAAAAGGCTTAGTTCTGTTTCTTTAAAAGATACTAAACAGTATGTGAAGAGAAGACCAAACAGTACAGTCGTGAAAGCACAGTTAAACACGGAGGAATATGAGTAAACAAAACTGTCAGGCAGCTTTGCGGAGTCACAGGGTTCAGTGCGTGTTATTGTTGAACGTAATGATGTACACTGTATGGAAGCCATTTGTGCAACACTGGGTTAGACTGTGTGGTTTGCAGGGAAAGGTTTCACTTCACATTTCCATTAAGTCAGCCAGTGCACTTTTTTTGGTCACTTTAAAAAAAAAAGAAGAACACACATACTGTACTTTCTTTACTTCCTAGTCTATCGCTCTTAAACCTTGTTGACTTTTGACAAGTCTTTCATTTCTGTCAGACAAAAGCAACAGCAGGCAGGAAGAAGAATGAGTTGTAGGTGCTTCTGTGGAGGTACAACCGCAGCCAGGTTGCTAATCTGCGAGGTATTAGTCTGTGAAGTCAAGTCCCGACTTAATCCCAAAGGCATTAACAACCTTTGCTACTGCCTCCAGCTGTTGCCCACCGATGTGTGTCAGTGACCTACTGACTCCTTTAGTTTCAGCAGTGAAATCTAGTTCAGTGGAGGCAGGTTGGAGCTGCAAACTAATGTGTTTAACCTCAATGGAAGTAACCAGAGGTTGGTTGTGAAACACTAATCACAATGTCTAGACAACCCTCCATGTTTTTAATAATTTAACAAGAAACAGGAACTTCGCTGAGTGTTTTTTTTTTTTTTTAACTTTAGTTTACCTGGTGGAAGCCGGCAGTGTTGTTCGGGGGACTACCAGGAATCTTCAGATGGAGGCTCTGCAGGATGTAGGTTGTCTGCATCTGCAACACAATAAAGGAGATTACAGCCTCAGCGTGAAGTGATTCTCCACTTTATGATTACCGGGATGTCTGGCACAAAAACCATCCTTCTTCAATATTGAAACAGGAAAATAATCTTCCCTGTTATTAACACACGCATATCTGCATCCAAGAAAAGATAATATTGCCATATTAAATTCTGATTTTTCATTTTACGTGACTACTCACGGCTCATGCATTTGGATTCGGCTAAAAATGGGTTGATGTTACCTGGAAGTACACGGTCCAGTACGGGATGAGGGCGAGGAAAACGGGGAGGACTTTCACCAGAGATTTAACCTCGTCTACTTTCTCTTCTGGAAATTTTCCTCCGTAGGTCACTTTGGCACTGTCTAGTAGTGTTGGTTTGTTGCTTCATGGGAGTAAAGAAAAAGATAAAAATGACCTTTAAAGTACTTAAAAACTAGACTGTGATTGATAAAACTATAAATAAATATAGAATACTAAACTCTTGATGTGTGAGACTGGAGCATCCTTTCTCGTGATCATCTCACCCTAAATAAGAGCACTTCTAGATATAGAAAAAGAACTTTATTCTAAAGCCTATAATCCTCATCTCTGGAGAAAATGTCTTAATAAGAAATTCTCGAAAGGCTGCTGGATTGGCCAAGTTAAAATATTCAATGTCAGGTTTTTGAACCAATTGTGCTACTTTGGTTCAAAGTCGAGTAACAGCACTTCAGAATAAGTTTTCACCACAGGGAATGAAGATGAATGCCTGGACCAGTGGGGGGAAAAAGAATTATACAGGGCGGGATCAGAGGAGGCTTTAACATAAAGGTCTACCAACAACACCTAGCTGTGTTATTCCACTGAATATCAGAGTCACCATCCCACTGAACTTTGCCATGAACTAAAATACTCCTCTCACTGCTGGAAAGTGCCTTCCCATTGAGATTAATGAACACTCTGCTACTCCACAGTCACTCTGAGCGTGCTGTTTGTCATTTAGGGAATGACTATACCACCTTTATTGCCTGACAATACAGTTTTATGCCATGTTCTCACCCCCCGTCCCGTCACTTCATAAAAATGCCTGACACACAAAGTTGACATGTCACTCTCACCGGATTAAGTTAGTCTCCTTTGGTTTCTGGGAGCAGCAGGCGAAACCCAGGATCCTGAACATATCTGTGAAGGCGCTGCCATCGGCAGGCTTATTGATGAAGACGGTGCGGCCCAGGATAAAGACCAGGAAGGAGACCCCGAGGCACACGGTGGGAATGATGTAGCCGAGCTCAAAGCTGTAGTTCTGCTGGATGTAGGCGACAAATCCAAGAGACATGATGGCTCCTAAGTTGATGCACCAGTAGAACCAGTTGAAGAATCTGCGGGTGGCCTCGGGCCCTCTATCTTTGACCTAAGATCACATGATAGCCACAAATCAGATCATCGCAGGCTTGTACAACATACAGGAAGCAACAATTAAAGATAAGACACTGAACTCTGTGTGTCATACAAGTTTGACTGTCAACTAGCAACATCTGTCATCTAGAAAAGAAGTGTGCACTTTGATATCTACGTTTTTAAAGTCACGGTCATGGTACAAAGACATGACAAGCAAAGATTCAAGGTACTGAATAGTTGCATTTTCATTAAATTTAGAGAAGTGAGCTGCCATTTTTGAATATGTTTGCACTGCTCTAGTCAGGAGCTGTTACCACATCCTGACACCCATCCTTAAAAGTCACGTGGGGGGAAAATAAAGTCCATAAAGATGCAATCTTATGCATTTAAAGCAGCAGCTGCCCTGCCCAAAGGAACAAAATGTGTCACTTAGACCAGCCCGAAATACCGAGACAGAAAAGAGGAACAACGATTACAAGCTGAAACAGACGCAGAAATAATGTGGCATTTCTTTCAAGACATTACATTCTTCATAGATTATTTTATATATCATCATACAGAAAGTCTATAACTATATGAAGCTGAAAAAGTGGAAGTAAACAAGCAAAATAGAAAAGCAACTTTTGCTTTACTATTCATCTGCTCACTGTTGCTCTGGGCATTCGTACAGAATTTTCTATGAGCTTCCACCATTAGCTTACCAAAACAGTAATAAATTCAGTTAAATATCTATGTAATCATAATAATATTATTCTCATAATGGCAATGATCCATTCCACATAAAGTTATCCCAGTGGAGGATAAGATTTTATCAATGCATGATGAAGTGGATATTTCTTTTATATGTGAGCACAAAGGATGCAGTGGTAGAGCTACAATTAACTACTGTGGAGATAATGTCACGGCATTCACGGGCCGATGCTGAGCATAAATCTTTCCGGGGTTTCCTCTCTGCAGCTGTGCAGCCGAGTTAGAAAATGATTCATCACGCTTAAACTGACCACCTGATTGCCACGTGTTACCAAGAAGTGCATTATAAGACATTTTAAAATATAGAGATTGGTACTTTCGGAGCGCCTCGTCTACATTTAGTCTTGACACATGATCAATCAAACTAAGTGGCTGTGTTCCCTCCAGACTTCCATCACGTCAGGACGAGACAAACATTTAATTTACTGTCTTGTTTTAGTGTTGACCCTCCATCAAATGCAAAATGTGATGAGTAAATATTAGAATGGCCAAAAGCTGACAGACGTCACATCTGCAGTGACTCTTAAAAAGGACAAAAATACAGTTTCCTGCCGCATTTCATGTCCCAACTTTAAGATCTATTAACTTCCTACACACCTTCATCAGCAGCACCGGCAAAACTCTAACTTTATGATTACTGTGATCAGGTTCCACGTTCATTTAAAAACTAAAAAAACAACTCAACACTGACGATGGCAATTTTCACGTTGCAATAAGGTGCAATTACTTCTTCGACAGAAATCAAGCTGCATGTTCCAGGCAATCTTAAACTCTACTCAAACCAGGAACATTTCAAGTATTAACAGCCACCACTGCCACTTAATTAGGACTTTCAGCTGGATGAGAATTAGCCTAAAGATTGTGCCGTTGAGTGACGCGGTTCACATTAGATGTTCCCGACTCACAAATAAGTATTTTAGCCAGGTTTTATAATTGTTTCTCGCTTGAAATCAGTGTGGCTGAAGCTGATTTATTCCCTATATTGACGTTTTTCTGTTGTGTGCTGCCATTTCTCTTTCGTTTCCCTCCAACGTATGGATTTTGCTTGCTGTTGTGCATTGTGCATGTTTGTAATTGATCAAGGGGAACATTGGCAGAAACGTGAAAATCTTGTAATGAGCGTAGCAGGCTCAAGTACTAATCGTATTTGACCCACTGGTCTCCTTTGAGAAGTTTTGCCCACTTCTGGTTGGATTATGTTGAAAAACAATGAGTCCATTGATGAGCTTTCCCCCTTTTCAGGACCGCTTCTGACATTATATCATCACCAAACAGATGTGTTGTGTTTCAGTTTTTATCAGCAGTAAAGTATCAGTCAAGTCATTGTTCTACATGCGTGTTTGTGCTTAAGTATGAGCGAGAAGAAGACTGGCCGTGGTGTTCAAAAGTATGCATGTCTAAGTGGTGCAGCAAAAATACAATCACATGTCTGGCCTCCATGTTGTCACACTGCATACTCAATCTTATACAGGAAAAAAGTGATGATGGAAATAGACTCCATGTTTCCTCCTCATAACATTCTTTATCTAAGATCTGAAAGTGTTCAATACTCTACCTGGTCTGCCCCAAAGGGAGTGATGTTGGACTTCACGGTACCCACACCTACTGCAATTAGAAAAAGTCCACTGTAGACTACTGGGCCACAGTATGGGGCACGAATGGGGCACGTTACATTGCTCGGTGTTGTACTGTTTGTACACTCTGCAGGCTGCACAGGAAACGCCACCTCTTCTCCACATAATTCTATCCTGGTGTCTTCGTTAGATATGAAAGGGAAAAACAGCATGCCCATAATATACAAGATCAAACTGAAAGCAATCGTCCAGAATTTCCCGAGGTAAGCGTCCGCCAGCCAGCCTCCAAATGGTGAAATCAGGTAGGTAACTCCCATGAACATCAGAGGCGCCTGGCTGGCCTGGGTGCCCTCCCAATAAAAAGGGCTACCATTGAGAAAGAGCACAAGGTTGGATGTGAGGCCGTAGAACGCAATCCTCTCCAATGACTCGGCCAGCAGGATGGCTGCACATGCCAGCCTCCTTCCCTGGAAAACTGATGGAGGTGGTGGAGGTCTGCTCCCAGCATCTGAGTCCAAAAGAGGGGTGCTCTCACTGGCATCCCTGTTGTTGTACGCCATTCTCACGCTGTTTAACGGCTAGTGAGCTCAAATCTGCGCAGAAAACAACAATTAAACAGGTTATTTTAAGGCTGTCATCACAGTTTAGAGTGAGCAAACAGCTAGCTAGAGCTCCCTTACTTCTCATATGTAACACAGGCACTCAGAGGCTAGCTTTAGCTCAACGGTAGCTCGGTAAGAGTTATAGCTTTTACGTTACCTTCAACTACAAGTGTTCCTCACTTATCTCCGTCAGCGTAGGTCATGTTTACAGCCTGAATGTTCACTTTGTGCCGTCTTTAATCAACACTTCGTCAAAGGAGAACTGGAAGTCAACAAACAACTGTGTCACAGTACTATCGCGTGACACGCACAGCTCGGTTACCCAACTGTCACTCTTGCGTTGCTGTGGAGACGATCTACAAATGACATGCGCAGTAAAAAAGAGCGGGAGCAGCCTTATCCGCGTTGTTTGGAAGTCTGCTGAGTTTGCGCAGACGTGCCACCGAGAGAAGGAGGCGGTAGCGCGGATGTTGTTTTGTTTTTGTTTTGTTTCCCGTCACCCGTTAAATCTACTATTGACACACCTGTTCAGCACACAGGTGTATGCGAGAAGTCGGTGTTTGTGTTTCGGTGACTGGATTTTAAATAACAGAACACTGTATGTGTCTGTGTACTATATGTGCTACCGTCATGTGTTTCCATGGGGGCATATTAGCAGGCGGACTTGTAGTAAACATGTCCAGCGTGTGTGCACTGACAGCTAACGGAGCTAGCCTCTTTTTTAGCTTTGGCCCTACGTGGTGCAACTTCCAGGTATGAGTTCAGGAAATGTGATCGGAGTCGGTTAGCGAGCCTAAAACTCCGCAGCACAGAGGCTCCGCTCGCTGCATTATTCATTCACCCTTTCACACATGTTTACATGAGAAGCAGTTAGCTCGTCAAAGCAATGAAATTACTCTTTCTTGCCTGTCTCAGCCCCAGCACTGGGAACAACACCACAGCTGAGAGGATAAGGTAATCTGCGTTGTTGTTAAGCTGTTAGCTGCTACAGGTGTTGCTAATTACTGGTGGTTAGGCGCCGAAGTTAACTTTTAACCCAGAACAAAGCTGCTGGCTGTCAAAGCGCCTACTGTGCTGCACAATGGCTTTAATGAATCAGCTGTAGCAGGGCTCTTTTAAACAGGAAGCAAACGTTTCACGATAAAAGGCTTTAAAAATAAAGTTAAGTTTAATCTTTGCTGTCGTCCACCCAGAGTTATGTTTCTCTTATTTTACTCTGCATGTCTGTAATATTACTCTGTAACTCTGTGCAAGAACCTTTAAATCTGTGCAGTGCCTGCTCATTATGATTTATTTTATCCACTCCTTACATGTAGTCTGAGATAGATAGATAGATAGATAGATAGATAGATAGAACACAGAATAGGACAAAAAAACTATTCCTTCACCTGCACCATTGCTCTGTCATCAGTCGTTTACCCAGTCCACAAATGTCCATAGATAGATACTCATGTCCATATACATATATATGTATATATTTTTAAAGTATATAGTTATTTTTTCTGTTGCACCTACCCGTCATGTCCCTTGTCTTTTAAACTGTACTTGTCTATACCTGTATGTACAATTGAGAGCAAAGTGAAGTGAATGTGTGCACACACCTGGCCAACAAAGCGATTCTGATTCTGATTTTAGGTCCCACATTGAATCAGCAGGACACACCTGTGAGCTCAGAGATGCAACACAGTTTGAGTCTCCTGCTGAGGTGGCAAGCCTAGTGTCTGAAACTCCTCCGTTTGAGGGTGCAGTGGCCATTCATCTGTTCAGAGCAGGCAGACTTCTCTTGGGTAACCGTCCATGTTGTTGATGTGATTCCTTTACTTATCTTTCAACATTTACACTCACTGCTACCTGTCCCACAGATTTAGGACTTTTGTGTTTTTAACTTTTACACCCAGACATCCACGTCCCCTTTGGCGTTATCTTTGGCGGAACAGACATAAATGAAGATGTGAAAGTTGAGCAGAAGCGTGTGGTTATGGAGCAGGTGCTACTGAAAGCCAGGTGATGTTGCTGCACACCGCTGTTTTTAACCCATTTCAAGCCACATAACTGCAAACTGACTACATGAAGCTTAATCCTTAAATTGAACACATCACAGGGAGTTTTAAACTTTTAAAAATATAATAATGAAAACAATCAGTAGCCTGAGTCAATAGACTTACCTTAAGAGGCTGTTTGTCATTACCAGATATGCTCGTAATGTATCACCGCATGTTTCACTTCCTTTCATAGTGTTTTGATGCAGATGACACCCTCCTGAAGTGCGAACAGAAAGTAAATGTGACCATTTACACCTCATAACTTGAAATTGTTCACATGAAATCAAGACAACCTTTAATTTATGGTGTGATTTTCACTTCTGGACACACTAATAATGAAACTTTTATAGCCTCATAAGCTCAATATCACTGTCATGTGGAAGCCAGTGGAAATAAATATATTTTGCATATGTGACCTATGTAAATAAAGGGAGAGCAGTGATCCTCTTACTATAGTTAGAGATATTACTTTAGTGATTCAAGATGTGAAATTGTTGCAAAGCATTTGGATCATATTGACTGATTCAATGATGTATCTATGTGCCTGGAGTACTTACACAGGCTGAGCACATACAAGCCAGCCCCGACCTGTGTAGGTTGTGTGTTCACACCTCCCCTAGTTTAACACAGATAAGTCAGCGTGCACACGTATTTATCAGTGTCTTGTCCCGTGCCCTGGCGACACACACAGAGGTGTCTCTGTTATCGTTGTATTGAAAATAGTTAGTAGGGCATCCATCTTGTAAATCTAAGGGGATAATTGCCTTCTGGGGGTTCTGGGGAGATCCAAGTCTCTCATGGCTTCAAACATCTGAATCCACGCACCTCCCACTGTGGTGCCTTCACACACACACAACCCTTGATCAAGAAATTCAGTCACCACTCTGAGCCCGCTGGCCCATTTAATAATGCACGCTCACACACGCACAAATTAATATCTCCCCACTGTTTTTTGCTCTACATTTTCTTTGTTTTCCTCTTTGTGTTCTCGGTGTATTCATCCTTAAATCCTTCTGCCTTCGAACCACAAGCGGTTTTTCTGCTCTCACGTATTCCGTCTCAGCCTGGAGACTTTTTTGTTTTGCTGTTGTTACTCCTGCCTTTCCCCTCTATTGTTGTCAAAATTGTCATTGCTTGAAAAAGGCTAAAACTTGCTGTCAGCAATGAATATTCATCTTACCGAAATGGCTTTCACAAGGGTGATAATAAAGTGTTTTCTTTTTTTTTTATCAGGTTTGCAGTTGCATTTACTGACAGAATGAAAGAAGAGGCAGAGTTATTTCTGGTATGATTATATTCTTTTGTATTTTAATGGACCAGCTGCAGTCGTTTTTATCTCATACACACTGATGACTTGACTCGGTGCTTGCATGTGCAGGTCTGTGTCTAAGGTTTCTTACCAGTTGTACTCATTTAAGTTTTACTAGAAACTTTGTGTATGAGCTAATTGATGCTTGATCGACACTTTTCTGACTACCTGCTATTCAGCAACCCCCACCCCGGACATAAAGTTGACTGTCAGAAGTTATACTTGAACACACAGCATAAAATATTGACCCACGTTCAAAGCTACTGTGAGAAATCCAAAAGTTTTTGTTCATATTTAACAACACCTCAAGAGACAGCACCAGCGTGACAGCTCCAATAAATAAAACAGAAGGGCTTTTACTATACAAACACAATATCCTGCCCTGTCCCGTAATAGTTTGGCATTAAAACAATATTACCGTGTTTTATTCTCAGATTAGATTGCAGCCGCAGGCCGCAGATTGAGGCGAGTGCCATGCTTTATCTCTGCCATTTAGTGCTGACAGCAGGCAGACAGAACAGGCACTGAGAGGCATCGCCACACTTTTTATTGTGACAGAAAACACACATAGGGGATGGATCTAGCGCGATAGCATCCAGTCAATTTCCTCTCCATCCCTTCTGATTTATTTTGTAGCATCCCCTATTATCTTTGCAACTGCTTCCCTAACTGTCTTTTGTTTTAAGTTTGGATTAGATGTTCGGAAGACAAAGAGCATTAATTGACTGTTTCTCTTTTTGTCCAAAGAGAAAGAAGCACAGTTAGTAATAATTAAATATAATAGCAGACACTACAAATGACTGATTAATTTAAAATACTTATGTATTTATGTCCTGTTTCTCTCTCTCTCTCTCTCTGAAGCTGTCCCAGAGCAGTAAAATCTATGTCCAGCCCCAAGGTAAGCTCTGCAGGATGAATATCCTCGCCTGATTCTGTGCATCCCTGACTCGCCATTGAAGTGTTGCATTAATCAGCTTTGACATTTTTCCCTCCATTATCATGCCGTCTGCAGTACAGAGTCGTATTTGCTCTTGCCATTGGCCACGGTTCCATGTAGGACAGCCCAAATCACTCTTCCATGTTGTTTCCCACCAGTAGCTGTGTTTGGCAAATAGTGTCCCTTCAGAGATTAGAGGAGAGCCCTTGGCTCGCTGCATGGCTGAGCCTGGACCAGGGAGAGCTTCTTTTTTTTATCATTATGCTTGTCACCAGATAGTGATCATGCTGAAGTGCTTTGAAACATTTTTAAAACACTTTAATTCACATACAGCTCAGATTAATTTCATGCAAACGCTAAATGTGTGCCTCTAATGTGAATAAAGGTTGTGAAGGATAGAGGACGACAGTGATGTTTTTCATTTTGGGTGCATCACAAAGACAAAAGACGCCTCTGAATGTATTTATCTATTTATCAGACCATGTTGGCCGTTTGCTGCATAATGGATTTCAGTGTTGATGTGCAGTAAAAGCTTTACCGAGGACACTGTGTCTGTGTTTATTTTAAAGGCATCCAGACGGAAGTGGCTGAGAAATTCTGCTGGACTGAATTCTTGAGGAGCTCAGGTACTGTTCAGCTTCAGTTGGTTTTAATTCCAGCTATAATGTGAGACTCGATAATCCATAGAGCTCACTGTGGACAGTTTTCAGGTTTGTTTATTTCTTCTTTTTTTCGGCTGCAGTAGAAAATATTTTCGTCCTGAGGGAGGTCTGTGGATCGTCCAGAGCGAGCAAAATATTATAATTTTAGCTGCTGTTAAGCCCGCCATCATAATTATGTTAACGACTTATCGAGGTCAGCAAAACTGGCGTTTGTTTGGTGTCACCAATTTTTTTAGCCAACATGATGCGAGAAGAAACAGCGAGGTTTCTCCTCCGTAATTATAACACTTGGGCGCAGAGCCAAAGATGAATCAACAGAAAAAGAAATACACTGTTTGAGACATGTTTTGCTGTCTTCTCATCGTCTGCTCTCTGATACCGTGTCCAGGTCTCAGGCTGCTCCTGCACACACACACACACACACACACACACACACACACAGTGATAGCAAACCAGGTGAAGTGAAGATAACATGTTACTCGAGGCTAATAGGTGTTTTTCTGGTCAAATTTTCCAGCCAGTTGACGAGTTTAGAAAAAAAGTCCAAATGGACTCTGAGAAGAGCACTCCAGTGTCAAAAGGGAAAAAGTAGCAATACCCCCTATTGTCTGTTAAAGAATGGCCGATGCTCGTATCCGTGTATTTATTCAAGTGGAAACAGAGCCAAAAGCCAGAGAGTCCATTTTATTCATTGTTTTAGTTGTGAGGTTTATTTTAGTTACATTATATTAATTTAATGTCTTCATATTTAAAAGTTCATTGCTCTTTGAAAGGGTGCACCTGCAATGTCGTGCTAATAAATTATCCTTATATCAATGGCATAAAAGGGTCTTAAAATAACAATTATATCGTTTATTGCAGTTATTCCTGGACAGTGTGTACAGGACTGAACAGCTTGTTATTGACAAGCAGGTCTACACACACATACAACATAAGTGTGTGCTCATCCACAGAAGCTCAACGGTACAGGATTCAGTGCTCGGTGCAATAAAACGTAAAATGTATTTTTATTGTTGTCGTTTGACCATCTGCAGCACACACAGTGTGTGCCTCATATTTGTGTTACTGTACATATAAACCCTCTCCCATATTCTAGACTGTTCTCCTATTCCACAATTAGTCAGAGTGCAGTGCAGCGGAGCCACCACTGGGAGCACAACAGGGAATACATTCATACACTACCCCCAACCTGAATAAATAAATACATTTACTCTGTGTTATGTTAGACGCATAAGTGTGGTGGTCGGGGAGTTAGTAGAGGAACTTCCCTCATCCACCCTGTTCCCTTCTCTCTTCAGTCTTCCAAGTCCCATTTGAATACCTCAGTAAATATGCACTCCAAGAATCCCCTCCACAAACAGCATGGACTTTAAATTGGACATTGCAAGATGATGTCCATCTCAGGTACATTAGTGCTCATAGAGAGTGCCGTTGAGTACAGAGAGGAGCAATTGATTAATAGCTCCCCGGCCCAGAGTCATTTGTCACCACGCTTCACAGCTGGTGCAAGTAATACTAATTGCCCACAGTCACTTCTCCATTTGTTATACTTGAAACAGGAGTCACTACTATTGTGCATTTCCTCAGACATGATGGAAACAGTGTAATCTGACCTGTAGTTGGTCTAGATGTGGATTAGTCAGCGTTATCACCACAGTGCTTTCACAAGACAAACACAGGCACACACTCGCTTACTCGTGTTTATATGCACTCAAACTGCACATTTTAGAGGAGCCTTTGTGACCAGTCCAAGAGTCCAAGAGTTCAAAGGGGCAGAACATTTCCAGTAAATTTCTGGAGCTGGGGAATATTGGAAATATACTCCAAAAACAACTCCATGGGAATTATAGAATTTTTGAGCAGACATCCAGGCAAAATAATACAAAAAAAAAATATTTTATTGAACAGTATATATCTAAAAGTAGTCCAGGGTTCTTGAAATCATCTGTGCATGTGATGGAGGAATGCACAGTGCATGTGGACTCTGCAGTTCTGCAGTACGCAGTGTGCTATGGGCACGTGATAGCAGATATTCGAGTGTAGTTGCTTACTCCTGTTTATTCCCATAAATTCCCATGGAAAGCTTCCAACTTTGTACATTCCCTTAATTTTGCAACCCCATCCGAGACACACCTGTGTGCCATAGCCTTGCTGTTTAATCAGCATCTTGATATGCCACACCTGTCAGCTGGATGGATTATCTCTGCAAACGAGCGCTCACACACAGGAAGCGTGTGCATAGAAGTCTCAGTCACCAAAGTGTTACTTAGAAATTTTTGTGGAGTGTAAATAAATCATAACTAAATAGAAAAATCTAGAGCGTAAGTTTTTCGGTGGCTGGTGTGTGTGTGGAGGGATAAATGTATTCTGTGTGGCCCAGTGCTGCAGTGGCACAAAACACCTCCACCTGTGAACATAAAAGAGGCAAAGCAACCCTCCTACCTGACTGAAGATGCATGACTATGCTGTGTGTGTGCCTGTGTTATGCAGCCTCCCAAGGTCCATGAGAGCTGCTCAGTGTGTGTTGTTTGTGGGCCCCTGCTGTGTGGTGCTTGTGCGCTGGGGTTACAGGGATACATGAAGAACGGCGCATTACAGTGAGCTGCGACGCTTCTGGATCTCTGACGGATGAGGGGGAAACAAGAAGAAGGGAGTCTCTTGTTACCTCCATGTACTTGCTTTTCAAAGAATATTGTGATTCTTGTGTGTGATTATGTGTAAAATATTAATTAAAAGGGGAAGAGGTGAGTTGAGGGAAGGTTAGATGTCAAGAGCGGAGCTTGTTTTCATGTTACAGTGCGGGAACGTGATCAGGGAGCAGTGCGGGTCATGTCATGGTTGACATTGGCTTCATGTTTCTTGGTTGTTTATGTTACCGTGATGAGTTTTCCACGTTGACACATGAAAAATAGATCACTGACATATCAAAAAAATACAATTTGTTTTTCCTGCTAACGATATTTCAAATGATTATTTATTTTGGCTTATGCCCAGAGTTTTAGGTCGCAGGCACAATTACTTACACTCAGTCCCTGTGATCTGTATTGATTGCCCATGTCTGTTATTTAAACAAGTGTCAGGCCCAGATTATATATAAGATTTTATGTAATGTTTAATTCATTTTGGCTGACCATAACGCTGCTCTCACATCTGATATCTGGCAGTCCTGAGGTGGAGAGAAGGAAACTAGCCAAAGCTCTTCCGCCTTCTCAGATTTGTGACGAGCACCCACCCACAATTTTCTCTCTTTGGACTTCGTTGGCTCTGTTTCAATATGAAACTTTCAACGTTGAATATTTGGACGTCATTTTTGATATCTCTGAATCTGATAAAATGACCTTAAAGATATGTATTGTGAGACATTTTGAGACGCTACAGGTGAGATTATGAAGAGTTGATTATTTACATCAAGACGATTCTTTATTACAAGTTTAGTAAAATTGTATGTTTGAATATGCAAATTAAGCTTTATCTAATGCAAACACCTAAATGTGGATTTCAGGCATTTTCTTTGGACTAGTCTGAAAGAAGACATGAAACCACACGGCTCAAAGTCTCAAGTCTTTTACCTGTAGTGTCTTGCCGTAGAATGGTCGATTATCAAACCTCTTTCAAACTGAGACATTTAAGCTAATTATCTAAACACTCGTGCTGTCATGGATTTGTCCACTTCCTGCAGTATCTGTCACCGTGTGCCACTCAGCAGATTCAGAGGAGCTGTTCAGATACCTGTGTGTTCCCACACCCCAGTGTGTGTGCACACACACACATCCTGATTAAAGCTGGGGATTGTTCGGGACGCCCTTCTGAAATCAAAGGCGAACAAACAAAAAAATGTGCTTTGCATAGAAGTCACAGAACTGCAAAGAGAGAGGAAGAAAGGATTGCTGCTGGCACAACACATGATTTATACAATTTGTTTTTCTCCCCCGAGGAAAGATGAATAGTTTTTATATATATATATATATATATAATATTAACATTTGAATTTCTTGCTCATTTTGACAGCTGTGTGCTCTGGTGTGATTCCAGCTACCCTCCATTATTTTCCTGCATCTTGTTCCGAGGTAGTGACATGTTTGTTTCCCCCTTTTTGCTGATGTGCTTTCTCATCCTGCGAATCAATGCGAGGAAGTTCGATACATCCCCGCGGATGAAGAGCTTTTTTTGACAATCGGCTCCTAGGATCAGGGTCAATGCCCGCACTCCACGCTGTCATTTTAAGATGCTCTTTAATAGCATTAAAAGAGCTGCCTCAGCCTCCTGATCTGGACTTATCTGGCAGCAGGGGATTTCATTCGACTGTCACTGTGCTTTAAGCACGTGCTCGTGTCTGTCTGCCGTATTATTTGGTGGTTAAATGGTTTGTTTGTCACAGGCTACTATTTTATTGTGAGCTTTTATTTCTTGCCTTACTTTAAAAACACTGCTTCACCAGTAAAACCATTGCCAGCAGTTCTGATTTATCCTTTTGGGTCATTGTCAAGGATTAAAGGTCAAGGATTAAAAATGTATTTTCTAACACTTGGAACGGTCAAATTTGAAAATATTAATACATCTGCCCGTTTTGGTGCAGATTACTATGTATCTTTTTCTATTCAGCCAACAGACTTTGACCTTAAAATGTTGCCTTTGCTTTCTCAGACGTTGTAAAGAGCTGAGCGTAATGGCTTTAAAACTGATGTAACGTCTAAATGTTCTCTTCACATGAGGTTTATATTCCACTTGGCAATCCATCCAACTGCCTAATAGATCGCCAGGAAAGCAGGTCAGAATCCTTCACTTATCCAGTGAAATATCTCAAAATCTATGTTCACGTATTGGCACAAAACTCTGCACTGCAGACATTCATGGTTCCCAGATGATGCATCTTAATGACTTTGATGATGCCTTAACTTTTCCTTACCACCCTGAGGTTAAATGTCTTGATAACTTTTCCAATAAGATGTGATACATACGTTCATGCCCCCCTCAGGATGAATTCTAATAATTGTTTGATCCCTCGGCCCAAAAAGGAGAGCTCGGGTTATTTAAAGTGAGGTTATATGAGGTACTTATCCGCAGTCGGTGCATTACCTACAGTAGAGAGTGTTCAGGAGGACCAGGACAGAAGCTCTGCAACAAAATGTATTTTAGCCACCTAAAAAGTCAAACTTGTGAAAATGAATCTCACCATTAGTACATTAGTACATCATATTTTAATTTTCACTGCTCTACGTTGCCATCGGATGACTCTTTCCAACAGGAAACTGAAGCAGCTATATCGCCATCTCCAAAGCCACCAGGCGGGAGCTGCTGGTGTACAACAGCAAATATTAGCTGTGAACTAACATGATAAAACACCAAAGTCACACAACACAAACAAACTTACCGATCAAGGCAGCGGTGAACCAGCAACTTCGCTTCAGTTTCCAAAATAAAAATAAAACAGGTTTGTTGCTGCCCTCGATCCACAGCAGCACGTTGCTTAGCTTCTCCAAACTGCCGTCTACTGTAAGTAACACGCTGACTTTTGGAGTACCTCATATAACCCCACTTGAAATAACACAAACTATCCCTTTAATAAAAGATCCTTGATTATGTGTTTGTGGGTTGAGTGTGAGTTTTGTGTCTAATCTCTGGGTTGATCCTGAAATCTGGGAAAAGAGCCAATTTAATGGCACTGCCTCGCAATTAAAGCGAGGTTCTCGAAATGTTTGATGTCGTTAGCTCGGCGCAGGGTTGGCTAATTTTAATCCAGCGCCATTCACTGAATAAACTGTCACTCGAACACTCCTCCTCTGTAGTTGTGATGCCATATTACACACTGATTAGGCTACAACCTTCCACTGTTTTCAGCAGACTGTTTCCCTGCTGAGTGTTGCCGCCGTGATCAGAGAATTGTGCAAGCACATTAGTCACTCCTGTCTTATTTTCCTCATGACCTTGGGTGATGTATTGCTTTCATTATCTGCCGATGTACTTGGGATGTTCATTATGCAGTGTTTTGATATTGTGGCGCTGTCTTTCTGTGTGTCTGGCTTCTCCCCAGGTGTGAGCAGCGAGCATGTGGATGAGCTGCACGTCTTCCTGTTGGTCTGCGGCCTCAGAGGAGTCAAGGACCCCCTCTACCTGGTGGAGGGTTTTTCAGGTAGCATTATATATCTGTAGGTGCCTATTTTATGCATGTACTGGTCTGCACATCATTCAGCACTAGACCTTCGATCCAGCTAAGGGAAAACTCGCCAGAGGAACCTCAGGTAGAGCCACAGAGGAGAGATCCCTCTCCCAGGAGAGACATGCCACAGATGTCGAGTGGACAGAAAAGCGGGGAGGGTGTTACTTGCTGGCATGTTCTCAGCCTGTGCAAACTTTTTGTCAGGTAAACCTCCAAATTAGACAGCCTGGCTGTGTTTCTGTAGCGCCCTGTGGTAGAAGCAGTGACAGTGTCGTCATCAATTAGGAATGAAGTCAGATCTCTGCGGTTGAGTTTCAGCCAATTGAAAATTTATGTGAAAGTGCAGTGGGATTCTTCTGACTGCTCATGCCGGCCCGACAAAGACATCTTATCTGCTCGAGTCTGCTCACCTTCCTGCTGTTTATTTTTCAGAGGGCTATCTTCTATGTATTTAATATAGTCAGCTGTGAGAACTGGCACCGATCAGTGGCTTCTTTCTTTATATTTTTTGTGGCTTTCCTGGCACACAGTTATAGTAATAAGACAGCACTAGGGGGCGTCAAATTGTATATTAATGTTTGATCCAGATATGAGTGTGTGTGTGGATTAAATTCTACTTTTCACATGCTTAAAAACAAAAATGAAAACCTGAAACAAGAAGAGTTCAATGCAGGCTTTACTGCTTCTGTGGTCTTCTTACATCGGCAGTTTTATTCTGTGTCTTTCAGAGTGGCATTGTGAGAATCCCCTGAATGTTTTGGTCATTATTGGGCCAAAGGTAAGTGCACAGTCATTATACAGATTTCTGTCTCCCTCCTGTACCGTACCGTGACTGAAATTACCTTAGAAACCTTCCCTGGGAATTCAAGCAGCCTCTAATTGGATGTAGCAGAGACACACTGGCTTTAGCTGTTCAGCTGGAATTAACGCTGGGAGGAAATGGCAATCTTCTGCTATATGGGACGGCAGTCAGCAGCAGCAGCAGCGTTTTGTGTCTAACTGGCTGGCTGCTTGATATACTGATGCATTGTCTACTCCAGATTAGCTCTTTACCTCTGACTAGTGACCTGTGTGGAGCTGCCTCATTTTCATACACATGGATGGGGATGATGTGTTGGTATAAATTACAGCCGCGGCACTTTGTAGCGCTGTCACACACCGTGTGTATTCTTCCTAACTGCACATATGTGGCTTCATGCCAAGCGTCATATAATTGGAAACAACAACAACAATTCTTGCAGTCCACCATGATTTATGAGATTCATAAATCAAACAGTCAGCCTGACAATCAAATCAGAGGATTATTTTTTTTTTTGTGATTGCACTTTTCTGTCTGCTTAGCACTGCAGATATAAGTCATATCCCAGTCAACAGCAGCAGCTTCGGTGCTCTCCCAACTTCTTTTCCAATCTGTCACTCATTGACTCCTCTCTGTGTTTCTCTTCATCTTTTCTTCCCCCTGACTTGCTTTGATGTGACATCGAGTGTATAGTATTTTAGTGTCTGTTCTTTCTTTCAAACAGTGGTGTCAGGCAGAAGGTATGTTCTGCTTCAGCTTTGCCCAGAAACAACTTAATTAGACACGGCTAGGGGCTTATGTACGTGCTCTTACTGCCGCTTCTTGCTCTGCTATGCTGTTATTTGATGAAATGGTTCAGTGGAAGCAGAGACGTGTGATTCATCTCGACACTCCTGAATCACAGGAAGCCTGCTTGTTTGTTTGTTTATGTGAGAAATGAAAGCCATATTTCTATTCATTCTATTCTTATCACAAACATATTTATCGCATCTGTGTGACCAGCAGTTTTTCCCCTTGAGAATTACAGAATGAGAATTTCTTTAAACATGAATATTATTAATAGAATCAATTAAGCGAATCGTAAAATCGGAGAATACAAACAGAAGTTTGCTCACGCTGTCGTGAAGTACCGTACATCCACAGCCACTCGTTCACGTAATAGGCGCGCTGGCTGCGCAGCATCTGTCATTAGGAGGAAAATTCAGGTCAGTTTGTCAGCAGTGACACATTTCACTCCTCTGGAAGTGGGCTGAACCGAGCACCACAATGTGCAGCACATACTCAAATAAATCTGAAATGTATTCGGGGGAAAAAAAACAATATTAAATCATGGACATTTGGACCAAATATTTCCTTTGAGACACAAAACATGTATTTTACTTCTATAACGTGTCTTCTTTCAGACGAGTGGAAAGGAAATGGCCCAAATGCACATTTAGGGGTTTATTTTACTTCACTTTGTCTGCTTGGATCTGTATAAAAACATATATTTTTCTGCTTGTTATCCATATCCATCTCTGCACAAAGCTTTGACTCTTATATGTAAACAAAGTGAAAGAGGAACTGTGAACCTGTCTTCATCTAATGTTCAAATTAGAACATTTTAATTAGATATTGCCTCATTTGCATGTTTAAACTCAATTTCATTAAACTTGCAAAACAAAAATTAATGTCTTAATCAACCTGGGGAAGTTTCATGCTGATATCTTATTAGTCATATATTTTTACCCTCTTCACTTGAAGCGTCTCTCCTGAAGAACAAGAGAACACGAAGCAGAGGACAAAACAACAATGCAATTATCATAAAACAGGAAAGGTACGACAGGTTCATCCACGAGGATTTCTGTGGATTTCAGCACAGTGCTTAAATCATTTGTGTGTGTTAATACGGCCTTTATCGGGATCTATCTAAATCCCAGATTACACCAGGATACAAACATGTTATCACTTTAGATTCTTCCTTTTAATGTACACGTGATTTACAGCAGAATCCATTTTCGAAATACCGCCAGCTATAAAATGAAAGAGGGGAAAAAGTAGCAGCTTGCTTGGCAGCGTCTTTGACCTAAATTGCTCTCTGCTTTGACTTTTACTGTGGGCAGGCTAATGCACGCAAATCCCACATCGCAATTAATCAGATTGGCCACCCACCCCACCCCTGACCCCAATCTGTGAAAATACAGGATTTTCCGAGAACGACTCTCTCATGATAGAAATGATTAATTGCGTCATTGTTGATTGTATCTCCGTGATTAAGTCATTGCTCTCATCCTTGATGAAAACAGAGCGGTAACTGTCAGGAAATGTCTGTAATGTGTCGCTGTCTCTCAGATTGATCCTGGACTTACAGCTGAAGTGGAAGCTGTTGTTCAAAGGTAAGCTCTTCTTTTCTTTAAACATCTCATATCTCGTAAACTGACAGCCTAATTGCCAACACTTTGCTTCAGTGAGGATTTGAAGTCTGCTTTTCCGTCTATTCATCCCATGTGGCGCAAGATAATATCTAACGTATGTTATATTTATCTTGATATAATGTGAACAAAATAAGGAGGAGAACGCCAAGATGCTCTCTTTCTTTTCTTTTTTTATCTGTCCTCCCACTCTTAAGTCTTGGCCGATCTTTCAGCTTTTCGCCAAAGGGCCTTCACCGATACAAAGATGTGTGGCAGGAAGCTGCCTTCTCTGGTTAGGACTTTCTTTTTTTTTACTTGGACTCTCTGTGTATGTCACACATAAGCTCAGCCGTGTTCCCTGCCCCGAGCTTGTCACTGCCCTTTAGCATCATTCACGCTTCTGTGAGCCCTGAGTCACGCAGAACTGAGCTCTGCCACTGCTCCTGCAGAACAGCAGGGGTCTTCTTGGCCCAGGAGAGGAGCCAGCAGGAGCTTCACGCTGCCATGAAAAGGTGCTTCGCCGTGGTCAACAGCTCCGTCTCAGAGGGCATGTCAGCAGCCATCTTGGAGGTAAACATCCTCAGGACTCATGGGTGACCGGGTAACAGTTCAGCTGCGGACACACAGTTGTATCATTTAATAGCTCGTGCATTGTGCTACATTAAAAGTATACACTGAGAATTTGCCATGCAAAGCCCTTAAAATTTAAACCCTGTGAATATTTACAGGAGTCCTTATCTTGCTGTTTCCCATTCGGCTACAATGTTATCTGACCACTTCAGGGACAATTACACAAATTAATTGCCTGACTCCAATTCATGAGTGAGCAGAACCTGCAAATCCACTTAATCTCTTTTAAACACAGTCGATTAAGACAATCCACAGCAGGCTTAAGGTCTGATTAGTGTGTTCGCATGTTTCACTCAACAACTAGCTGAAGGTATTAGCCGATACAGATAGTTAATTCTGTAAGCGAAATAAGGCACCAAAGAGCAGAACAGCCGAGCTGTACTATTTCCAAGGTGAGTCTCTTTAAATATATATATTTATATATTTAATGAGTTCAGTATTTAATCTCTCTGCTCCAACAGGCCATGGATCTTGGGGTGCCCGTGCTGGCCAGGGACATTCCAGGAAACGCAGCTGTGGTGAAGCATGAGATCACTGGCCTCTTGTACTCATCTCCTCAGGTGTGTAGGGACAAACGCCGACCCGGTCACCGGTTAGTTCAGGTTATTTAATGTGGGTTGCCATGAGGTGTTTATGCATAATCATTGTAGTAATCGTGGCAGACAGGAGCAGGAAAATATATTTAAGCCCCTTAAAACACCTCAAACTCTATTTAGAATATTTAAGGACTTCATACAACTCCTCTCTCATTAACCTGACTGTTTACTGCTTACAGAGAAGATATTCTGCCAACAGCTACTCCTGTTACCTCGACTGACTACAAAAGTACTTACTGCCAATAAGTACTATTGAAGCACTGTCTCAGGATGTCTGAAGATGTGTATATATCTTAAAAAGTCTCCCAATTTTTAAGTAGGAAAACTTTACATCCTTTTGTGTAAAGCTGTGTACTTGAGACTCTCATCATCAAACCGATCTGAGCAGGTTCAATATAACAAAAAGGAGCCGATGTTTCATTAGAATCCAAAAGCGCAACCTTCAGGGACAGAGCGAAGAGTTACCACATTACCGCGCAGTGATGAAACACAAAGAAGGATGCAGGCAAGTGCAAAGTGGGGAACTCCCTCGAGAACTGTTCAGTCTGATACTTAATGAGGTTTGATGCAAAAGAAAAAAAAGCAGAGGTTAGGGCTGGTTCACAGAGGGCTCGAGCACGGCGCTGTCAAGACACCATGTTGTTGTAGCGGCAGAGATAAATCCTCTGCGGGGGGGGTTGGAAGGAGGTTCGTGTGTGCTCAGCTGAGCTGCCAGGACGAAGCTCTCACAGATGGTTGCAACAACTTGGGTTGGATAAACTCACGACCTCGGCCAGGACGGGTGGGCACCGATGACTGACCGCTCAGCCAAAACTTTACTTGCTGAACGCACTTTAAAATCCTCTCTTCTTTTTGAGTGACAGTGTTTCTGCTTCTGTAAGCCTTCAAAGTAATTACATGAGGAAGTATAGGTATCAGAAAATGTGTCAAAAGAAACAAACCACACGGGCACTTTAAAGCTTTAAAGAGAAAAATTGCATTTCTTGCCTAGTAATTTCCACTAACAGTGGAGTGATTATATGCATGCTGCTCATAAGTTGAGCTTTAATCCTGTTGCTGAGGATTTGTAGCACTCATATAGTCATACAGAAGAGCTGTTTCCTACCAAGAGCCTCTCCAGACATAATCACATCACTCGAGTGAAGTGAAGTATAGTGAAGTGGCTTGCTGACTGGCAGTGGCTAAACCGCGGCGTGCCCATTGGCTCTTTACTGCACTGAATGTTGGCTGCTGTGTCGCAGGAACACTTTAAGGCACTTTCACTTTATTTTGTTGGAGGCTCTGCTCTGTCTGCTGGGAGAAACAAATGAGCAACCAGGATTGAGGATGCTGTCTGGAATCAACACATCTCAATGACGGTCCCATCATTTGTATCCGTATCTTCCACTCCGCATGTCCCTGTGACAGCTGTTAGGGTGTTTGAGTGTAGCAGTCACGGTTGTTTCTTTCATAAGGTGAGAGGTAGCAGCTATTAGATTAGACTGAAAAGGTCTTTTGGATAGCCGTGTTTGAATCCGGAGCCACAAATATCTCCATCCTTTGGCAATGTACGCGCTTTTTTTTTTTTTTTTTGAAGTATTTATTATCAGCGCGCAGCTTTTATCTGAGTTCTGTTCTCACGCTTTGGATTATCTTTTGTGCTTTAAAAAAAAAACACCACCATCTTCAGGCAGCTTCAATGACAAGCTTTAAGTGGCATTTGGCAGTAAATGAGACTCACGTTTTGCCTTTATCCTTGCCAGGAATTCGTGCATCAATCTCAGAGGCTGGTGTCAGATCAGGAGCTGAGAGAGAGAGTGGTGAGGAATGGAAAACTCTACGTGGAAGAGCATCACAGCCTGAAACAGGAGAGAGAAACCTACCGGAGGCTGGTGGACAGTCTGCTCTGAGCACAGCCTCGCCATGTACACTTTCTCAGGAACTTTAGCAAACACAGGTGCTTATACCTTACATATATTATATATACATATATACATATTTATATCATCATCACAAGTGTCTTTTAAGAAATCAGGCTACAAAGGTGTCTTTACAAAATAATCCTGTTTTATCTGCATTGCCAGATTGAAATTATGCTGCAGAGCCAAAGACCTAGATCAGGAACGCTTGTTTGTTTTTTAAAATATATTTAATATATTTGAAATGTATGATGAACTGTTATTTATGAGGATGAATAGTGAATGACTGATTCTCTGTTTATTTGTTCGCATTAATAAAAGAGACTGTAACAGTTACACTGGCTGTTTTTGAGTTGGTGACCCAAAAACACTCTTTGTTTGGATAAATGCTGCCCTCTGTGATACGCCTATCGTCGTTAAAACATGATATGATGGAGAAAATGTAGACAGCTCCACGTGTTACAAGATTAGTAATATTGAATAATTCTGAGTCATAACAAAACAGTTTTAATCTTGACCAAGGTCTGGAACTGTTTCACCTTGAATGCATCACGACTTACCCCCTTTTCTGCCCCTCAGACACAGCTACCATCTGGAAAATTATCATTCCTTCTATTAATACAAAAATAGCTGTTTGTCATACTTAAAATTCTGAAAGTGCCACGAAATCTTGACTGTGCGGCGCAGGATCAGCTAATTTACTATTGCCAAAAAACAGTTCCAATATTTCTTTTCTTTCCAGCCGGTATGCCACCACATTCATTTTTAATAAAGTGCAACTGTTGGGTTGCACACATTCAAGTTTTCAGCGAAAACTCAATTTGTTTAAAGGGCAGAGGGCCACAAAAGGTTTCTTGTAATTTGCAGTTACAAAAAGTTAATTTTTGGCAACACTCTGCAAAAGTTTTGCACCGTGCCACATTTTTGATGCAATTAAGCATTAAACAAACTATGTACAGATATCCGTAGCTGACCTGTAACACGTCTGTTAGAAAACTGTGTATGTGCTTAACACAGAAAATCAAGTGAAAGGTGGAATTCAAGGACTTGGTGCTTTAATGATTAAAAAAAAACAAAATCTAGTTCAAATTAGATCAACTTAAATTTACAAAGATAAAGATGTTGGATGTACATGATAGAAAAACACTAATTTCATTTAGACTTATGTTTAATCAAAGCCACATTTTTGGTGAAACCCATATCTGAGTTCTGTATTTCAGTATGTTGTGTTTCTTATTTGGGAAACTCTTTCAGTGTGTTTTTCTACGGTTTATACCAGCATGTGAGTGCAAACCTTTAGAGAAGTACATGTCCACATGCAGCATTAACGTCTGGTGGCTTTAAACATCGTGTAAATAAGAGTCCGTCTTTCTCAACCATCTGAAACATCACGTTATTAACAATAATATACAGTACATGTACATGTAAAAGGCCTTGATAGGTAATGAAATGTGGAGGAGGGGAATTCCAAAATCACGTATTCTACACAGTTGTTGGAGATAACAAAGGCATTGAGGTGATCAAAGCCACATCTACTGTACATGTGAGGTCTGATCAGGTTCTGTATTATAACTCTTGCCCAGGCTCTGTAATGGGCACTTGGGGGTCCTCCTCACAACTGTCCTCTTTCCCAACCCAATGGATGCCGTGGCCGTTCTCCCTGGGCGGGAGATGTGGTGAATGCTGACGCTCCAGAGTGGAGAATGTGGTGAACTGGACCCTCTTTCTCTTGCTCGTGGGTGAATTGAGGGACTCGGTGTGCATAGGTTTGCTCCTGAGGGAGCCCACGCAGCCAAGGGGAGAGTCTGTAACAGAGGCCAGGCAACTGGGCCTTCTGGACAGAGAGGCAGTTTTATCCGGCCCAATGTCTATGACGGTGGTTGTGGTCTGGGAGTCTTGCTGGACAGGACTGCCTGGCACGCTCATCACTAACTCAGCGTCTGTGCCGAGCCATACCCAGTCATGCCTGTGCCCTGTGGGCTCCTGGCCGTGAGATGGAGGCTTCTTGTGCCTGAACTTAATAACATACGAGATGCAGTTCACCAGAAAAACCAGGATCGCCAGACAAAAGACGCCCAGCAGAGCGTACATGCCGATCTCCAAGTCTGTGAGCGGCCTGTTGGCCAACATTTCATCACCGCCAATTTCTACCTCCGTCTCCTGCCCAGGTACCTCCACCTTGGTGGGGAAGTTGTTGTAGTTCACCAGGTTCCCAGGGGCCTTCACAGTGCTAGTAAAGCTAACGCTGCCCATATCCTCCACTATCATATTGTCTGAGCCATATGCTTTGCTGCTGTCACTGGGGCTGCTCATCATGCTGATGTTCACCACGCTGGTAGGACTGCCGGGGTTTCCTGAGTTGCTGGTCTTACCCACTCCTCCGAGGCTGCCGCTGGTCATGAAGGTTCGTTCTGTAGATTTGATCGTGGTCGTGATCTTCTGCATTGCGCTCTCCTCTCTATCAGAGGTTGAGGTGCGTGGTGGAGGATTCTGGGATTCCCCGTCATTCCCATTATCTTTGCCACCAACAGTGCTGCCGGTATTGCCTCCCGGGCGCCGGCCATTCACCTGAAACTTGACCTTGAGGCTGCCGTTGCCCACGGCCACAGTGCTTTTGCGTTTGGACTTCTGGCAGTCCTCGCAGATGGACATCTCTACTCTGACCAGGACTCCTTCGCCTTCGCCCTCTGCTACCACGACCGTAGACTTGTCCTGCACTGACACCACTCCCTGATCTAGCGATGTCACCGTCACTCGGTAGTAAGCAGGATCATAAATGTCAAGAGGTGTCTGGTTGCCATCGCTGAACTGCAGCCAGGCACTTACCAAGGCTTCCTGAAAGAATAGAAAATAGGAGAGATTGTGATTGCCCTTCTAAACCTCTAGTGTCAGAGCAATCAACAATGATTGCAAAAGCAATTGATAGGGCCATTGCTCGAACCCCAGAGGAGTTCATCAATCAATGGATTAATACTGTTACCTGTTTGGGGCTCTGTAAAACCTCTTGTGTGGTTGTGGTAGCCAAGATGGCCCTATTACTCCCAGGACTGAGCTGTAAAGTCATGGAGAGGCCTGTAACCAGTTGGACGCCCAACTCCGTGATGGTCACTTTGTCATCCACGACTTTGATAGTTGTCTTAGCCAACATGGCATCAGACAGCGGAGAAAACACCTGTCACAAAACAATATTAGATACAGTAAATTAATTCGGATGTCTCCATGTGTACAGTACAGTTTGGTATATCTGCTGCGAACCCACCGCCCAGAGGCTAAATTGGTGTTCACTACCTGGATGGTGGTGGTCCCAAGATCTCGCCCTGACAGCACCCTTCCTGCCTGCAGCCTCGCCACCCGAGGGTCCTCCACCTTCATGAAGTATCGAACCAGCCTTGTGACATCCACCTGCCAATCCGAGCCCAGGAAATAGGCCTTCGGATCCCGAGGGTCCGCCTGCTCTGCTACAAAGTGAGTTAGCACTCGCACCAGGGCGTGCTGGAACTGCAGCATGCAGCCTTTCCCCTTCCTGTCATCTTCTTCACTGTTCCAGCCAGTTCTGGGACATGAGCACAACAAAAACACACATGCAGGTCACACCTGTCACATGATAAATACTCTGACCTGCTGTACTCCAATCACTCAGTCTGCCTCTGCCTCTTTGCTTGATTGGATCACACTGAGATATTGCAGTACAACGCTAAAACCTTGGACAGATATCATTTGGATTTGTACGTGCTAAAGGACGCTTAGAACAAATGAGAGGAGCGTTGATGTTGAAAAATGGTTTGTTTGTGTGTCGCACCTTCTTGAGGTCAGTATGGGAACCCTCCAGCTTTTTATCTGACTCAGCTCTGAGTCTGACACCTCAATCTGGAGAGGGAGTTGGGGCATCCACACGTTCAGTTCGAGCTGAGCACTCAGGTAGCTGTAGGTGAAGTTCACCACCATCTTCACTTTGCCCTTCATCTCTTTGCCATTCACAAAAACATAGTCGCATCTGTCCGACACCTGGATAAAAGGAAATGATACATATAAAAGGAACGATCAATCACAACGTGAATAATTTGACATTTTAATTTCCCTGATTATATCAAAGACTTTGTGTAAAGCACGCTTGTGTAAACAAACTCAGAATGATGCTGTCGTCAGTGACGGAGATGTTAGTCATCAAAACAATGACAAAAAATAATCGAATGTTCCCATAAAAGTCACTATTTTAACAAATAGGCCATTCCTACAACAACAACTGGCCTTGCGGCAGTTTTGCACTGCATGTGTTGCCATAGTAATGTCAGCTGGCTGTAATAAACTACTGCGATGATCACCAGTCCGAAGCGTTAGGAAGAGGCAGCATTGCAATTTTATGTTAATCAAAATATCATGTGGTGCAGCGCCGAACATCAGTCCTTCACAGCCAAGCGCATTCATTACACCGTAATTTCAAAGGTGACCTTGGCAAGTTTGGGCGTCTGCTCAAACATCTCGTGGAGATTTCGAGACGCGAGTCAGGAGGTTTTTCCTCGGTCCTCTCCAAAGCCGCGGCTTTAAACAAATTGGATAATTACTGCAGCATTGAAATTCAGTCACAAGCCGCTGAAAGTGCACAGGGGGAAAAACAAAACAATGGCTTTGACAGATGGCCTAAGGAGGAATACAAATAGCAATTCTTTTTATGAACCCAACAATTAGCCAGACGATGTGCTGTCACGGAGACATGCTGTGTTTGAGAGGATCTTGTGTCATCTGAGCATCAGCTACCCTGCAGAGCTTAAGCTTTAAAAATGACCACATCACTGTGTGTCACTGCTAACTGAGGCTGCCCTGACCTGACCTCTTCTCTGCAAATAATCCTATGCTTATATCCAAACAGCCGATTTATAATATGTGGCACCGAGTTTTCCAGTTATGGAAAATTCCTAATGGAAGCATGGAAGCAACACACCAGGAGTGATTTTTTTTCCAGTGAAGTCATCTTGAGTTTTCTTGTTTTTAATACGGCTTCGGAGGCAGTCAACCAGTCATCCGCAATCTAAAACACTGTGTTTGTTTCTTATTTTCTTCTTCCAAGAGCTCCGCTGAACTTCCATGAGCCGTGTTCAAATAATATTGCGAAGCATCAGTTAAAAAGGGAGTGCCATTTTAACTTTAATCAGCCGCCCACTCATCCCAGTCACAATCTCAACCTGCAGCCAAGAATATCCCTTCAGTGTTTTTGGTGTCAAAATAGATATTTACTTCAAATGGGATTCGGCTTTCATCACGGGGTACAGTATTAACTGCACACTTCACTGACGCGGCTGTGCAAACAGCGCTAAGTTTTAATGCGTGTCTGTTAATGTTAATATTTATTCAGGAAAGGGGCAAGTTGAGTTCAAGCCTTACAGTTCAGTTCAGGCCAGATGTAAATCGGTAAATCGTGATGACATGACATGACAAAGTCCTCATTAATCAGCCAAGTAGACGTCTTACGCACAAATGTCCCTGCTTAAAATGTTCAAGTGTCAATCCTTCAATCCTTAACTGACAAAGAGAACGCCTGGGCACATTTTCAGTCGCTCCATTATTCATGCACATTTAAAAAAACAAACAGCTATCACAGCAGATTAGACTTTTGTTTTGCTTTTGTTTTGTCACATGAGCTATCCATTCTAGATAAATCCTTCCCCCATCTATCACTAGCAGATTTGATACTCTTCAGACACACCAGAGGAGAAAAGATATCAGAGTCAAGCTGTTAGACTAAGAAGATTAAAGAGAATATTTGTGACTGAAGCTGCTCTCTGGTCAGCAGACACACTGGGAGCTACAGTAAGCTTAGAACAACAGCAAAGACGGCTACGTTACAGGGTTGAGAAGAACGGTTTAGGCCACATCCAGCCTCGTGTAATCCTGCTTTTCTTATAGCCGATGCCTATCTGCACTTAATACGTGTGCACTTACTGTGTACTGTACTGTGAATCTCCCCAGGGAGCAGCACTCGCAGTACAGTACTACATTTATTTATTAGCCGAGATGTATTGTTGTTTGCTAAACCTGCTTTGGGACGTATTTGAACAACAAGGAAAAAAAATGTCCGAAGACTGCATGTATTTATTCTTTGCTTACAATTCCACTTTACTCTTGAGTAAATACATTCACAGACCCTGACCTCAGGGGCCAGGGGCCTGACTTTCAATTTCATCAGTAAACAAAGCCGGCTTTTGGCAGTCAGCCGTGCTCAGGTTCAGGATAAAAGGGACAAGTCACGGGATGGGAGCACAGTGGCAGACTGTGAGGTCATTTGTGGTGAGCGATTTCGCTCAGTAGCTGTTCATTGTCGGAGTGATTGATGGGTGGTGTTGTTGGAGCCCAGCTAATAGTTTGTTTTACTGTGTGGAAAAGAGCCCGAGAGCAGAGGTGACTTTGGTACAACTTATTTGTCTGGATCTGTCCTTACCATCACACATGAAACCAACCTTGCCCCTATGGAACTTTTTTTTTCCTCCAAACTACCCCTCTGCCTCTAAGTGTCAAGGCCAGAGCTGTAGCCAACATTTTAGAAATACTGAGTTCATGAGTCCTGGTCCTGCGAGAGGGGGGTTAGTACAGTCAGGCTTGGACCAGCAATCTGGAAATTCTGACAAACGCCAGATGGGCAGGCCGACCCAGTGGGCCACCAGCAACTGAGTTGCTGGTCGTGGCCGACTTGATGTTGGAATAGACCATCTGATTTGGAGTTAGACTTGCCTTCATTTTAATAATTTCTAACTTTACTGTAAGCAGAGACAGTAAGGCAGGTCACCACCTCCCACCACCCCCTCAAGGTCAACGGGGGAAATAATCAATGATCAAGATGAACGAGTTTGAATCAAAAATACAAATGAAACAAACAAAGGATCAAAAAATAAACACGCGCCGGTCCAGATTAAAACTGCCAGGCCCAAAGTTTGTTCCCAGTCCGACCCTGATGATATGAATTCATGCATTTTAATGCACGTTGATTGTGTAAAGGCACTTCTGAGATTTCTTTCAAGTTTCAGTTTCAGTGCAGGACTTTGAAGAGCAGTTCCGTGTAGCAAAAGAAAAGAATCTTCAGCAGCACAGTGACCCGGAAGAAACTGACCTCACTTTAATACATGCAAAGACATTTATTTTGGACAAAGGATATTGTACAGCAGAAGGTGAATTACAGTCTATGGAAGGCCTATCGTTCGTGACATTGAGATATCTTGCTTTGAGAGGTCTGTATAACCCGGAGCAGCCCTTCTCACCATCCTATATTGTTCTTAAAGAATCCAAGACGACGTCTCTGTATCGAATCATTCGTGGGCAAGGTCGGTATTGTGTGTGGACAGAACTCATTTTTGTTCTCGGGTAACTATTCACCAGCAGTGATTGAACGTCTTTTACATAATACCTTTGCAGCACAAGTGACCAAGGTTGAATAAAAATGTTTTTTTGGAAAATATTTCAAAGCAATTTCACCTCTTACCTTTTCATTGTCAATTATCCAATCACGAAATACCTTCAAGAAGCCATTTAAGCTGCAGTAAAACAATCGCACTTGGAATGTGTGGACAAAAAGATGAATCCAGAGGTGATCTGTTCCCCTCGGGAAGGAGCACGAGGAGGAGGAGGAGTAAATCATACCTTGAGTACGTCTTCATCAGTGGAGCTACAGTCTGTGTAGTCAGACACATCAGTGACTACTCCATCTTCCTCCACAGCTACTGTCCTCACGGGCATCACCACCTTCTTTCCAGTCAGAACAGCTGTGTTCAGGATGTCTGTGTCCTGCAGAGACGGAAATCAACCTCAGTCACTACATATTTACTTCCATAGAATAGAAAAACGCACACAAGCCAGAAAAATAGACATTTAGCTGATGTTTTCAGGGCAGAAAGTTGTTAGGATAGGAGCACTGTGGGAGGAAAGTCGAGGAGGTAGGTAGGAAAGACAGGGGGCAATGATGTGTGACTCAGCAGTCCTGATGAGGTACGAACGCCTGTCCCCCTTTGGAGAGCCAGAGTTAAGGCTGGGTGATGGCCAGGTCACCAAACAGAAGTAAGACCTAATCTTGGACTTCTCTGGGCAGGCATGTCCCTCGGAGCGATGTCATATCAGTTCAAACATGATCAAATTACTAGAGCCATGGACTTGAACTAAGAATAATCTCTACATATACAGCACAGGCTGTTCTTTAGCACGCACTGTATTATTAGACGGGGCGGCTGTGGCAGGTAGAGGTAGAGTCGGCCGCTAATCACAGCGGGGTTGGTTCTTCGATCCCTGGGTCCTTCTGTCCACATGTCAAGTGTCCTCGAGCAAGACGTCCCAATTTTTCAGGATGATTAGGTTGCCAACCTGCATGGTGGGTGGCTTCCATCGATCTCTGTGTATGTGTGTGAATGTGAGGCCAGTTAGGAAGCTCTTTGGATGAAAACCCTATATAAATGCAGCGTGTGTGTGTTTGTACAGACGTGCATTGGTATGCATGCATGGACAATCAAAGGCATGAAATTGAAACAGATGGATATGTGTCCTCTTCTGTAACTGTTTTAAATGAGCTTGAAATAATTCACTAGTGTGTGCATGTGTGTGTGAATTAGTATGAGTGCTGTGGAGCGCCGCCCGGTCAGGTCCCTGAGTGATGCGTCGAATCAAATTTAAAGAGACACTTGGCCACTCAGTACAAAAATGAAGCAGATGGATACGAGTCCTTTGACTGCAAAAACTGTTTTAAATGAGCCCGAAATAACTGAACATTGTCATTACAATATAGTTAAAAAAATACAGATCAGATGAAGCCCGTGTCAATGAGGCCTTTGCCATTATGGAGAAGTATTGAGCAGCAGCACTCGCTGGAGTTCATAGCGCGAGGCTAAGAGTGATCAGTCAGCGCTAATGGCCCCTCGAGCCAACTATCAAATCTCCTCGTGTTTGGCCCTCTGCCTGAGGTCGGCTTCTAATCCACAAGAGAGATGAACCATGTCGAATTCACAAATCAGAACACTGTGGCATATCCTCATAATTTAAAGCACTTCAGCACCAGTATGACGGAAACGCAGCAGCGAGAACTGTGAAATATACGAGAAGTAACCTACTGCCCCAAAGAGTAACATGAACTATAATCAGTCTGAACTTTTAATTGTATAAATTACATATTTCATCCACACTATGTGGCTAAACACACATGAAGAAAGAAAAATGGTGCTCTGAGTGTATTACATTCAGTGATGGAGAGTAGCTCAGTACATTTACAAGTGCAATTTTGTGTTGCTTGGTACTACTGATTTATACTTGTACTCCACTTCGTGTATTTGATAGTTACTAGTTACTTTGCAGATTTAGATTATAATACAAAATATAAATAAATTATGATGTATTGTTGTATGTTAAGCCACCCAGCAGCATATACCGTAATTAAAATCAGCTCCACCTTTTACCAGCTGCAACATTAAAGTGATGAACACATTAATGCATCACTGATTGTAATCCAGTAATATAATACACATTATTCTGAATGAGTTCATTATGTGTAATGAATACTTTTACTGTATACTTCAAGTACTGTACTATATATTCTCATGCTTGCACATTGCAACCGACTGAATACCCCTCGCCTCACCTACAAAAATTCCCCAATCTCAAGCCGATGTTCAGTCCTTATTTCTGGGTGATTATATGAATGAAAACATCAACTATACATATTATATCTCTGCCATATTCTGCCAATAAATGCAATATTTTTTACATGCAGTATTCCTGCTCACTCAAGTAAAACATCTAAGTACTTACAATCATGATCATGTTTGTCATTGTCACGTATCGTTCCAGTGGTGCGCTCAGAACGCACCGACCCTGATGACCCTTAACTCAGATTCAATAATGCAGTTCAAAGTGGTGTACACTCTTGTGCAATGTTCCGTATATAGTGGTGGAGATTATATCATGGATTAATTATAGAGGTAGCATGATAAAGAGGCCTGCGGCACCAAAATAGCAGCACATGAAGCAGCTGTTCGAAGCAGCGGATGACCACATATTGCACGCCAGAACAGAGCACAACAACACAGAAGAGAGACATCAGCTAGCTGACAGTCAACAACGCAAGGTCACTCTCTGCTCAAAATAGAACCCATTTACTAAACAATACAAAGCACATCCAGCCTTCTGTGTATGCAAACCAGACAGCAACGGTTCAGAGCAGAGTGCATTTTATGATATTTTCATGCACCAACGCTCAAAGGATGCAGTTCAAGAGTTGGCATTATTGCTGTCAGTAACATCGACGCCGGCTTTAATAATGATCAGGTGTGACATGGAAGCTGTCAACTGACTCACCATTACAAGAGGCGCCAGGCCGACAAAGTCTCTCTGCGTGGTATAGATCCTCATGGCTCCTTCGGTCTTGGCTACACTTTTGGAATCGGACGGTAGCTCCAGTTTCCATATGATCACCTGGCTGTCGAGAGGACTGCTCAGCTCCTCCACCTCGAAATCCATCTGGAGCACCTCCAGCAGACTGCTCTCAAGCCTGAAATGGGAAGCAGGATTGGTTAGAGAGATGCACTCACGTCCGTATGTGATTCCAAATGCGATAAATTTTTGTGATTGTGAATCGACAAAAACAATGCTGCTGCAGCTTTTCATTGTTTTTCATTTTTTTATGTTTTTACTGGCAGTAAGGGACCTAATACCTTCCACCTATTCATAATGCAAATTGCATAGACAGAATCTTTCCATCACACCCCTAATAACTTAATATGATTATTTCACCGTTGGGGTCTTCAGTTCTCTCTCCACACAATGAATTCCTGTAGAGATAATCACGGCTGAATAAAGGTGCAGTGATTATACCGCAGTGTTTCCTGTACTTCAGCCCGTGGCTCATTGTTCTCAGAACAGGACAAGTCAGTGTAGATCCAAATCTGTGGGTAGCTGAGCCCAAAGCAAAGTATGGGCTTTTTGTTGTATTGTGTCTGCATTTGAAATGTCAGACATTTCATTTGATAAATAGCATTAAACAAGACAAAGTGTCTACAGGCATGCTATCGGCTCTGTTAGGCTGTGCTCAGGCACCGTAGAGCTGCTGACCTGCCTCTAGCACAGAAACCCATGTGCTCCACTTTCCTTTAGGCTCGTCTTGTCTTTTATGCACACAGAATAAAAATACCCAAAAGTTTTTCATCATATGTGAAACAACTGCGGCCCGTATGACCTCAGCCACCTCAAGCACGTCATTTTAACCTAACTAACTCTAACTATAACTACTCTGATGCTACACTGACTTGTAATCAAGTGACTGGCATTCCCACTCTGCACCCATACACCTGTTTTCATACTATGTAACGTTTTATGCCACACACCACCAACTATTTGGTGAAAGTGGGTCATATTACGTCTTCCGGTTTCTGCACATCATCTCCTGATAGGACAGTAAAGTAAACTGCTGCCAGCTGTAGCTGCTGTTAGCTAATCTCAGCTCAGTTTGTTAGCCGGGCTTCCAGGACTGGGAGGGCAGACCATTAGTGTCCCACACCAGGATGTTTTCAGCCCCAGGGCGTAGCAGCAGACCAGAGCCGGTGTCGTGCCAGAACAGGAGCTACAGGCAAGCAGAGCAATGTGCTCTGCAGCCTCAGTGCACATAATGGCAGATGCAAGACCAAACAGGACAATGATGGATGAAGCTAAGAAGTGAAAACAAGAGCAGCTGAGAGGCTGTGAGTGTGAGAGCGTGGTGGAATAAAAGCCTGTAACACAAATGTTAAAGTTAAATTGCAAAAGCAATTTCTACGTAATGTTGTCTTAATAATATCTCATTTACTGTATGATGCCAACTGTGTATTATATAGGCTGTAATGAGCAGTGCACCACACACCCCTCACTTATGGATTCAGTCATTATTTTAAAGTGGAAACTTTTCAACTCTCCCTTCTGAAGTCTCCAAGTTCGATCGTTATTGTGCTGCTGTTGCAACAACAGGATTTCTATCCATTTTCTTCAGTCTACCTCTGTGAAGAAATGATCTACACCACTTTGGAAATAAGAGAAAAGAAAGAGGCATGTGCACTGAAGAGGCTGAAGAGGCAACTTGTCAGTTTATACTGAATTTGGGAACAGTCAAACCTTTTGTTGATAGGAATGATAACAGTCTGAGTAACGTTATTGCTTTGCACGAAATAGTAACTACAGCAGAGGCTGGCGTCAGCGTGGAGGGAGGAGTAGCAACAAGTGTAGAAAAGAGAAAATGTTATTTCATTCATTTAGTCTCAACTCGAAATATCATGCCCAGTTGCAGAGAGACAATCGTATAGCGAAGGCGAGGCTTATAAGGAACCAATCTAAATGCAGATGGTGTCATTATTCTAAAGCCATTACGCTGTGCAATCAACATTTAGCTCATAATGACAAGTTAAAGAAAAAAAACGTATCTATCTCCACTTTGAAGTCTGCAAGGAAACTGCTGAGAGAAATGTATAAAGTAACTTGATGAAGATTGATTCTTCTTTTTTGGGTCTTTGCTATGAATTTGGCCTTGTGTATAGAAATTGCAGAGATTTTTAGAAGAGGTTTGTGATCCCTGAAGTCGCGACCAGTCCCTTTTTTAATTTCTTTTTTTTTTTTTTACTTTGTAGATTCCTTTGCATCTTCAGGTGCACAAACTAAAACAAAAAAAAATACAGAAAGAATGAATTTCTCGGGTCTACCCTTGAGTTCCCGGTATTGTGAAATGTGAACTGAATAAAAGGTGGTCCAAGGACAGCGTCATCCTGCATACACAACAAAGTATAAGCCTTTGTAACTTATAATGGCTTCTCAGTGATGCCAGCGAGAACAGAGTGTCCTCGCCATGGATTCAATTTTCTCCCATGGCCCAAGTTAGTATCCTGTTTTTTTTCTCCTCTTTCCTTGGCACTGGTTTATTGAACTATAGAAAAGATATATTGGTGGACAAAAATACAATAAGCATGCACATACCCACATGGACATTTATCAGATTCAGTGTTTCTGTGTGGTGTGTGTTATAAATATCTATGTCAGGGCTGTGCAGACGCACAGTAAGTCCAATTTACTGCATGAATATGACCTCCAGAGAAAGGGCTTCACACCGAGCCGCCTTTCTGCATCAGAGCAAGAACAATTGGAGAAACTGCAAATCATGTTCTGTTAATCCTCCATTAAGTTTCAGACACAACAACAAAGCGTGCTCGCTCTGCTCTCACTCCGAGCTTCGTTATATCTGCCCTTATTAAGGACAGCACTGGGTTTTTTTTGTAATTGAATCATCTTAGCATATTGTCCAGAGACCTGAGATTAAAAGATCATAAAGGACTTCTGTCAAATATCAAAACAAAGCGTCCCCTTAAGTATGCATTAACACAGATATCAAGATGTGATAGGGGGTTCTGCCGCGCTATTCACGCCCTCAATCATTCTTGTGAAGCTTGCAGGGGAATGATGCTGCAACAACTTGTTTACGGCCGGCACTCTGTCTGTGACTAGCAGTGCTTTAATATTAAGCTGCTGCAACAGAGGATAAAAGAAAATGCTTTAATGTACAGATACAGCAAACACTTTCAGTGCTCGCTAAAGCCCGTGCAAGACAAAAAGTCAGAGAAATCCCCACAGCGGTGTGACAGTAGACACTCACTGCAGGGGTCCTGTTAGTTTCGTGACATTTTGGAGAGGATTAGCAGCAATGACTGGGTGACAGAATACGTTAACCCGTAAAGAACTCGTGATAAACAATGTCATAATCCACACCAAATGGGAAAACAACTTAATGAGGTCAAGCCAATAATGACGAGCGCAGATAAGGTCATTGTCCCGGGCTCTGTTTTAAAGCAAGCTGTGACTATTGTTGTCTGACCTCTGAAGAGTCAGTGTGAGACTGAGCCACATGTTCAGTTGCAGGAAGTTTGAAACGATCTTTAACTCTTGTCATTTAGAAACGTTACTCTGCGTCTACTTTTGTTGAAAGTTGGTCACGTTCTCTTTCCCGGCTCTGCCAACCAGTGGCACACAGATTAGTTTTTACAAGCGCTCCTTGGAGCGGCTCTAGAGGCAGAATTAATCGTGCTATTCGAGTTCTTGAATGGCAAAAATAATCAAAACCAAGTGCACAACAACATAGTATTCTCCTGAACGCATGCTGCATTCAAGATAGCTGGACCAGCTATATAAACTACGAGCCACACTGGTACGTCACCGTCAGTCTGCTGGCTGAAAAACCTACGAGTTCAGACTTTAATAAGCGAAGAATCAACGCCAAGCTCTGGTTTCTTTTATTGTGTAGCACTTTGTTCTGTCAGTGTATAGTTGGTGCACTTGATAACTCACTGCATCACTTGAAGCGTCACTTGATGCTTTGTGCCTCAAGGAGAAAGGGTCGTCTGTTGTGCCGACTCTCTATCGACACTTCTCGTGCGCACAAATGAATCAAAATGTAGGAATGAGCGCCGTCTCATGCACACTGAATTCGAGCACTCCATGTAGCACAGAAAGGGTCGGGAAAAGATTCATCTGAGACTGGTCAAGAGGTCCAGCTCTGTCCTGGACTGTCCTCTAGACTCCGTAGAGGAGCGGCAGACTGTGACAAGTGAATTTCCATTTTGTGGGATCATTAAAGTCTGTCTTTTCTTATCTAACATGGACTCTCTTTCTCTATGGCCTCTCCGGGGCTTTGTACTTTGGTGATCCACTGACTTTTCCATTAGTGCCACCATGTGTGGTTTAGCATATAGTGTCTCCACAACTATAGGATGGACTGCCATGAAATTCGGTACGCATTCATGTCTCCTTCAGGATGAATTAGAATCACTTTGGACCTGCTCTGAGCTTAGCGCTAACTAGCAAACGCTTGCATGTTACAATGCAAAACGTGCTAAACATCGGCATGTTGCATTGTCACTGTGGGCATGTACCTGCATGAATACTGCCTCACAGAGCCGCTGGCACGGCTATAACTTGGATATATTTTTCAGTGAGCCATAAGAGTGTTACAGTCTTCGTAATATAAAAGAACAGAGGTTTAACTCGGGGGCCACTGTTGTGGCAGCAAGGCAGGAAGCCGTCATACAAGACAGAGAGGCCTCGAAAGTCTTACGCCTCTTTAAAAAACAGAGGATGTCCCGTAATCTCAGGAGGCATGCGCCTCAGCTCAATGAGCTACACTCAGCTGAACTTGAAAGGACGTCTGAGATAAGCTGCTTGTTGGGAAAAGGGTGCAGCCCCGTTTAATGAGGTTATGGGGGCAAGTTAAGTTTGATCAGACCAACCTGCAGAGACGTCTTGTAAATAGTTCATGTTTGTGCTCACCACAGTTTTGATGTAACTACAGTCCACGCTTGCTGCTTGTAAGTCATAGGTTAAAATATATTTTACACAGCCTGCAATGAATGCATGGACGTGCACGGCTGGTAAATGTTTAGAAATGATTAAAGCACAGAGGAGAAGGTGGGCAATGAAGGAGAAAAAGCAATAGCTGTTTACAAGGGGGCAGCTTTACAGGAGCACCTGCAGCCAACCTGTGCTTAGAGAGTATAAGAGATGTCCTCCCAGGACACGGCACAGTGTGCTTCTGCGGTAAGCCGTCTTCACACTTGTATTGCACCGATTGTTTGTCTTTTACTCCACAGGCGCGAAGACAAATGCTGATACGCTTCCCAGTATATATGTTACAACAGTGGCACTTTTAACAGCCAGAGACGCTGGCATCCAGCGGCACATGAAAAGAAAATCCCATTGGACCTTTGGAGTGTTATTTGTCCTTTCAAACAAGCAGTTTTAGCCTCTAAATGTGTGATGCATTTTCCAGCTACGGCAGAATACAACAAAAAAATATGGCACACAGAGTAATGTGAAGAGAACAGACTTGCCTTTTCCCAGGTATGGGAGCCTTCCTCTGACAAATAACAGCGATGGCTCCATCTGCACCCATATCCAGAGTGATGTCCCACAGTAAAGAGTTAGTGGGTGTCGCTGTTCGAAAGGTCACGCCTTTCTTTACTGTCGCTCTGTGGACGAGTCAAAAATGAAAAAGGTCAAGAATGTGTGTAACTGAGAAAAGTCTTCATAGTAACAACCAGTGAAAGTTTTTTCTAGTGTGAACCATTAATGAAACATTCATCCAATCTTCCTGATCCCATCTCTGATTTTATTTTTACTTCTTCCTTGCTAGAGTTCGATAGATTTAAACTTCCACATAAAAATTCAGTTTCCTCTCACAGAATAGATTTGATTTATTCATCCAAACAACCAGGTTATTATATAATAAATCTGCACTTTCCGCAATAAGGCAACCTCTTGTATTTGATATCACACATATAACATGAAGCTGGATATTCATTAGACATACAGGAGCTATCAATCACATAAAAACATGATTTACTTTCACCTGTACCGCACTGTCCCAACACCTCTGTGCATTTTAAACAGCAGAGAAAGCATCGCTCGTGCGTGCTCTCATTATTTAAACTGAACAAATGGATCGTTAGTTTTCTTGGCCTCTAATTTGCAAATGGAAGCATTGCACAGCTGAACATGTACACCTCTCCAGTGGGCTCCTACAGCATAAGCAGCTTGCAGCGGGTCAAATGTTAATGAGATTTGTTGTTGTAGAAGACTACAACAATCGAGATCAAGTTGATGGAGAGGAAGCATGCATGTGATAATGCTCCTGCTATGAATCCACACGGATAGCTGCTCAAATCTCTGATACGACTCTCACACGAGTTGTCTCAAATAGTTCAGAACAACATCCATCGTTTTCATCTGCATGCAAAGCTGCGCGGTTTATCTCTGAATCTTTGAGATAAACACAAAGTGTTGAGCACATTATGAGTCTCCGAGGAGGTGTAATCTATGATAGAAGCAACAGCAATCAGAGCACTTCTCCTTTGCTTTTGGGCTTCGAAACACCAGACGGAAGAAGAGGAGACATTACTCCCTGTTCAGCACGGAACAGTCATTCATTTTTCATAACCATATGTCCTTATCGAGGTCGCGGGGGCCTGGAGCTGTTGGGTCGGCAGTTCATCACGGGGCTAACAAATAAAGACAACCAACCATTTGTGATTCATTTTGAGTCACCAGTTAACCTGCATGTCTTTGTACTGCGGGAGGACACCGAAGTAGAACCCACGCAGACACAGGGAGAACACGCAAACTCTGCAGGCGGGTTCAAACCCAGAACCATCCTGCTGTGAGGCGACAGTGTACTGTCCGACATGGATTAACTCCATATTAAATCTTCATATCTAATCAGAAAATAAACTTGTTCTGCATAAATTACAGTAATTATTATATTAGTAATTTGTATTTTCAGAAAGTCAAGTGAAGATTTCAGTTCAATAGACCACATCAGACTCGGATGAGCGTCTCCGTGTGTGCTTATTAAAACGTGTCAGGTAACTTCGTCTAACCTTGACTGGCTAAAAGGAAAGATACAGATAGATACAAAAGATTAGTCAGTCCAGAAATACTTAAAACATCTCTTTAATGTGTTTTTACGTTTGTGCGTGAACCCTGAACACGTATCCAGGAAGGAGGTCAGAAAGATTGAATTTGGCTCATCTTGTGGCAAACACCGCACAGGTTAAAGGTCAAAGTTAAAACCAGATGACTGAGCTGATTTTTTTTTTTTTCTTTTTGCAATTCTGGTTTCAGTTTTTTGCCATCGTGACCTGAGAGGCCACCTGACAGTTTCCATTCCAGCGGCGCGCAACTGCCGCTAATTTATCTGATTAGCAAGTTCAATCAAGGAGAAGAGGGCTGAGGTGAAATCATCTGGAGCTGTGTTGGCTGGGAAAACTTAGTCATTATTGCACACATCTGAGTGCCAAAGTTTAGAGTCACTGGCCATTTTATTTAGCAGAAACCAAGTGTTGATGCCTCTAACCCCTGACTCAGTGTCGCACACAAGTTTCCCGCAGACGCGTCTCAGGAAACACACTTAACTCACAAATTGAGGGCTGCAACTAATTAAATTACTTCTGGCTCTGAGCTGCTCTCATCCAATATAGCACAAAAATAAGCCGAACACTGTAGGTGTTGCACGGTTTCTGTGTTAGTAAATGAAACAAGCTCCTCTGTGTGCTGTGCATTAGAGTGAATGAGCAGAAAGGGTCAGCCGGTCTGTTGTTATCAGTCAGAAGGTTCCCAGGAGGCAGCAGAGCCAACAACACGGGGGAACAAACACTCAGTCTCGGCCAAATGAGCAAAGAGAAGCTCATGCTGCTTTGATGTAAAGAGGCTGCAGCTTTCTGCTTAGGAAAGATGAAAGATGCAGTGATAAGATGGAAAGTGGCTGCACCCTGTTACCCATGTTAATGACAGAACAATAGAGGAGAGAGGAAGTTAATTATTTCTGATTCTGAATGGCTTTTCTATTCCACTATTTGAACACAATATGCAGCCTCAGATTAAAGTATATTATTGTGAGTGTGTGATTAGGTTTTTTCTTTAGATTTGAAGACACAGATCACCACCGTACCACGTTTTGTTTAAAGGCGCACCTGTCAGATTCGTACTGCAAACCGGGCTCAGCACCCTCCCGGGGAAGCAAATCAGGACAGAACAGAGCCCCCGAAACCCGACAGAGGCCAGCCTGACATCAGGGAATACAGTAATGAGGTGATCCACAGCGGCTCCGACCAGGATTCTGACTCCGGGGATGCCAAACACATCATCAGGTTCATCCAAAGCCAACAAGAAAACCAAGAAAACCACCTCTGTGTTGTCGACATCATGTCAAATGTTGTTTTCTTCACATTCTATACATGTATATACATTTTGCTCCTTTAAACAGCATTAAAAATCACACTCCCACCGCTCATACTACAAATCCCACAATGCACTGCGACAGCCACCACGCAGGTCATTGGTCAAGACCTGTGCACCACCCCTCCTTCCGCTGCTTCGGTTGTTTATTGCTGCACTAATGAACGCACAGCGACATTTAAAATGTCCAAACTAAAAGTGTTTTTGCCTCCTCTCTTCCTCGTGTTTCCTCTTGTTTACACTTCTCCTTCTGTCCCTGTTTATCTGTGTGTGTGTGTGTGTGTCGCTGGGCGTGGCCTCCAATCGCCCTCTCACCTGAATGTCACCTCACCACCTGCTGCTCATCATCCAATAAACCCCCTGCTGTTTAAAAAACTGGCTCAACCTCCCAGACGCTTGGTAACAATGCAAATGCAAACCCTGAATCCTGTCTCTCCTTGTCCTGCTAGTCCTTCCTTCCTGCCACCACCACGTCCAGCTCAGTCGCATCTCTGCCACTGTTCTGGATCTCACCCAGTCGTCCTGCTGCGACCCGTTTAAACTGATTCTGGCGTCTGGCTGATGTTTGCAAGGATCATTAGGGTACATCCTCTGGGAACCACAAATGCCTGGAACTATTTTCATCCAATGCAATCCAGTAGTTTCAGTCGGGACAAAAGCGGTGGCTCAAACAAACACCTGAACGTCAGACACTGCCATCCCCAGAGCTGCTAGCACGGTTTTTAAAATTTCACACGGTGCAGAATTGATCAAACAAATATGTACAATACGAACTCCATTCCCCGACTCTCTCTCCCTAAAACTGCTCTCCTGATGCTGACTGTGCAAAATTGTAAGTGCAATGCGATCGTTTGCCTTCAATGGGGAGAAAAAAAACTCTAATCCGGCATAATCAATGAGATAAGCAGGCTAGCATGCTCGGTGTATTAATAAGAGAACCTAACAGGACTGTTAATCCAGTAATGACTTGTGAATAACATGCCCTGCTGTGATCAAACACCTCTGTGTATTGAGCTGAGTGGAAGAGAGTTTAACTAATAAAAAGTGACAGTAACAAGAAGACTTATCTGAAGCCCTTTATTCTCCCTCAACCTCCCCTTGTGTAAAGAGAAAAGAAATCAAATAAAACCTCCCCTGTGACTGGAATAGGCATTTTTTTTTCTCCCTCTGAGTGGTTGGGAGCAGGAACCAGTGTCCATGGCTTTGGTTAGCAGGCCCTGAGGAGGCAGCGGGCAGGGGGAGGCACCAGGGCAGAGAAGATGGATGGCTGTGGAGACCGAAGCTGACAGTGTGTGAGAAAAGCAGCTCTCAGGTGCTGCACCTGCCATCCATCTCACTTCTGACCGTGGCTTGAGTGGCACTATTGTTTCACCTTTTACATACTCTTCTTTCACTCTCACACGGGCATGCATTTGGGCGCTACCACACACAAACGATTACACGAAGTACGTACACACACTGTCAAATACACTCAAAGCAGACCGTGTTGGCCCTTGGCCTTTTTTTTTTTTTTTTAGTCAGTTCCTTTCTTTTATTTGTGGACTGCTGTTTTCTTTAAACTTGTTTGAAGGATCACAGAGTCACGGCCACGTAAAGAAAGTAAAACAATGAGGCGATTCAAAAAAAGAAAACAGCGAATACATAATGCAATGAAACAGAGACTGAATTTGATCAAAGATCTACGAGATGCATTTATCCTCCGCGAGCCTGGCCCAGATGCATTTCATCACAGGCTATCGAGATGCTACATAGTGTTTGTAATTACTTTCCTGATATAATTTGTGTTCCCATCTCTGGCTTTGCGAGCGCAGCACTGCAGGGCCGCGGTACCTCCGGTGAACCCCGGTGCAATCGGAAACAGATGCAATCGTTAATTATGCAGGCAAATGTCCACCGTTTAGCCAGTCTGATGGCCAGCCATCGGCAACGTGCTTATCGTACTTATGGAGCAGTTTAGGGAGTTGGGGGAGACGTTCGTGCCAGCACTCCTGCCAGATGGCAAGCAACGCAGCACTAAAAATGGATGTAAAAGTCCTATTTGTCACACAGATGAGTGATTAGGCTCCCCGGTTGAAGAGCTCACTGACACGGCGCCCTGTTGACACAGAGGCTCAAGTTTATTTATTGCCACAATTCTGCCTTTAAAACGATAGTTTGGGTTATTTGAAGTGTGGCTGGATGAGGTACTTATCCATCGTGAGCGTATTACCTACGGTAGACGGCGGGCAGCACGCCCCCAGTTTGGAGAAGCCGACAGGAGGACGGTAAACGATGAAACGCAGGCGAGGGCAGCAGCAAAATATATTTTAGCTACCCAAAAACAATCAATATTCGTCTAAGGCGATACATAAGGAAGGATTTCAACGAGTAGTTCTCCCCTGTCTGTCTTGCATTTCTACTTCCTGCCTTGTTTACCTGCCTGTCTCTGACTATGCACCTGTACCTGAGTAGTTTCACCTGCACGGTTATTTAGTTCCTGTGTTTCTATGTCTGTCCGATACGTGTCGTTGTTCCTGCATCTGTTCCCGGTTTAGTTCTTAGTTCTTATCTTTTTTATTCAGCTCCTGACGTGAGTATTACAGTTACCTTTTGTGAACATGCCTGTGTCTGCATTTGGGTCCAGTCATGAGCCCTCCCCCCCTCTGTGACACTTACAGCCTGGTACAAAAATACAGTTTTAGTCCTCTAAATCTAATTTTTCCGTTCATGACAACTGCACCGAGGCTGAATTTATATATAATTCACCTGCTCAACAGGTGGCTTGTTTGAGCACCCAGGCATCATCAAGATCCACGTCTGATTTTTAGACTAGCCAGGAGGCAGCAGAGGAAGGACTGCCGATGAGCGACCTCATAGACCTTTTTCATGGCAGCTGTTTTGACATGAAATAGTCTGGTCTGTAGCAGAGCCGTTCCAGTGAACCAACATGCAGCCTGACTCACTTCCTGAGCGGAAGCTTAATTAGCATCATCGGTAACGCCTGTGTTTACCGACTGTGTCATGTCAGAGCGGCTGCTTCAAAACGGCTCCTCAGAAACCTGTGGGTCCATTCTTTATCCTGTCTGTGATACAGCACCGCTGCAAGTAACCCAAACTCTCCCAAAAACTCCGCTGTGCACCATCGCTGACTTTTAAGTGGTTTGGAGAGAAAACAAGAATAAAAAACGGAGACTTGCAGCGCTCAGCTTCCTGAGAATACTCTAAACGGATCATCTAATTACCCTTCAATTTGCAGAGCGATGATGGCAGCGCAATACTTTATCGGTGACCTTTACCAAACTCTCGCTGAGAATGACAGGTTCATTTTGCCGGAATGGACAGGTGTGGCTTGTCTTTTTCTCAATCGACCTCAAATTTGTATGTCCCTTGACTCCAGCTATAGACATCAATAACAGGTTTATCATGCTGATGAGAGAGTATTAAGCAAAGCTTAATGGGACATTCAGACAGTGATAAAGCACACAGACAGCTGTTGAGGACCGGATGCACGGGGCTTGTTAATGTGCTGATAAGCTGGGGGAGGGTAGCGCCGTGCTGCTGACTACGTGAGTGACGAAGAGTGAGTGTATCATGTCAGGTTTATCGGAGGCAAAAAAAATTGAATTTCAGAGAATTTTAATCACCAATACACCAAAGTGCCAATCGCACACGTTTAATTACTATGAAGTCTCCTAACAAGATTGCCAATCTGCAAGCTGTGAGAGGGCAGGAAAATAACAGCAAGGAAGCCGAGAGGGGAGGAGGCAAGGAAGAAGAGAAGATAGAGGAGAGGCAACGTTTCTGCTATCTGCTTTCTGTTCAGAAACGTGTGCGTCTGAGAAAAACAAATTAAAGCAGCGACGATTAAAAGTGACAGAATGAAGAGGGGAAATCAGGATTTCTGTTTTGGTTTCATTGCCTCAGCAAACATGGAGAAACGGAGAGGAAAGAAAACCAGCTAATTTATTCAAAATACACGGACCAGCTCTTTAAAATATGAATGCAGAGGTCTGCAAGTTAACGATACGCAGAAACTCCTGACAGTCCAGACAAACCATGAAACGTCGGACGAATCACCTTCAACTTTGTGTTTTGTTTTGTTTTTAATTTCCATTTGGCACGCCAGGAAAGACCTGAGAGAATGTTAAGAGACTTCTGCAGAGATTCAGCTCTGAAATCTGACGTGGAGGACTTGTGCATCCATGCACAGCTGTCCGCTCAATCAATATTTACCTATTCCTGCATTCACAATTGATCCGAGTAAGTGACTGTCTAAGCGAGTGAGCGCAGGAGCAGGTGAAAAAGGAATTAATAATCCATGACTGTCTCCTCACCTGCTCACCTCCACTGAAGCATGCATGAACAAGTCAAGGCGGAGGAAACTCTGAAAATTATTTATTTTTCTGCAGATATTGATTGTGTACCGCGCCGTTTCTCAACCTGCGGAGGAAGTACTTTCGTTTTAAGTTCAGTGCTTAAGTCAGGATACCTAACTGACCAACAACATGATGTCAATCCAAACAACATCTGAATGATTTATGATGTACTTTACTCTTGATCCAAATCTACAGAAACCAAATGAATAACTGAGACATGCCAGAAAAAAATGCCTGACAGTCCATTATTCATCGGCTTGGAGTAAAGCAGATAATGTCTTGAATAATAACAATAATAAAAAAATGTGCTCTAATCAAGTTGGCGTAAATCTCCACCTGTCTGCTCTGACAGCTAACCTCGACGCTGCAGCATGCTTCTCTGATCTCCGTCTGCACGCCGACAATAAAAAGGTATTATGGCACGGGTGACCATGAAAACCGCAGATGAAACGGTGAGAACAAGATGGAGGCGTTTAATTCAAATCCAGTTGTCTTCCATGTTGCATCACTTCACCTTGAAGATGGAAGTAACAACCGATTAAATCTTGTTTTTCTCTCTTCTGTTCGTTCGTTTTCGCCCTTTCCTCCAGAGGATAATTCATTCTTTTGAGCATACTTCTTTAAAATAGCTATAGATCATTGGACTCTTTTGCCAAAGGATGTCACAAAAACCTCCTGACGAGCCGTGAGATGGTAGTACGAATGCTCTCGTCTCAGGAACAGTTAGCTGAAATAAAATTAAAAAGAGCCTTAAATTAAATAGAGCTTAGCTGGTAATCCCCGTGATCTCCATACATTCAATAACGACCTGTGGGATCTGTGTTATATCTACATAATGCATACAATTTAAAGCAGAGCAATAATGAGTCGAGAGCTGCACGTGATTTCATTTGATCCATGTCGATCTCTGACCACAGCTCTTGGAACAGCCCTTCCGTGTCCTCGAGCCGCGCTCGCAGTTCCCGGAAAGACAGTGAACCTCATCGTATTTTCAGAGAAACGCTGTAATCCTGCTGAATCTCATTTCCTGTAATTTCCACTTATTTTTGATGGCGCAGGATTTGTGCAAGAATTAGAGAGGAGGACTGCGAGTGAGCAGTTTCCTGTATTGAATTCTAAATGACTAATTAATTTGGACTGCAGTGCCCTCTGAAGAAGTGATGGCAGTACGCCACCTCGGGGTAAATGTGCCTTTACAATAAAGCCAACTCTACAAACACAGTCTTACCTGAGAGTGAAGTTAGTCAGCTGAGCCGAGCTGGCCATGAGTATGTAGAAGGTGGCGATGTCGGTCTTCTTCAGCGGTTTAGAGGACGTCCGAATGACGATGGCATTGCCAAGCTTGAGCCGAGAGAGTGTTGCCATCCCTTTAGGCACCTGCAGGAGACGTACGCTTCCAATCCTCTGCATGGGAGTGACGGGAACGTACTCTGCCTGCTGCTGCTGGGAGCCACCCCAACGACTTCCATCCACAGAGTTACACTTTCCATTTACTTTGGGCTGCGCCTGGTAGTACAGCTCCACAGGGTTCCCGGTAGATGGATCCTGCCTCTCCCTGCTGGTGCCCTCTGACCCCTGAGCAAACCATCCAGGTGGAGGAGCCAGCTCGGCCATGCAGGTTGCCCGTTCACCTCCCATGGCACAGGAACCCCTCACCTCCTGAGTTTGCCAGAAAGCATACGCTGTCACGCACGGTAGCTCGTCCACACTTCCTTCTCCCTTGCCCCAGTCCCTTCCCGCAACATAGAAGAGCACCCGCACTTTGGGCTTGGAGGAGAAAACCCGAGGCGTCAGCATGAAGGCCTGGATTTTCCAATTGAACGTAAAGACCTCTGGAGCGTTGAAGAGCCGAACTGACTGGACCAGATCTAGAGGCACGAGCTGCTCCGTGGACATGGTGCCGTAGCTGGCATTGACAGCTGGCTGGCGACTGGCTCTTAAGATAACAAAGGGCTGCGTGTGACTCTGCATGCTGGAGTTCCTCATAAAGTCCTGCCCAGCCTCCTTCAGGAAGAGGTAGTCCGCATCTCGTACCTCGTAGCTGACCGGCAAGAAGGCACTGGGCACTGGGCCTTTACTGTCCATCAGCTCTTTACTGCTCAAATCTGTGAGGTAGAAGAAGAATCAGAAAGAATGAGATGAGAGCTGCACAGTTTCAGTGCAGGACTGTGAAAAGCATTCACCAGACTGGTGCAAAAATATGCAGAATATTTAAACGTGCAAGATATTTATCATAAAAAAATGCCACTTTGCTTGTTACAGGAATTTACGATGTTAGCACATTTCCCTCAGATTGTACCTGAAACAAACCCAGAAGCGATGATCTCGCTTCTCTTCGACATTTAATGAAATACTTTGGAAAACACCAGCAGTGTTCCAGGAACCAACATCCGAGCGCGAGAGTCAGCCGAGGCCAACTGATCAACTGAGTGGGGCATGATGGTATTACACTAAAAGGCCTCTGAGCTTCACCATAAAATTGTCTGTAATGGAGCACATAGGTGGAGTAATGTAAATTAACATCAAGTGGAGCTCAGGAGCGTTTTAGTTTCTCTAGGCAACGGAGCAGCAGGTGAACTCTGCAGCTCTGCTGAGGGACCGTACGCAAATGATTTGAGGTGGAGTGGTCGGAGGGATCCCTGAGCAAGGCACTGAGCTGAAGTTATTGTTAAAAAACGAAACCTAAAACAATAGTTTTTCTAGTTTTAATTAAACAACCTGTACAGGAAAGGTCACTGAGCACATATTGAGGACCAGCTGCAGCTTTTGCAGGATGGATATTATATTTTATTTGAATACATTACCATATTTCCAGTAGGTTATTTGTCTTTCTGCCATTTTAATTCCCCACCTTATTTTAGTGCTTTCTCACAAACTTAGTTAATTTAATCTCTCTCTTATTCCACACACACACACACCTGCTTACCCTGCCTCTCTGTTTTGTTTCTCTCACTGTATCAGACAGGAACACGAGTATTTTTATGAAGTCGCCCCAAATCCTTTCAGAGCAGCAGCAGGTGAGCCACATGTGGTACTGAAGGACATCGGGTGTGTTCGCTGTTGCTTCACCTGATCCGTGCTTGTAAAATAAATGGCGTGTCCGCGTCTAACGTGCGTGATAACAGATAACGTCTCCCCCTTTTGTTACTGTCCGGAGGACAGCGAGGATATTGTCCGCTAGTTATCTGATGGCAGACGGCGTCATGGTGATGTTTTTCTAATAACTTTAGATACTATTATGTGAATGTTGACATGTGCGGAGAAAATCGCTGTCTTTTACGACATGAATAGAAAATAATGAGCTGCTCTTACAAAGTCCAACAATCCAAACTTAAAAAAGCAAAATGACGACACCCTGACCATTTGTTGACCCTCTCTACGCCTCTAATAATTTTTGTACAGCCCCTAAGTAACATCCTGTCACAGGAGGATTACACCTGTGTCTTCATTTCCTATAGAATTTACTTTTTAAAGCTCTTTACTGTCACACCACGCAAAATGTCAAATGTTCATTAAAAATACTGCCCGTCATGTTATATTATGTACACAGTTTCCTCTCCGCCGCCCCAGTTTCACCTCCCTCGTGGATGACCTGTTTTCTCTCACATGAGGAGGGGAAGGTGGGGATCTAATACACAAGGTGGAAATCAGCCATCAAAAACTGGGATTAAAAATGGCTTTTCAGATTGTCAGCAGGCTGCGACTGTACCAGCAGATCCCCGATGAAAAGGAGAAAAGAAAATGAGAATATGAAAAACGAGAATCCGGTGAGAGAAGAAGTAAAACATGATGGGAGCAGATTCTAATGAAAATATCAAGTGAACCAGAGCAGAAATACGGATATTATTCAGTAAGATGGTTATTCATGCATCAGGTGCTTTGTGCTGGACACTGTACTTATACTAGGATTACTAGTCTACTATTAAATACTGATTACAAATGCATAGAATCGCTTCTTTATATATGAGTGAACAAATCAAGAGCGTGAATTTGATCTGGTTTAAAGCTTAACGATGAGCTGTTGCCTCAGTGGGAACGAGGAGAGGCAGAGGTCACTCTGCCGTCACGTGTCCTCATTAAACGTCTCTTTTGATAGAATTATGAAGATTATGGCGGCTGACCTGAGCGTGCACTGTTTATCTGCTGGCTAATTGCCCTACTTGCTGAATTAAGGACACAAAAACACTGCAGATTATCGCAGAATGAAAGAAGCTGCATATTGCATGGTGGAAAAACGGAAAACAAATCGTCGTCCCAGGAGAATCCCAAAACTATACACTGCATCTATACGTGTGTGTGAGATGTGTTGGTGAAATGATGACAAAAGATGCCAGTTAGAGCGCTGTGTGTCACTGAATTATTAATTATTTATCCATTGAGGAAGTCTGTTCTGTGTCAGTATCAGGCGTCTTGTCCCTCATGGTTGCTGGCATTTAACGGGTCCGTCTATCACGGTCTCTTCAGCTTTTTCATCCTCCCTCATCCAACCCAGCAAAGAGGCTGTCAAGACATGCCTGACAGTTCACGCAGCAATAACTATACTGTATGTGTCACAGCCATGTCAGCCCGGCTGTCCTCGGAAGAAGACAACAGCGTTATTTATTTATTTATTTTTGTCTTTCCCACACACGGACAAGAGTGTCAGTCATGTTTGCAGAGTGGGCAACAAACTGAGAGACGGGGAGACGGGGAGCTGGGAACAGGGGCTGTCCTGGCTTAGCCTACCAGTGTCCACAGTGACAGATGTGCTGTTTAATACCAGAGCTGGCAGCAGCTCCGGCTGGAGCGAACATAAACTGTCTTGTTGCCTCCAGGAGGGGGAGAACGCGGCGCCAACATAGCAACAAAGTACATCACATGCAAGAGCGTCCCTTTACAGTTAGCTTTGATGGATCGTCTGTGTTCTTCTTCTTCTTCTTCTTCTTACTCGACGTGCTTTTCATTTGATTTGCCGTTTAAATGAAGCACACGGCGTTCGCTCCTCCTTTGCCAATGTTTCAGATATTAAACAAGTAGCCAGTGTGAGACACAACTCAACTTTTATGGTCCTCTCATCATGATGAGAGTCCTGCCCTCGACTGATAAACATGAGAGCAAATCCGCTGCACCAGCTGTTCCAACCTCTCAAATCACTCATTTTGAAGACCCTGAGCTTTTTCTTTCCCTTCTTGGCTCGGTCAGAGAGCGTCAGTGTTGCCATGCAGGCGCTACGGACGCCTCTAAAAGCCACCTCACCGCAACTGGTGCAACATTTTCCCCCCCCCCCACAGTATGTAGGTTAAGTGCTTCCTGTGAAGACTCTCTTTATGCCGAGCTTTGAATCGTACAATGTTAATCAAATCTTTGTTCGTGCCTCTCTGTGTCTGTGTATGAAATTAGATTCAGGATTGTTTTTTTTCACATCATTTGAAAGTAATATTACCGAGCCTCAGAGTGAAGGTGGATAATTAACTTCAGGTGGAGATTTTCTTTTCAAAATGACTTTTTTTTTTTGTAATGGAGCTTTCTCATGTGTGCGTTATCCCTCGGTTCTTCTGTGTTTTTAGTCACGCCATGTACGAAGCAATGAGAGATTCACTGCCATGCCTTAAAATGGGAATGGCAGCTAAACCTGGTGCTTAACTTTGAAAAGTATAGCGCAGTAACAGAGATTTGTTCTGCAAAGTTTACGTAGGGATTAAGGCTCGCGGAGCCATTTCAAAATAACGTTCCTCGTCACCAGTTTCAATAAAAACACTCTTGTATCTAATGAGCTGTATTTCGCCCTGCGGTTTGTCTCACAGCCCTGCGTTACAATCTTCTCACAGGCGTGTCAGCTGACTTCTTTTTTTCCCCGTGTGCTTGTCTTTTTAGCGCTGTTTCTCCGCTTGTAATCAATCTTTGTATTATTCTATTAAAATGCGCAAAGCCCGAGCAGCCACTTTGAATTCTAATGTGCAGTAATGACTTTTACCATATGTGCAAAACAGCTTGCAGAAGTGAGTCGACTCCCAATAGCACCACCACCACCTCCACCACCTCCACCACCTCCTCCACCACACAAGACAACAATGGATGTCTGCGTTTCAGTCGGTAATGAGGAGATAAAATGAGCTGTTTGTGTCTCAGAGTTTCTCTTTCACACAAAGCTTTTTTAATACTTTTTATGTTCTGCTCATAGGTCACATATCTGGTAATAGTTTAATTATAAAAGGAGGGAACGGTTGGCAAATGGCCCAGATGCTAATGGCACTAATTAAGCACCTGTAGCAGACAACATTCTCTGTGTTACAACTGATGTTAGCACTGTGTGTTTTTATCTTTCGCCTGGCTGACCTTTGCGATACATCTTCCCTTTAATAAAGCACCAAGAAAGTCTCATTAGGATCTGACAGCTTGCTGATATATCGGTCCCTTAAAAACAAAGATTTGAGTTTGTGGGACAAACTGAGCAGTCATCTTGGGGCGGTAAAGAACAGAGGAGAGACGAGCTGTTAGTGCCACTGGGCGTTTTGTTGCAAAGTTGCAAAGACTTGAAGTGTCTTTCAGTGTTGTGGTTAATTATAAAAGGTCATCTAGAGAGTGTGGACACAAAAAACGGTCTGGAAACACAAGCCGTGTTGTCTGCTACACTACAGCAGCTTTGAGGTAATAACAAACGACAAGTCGTAAAGATTTTGCTAACTTAGTGAGCTTGTGCTAATTTTAAGGTCGTTACAACCTGCACACACATTAAACTTGAGACGCAGAGAGTCAGCGGTGGTTTATGTTCTGTGGTCAACACTCTCCTGCAGATTCGTTGTCGTACCATTTACTTTATGTTATTATGACAGTGAATTATGTGCTGACAGCAGACCGAGCTGCAGAACAGGCCCGGCGGTAATGTGCACTTTGCAGGATAAATGTTAGATGACGACGTTCCTGATCAGTCAAATCTCGTAGCAGCATGTTCTCGTCGTACATCGTGCTTTAGGAAATGCTTCATACAGAGGTGATCATATAGCATGTGCTCTGATGGCCTGGTATACTGAGAGGGGTGGGGAGGATAAGGAGAGAGAGAGAGAGAGAGGCAGAGAGAGAGAGAGAGAGAGAGAGAGGCTTAAGCTTGTGCAGTGATTGGTGGGGATTGCTCCGTCCAATGAGACTCTTAAAGCTGCTAAAAAAAATCTGTTTTATCACAATTTCTCCATTTTTGTCATCTTTTTATCCTCATAAATCAGCCAGCCTGTCTTCCCTGGAAATAGCCATCTATGAGGCAGTTATGGGCTTTACAGTAAATGCCTTTGTGATGTGCTTTTTTATTATCAGAGTTGGCAATTTAGATTGTCCTCTCCTCGTTTGCCTCATTGGGATTCTGGCAAACTGTCTGTGATACTTCCCAGAGAGAGGCAAAGCACTGAGCGCTCAGGCACGACTCAAGTTGTAATATAACCATCAAGTCCTTTTTACTACTCACCAATTTCACCCTGAATCTTTTATATCCCACTCGCTGCCGTGACACCCCTCCACCACAAATAAAACACACAATGCTCATGTTAAGCTCTCTGTACCACTCTGGGCTAAGATGTAAGTTTGTGGCACAAATGGGGACATTCATGTTTTATTTATAGTTGTAGAGAAGAAAAAAAAATGTTAGTGTTGGCATGGCACTGCTGAGTGAAGGCCCACCTCCCTCCATCATTAATAAGATGGACAGATAGCTCATTTGTTTTCAGCTGTTATCATTAAATGCAGTACGAAGTATGAGTGACAGCCCCTGAGGGGGCTTCGGGTTAATTCATTGCGCTTTGGCATAAGCTGCTATGGCCCGTCCCTGATGAGCAGTTCAGATTTAAAACACAATGCACAACGCAAACCAATTACTCTCCCGTTGTCGCTTACCTTGTGTGAGAACTGCTGTAAATGTCGCAAAGAATATCTGTAAGATCCTCCAGCTCTGGTAGCAAAGGCTCATTTTGGCACCCGGTGCGGCTCGCTGTTCCAGACAAGTTCCCCAGTGTCCGCGTCGTCTGTCTTGTTTCAGCGGAGCATGAAGCTGAACGTTTCATCCATCTCTGCAGTTCGCGCACTTCACATAATCACACCTGTGGGAGTATGAAGTAGTATTCCGTGCTGCAAGTGACATGGAAAGCGCGTCGAGGTCTGTTCATCGGCAGGGTTGTGCGTAAAAGTTGTGCGTAACGAGCCAGGAGACGCCTCTCCTGAAGACTTTGTGTCCGGTGAGAAGATGTGGAAGTCTTGAGCGGAAGCTGCGTGACGGAGCAATCGATATTAACCCTCTTAGCGAATTATCTCAACAAGTCCTCCAGACTGAGACTCCCGCGGTTTCCCGGTCTGCCGCCGCGGCTGGGACTCGGTGCGGTGTTAAACGGCTGTTAGCAGATCACTGACTGTCTTGTGCGCAATCCTCAGGGCACTAAACTGATCATCTGTCACCGTTCATCCGCTCAGGAAGCGACGTCCAGTGCGCAGCTGGTGGGATTAACCCCGCGTTGCTTTGAGAAGAAATTACCAAACGTGATGCATTTAGTGTCCACGGATTTTTGACCTCTTAGTGTGGGGATTTCATTGTATGTTGACCCAGAGTCAGCCATGTAGAGTGTGTAGCCATGATGGACCCAGTTTGGATGTAGTGGAAGTCACAAACAAACCTCTCAGTGTTATATTGTGAAAGTGTGCTCAGACTAATGAAAAATGGAAGATTACAGTGCGTTCAGGTGTAAAAATTAATACTTTCCTGAAGATGTCATCTATTTTTGATACACCTGATGATTAATTTGGGTGAAGGTCTGCTAATACAGACAAGCTGCATCACCAATTCACCATTTGGAAACAGAAGAACTCTTTGAATTTCCATAATTCTCTGCAGCAGAATTTCATTCAATTTCCTGCTTTATTTAACATCCACACTTTATTTTTCTTCACCACCAAATTGTGGCTGATTTTTTTAAACATTTTTTTTTATCGCTGACAGCCCAAAAAATTGAGACAGACCTTGACTGGTAGAGGAGGAAGAATGTTCTGCAATAATTACATTTAAAATTCAACCAGGACAAATCGGGCTAATTAGGACGTGATTACATCACACATACCTCATTATTACTGTTCAGAATTCAGAGACTGGTTAAAGATTAATCTTCTTGAACATAATACAGCCAGACTTGAACTTGTACACGCCGTCTTTTACATATTAAAAGCAGCATTGTCTTTAGTTGTGGTTGTGTTTAGATGGAGACAGCCTCTGGATTTGAGGTTGAGAGCATCAGGTGGGTTTTTAGTGCCCTCTGATGGTTAAGAGGAGCTTCTAAAGCAAAGGTGAGTGACTTGGAGTATTGCTTGCAGGTCAGTTGCATCAGAAATTATCAGGTTTTCAACTCATTTTAGATAATTTTGTTAACAGGCAATCTGAATTTGAATCTGAATCTGAATTTATATTCATGCATGTGTCCGCACAACACGCTTGCTGCCTGGAATTCATGCTGACCCTCGTGCAGCACGCTGTTTTTGCACGATCCGGGAACACGCAATATTAATATTCACAGTTCATTCGAACTTGGTGCACGCACTGACTTCTTTCACTCCAACAAAAGTTACTTTTCGCAGGCTTGTAGTTAATGTAATGGTGCTTTATTGACTAATAAAGAGGATTAACCAACATATCAACACGCAGAGTGTGTGACCAAACCTCACAGTATCTGGAGACAAGAGGAAGTTGCCACAAGCTACTGCTGTGAGCTTATTTGAGCTCCTCCCCAGCACTGCAGCACTGTGATAAGCAGCAACGGCAGCAGCAGCAGCAGCATCTGTGTGTTGGGGTTGCTCCAGTATGCTGTAGTGCTGCCGTAGGATCATTTAGATCCTTTCCTATTTACCTGCTCCTCACATACAGAGAGAGCCAGCAACTACACTGTGTATTAAGAAAGGCTGAGGAGATTTACCTCATCCCCCCCGCAGCCTCCAAACCTGCTTGCTGAAGTTGTTGTAATGCTACAGATGCACTTTTAATGTTGCGTTCACTCACAAAACCCAGAACTGGAGACTGCGTGAAGAGGAATACTTGTCATATATGCATAAAAATACAAATATTTCATGACATTCAGCATGCCATAATAGCTGAAAGAGCCACACTTCCCTCTGCTGTGTAAATTAAACAGTTTCGACTTGAGGAATTGGCAGCTGAATGGTTGAATGATCTCCCAACCAAGTCTTCATTAAAGTAGCAGAAGCACGCTCTTGTAAGGAAACAGCCTCTTTTCAGTCACCTTATGTAGCACGTCAGGAGAAGCACTTGTCAAAAGTGTCACACATCATTTTACGACGGCATTAAGCCCCTGCAACAAAAAACAAACACTGAATTTGGTGACCTCCCTCCATAAGAAGCATCCACAACAGCTTGCAGATGCAGAGAAAACATATGGCCAAGCCTGTCAAGAATATGCTATGAACACTTAAAGGACAGAGAAACAACACAGGCCTCCGGATATGCAAGTTAGGACGTTGACATAGATGGATGTCACAGCAGAGACGTGCTAGAGTGGGGAGAGTGGCCATAAACTGGTGATAGATGTGAGTGCCACGAGGAAGGGAATGTGTTTTCAATGTACATCATCCTTCTGTTTGACAGATAGAGGTAGCTTCTGCTGAGGTGCATTTAGCCACACACGATGCTCTAATGTTTCCATTCTCATTTTCCTCGCAAACTCGGAAAGTGACTGCACTCAGATTTACATAGCTGTACAATAACTTTGTGCCTAGCCATTTGACGTTGGATGTATAGTCATCGAGTATTTATGTGTGGATTTAATCTACATACTCTGGTATAGGCCTTTCCAGTGGTCCTATATCTGTTGCTGTTGTTCTACCACGAGTCTGCTTCATAATAATGTAAATGTTAGTAATCCTTCAAGTGAGTTTCTCACTTTCTAATTTGCTTTCTTGATCATTCATTTTCTTGCCAAGAGTTCGACGAGAAGATTGATTCCTCTGTCATGATCGTCTGATAGCAAGGAAGCTCCGTTTAGCTTCTTCTAGATTAGTATAAAGACTGGACACAGGGGTGAGCGCGCTGACAGTATAAAGAATGGACAGCGCATACGCGACGCCATGCGCGGGTTTCTAAAGAGTCAGAAAAAGACATGACTCAGAACTCATCCGGGAGTGGTGATGGCGACGAGACAGACGTCTTTGTAATCAGTGGAAATCAGCTTTCACACGAGGTCTGCTTGATGTGGTGAAATTAGCAGAAGCATGAATTCTTGGTGTGCTACATGTTAGGATTGGTTGACTGACTGTCTGTACTGCATGCAAGTTAGCTATAGAGACCAAAAACTGTTTTTTGTACTGGACCTTATGGAGACTGACTCACTGCTGGAGCCAGTCTCATGTGGACTGCAGTTTTTGGCACTTCCACATTGACCACATTCCACATGGCCCTGTAAAGGTAACTAAATCTCTATTTGTTTGATTCATACATCTCAGGAGGGTTAATAAGGCCGGTCTTGTGCCGGTAGCTGGATTCTACCTTTACGCAGGCTGTTTCTAGTCTTAATGTATTAAGCTAAGCTTGCCAGCTGCTGGTTGTCGCTTCATAAACTTGTGGTATCATCTAAATCTTGGCAGCAGATCAAATGAGCTCATTTCCACAAATGTCACTCTATTCCTTTTAATAAATAGTTTTACAAATATGCAGTGTGGACCAGACGTTTGCAGCTTTCTGTGATTTTTTTTCTTTCTCTCCCAGGAACTGACAAAACAAACCGAACAGACAAAGTTTGAGGAGAACAAACACCTGCTCAACGTTTTTAGCAAACCAACTTTTGTTGTTGTCGATTGGTTCATCAGCCACTAATGAAGACGTCAGTTATATAGATATACAGCATGTATGTAAAATGTTGCATTGCAGACTCTAGCAACTTTCTTTCAGGGTTATCTTTATTGGTTTTGTAGCATTACAACCTTCAGGCTGAATAATGCAACAATGTGCAGAGATATAATCACACAGATGTCAGATCAATCCACCCCTCACCCCCCATAACTCAAACACATCCCTCCCATTCATCCACCCTCCCGCATCTTCGGGTCTGACCACAATTTCTTCCGAATATGAACCAATTTAAAGAAAATGGAATGAATAAAAACAGCACAGAATAAAACAACAACTATAAAACAAACATGCCTGACTCGCACAGGACAGTCGGATTCGATACTCACCGTGACAATGAAGCAGAATTCAGGTTTTGTTTGTTCGTCTTTTCATCACACGGCTGATTTTGATACGTATGAGTTTGTTTTTATTGACTTCTACGTGTCCGAGGTGAAACTAAAAGTTTAATGTCTCTCTCTCTCTTATTGTCGGCCTTTGCTGCACCTGAAATAAATTTCCTAGAAGACTTTGTCATTTTAATGTGCTGGAAAGCAGCACCATGCTACGCGTTTGCCGCGCGTCTCGAGCCTGATCTCCGTTGAGTTAACAAGTGTTGACATTTCTCAGTGGATAAATCAACACCTTAAAAAAAGAGGCTGAATATTCAAATCTGCTGAAGGTGTTTAATTAACTTGTAGGAATGCTGGCATCGTGCTGAATTTTAAGACTTCTGAATACATACTTGAGGTCCTGTACTACACGGCAGGCAATTAACCAGAATAAACAAGACTTTAGCCGAGTCGGTGACACACAAACTAAAGACCTTGATAGCAACAAAGTGTCTCGGAGAGGAGCAGGGGAAGGCATGTCGTCTGGTGGAAACCTTATGCATTTTACAGCTATGATTCAGGAAACCGCACTGTAAAATAAATATGTAACGCAGTGCGACGTATAAGATCTGACAAATCTAACTACATCCACTAAAGTCTTTGTAAGCGTGTCAGTCGCTACATGCAATTACAGCACGGATGCTCCCGCCTTGCACAAGGCTCCATCTATACTATCTCACCCAATAAACCTTCAAGCTGTGTTGAGTAACAAGCCCTCCACTGCTAACGCACGTTTTTCCATTATATCCTGGATAAAACAGCAATAGACAAATCTTTGATATGCTGGAAGCTCCTTCCTATTAAATAACAGAGGAAACGGCTTCTGTGTCCTTAAAGCGAGGGAGGCTTTTTCATATTACATGCCTGTACAACCTCCACCACGCTCCCACACAAGCCGCTCTCCAAACATTAATAGCAAGTCTGTAAAACTTGAAAGGTACAAAGGCGAGACCTGAGCAAACACCGGCTCAGATGGCTCAAATTCACCCGGGAGCCTGATCTCCTTCATGTCTCAGGGTCCTAGAGGCGTACACGTTAGCTCTAGTGCACCAGTGTCACAAGAAACAAGCAAACAAGCATTAAGCCATACAGGTGATTCTATGTTTGAGGCTTTGGCAGTGCCGACTGTGCATTGGCATCATTTTTTGCGGTGTAAGCCGCACAAGCAGAAGATGAAAGTCCTGCCAACGCTCTTGAGTGTAAATAGTGATGCTTACAACTGCAAACAGGCGTATTAGTTCACTCCCTTATTTGAATAGCACACCAATAGTTGTTTTTCTCCAAACCCTTGTGCCGTCTGCATGCTCTTAATCCAACCCAAACTGGGCCATGAGAGACAGCTCTCCGTGTTTGGGTTGAATACCCCGAGGCAGCCGAGGAAGAGTTTGTTCAAGCCTAATCTCCACAGTGTGATGTGCGACTTCTTCCCCTGCTGTCGTACTCGTGTAATCTGCTGTTTGTGCCACTTTAAGTCCGGGGAGTGGTTGAGGGTGGAGGTGGAGGGAGGTTGAAGCGGGGAGACTACATGATGGGAACTGTCATCTCCGTCCCATCGATGGGTGCTGCCAGTATCCTGCTAATCCCCAGAGTAATCCCACCATCCCACAACAGAGAAATCAGACACAGCAGGGCAGGCGGACCGGGTTCTGCAGCCCTCTGCACAGACAGAGACGACAGTGTAATGTACACAAGCAGACGCACACAGTTGGAAGAGCCACTTTACATGAAAATTGGCTCTCACGCTTGATTGATGACTGAATTGATGTTTACAACGTTTGGACAAATAACAAAAAATGCAGCAAGCGGCTGAGGACTGTTTGCATTTTGAGCGAAACCGAGTCACTTTCTCGGCACCCAATCTGGGAGGTGTGTGATTGAGATTTATGACATATGGCTCTCTTCACCTCACACGTGTGCTGTTTATCTAAATACATAAATGATGTCCCTATTTCAAAGAAATCTTACCGGAGAAATGGTTCTTTTTATTTGGTTGATTCCCCCTGAGTTGATGGTGATAGCATCTTGAGGATCACTGAGCCGAGACAAAATTTCTGAAAGACAAAAATCCAATGTAACCCCGCTGTGTAGCCTCACATCTGTCTAAAAGAAGAGCTCCAACCAGCTGGAATCTATCTGGGTGAAAACCAGATGTTTGCTTTCTGCTTCTCACTCTGCAAACATTTCTCCATCCTCATGGATCCTCTTCTTTTCTTTGCCTAATGAGGAAGCTTTGATGTCTCCAGAGAGACAAAATCATTTTCACCGGAGGCTGCTGCCTTGACAATTATCCAAGAAATATGTTAACAATAGTGACATAAAACAATAATAAGGTCTCGACATCTAAAGATTTGTTTCCCTTTAAAGCCAACAGAAGAGATGAATACATCTGAGGCAATTATCAGACAGTTAGTTTGTCTCCCACAAAGATCATCTGTTACACACAGAATCCCCATGTTTTAATAATCGTCTCATTAATTTCAAGTTTAGTTATCCTAAGGAGGTTGTAGAAGAAATGAAATCAGTGATGCAGTATTCAGGCCATAATTAAGAATACATATCTCACCGAAGACTTATCCTGATCCCATCGTCTGTCTCGTTCATCTCTAATTCGTTTTCAGATTTGTGTCTATGCTAACGAGGCTGCATGAATGGAGCTCGTATCTGGATTACCGTGAGGTTTTTTGTACACATATTTGTTAAATATCAGATTATTTGGGGCATGCTCTGACTTTTCCTGCAGCACCATCATTACGGTTGATATTTGCGGATTTGTGCCACATTTACTGGCCATTAGATTGACATTTAAAGTTCCAGTGTGTCGCTTTTAGTAGCACGTGGAGATAAAGATGCAGCCAACTGAATACTGCTCGCCTCAACCTCCCCTTCCAAGCATGATGAAGAAACTACATAAAACTCTGAAATGCCTGATTTATTTAGAACCGGTGTTTAAATTGTCTGTTACGTGGAACAGTCCTGTAGATGGTAAATTGTTTTTAAACCTTTCTAGGCGACTCAAAGCACTTTTACACTGCATGTCTCATTCACACACATTCACGACTCACGGCTTGCATTGGCTGCCGTGCAAGGTGCCAACTGCTCGTCAGTTTCGGGAGCTAACCATTCATACCGCGGATGGTGCAGCCTTCGGGAGCAATTTGGGGTTCGGTATCTTGCCCGACGGGACGCTTCGACATGCAGACTGCCGATCATCTGATCAGTGCACGACCCGCTCTACCTTCCAAGCCACAGCTGCCCAGAAGATAGATTTAAAGTCTCATTCAAAGTTAATGAAAACACAATGATTCGTCCTTTCAGGTGATTAAACTCTAATGAAAACATACTTATGAATATTATATTCTATTTCTGCCAATGAATCCCCCCAAATCTTACACACTAGACCTTTAATTTACGGCCCCCAGAGGGTGAATTGTTATCACTCTGGTGAGCCTCTGACTTTGTCTAACACTAATTAAACAGTCAGCAGTGCAGGCTCCTTGCATATTTAAATGAAACAGGCACATGAGGTTACCGTCACAGTGAATGGTAGCAGACCCAATACGCAAACAACAATCAGAGTCCAGAATCAGTTGGAGTAGTTTAAGCACTAAGTGACTGGATGAGAGCGGAGAGGCGCGGGGCTGCTGGTGGCAGAAAAACAGACTGAGCACTGAGCTGGACGTGGCGGGGAAGTGACTGGCAGGATCTCCTGGAGCAAAGGGAGAGCAAGGTTGGACAGGATTTATAAAATGTGCATACAGAATTTCAAGTTGCAGAGAAGGCGACCGAACAGTCAGCTGGAGTGTGGAAGGTCATCCCACCTTCCTTCCCTCGTGATTGTCTTGAGTGTGACGTCGGGCAGCTTCCTCATGAAGTCAGATTACTGTAGATGGATTTGTGTTTGATTTTAATCTAATTTTAAGTTGTGCGGAACGCAGCGTAAGTAAAGATAGGCTGAGTGAAGGCTGGCTCCTCAAACAAACCACCTGTAACAGCTCCCACCTGTCACAGAGTTAATTCTGATGAGCTGCTCTGTACAGGTGTCATGAATGCTGCAGAGGCCAAAACCAGGCTGTAAACGCTTTAATATAGGCGCCTATGGTGATTCTTGCGTTTTGTAACCAGCCTCAAGTGGCCGTTTGAGGAACTGCAGTTCTTGAAACTTCCACATTGGCTTCACTTCACAGCCACAGAGGTTACCGCTTGGTCGAAGGTACAGTTTAATAGAACTTCTCACTTTGGAGTTGTAAAATCTCTAAGAACAACCTCCGACTTTCCTCCGTATTCCCGCTTTTTGTTTAAACGGTGTAGAGGTTAAGTGGTAAAATGGATAACAGAGGACTGGGTTTGTTTTTTATGGCGGCGTCACTGGCTCCATGACAGCTATAGTGGATTAAATCTCCACTACAATACCGTTTAGGTGACAGCTCTAGAGGTCAGACAAGGACACTAGACAGACTCTTATTTCAGTTGCTGGCAAGCTGAAAGGCCTTGACCCAAATTTAATATGTTTGCCAAAAGGACATGTACATACTCAGAATGAGGAGGTTGTTGGCTGCGCACTTTAACCGTGAAAGAGAACCAAGAATAGATGATAAAGTGATGTCTGGTCTTGTCTGTAATCGGACAAGTGAACTAAAGGGCAAAGATGACAGGTTATTTAAGTGCAAGGACAGGTAAGTACAATGCAGGCAGGCAGCGAAGATATTAATCCACTTTCAGAGAGGCCCATAAATGCTACCCAAAGGACCTATGAGGCTGATGAGGTTGATGGAGGGGTCAGTGTGAGTGAATTGCAACACCCCATTGGTTGGACATTAAGGTCACGAGGTAGACCTTGGTAGAATCAGATTGTCAAGGATGAGAGGTGCCGGGGGCAACGTTCAATAAAACATGAGAGCAATCTTCTCACCAGGAGTAAAAGTGCTCTGCAGTTCAACTCCAGGCAGCCCAAACAGATTTCCCCTGTGAGCCAAAAGCACTGCAGCTGCTCATTCACCACGGCCGGCAATCCAAACTGCCATCAAATCGACAGCCGTTGCCAGAAATAGTGCTGAAAATTGGTCAAACTATCACACACTATCTGACCTCTGACAAAGCTTATCTTGCACAAGAAAACGCATGGAGCTGAAATGATAGTGTCTGTCTGCTCCAGCTCCTCTTTCTGCCTCATTAGTTGCTGATATTGGATAGGTTATCTCAGCTTACAGCACATTTTAAGGTTGTAGCCGGCTCACCTTATCCTGAAAACGCCTGAGCAGAAAGGTTACATTTTTTGTGTGCGGATATCACACCCCGAAATACTCCCTTTTTGGATATGATGATTAAATGTGTGCCCGCTGCTTCTCCTATATGTCTCCTGTGTAGCAATGAAGGTGTGTCAGTGATGGCTACATCTTGAGTTGGTTCCATAGCTGAAGACTGCCTGCTACAGGGCATGAAATGAGGAGACAGATGATAAGCTTCTCCCCCTCACGCTCCGGGGAACACAGTCAGCCACGATGGAATGAATCAAGATGGGCCGGAATCTCCGAGTGAGATAAGTACGTATACACCAAATACCACGCGATGTATTCACAGCCACGGTATCTATTCGGACGCGGGAGCCGGATTCTTGGAGCCCTGGATGCAAGTATACAAAGTGTATGAGTTCCTGCACATGAAGCAGCCCGAGAAGTAAAGTCGCACAGACTGTAAACATCAAACTTCCAAGTCTTTCCCTTCAGCATTCTTAAAGACTCTCTGCAAGACCAGAGGGGCTCCACATCTTAAGCCCAATTTCCCTTTCACTGATAGAGTGCCAAGTTCCAGGAATTACCTGGCGAACCGCGATCAGGTCCAGAGGATTAAGAGGAATATTCTCTTCCAAAAGTCTGACTTTCTTTTTCTTTTTTCCCTACCCGACACATCCAGAGGCTGGTTTAGGAAAAGGCCAACGAGTTGATGTCAGAGCTCAACTTTAATTTATGTATATTTCTTTTTCGTGCGAGCTCACAACAGCATGACATGCAGGCTGAGCAGTTAGTCATCCATGTTATTAGATTTTTTTTTTTTTTGTACTGGGGAGGTTGGAAAGCACGTGAGGAGTTTCAGGGCAAGGCAACACGTCAATCTAACAGCAGGTGAATGGACAGATATGACATTGTGTGTAATCATGTTATGTCAAACAAATGATCAAGTGAAATGTGTGAACGTCTAAATATTCAATCAGGAGGGAGCGAGGAGCAGCTGCTGCTGCTGCGCGGCTGTGCTGCCATCTAGTGCTGCGAGGCTGCAGCTCGCAGCTCCAGCTCGCAGTCAAATGTTAAATGAATTCAGCTGTGACTGCATTCATTTTCTTTTCATTTATCTCCTATGAAGCGTGTGTGAGTGTGTGTGCGTCGCAGGGGATTACGCTTTAGCACACACTTTTATTCAGAGCAGCACACTGCGCCAGAAGTGCACATGTCTCGAGTACGGGGCGATCCCAGAGGGAATCAAAGACAGTCAAAGTTGTTGTTTTTATGTTTTTTGTTACAGCTGCTAGTTTGTTTGAAATGTCTGACAGGATGAGAGTGAACGCTTGTTTTGGACTTCTTCTTCTGTTTTCTAATATATACACTGTCACGATTTCCATATAATAATGATATTAATTTGTATATATGATGCAGAGCTGTAGTCAAGTTCACCTTGAGTCAAGTCCAAGTCAAGAAGGGATGGAGTCGAGACCGAGACATAAAAACAGTCTTATTCAAGACTATAGAGAGACTGTATGTCTCCTACTTCATGATCATTCTGCAAGTGCAGCATTAAAAACACAAGTCATATCATCAGTCATGTATATCTGTATAGTGCATCTTCACATTTTCATTGCCTCAGCGTTGTAGAACGTTGAGTCTTTTTATTCTGGTGTAACAATAATATTCAGCATGCAGGTAAATAACAAAAAAAGAAATCACATCTTCGAACCAAGTGTACCTTCGTGTGCCTTTCCATTTATTACACAGATTATTTAAAACTCACAGACACCTTCGTCTCTCCGGTGTCTCACAGCGCGTCTTACTGTGTGAACAGCCGAAAATAAAAATAAATGATTGTTGTTGCTGGCTTCTCCGGGGCTGCCAGTTGAAAGTGGAACACAAATATCATGCTTCAGTTAAATAACACAGATGTTGCTGCAAAGAGTCCAAGACAACAGATAAGACGCCTCGAGTCCAAGACTGGACGAAGCAAGATCACGTTTCTGCTGTTTACTGCCTTTAATTCTTTATTGTCTATTCAGATTGTTTGGATTTTGGATTCTGGATTCTGATGTAGTCTGACTCTGTTTGTAAAATATTAAAATAGTCTTGAAATTCCATTAAAATACAACCTCAGAACTACTTTCTACTGAAGAAATAGTCCCTCTGTAATCTGTGGATAATCAGTAACGGTGGTAGACAGATTACTGCTGATGGTTAATTAACATTTCTGGTGGCAGATGTAGCACGGCCAGTCCTTTACTGGACCTCCAGCACAGTTAAAACAATTCTTTTGTCACTTCGGGTGATACAGATGTCACCTCCAGTTTTATTATTGCTCTGCCGTCCTCCACAGGCTGCTGTTGTACTGTGGCTCTACCCCTATGATTGACTGTGTATGCAGCTGGATGAGCCACACCAGGACAGAGCCACTTATCACTCCGGGGAGCAATGAATGACCCAGGAACAGAGATGCAGCCCGGACCGCACACTGTGTCATCTGTCAGCCGGCTGCGTAGGTGAAACCGGAGGATGAGAGGAGATGAGCAGAAGTGAGATTTAGAGCCGGCCCTCCTCACATTATCTCCCCTCGAACCATTGCTCATGTTGCAAGGCTTCCTGGAGGTAAGAGCCACTGGAACAGACTTTACAACCGGGGGAATAAAGGGACAAGCTGAAGGATGAGGGGGAGCATGCAACACACTGTTGTGGTTGTATTTCTAATGAGAATTAGACTCCAAATCACTGTATTCATCAAGTACAATGAGTGTCAGGGAATTTGTCTTGTCAGCAGCGAGGTAAGGACGTATCGACAACTCTGCACCAGTGCCAGCTAGACAAATCTCATTTGTTCTCATTCAAGGAGAGGAGGTTAAAGTTTGACTGCAAAACTTCCACTTAACCTCGTCTGCATTGGCTGCACAGTGGGTGGATGATGATTTAAAAATGCATTGTACAATAAAAAAATAACACGTCATACATTAAAAAAAAACAAGTTCTCTGCATCGTCTGCATGTGCAGTTCAGTCAGCTGCTCAGTCTGTGTGAGGGAGAAAGCCACGCACACAAACAAATCTTTCGATCCGGGGAGAGCAGAGGGAGGGATGGTGCATTCAGTGGAGCTGACAGGTACCTACCTCTCATCCAATGTGATTTATTTCCAGGCAGAGCTTTGGACGTGGCCAGTGCATCGGCAGGTCAATTTGGTTTGGGTAGAAGAAGAGTTGTCTGATTGATAGAGTGGGGGCCGGCCATGTTCTCTACGCTCGGCTCCCCCTCCATCAGGGCCCCTGCTATGGCCGATTAATCCTCCGCACACGGAGCACAAGCTCTGGCAGGGACTTTGTGTTTGGGTAAACCTCCATCTCTGACCTGAGACTGCCTTCCTCCAAGAGGGAAGTTGCCTTCTGGCTCATGTTGGCGTGAGTGCATGTTGCTCGTTTGGACGCTTTGGACGCATTTCCACAACATAAAGCCAAAAACATTCCTCCATTAACTGCTTTAGCAACAAGGACCTGCAGAAGTTCTAATTAATCAAATGCACAAGTGTCGCCACTAGATGGCAACATCAGCTAAAATAAATTGGGTAGTTCTTTTAAATTAAATTAAAGCAGATTAGTTTAACCAACATTTGGATGACAACAATTTAGAAAAGTTACTAATATCATGTTTACCACAATGTTTGCTCCTTTCTTTCACTTGATGAAGATCTCAGTGCTTTTCAACCTTTGTTGACACCACCCGTCATGTACGATTTTAAATTGGAAGTTATTCAACACTTGTGCAATTGTCAATGTTAAGTTGCTTCAGTTGCATTTCCTTACATCTGTTTTTATCAGTTTAATTTTATGCTGCAGGAGAATGATTTTTTTTTCAGGATAGCTCTGACAGTAATGCTCTTTCAAGTCGAGGCCTGAGATGTTTGCTTGAAGTCCACAAATATCCTGCTAAGTGGACTTAGTCTGTGAATCAGAGATGTGAACGTTTCTGTTCTGAAACTGGCCTGTTTAATTTCTGGAGAAAGATCCACTATGTTGATTTGGTGTAAAGCAATGCTCGGAAACTAGCAAGATTATTACACAGAACCTTAGATTACATTCAATTTAAAGAGAGGGCAGAGGTCGCTCTGTGTCCAGGTGAGAACTGGTACACTAACGCTGACAGCTGAGGTGGGCAGGTATTCCTGAGGAGCAGCGTTTGTGTGTTTTCCATCATCTTGAGGAAACATCTGTTTGAAACAGGTCCAGCTGAAGAAGCGTGATTCGTGCTCGGTTGTCTGAAACTGATACGTTGAGTTCGCTCTTTAATGAGAAGAATGTGTCTCAGTGAGATTAATAGAAAACGTGTGGCTAATTAAGACAGAGAACTCAGCATCCAGCATCATCATACTAATAAGTTTCTGTCATGAGAAGTGAATGTTGTCTGTTTGGATTTGTGGGACTGTGCATTATCAGCTGGCACGTGGCCATCCTGACTGTCTTTATAAGTCCATATGTGCTGGACACCGCGCGGTGTTCAGTTCTATCCATTACTTTAAGCTAATGACTACAACGTTTTATTGATTATGATCACTTATTTCAGCCGTTCATCCATTACTGTTAGCTAACTGTTTTGTCCTTGGGCTGTAGAAATTGACTTCGCTTGGCTTGAATCGATATGTAGACATATTCCTTAATCAAATTCTGTTTTTTATCAAATCACTTGAGCTACTCCGCAATATTTCCTGGTAAATCCTGGCGAGTGCAGCGGTACCCTCAGGGCTACAAGTGCACCTGTTTGGAAATCGCTGATCTAAATGTCAGCATCACTGTGGTTTTCCAATATGCAATCAGTAAGACGGTGTGATATAAGACCCCCGCTTCCGGAAGACTAGTCCTTCGTCTCAAAAGCAGGTAAATGAAGGAGAGCAGAGAGCCGCTGACTCTCTGCTTTATCAGCCGCACACTTGCATAGCTAACCTGCTCCCCCGTAGCTCACTTCAAGCTCCCTCTCCTGGTGCTTTCTCTCGGTGCTCACCGTGAGCCTTGCTGTGTTGGATGAGACTTTACAGACCTCAGGTTCTTCACATCTTCAAGGCTGGCTGTGGTCAAAGTGCTGCCTGATGTCCCACTGACCGAGCCCAACCTCTGAGTATCCATCCAAGGCCTCTCCTTTCGCCTGAAACCCCCCAAAGGCTTTTTATCCCTTTATCCAGGCATGAGATCAGAATTCCAGATCAGGATTAGGGTCAGTTGTATCAGATATCTATTGAGGCATATCTCTCCATCTCCCTTTCTCCTCTCTCTAAGCTTTGCTGGTCCACCGAAAGACGTTTTATCTTGTGTTCTCCTTCTCCTCTCTCCTGGAGATGAGTGACACATCAGAGATAGCCTTCAACTAATCCCATCCTTTATGCTCTGTGAAAGTAAGTCGCGAGCCTGTAGCCCCTTCGCACTTTATTTGTTGTCGTTTGAAATCACGCTTAATGTCATGCTCGATGTCAGATGGGAACTCGCTGCCTTTTTAAATTTCACTCAGTCGGTGACGTGCCCTCTCAGAGACAGAAGAAACTTAAACATCAAAGCAAGACAAAAATCCTTCCAGTCAGACTGCTTGGTTATTGTTGGAGCTTGCTCCAGGAAATAGTTGATGAATGCACTGGCAGCGTGCCTTTTTCAGGGCCTGCATTGTTTTTTTGGGTTTTGAAAGCTTCCCACGCTGCTGTCAGTGCACAGAACTGGACTCCAGACACCAGGACGTGATACAAGCAGAGCGGTGATAGATGAAATTAACTTTCTCCTGCAGCTTTCGCTTCACGGGACGATCTGAGTGATAGTACTTCATCTTTTCCGCTTTGCTGTCACTCACATTGTGCCCGAGCAGCTGCTTTTCCACCCAGCAGGTGGTGCCGGAGAGCTGGTGGTGTGTGTGCGGAAGGCGGACCTATCCCCAGAGCTTTACCTGACCTCCCATTCCCCTCTGCCGCACACACACACACCTTGTCAGCAGGTTGAGCCTTATCTCTCTCCGTCTGAACCGAGCCATTGAGCGCACACTTGACCTTGTCATTATCTTGTACCTGGCTTTGTTTCCATTCTCCTTTTCTCCCCTTTGTTTATTTCCTGACTTTCCCTTTCCACACTCTTTGAACAAAGATAAGAACAGTCTATTTACACCCCCCCACCCCATCACACACACACACACACACACCCTCTCTTCTATCTCCGTCTCTCCTTTGTTTATGAAAGAAGGCCTGTGTTTATTACAAAGTGAGGCCCTGACTGTGACCTTCCACGGCAGTTTGAGGTGTACTAGTCAACACCACTAAGTCTTCCTATTCTCATTTGAAATACAGAGGAAGGACGCAGGATCATACGCCTAGTTTTTCTCTTTTTTTTTCACCCAGAGTACAAAGCATATTTAATGTTGTGTGCTCTTCCTGTTAAACATTAGAAACAGACTACATACAAAGAGCTAAAAGGCAGGAAAGAGGAGGAACACTTAGGCCATTAATCTCACCGATTATGTGCCGCATAAAGAGGGAAAGTTATTTGAGGAGTCGCCTGTAGGCCGGATCTGTCCATACATATCAAACAGACCAGATGAATGTCAGTCTAGCTCACCATAAAGACACGAACGATCAGAAATCACAAATTGTTTTTTACGCTTTCTGAAAAACCAGCAAGATATAACATGTTTATGATCAGCTCACCTCTGACTGGCCCGGTTCTGTGCATCGGATCGGGCAGAGCTGCTTTAGAGTCATTTCCTGCAGCTGTGTCACATTTAGTTTAGAGTTTAGCCGCTGTCACTCCTCTTTAGGAGACTCGCTGAAGATCCACCAGCACTGAAGTCACTGAAGAAAACATCCAAACATATCACTAGCATGGACCACACCTTACGCTGAAATGATGAACTGACAAAATGAAGGATTGAGAGAGAGGCGTGATCTCGTGTACTTCTTCGGTCTGATGCTGCAGTGTGGGAGAAGCTTTGGTAGGAAGTCTATGGAGAGTAGGAAAGAGACGGGAAAAGGTGAAAGAAATGGGGTGTATGGAAGACGAGAGCGAAAGGAACCAGAGGGTTAGGAGGATGTTAGGACTGTCGGAAGTGGCAGCTCCTGAAACTGACCTGACACAGTCAGCAGCAACAATTTTGCAAGATCTGTCAACACAGAAGTCTCTTCTGCTGGTTGTAGCTGTCTGGTTTCACCAAAAGATGATCAAAAACAACTAAACTAAAACCGAAATAACTTTCTGAACAGAACCCAAACTGCTTTCATCCATCCACACACTTCACGAGATGGAGACGGGAACCGTTTCACATCATGGCTGCAGCTTGTAATGCATTATCTTCTGTTGTAGAGCATCTTTGGCACAGGCTAGCTGTTGCCTCCTGGTTAATTAACCAGCTGCTGGTTGCAGCTTCATATGGAAGAAACAGATGATGAAATCAAGCTGTTCTTTTCATATATAATATGTAGTGCTGCTGTAATGATTTAAGAAGCTAACCTGAATCTGGCTCCTCAGTGAAAAGTGATACAGCAGGTCAAAGTTCATGCATATTGTTTAGTAGTTTTCATCCAGACGTTGGAGGAACTGATGCGCTGTATTCCACAGTTTTGCAGTAAAGTGATCAGTTTCCATTGCGTGCTAGTTTGATATCTTCCCAGCTGCAGACGTTGCTCTAACTTTCGTCCCGTTACATTTTTAACAGTATTCTCTCCGACATGAAGGATGACTGTGATGGTTCCCGCTCTCACTGTAACCGAGGGGACGCGATGCAGTCATGTTTCAAAGTCGCTCTCGGAATCACAATACGCATATGCTTCCCATAAAGCAGGCCTCAATATATCTGTCCATCAAACAGGATCACTGACAGCACGAGGAGAGATGCTCGCCTTTGATTCTAATGCTAAGAGCATAATTTATGTAAGATGTTTGAATGGCTTTTTGAGTAAGAATAGATTAAAGGAAGTTTCACGCTTGAGGAGCCAAAAAAAAAGTGCCTGCATAGCACTGTTTTTAAAACTCCTGGGGATGCGAGAGGGTTGATGAACGGGGCGGGTGCAAATGGTGATTAGCTCAAGCCATTTATTGCGCTAACAAAACAGCGTGCCAATCACGACCATCCCTTGAGTTTTCCTCTCTTTTCTGTAAATATGAAAGACGTTGTCCCGACAGTGACTTCAAACGCAGGAGCGGCAGGCCCCATACCAGGCCACGGCGTCTCCCCGAGCCCTTCCCCTCCACACATCAAACCCCGGCTGACAAAAGCAGCTCGAGGTGGCATAATGAGACGCATCGCTCCTTTCAACTATGTGCGAAGTGTGACATTCTCTGTCTCCTTGTGTCATGTGTTGACACCGCGGCCTGTGTGTGAGGAGTTGACCGGACGGTCCAGACAGCCCTCCACCACCACCACCACCACCACCCTTATGCTCCTTGGACACTAGCCACTGAGGACGAGCATCAAAGCCCTGCAAGTTCCTTAGGTCAACAGTCAGGGCTGTGTGTACACACACACACGCACACACACACGCGCGAAGGGAGAGCAGTTTCGGTGCAGCCCTCCCCCGCGTAGCTTCCTCGAGATGTGTTTCTTGTGTGTCCAGAGGAAAGCCTGCAGACCAAAACATCGACTGATAACTCAATTTTCACGAATCGTGTGTCGGCTGTAGAGCAGGTTCAGGTCTACGTTTCAGGACACATCAGATAGCAGAAGCTGGACGGCGTGCTCCTGCCTTGTGACTGACTCTCTGGTATTTTTGGAGGTGATGAAGGCCATTATCAGTGGATTAACAGAAACTAAGATGGTGGGGGCGTACCATGTTGGAACATACTGCCCTAAGCCTGCATCCCATATATCACTCTTGCCCACCGGTCAGCAGATAAGATCCCTTAGGGAGAGGGAAGCTATGCAAACACTGGCTGCACCTCTCGTATGTCCATAATGCCAAGAGCCAAGAAGTTAAAAAAAGCAAGTCCAGCAAAGCGCTGCGTGAAGCCCGGCCTCGCTCCAATCCACAAACAGCTTTTGACTAAAATAGAGGAAACCTGGGCTCTGAAAGTAGCATTCAACATGTCACAACACAGCCCAAAAACAAAGACTGGTTTCTGCACCCTGGAAGCTCGCACACAACAGCTGCATTCATATACACCCACCATTCATCCTGATTCATGGCATAATACAATCAGACAGGTGGATTGATAATCTAATATGGCTTAGTTTTTTTTTTTTTTTCATCCTATTCCTCTCACTTTTCAAATAGTTTACTTGGAGCCCGAGGGTGTGAGCCATCCTGTTTTCTATGGCCGCCGAATTACCTCAGAGCACGCAGTGCCTAGCTCGCTGCCAGAGAGGGAGGCGAGTATTGTTTTCATGACAGAGATCAATGGGTGGGTGAATGTGCTTTAATTCTGCAGGAGCTCCTCTCCCAGGCTAATAAATGCAAGCCTCCCTGCTGACTGGGCTGTCGTGCTGAGCCCAGCGGGGGTCAGCCTTTTTGTGTTCCTGTGCCCAAATTATGGAACCATCAATACGCTCCCTGGAACCAGTCAATAGAAGACCGCTTTGTGGCCGAGGGGAGACCAACTTCAAGGCTAATCAAAAAGAAAAAAGAAAAAAAAAAAAAAACTAAGCTCTGACACATTTACCAAATAAGATCAGAATCAGAACATAGACATATATTACACATTCAAAAAAATTCAAGAACCGCTCGTGAGACTTTGTGCAACAAATATTGGGTGTGTCTCCATCTGGACAAACCTGCTTTTGACCACCATCTTCATAATTATTTACATATTCTTTGCACACATGTGTGAGACAGGCGCCACTCGGCGTCCGTGCACTATAATTGTGCTTTGAACGTGAAGCTGCAGCCACTTCAGGATCATTTTGGCTGGGCAAACAGTGGAGGTGATAGTTAAGACTTCTGTGAGCATGAATAACAAAAATCCATCCTCGGACATGAGTTTGCTTTTAAGGATCCCTGAAACACGACTTTATATAAAGTACTACATCCGTGTTGCCTGACACACTTTCTTTTGACAACGCATGGGCGATGAAAACTGTTGTCATGCATGAGTGTGTTTCCATACTGCCTTACTGCTGCTTGTAGCATCAAGTGAATTATTGAGTATCCAGCTTCAAAAAGCTTGTAAAACTCTGTCCTCCTCAAAATCTCAAACTTTTTTCTTCCCCCTCTTCCCTTTTTCTCTCCCTCTTTTATTTTTGTTGGCTTCTCAAACATCAAGTTGTCTCCGGATTTTCAAACGGGTTGAAAAATAAGAGTTTCCCCAGTTTGCGAGCGCATTCAAAGGGCGCGTTCTTCAGATGTGCCACCTTGCAGCGTGGTGGTGGCTGTGCAGGAACAGGATCATTCAGATATGCTAATGGATCAGCGGGGTAGCTCCAAGCGCGGCTTACCCCGCTTTAAAAGACAGCTGCCTTCTCCCTTTCTTTTCATGCCCTACTCTCAGCCTGCCTCTCTCTTTCCCACTCTACATTGATAGCAGGTTGAAATTTAATAACCATTACATTTCTACTAATTAGACAGATAGAGCAATTAACCGGGTGCATGTAAATCCAGGTTGCAAAATATGTCGGACAAAGAGAGAGTTCAGAGGATGAGTTTTGGGCAGATGAGGTTTAGAGCCGGCGCAGTGCAATGATATCATGCTCAATGCGGAGTGCTGCAGATAATAGAGCCAGTGCCCACCGGCCCTCCCCTTGGTAAAGTGGCCCTCTGTGTCAGTGCCTGTGTATGAGCCGTTGGCTCTGCCGCCGAAGCCCCCCAGTCCCACACTCTCCTGGGCTATCTATTCTCTCCAGCCAGAGTCATGCTGCGCAGGAATCCTGGGTGATTGGGTTTCTTTCAGGGGCCTTATAGTCAGTCATAAATCGGAGGGGATCCTGCCCGGCCCCTCGCTCTCGCCCCTAACCCTGGCTCCAGCTGGCAGGGGACGATTGTTGGAGAGCCGAGGTCATTGCAGGGTCGCTCTCTGTGGCGCTTCTTAACTCCCCTTGCCTATTTTTTTTCTGCCCCTCTTCTCCGCTAACCCCCCCTCCTCCCCTCTTTTTTCTCTGTCTCCCGGCTGAGGTTGCTAGGGCTTGGTATTTGCTTTTTAAGACCATGTTGTAATTACAGAGGAGCTCTACTCCCCTTGCCGCCTCTGGCTCCCTCTCCTCTTTTTTTTATCACTGCTGATTGGTGGTAAGAAGCTATACTGGGGCCATCCCACCCCCACCCCTCCACCCCACAACAGGCTTTTGTGCTGCCTCTTCCCCGGGCACACACAGAACTGATTCATTCACATCTCCTAACCTTTACAGAAGTAGAAAAAGACCGGGGTGGCCTCTTCACACCAATCGGACAGCAACCAGAGGAGTGGGTGAGGAGTGGAGGTAGGAGTCACCTATAGAGAGAGGAGATGGGTGTAGATTTCCCAGCATTCATGTGAGGAAACGGCAGCCCCGGCAAAACAAACTGTAGAAAAACAGTAGTACTGTAACCACAATGCAGAAATCGACTGAGTCTGAGAATATGAGGAGACAATTGTAACTGCAAAACAATAAAACCTATTAACTTAAGAAACAAAACAGGTTGCCGCAGGCTTGGGCTAAATTTCTTTTCTGTGCAGGCCGGCGGCTGCTTGGGGGGCTTTTTTTTAAAGAAGGAAGAGTCTGTGTTTGCTGTTATTGCAGAACTACACCACAGAGAACATCAGACGCAGCCCTCGAATGTCTTTTCTGTGGGATTGCACCCCTCTGCCAACATCTGGAACCATAAACCAAAGATCAAAATGTGACAGCGAAAACAATACCGCAAGCACAACAAACAACCATGCCATTGGACAATAAGTGGAGGAGGAGTCCCTTTAAACCACACTTTGGTCAGCAGGGGTCCTCCCAAAGAGGAGAGCAGTCACTAAACTATCCGGCTGCCTCTTTTCTACGCCTCCTCTGTAATATAACAAAAACTGGAGCCACATAGTGCAACATTTACAGCTCGAACTGTCCTGGGCCTGCAGGGCCGAGGCGTGAGATGCAGCATCTAATCATCAACACGCCGTACGTATCACCATTAAAACATAGTCTGGAACTAAATGATTGTATCCGCATCACAAATCCTTACGAGTGAGTGAAGCACTTGATGCCGTGCAGAGGCTTGTCTTTCCCCGAACACACTTCAAAGCGAAGGGAACCAAAATATCACAAAAATGCGTACAGTGTATAGCTGGAGAGGCATGGCTGCTTGGCTTTCATGTGTATGGAAAAGTGCCACAAACTAAGCATTGTTCCCTGTGAAATAGGATACAGGCTTGGAAGAGCCATTGTTCTATTTCAGTTTGCTTGAATCTCTTCTGTTGCGCGCTGGCTCGCCGCTTCACCGTTCTGACTTCTGACAAACAGCATCTGCACCAGGGACGCCACTTCCTCCCACGAGGCAGATGGGAACAAACCCAGTGTAATCACTTCAAATAAACAGGATGCCATTAATTGTTTGTTCCATCATTTGAAGTATGTCCCTTGGTATTCAGTGAGAACTTGATTAATCATTTTAATGGTTTGACTTATTGGATGCCAATGGTGAGAGATAAATAGTCTGGCAAAGAATGAATCGCTGGTAGGAGCCCGCATTGCTCTGCACAGGCCGCTCTTCGTAGCTATAGATGGTTAATCCATTTATAATTCTACCATAACCACACATGACTACGGAGAGAGTCAAACCAGAACAGCCAAGCTCCTCAGTAAAAATCATGTCAGCAGTGAGGCATGTAGGACAAGCCTTCTGTCATCAGCACTGACAGTATCATTAGTGGACTGAGCGACTGAACACAAACTTGCATTCTTTCTCATGACCAGCAGGGGGCAAATTATATTGAGCTCTATGTAAAAATGGTTCTCACATGATTTATTACCTCAGTAAACAGTCTCCTCATACGTTTATGGGCTCTGCCTCTAGTTTGAAATCTTCTTCCGCACAGCGTGGTGTTCATTTTGTAAATTTTGGTCCCATGTAGAGTAAAATATATGATAAAGCAGCATAATACAAGAACGTTTTGTGCTTGAGTCAAAACTTGCAGTACATAAAGGCCGTAATGTCACAATCTCAAAACCCATCGACCATCGTCTGACAATGATTCAGATATAAGTGTGCAGCTAGTAGATGTCTAGAAAATGGATAACAGATAACCAGCCAGGCGTCCTCTGCAGCCTGATTAGCATAAATCTTTCTCCTCAGGTTGCAAATCTCAAACACAAATCTGGTTATGAATGCAGATAACTATAGAAAGCTAAATCATCATCCAACGATAGATAACGGGTTCCAAGATTGTATGTCAGCCAGTGTGTTGCTCTCCACACAGACTAGCCATTTCAACCATGACTGGTCAAGACGACTAAAATCTTGCCTACGATCTATCTGATCTGATGATATCTGATCAAATCAGTGGTTGGTGTTACAGCGAGCTCATAAATCAGTTTTCTATCCAAATGCAATGCAAATTTAAAAGTGAAGTGAAATTTACTAATTACTTATTAGCGGCACTAATTATCCAGTCTGGTAAAAAAAAAACATTTCTTTGCTACATTTTTGGTAATATTTAAAGCTGCAAAGTTTTATTAGTTAGAAGACAGACGCAGACGACATGAACTCATCTTAGAAATCCAAAGACAGGTGTGAGAAATGCTGAATTTACTAAGAGGAGCTGGGTGAACACTGAAGGTGACACCAAGTCTTTAGCTGTGTGTGCTCCGTGTGTGAACATTCCTGCACAGTAAAACGATCCAACACAATGCATGTAAGGATGCCGACAGGAAATGTTATCTTCACATTTCTGAGCTAAAACAACAGTGTCAGACGCTCCGTCTCAGAATGGACTGTTCTGTACTCAGGAATGACATTCGCTCATGACGCTACCACATATCAGATGTCAACACTGAGCCATATGTCAACAGACGTAAACAAACACCTCCAGACGGCAGAGCAAACAATTATTAGAGAGGGAGAGCAAACAGAACTGAGGACTTCCTCCCAGTGTTGTCGGATCTGTCTGCCTCGACGTCGTCGCGGCGGCTGGTTAACAGCCTCGGCCGTGGTCACATCACAAGAGCTGCGACGGCTGGATGAAAGGGCTTCACCAAAAGGTGCTAATGGAAACGTCCTGAACCTGAAACAAGCAGCCTCTCTGTCAAAACCACAGAGGGGGAAAGAGGTGAGAGAGGCGTCAGTTGTTTGTCCAGACAGAGAGGGTCATGGCGGTGACAGCATGTCCTATTCTTTACGTGATAGCTCGGGGATAGGGGACAAGAGTGTCAGTCACACGGGAGAGGAGTTTGGGGTCGTGTCAGCTCCTGGAGGATGGAGGGAAAGCTGAGCCGGTGTTGTCTTTCACTCCTGCTGACCTGAACTACAGTGAGCCGTCCGCTGTCACCCTGTTTAGACAGCTAACAGTCCTCTCGCACTGAACCCAGACTGTCAACAGCACTTGACACTCAAGACGGCACTTAAGACACAGAGGTTTTGTTTACTTCCCCTTCTGGTCTCGGATGAAGGCGCAGATCCTGTTCTCAACATCTGTAGTGAAGATGAAACCGAAGAGGTTCACACAGGCCGTCTCCTCCATCGTGAGGAAGAATTTAGAGGTTGTGTCACAATGTGAACAAGCACAAACAGACACAAACACGTGTCAATTGTGAAATATTTGTGCATTACATAACAACACGATGAACGGCAATTAAAAGGGTGTGTCGTGTTCCACACCGAACAAACAGACTTGACCTGACTCCAGTGCGTGAATTTAAATGAACAGGAGATGAGTTCTGACGTGAAATAAAACCGCTCGATAAACGGAGACAAAAATCTGCAGAAGCGTGCCGACTCATGCACACAGTCTGCAGGCTAGCTACTGCTAAAAGGAAGTACTATTAAAGTATCCATTTTCTTGCCGAGTCTTAAATAGGAAGTTACCACTCTTGTCTGTACAGCTAGAACTTGTTATCTCATCTTAGCGGAGAAACAGCCAGCCTAGCTCTCGCCAAATGTGACTTCCCGAAGCTGTGTTGATACTGTGAGGTTGCAAAGTAAATATAAAGAGATATGATGAGATATTACATTAAATAATGAGCTTCAGAGTAGCTGGTAGGTGAACTTGGAGGATAGGACAGTTTTCTCTTTAGATAAGCTAACCAGCTGTTGGCTGTAGCCTTGTATTAACTGGACAGATGTTCATCAATAGTCAAAGTAAATAGTCAACTGATCGCAGTCCCCTCACCTCACCACATCAGAGGACCCGCAACGTCTGTAGACAGAAGGTTTATTTTCAGGTGATCATACACTTATGAAAACATAGTTATGCATGTAATACTCCATTATGCAATCAGCCGGTGTGTGGACTGTTTAGCTAAAGCATTCCAGTCAAATTCACGAGGCGAAAGATCTTCAAACCGAACGCGCCTTTAATAATACAACATAAACTCTTCTCGGATTGGTTACCGTGCATGTGTGTAACGAAAAACTTTATTTCAAGTGAAATAATAACGACTTTAAAGGGCAGACAAAGAGCCTCTCTAAGCTTTAGGCCATGAATGCTTTTAATAATGAGCTTAAAAGCTCAAACCTAGCCTGAGTCTGTCACGCCCAATCTGCATCAGTCTCTCGTACATCGTAAAACAACAGCCGTCTTTGAACATTTCAGTGTGCAGCTTTTGCTTTTGCTTAAGTCACTGGCTTCTTATCAGAACCACCACCACCAATAAAACTGCTTTAAAATCCCCGTACTAAAGCCTCCACGTCGACATCTTTTCCCGTGACAAGAGGCAGCAATGGTCTCGTCTGCAGGAACTATGTGAAGTGTGTGTGTGTGTTTGCCGAGGTGTGATAGATGAATTGTTTCATGTGTTGTTTAATCGTAGGAGAAACAGCCCTTCCCCAAAGATACCATCCTGCACGCTTTGGAGATAAAAACTAAAACATATCAAACAGGAAGCACGAAAACTCGCATGTCAGCAGCTCCAAACGGGACGACTTTTGACTGACTGCCGTGTAGTGGCTTCGTCTTTTCGGCGGTGTTGGATATCTCACGGGGGGCTCCCTGTTCGATCAGCTCGGGAGGCGCTGATGTGAAGCGAGAACTCGCTTGGTGTTAGGTTTGATAGCGATGTCTGGGACACCTCTTGAACACCAAACGCGTAGAAGTCAAACAGCCATTGCACTTGCTCAGAGTGTAAGGCGAGGAAGAAAAAAAGCCCACGGGCACATTCCATAACTGGGTTACCAAGAGCTGTCTCTTTGACAAGGGCTTAAATTTATGAAAACAAGATATTTTAACTGATTTTTAATGTATACGTAGGGATTTTACCGTGTTTTTAGTCTTCTTTAGCCCTCCTTCATCTCAGCTCTGTCCTATAAATGACCTTACAACGGTATAACCTTTAAACCAGAGGTTACACCATTGTAGGGTAATTTTTCCCCCTCAAAAAAATGGACCACAAGCTTGATCACGCAGCGGGGTCTGTGTTCGGAGAAGGGGTGGAGGGTGTATGACAGGTTATTTACTGCTGTTTTGATATTTGAGCCTGAGGAATGCCTACAGATACAGTGATCCCTCTGTCTGAAGAGGAAGCTTCACAGATGAGGTAAGACTGCTCACAGCTATGAAACAATATCTGAAACAGATTAAAAGACATTTTCCTAAGCTTGATTCATGCTCCTTTCAGCTCGCCCAGGTGTTGCACGTCATGACGGAAAGGTGAAGAAGAGTGCATGAAAGCTGTGCAAGTGCACAAAAATAGCAGAAAATAAAGAGAGTTGTTTTTTTTTATTATCAGTTGCTGAAATCTCCAGTGTCGCCTGTCAGACATTTTAGATTCCTTATCAGCTCTTTCCGACATCTTCGCCACATTGTAGATAAAGATTTATGTGCAAGGCTGTGTAAAGATCCAACATGAGAAGAATTACATCAGAACGAGAGAGGCACTCTTGGTCTGCGGCGTCTGATTGTTCCAGCTTGTCTTCATACCTGCTCAGGTTTCACTGCGAGGCTTGTCAATCCCTCCAAGGACTTCAAACGCGAAAGCGCCCGAATCTTTCACCTGCACCTTCACTCATCCCTTCACACCTTCTCGCCGCGCAAACCTGCAGCGCAAGTATGGCGATGGTAAATTACACATAATTACCGCGCTTTGAGCTCAACATATGCAACAAAGGCATTTTGTTAGTGCTGTTTGTGTTATTACTGGAACATCACATTCAAGCCAGCTCTCTCTGATTAAAGCCGACATCTCTCCGATGTGCAGTTATCTGCTGTGCAGCACTGAGAAAACTTCATCTGCGCCCGATTCTTTGTGCTCGCGTTGAACATAAAAGCACATGAAAAGAAAAAAAAATCGGCCAGAGAAATGTCTGTGAAAGACGCTCTTCAGTGTTCTTGCAAATCTAAATAAACTTCAGAGAAATGGACTCCACATGTGGTTCCCTTAAAAAAAAAAAAAGAAGAGAGAGATGTGCCGGATGAGAAGACAATGACAAAACTTGGCTGTACGCCTGCTTCTATCAGAGAATCACAGCTAATAACAGCACAAGACAATGCTGTTCCCATGCTCGCTCTCTTTTATGCCACTCTCATGCTCGCCATCAAACGGTCTCATTATTCATCCCCGTGTCTTAATGCAAAACAGACTCGGACGGCAATGAAAAGTTACCCAATCACTTAGATCTCGTACGCTCTGTGAAATCCGTTTATCCCTGATCATTATGACAGTGTCTGTATCGATAGTCATTTCCTCTCTCCCTGCAGCAGCAGCGGCGGCAGCAGCAGCAGCCTCAGAGTCTCCAACGCTGGCGCTGAGCACAGCACAGCCAGCACAGTCCCACGGAGTGCAAGCAAAGGAGGAAATCAATAGAGAAAATATTGCTGCAGGCTCACACATTTTTATCTTGCTTTGAACGAGTCAGCTTTAATTTTGCTTTGATCTCAATTTGCTGCTTTTGGGATAGCTTGGCTGCACATTCAACCAGGAGGAATAAGCTTCCACCAGGGCTTTCTTACAAAAGACCCTTTCAACTCAGGCCTTTATTTTGCCTATATGCGTCAGTGTCCATTACTGCTTCGCGAAGAATAAAGATACGAGGAATCAAAACAACTAATACTGCAGGGCTCTGACACACTGGTGCACATCTCACGCGGACGGTTCACCAACTGCACTTTATCTATTCCAGTCAGGGAGGATTTGCAGGCCGAAGCAGAGCAAATGTTGGACAATGTTAGCGAGGGGGGCCACAATAAAGAGATCCTTAGTGCTGCTGTCAGAAACGGCTCAGCGTTGTTATCGAGTAACAGGTTGACAAGATGCACAGCTGCCGTTGTTCTCACTGCTCGGCTCGGCCACGTCGCCACCACGCCGCTCTTCTTCTTCTACTTCTCCCCCCTCGCCACTCACACATCATTAGAACTGACACACCAAAGAGACGGCGATATTATAGCATCACCTAAGATCTGCTAAAGATGTCTGCCCTTCCCTCATCCTTTTTTCCAAACCGGTGCATTCTTAGGAGGGGAGTTGTTTGGGAATTTGTTTCTCTTTTATAAAGCAGAGACAAAAGGGAAGGATAAATGACCAAGGCAGAGAAAAGACCAGCGCCTTGCTGGGGAGAAAGGGAAGGGTCTAATCTAATTTGGTTAGAGGAGGATGTGTGTGTGTGTGTGTGGGTGCGTGGACATGCGTGTGTGTGTGTGTGTGTGCAATGCACAGTGTGAGGAGACTGTGGGAATGGGACAGGAGGGCTGCACTATTGAATGGAGCCTCCAGAGCCAGAAGCAGTGGGGAGTCTCCCCAGACGCGCTGATTCCAGGCCGGCCACTCAAAGAGGGATTAGACCAGAGAAGGCCTTCCTGATTAGCAATTCACACTCAAGTGCCCCCACAAGGACCTCGGGTAATAATATTGCCATCAGTGTCCGTCCTCGACGCATGCAATAAAGTTTTCACCCACTTTTTTCTCCTCCTTCGTCCATCAAACATCCACTAATCACAAGCAGCACACGTCCTCCGCCGAGCCTGACGTGACTTTCTAAAACAAAGAAGAAAAAAACATGTTCTGCAGCCAGTTGACTGTAACTGTTTTGGTCCATTGCTTCGTCACAAGCTGCTGAACTCCAACAACCACCCTCCTCCACCTCCTCCTCCTCCTCCTCCTCCTTCAACACCACCACTTCTTCCTCCCTTCCTCTCCTCTTTGCTGCTGAAGGACCACCACATGAAAGAGCATGATGTAAGAACACTGAGCTAATATTACTGTTTCAAAAGCAGCCTCGGCCCAGATGTTCATAACAAAACCGAATTCATCAGAGCGCTGTTTATTGCACGCGGGCTGACAGCTCTCGCCCAATCACATAAATGTCCGCCATGCTTATAATTACGCTAATCTACTCTATAAACACTCGAAGGGTCACAGGAACGCGGCGACTTCCTCTTATCAACCACAATACACTGAACGAGGTCAGAGGGTTAACCTTCAGCTGATGGGAGCGGCAATAAGAGCGGTTTGAAACAAAAGCAGATTTTTAACGGAGCAAAGTGAAAAGAAGAGTGCAACAAATTAGTCCTCATTAATAAATTACTTTATTGAACTATTTAAACCATATGAGCGAAGAATACTGCGGGCTTTGATGTTGACGGAGCTCTTCAATAATTAATTGCTTGATTCATATGCGTTTCCTCAAAACGTCTGACCCTTTACTCAAACTGCTGCTCTTATTAACGCTCCAGCATTTCAAAACCAGACAGAAAAAAATAGCACGTATAATATTGAACACAATTATCTCTGCCAGCGGTTGCAAAACAATCTTTTAAAACAGACTTTTGCTTTAATATTCAAGCATCTTTTTTCTTCTAATCCCATGTTCAGATGTTTCCCATCATTTTCTCTCTGTTTTTTGGCACCGACCACTTCACAAATTGTGTGGAGTGGCGATGAGAGAGAAAATAACAGATTATGTTGATAAATAGGATCATCCTGAGCTAAACGCTGAATGCGTGCGATCGGGAGGGAGAACAGGATCCTCGGACAATGTGCAGGGCATGTGGACAAATAGTCTCACCTCCAACTGAGTGTGTTGTTTCTTCTCATTGTGCCCTCTGAAAGAGAAGAGGAGGGCCTTGGTTAAGAAGATTATAGCCCTACCCCACCCGTACGTTTAATCAACATGCCCTTTCAGCGCCGGCAACAATGCCAAACATGTCTAAAACGTCCCCCCATTTCTCCCATAGCATACCTCACATGTTGGAACAGCGTGCCAGTCATCTAACCAGCGCAATTAGGAGAAATACTATGAGTGCTCTTACTGATGCGGCGCTGGCTGTGAGTAGATCATATTTCCCATCGAAGAACCGATTTCAGAAATGTCACCGCCGTTTTTTTTTTGATAGCCATCTAATTTCAGGCTGCGCAAACAAAAAATGTATTAGCTTCAACTCATTTTTTTACTGATCAAAATTCCCTTAAGAACGCAAGGAGCTTTGCTTCCTCACCCTTCATTTCTTTCATCCATGGTTAAATATGTAAATAAAATGTCTAAAGTCATTCTTCAAAGGGGAACAAAAGAAAAAAGGGGGCTGAGGGAAAAGACAGCCATAAAATTCCTCCGATTCTCCATAACATTAGCCAGAGGGGGGCCAGCTTCCAGCCAGAGCCTAGCAGCAGGGGAGCGAGCTCGCTCCATAGAATCACACATCGCAAATCCCACACACAAAAAAATAAAATATCTTTTCAGCTTCAGCCATCAAAGGCAACCCCCCCCCCCACCCTACCCCCAAACCCCCCCTCTTTCACTTTATTAGTTACAGAATTATCTCACAGTTGCTGATTTCTCAGAGATGGAGCTGCGCTGCTTTTCTTCGTCGCACTGTTGTGGTTGCAGAGATGAGATAAAGTTGCAGTGTGTGTGTGTGTGTGTGAGAGAGAGAGTGAGTGTGTCTGTTATGCACATGTGTGACTAGAAATGAGCTATAGGAGGGGGTGGCAGAAAAAAGAAATCATAAAGGAGACAGGAGTAGCTGCAGAGGCTACAGATGCTAAAGACTGAACAGGCCTGATTCCTCCTTCCTTCTCGTTTTCAAAGAGATATCATCACGACCGGCAAAAACAATCATGAAAGCGAGGGGAGGCAGGAGGAAAGGCAGACGCGAGAACAGAACAAAGGCGACAAATTACAACAAACCAGTAGACTGTGTCTTCTTATTAGACTGTGTGACAGTATTATCTTGTCAGCTTCATTACACCAAAGGCAGCGATAATAAGGGCAGATATTTGCTTTAAAATATGCCAGACGGGGTTTCCTGAAAGCCGGATGATCAGTAAATGGAGAGCAGAACATGGCCCCGGCTCTGGGAAACGCATTGATATTACATTCTTCTTCTTCACATTAAAGCTGTCATCTCTTTTTGTTCTACTCCCACACATCAGCTACATAATAAAAGTCTAGTGGAGAGGGAGGGCCGGGGCAGGCATGTCAGCTGTTGTCCTTGCCTTTGTGGAGAGGTCAGGATGTATAAAATGGCTGTGCTGCTGCTGCTGCTGCTGCATCTGGGCTTTGTGACAAAGGAAAAATGGTTTGCATATCTTTATGAGTTTCCCAGCAAAATGATTTTAACACGATGGTTCAAAAGGCACGAGATCAGACCAACGAGGCGATTAAAGGCATTTGCGTACAAGCTGGAAGCACATTAGTGGCGATGAATGGATATTTTCTCCTCATGTTTGGTCCAGAACGTCTTCAAAACATTTAACAGCTGGATAAGTGAAATCTGAGAAGCACATGTGCTGCATAAGAGGAGGGTATTGTGTTCATAAGTGTATTCATACCCTATATTTATGCTCCTGCTCCACACGCTGAGCGCTAACAGCTGAAATGCCACTGCTAAGATATGCTGTGCTTAAACCATTTAGGCACGCTGGTGCCAGGTTTCTCATCTTGCCCGGACACATTTCTGAAATACTTCTAAAAGCACTTTAGTGATGTACTAAAAGCACCCCTGTTTACTTGTGATCACTATTTCACCCGTGATGAAGACCATGGCCGGGGCTAGAGTATAAATCTTGCCGCCACAAACTTTTTACAAGGTAACGTGAGCGAGGTCTGGAGGATCTCTCAAACACATAAAAAAAGGTAGAAGGCCTCACGGGCTGATCTTCTCGCATGCCTTTCAGCTCCTCTGCAAGAACCAAGATGGAGCTCTCACTCGCTGTAACAACGATGCATCATCAGGCTTTACTTAAGCCGTTTATCTCAGCGGTCTAAGCGTTGATATCTTGTATTCGGTTTATTTTATGACGGACTATGACTTTGGTATGTAGGCCGGCTCTCTACAGGAATTGTCTCGCTTTAACGGGCTAATAAAAGACCATCCATCCATTCATTTTCAAAGCCACTTATCCTGTCCAGGGTCACAGGAGGCTGGAGCCTGTCCAGGATATACGCTGGACAGTTTATCACAGGGCTAGCACATGTGTAACGCATCCGTACAGACACCGCAAGAAACTCTATCAGTCAATGTCAAAATCATGACGAGTTATTTCTAAAAGAATAACACTGATTCTCGAGGAAGTTGAAGTGAATCAAACCTATTAAACCAGCAGGGGCGGCTTGTTAGCGCCTTTTTCTCTCCCCATGAGTCACTGACTTGTAGACAGTGCTTCATGAATGTTGTTGAGTAACGTGATTAATGCGTTAATTTTTTATTGGAAATATCTTTCTCTGATTTATGAGAATGTTTCATCATCTAACTCGCACAATACAGTAAATCTTACAGACATAAAAATATTCTCCGGAGCAAGGTGCCACAAACATGTTCGAAAACGTTCAGCTTGACGTTAACGGCGACTCTTATTAGCGTCAGTGACGATAATAAATGATTCATAGAGGGCACATGAAGGGAGAAATGTGTAAATGAGGGTGGATTTATGTGCGATATCGCTCCGAGCTGATTTAAAATCAGCCATGCTGGCTCAAACTTAGCACGTTGTTGAGTGAACAATTGGACATCCCGATGAAACGAGCTCAAAATGTCCAGATCTGCTGAGAATACAGATGTCACTGAGAGGAAAGCTAAGCTCTGTCTGAATTATTGATGTGAGCTCCTCCGAGCTTCACAATAGAACAATGTCAGCACTTTGGGCTGACATGTTTTAAAAGGAATTTAACCTTCTTATTTGTTTATTCAATCACTTCCTTCATTGGAAAAAGACAGGAAATGGCTGCAAAGCGTTTTGCATCAGCCAGAACTCGCAGAATATAGCTGTCATTTTAACTTTTTACATCCTTGTCTTCTTGAATGTTGTTTGCAAACTCGTCTTGCCCACTTAGGAACAAACAGAGCATGTCCGGTTGAACTGAAGTGAGTTATGAGATGTGATAAACCATCCACAATGTATCAGACACGATGTTAGACTGGTCAGCATTCAATTCGCAGTCATAATATTGAAAGTTTTGGCCTGTGATCATCATGTTTTACGTTTTTCTCACTGCAGTCACTAAACTCTGCAAGAAGGTGTCAGTGTTAGTGATGGAGAGTAACTAACTACATTTACTCAAGTACTGAACTAAAGGAGAAACTTGAGATGCACTATGTGTACTCACTCTGCAGTTTTATGCTACCTCTTATTAAGATAAACCTCTTATTTGACAGATGTTACATATTTTGCAGGCAAAACTGACAACAACAAATCAAATATGACGCATTTTTATTGAGTAAACTATCAAAACAAGATGTGATGGAGTTAAAACCAGCTCCACCATCATCACCTGCAAGATTAAGAAGTGTATTTTGCTATTAAAAGTAGTTGTTGGTGTATTTTTACACTGAAAGGTGCTTGAGCTGCAGCATCGTCTTTGGATGTCAAAGAGTTAAACATATATCTTATATGAAACATATGATGCAAAATCAAATGTTGGATCGATCCGGAACGTGTAAAAAAATTGTGAAACTGTCAAAATGTTTTATTTATCATCGCTTTCTCTGACATTTTAGGGGATGCGCAGTTCAAAACTTGGATAAAGCGATAAAATGGCAAAGAATAAAAACATAGTGGTCTCAGATCTGCGGTTACTAGCTCTGCTTGTGGTGCGCGTCTGGACCGGTGCGCCTGGGAGCCACATTGCGCAACATTTAAGTGAGGTGAAAATCTCCTAAAACGCCTGTGTGTGTCCTGTCGTAGTCGAAGTTTGTGGATTGAGCACAAACAAACAGAGAGAGAGAGAGAGGGAGAGAGGGGGGAGAGGGAAGGAAGTACGCTGTGAGCCTTTGAGAACTGCTGTAATGAACAAGCTGTTCCGCACGATTTGAAAATAATCCGCGTGTCAGTGTCATCTTTCTTATGCAAAGTAGCTGTCTTTGAAGGCGGATCTTTTGGCAGGTTAGACCGGGACGGAGGCTCCGACCAGCTCAGACGAGCGCTGCCACCAAACGCATCAACTGGCGGCTTGCGGGAGGAGCTCAATCCTGCATTTATCGATTACGACCGAGGATATTTATTCCACTTTGTTCTGCTGATTTGCTGAGTGTTTCGGTGCCTTGTGAGCGGCCGTGAAAGACCGGAGGAGATTTATTTTTTGTCGCTTTCCCCTCCCCTCAACTTGGAGTGAATTCGCGCTGCAGCCGGGACAAATACTCCGGGGAGAAAGTGACATGAAAGGTGCGGACGGACGTGTGAGTGTTCTGGAAATAAGTAGGGAACAAATCGGAGCTCGTACTCAGTCTGTTTCACCCTCAGCAGACTGATAAGCACGCTGAAGAAGTAGCTCCAACACTTCAGAGACAAAGCTGAGCGCATGAAAGCATGGACCAGAACGCACGGGGAAACCCTTTCGGACCTTTTTTATCCAACTCTCCAGACCTAAAATGAGGGGAAGGTGCCGTTGCAACAGATAGTTCTGTAAGTTTTCACCTTGTCACACCAACTAGGCTTCATCTGACTTTTTAATGACAGAAACTTGTGCGTTGTGGTGAACATTTAGCCTCGTTTTGTTCTTTAAATCAAGAGGAGAGGATGCTTCCCACTGTTCAACTGAGCCTCATCTGCGTGCTACTGCTCCTGTGGAGTGATGGGAGTTCAGCCATTAGCTCCATAGACCCGGACTGGTCAGGAGAGGGGAGATGTCAACAGATCAACATCCCCCAGTGTAAAGACATTGGCTACAACATGACTCGCATGCCAAATCTTATGGGGCACAATGACCAAATAGAGGCAGCAATAAAGCTGCAGGAGTTTGCGACGCTGATTCAGTTCGGATGCCACAGTCATCTCAAGTTTTTCCTGTGTTCGCTGTATGCTCCAATGTGCACCGAGCAGGTGTCCAACCCAATCCCAGCATGCAGAGTGATGTGCGAGCAGGTCAAGCTGAAGTGCTCGCCTATTCTGGAGCATTTTAAATTCCCCTGGCCCGACTCTCTGGACTGCTCCCGGCTGCCGACCAAAAACGACCCCAACAACCTCTGCATGGAGGCGCCCAACAACGGCTCAGATGAGCCACCCAAAGTCTCCCACACCCAGCCTCCAGATTTCAGACCACAGCGGCCTCTGAGCGGGCAGGACCTGCAGCTTAAAGACAGCGGCAGCAAGCAGACGTGCAGCAACCCGGGCAAGTTCCACTTTGTGGAGAAAAGTGAGTCCTGTGCACCCAAATGTTACCCCAAAGTGGATGTATACTGGAGTCAGGGAGACAAGCAGTTCTCTCTGGTGTGGATGGCCATCTGGTCCATCCTCTGCTTTGTCTCCAGTGCCTTCACGGTGCTCACTTTCCTCATAGACCCGCAGAGATTCAAGTACCCAGAGAGACCGATCATCTTCCTCTCCATGTCCTACTGTGTTTACTCTGTGGGCTACCTCATCCGACTTTTTGTGGGAGCTGACAGAATAGCCTGTGACAGAGACAATGGGGTCCAGTATATCATCCAGGAGGGTCTGGAGAGCACCGGCTGCACCATTGTGTTTCTCATCCTGTATTATTTCGGCATGGCCAGCTCCCTCTGGTGGGTTATCCTGACCCTCACATGGTTCCTGGCTGCCGGGAAGAAGTGGGGTCACGAGGCCATCGAAGCCAACAGCAGCTATTTCCACCTGGCGGCGTGGGCCATCCCGGCCGTGAAGACCATCATGATCCTGGTGATGAGGAAGGTGGCTGGAGATGAGCTGACGGGCGTCTGCTACGTGGGCAGCATGGACGTTAAAGCTCTCACAGGCTTCGTGCTCATTCCTCTCTCCTGCTACCTTATTATTGGCACTTCGTTCCTGCTGTCGGGCTTCGTGGCCCTCTTTCACATCCGTAAGATAATGAAAACAGAAGGGGAGAACACAGACAAGCTGGAGAAGCTGATGGTTCGTATCGGGGTCTTCTCCGTGCTCTACACCGTCCCGGCCACCTGCGTCATCGCCTGCTACTTCTACGAGAGGCTCAACATGGACTACTGGCGCGTCCTGGCCGGGGAGCAGAAGTGCATGGACAGCAGCGGGCCGGAGTCGGACGAGTGCGCCATGAAGACTTCCATCCCCGCCGTCGAGATCTTCATGGTGAAGATCTTCATGCTGCTGGTGGTGGGCATCACAAGCGGCATGTGGATCTGGACCTCAAAGACGCTGCAGTCGTGGCAGAATGTGTTCAGCAGGAAGCTGAAGAAGAGGACGAGAAGGAAGGCTGCCAGTGTGTTCACCAGCAGCAGGCCTTACATCAAACCTCACCCATCTCTCAAAGGGCCCAATACTAAGTATGAGCCTACACGGCCTCCTCCGACATGCGTATGAGCTGGCTCTCTTTGTATAAACCCAAAAATATGTGTAAAGCCCTTACCCTAAACGGGACTTTGTAATCAGAGTGCCATCAAAAGAATCAAGGTTTATGTTTTATTTATGCAAACTCCATTGAAGATCATGCAATGTGGGTTTTTTTTTTTTTTGTATCTTGAGCCATCTCATGCAACAAGAGCTGCCTTTGTTTGAGAAAAAAAAACTGCTACTCCTGGATTCACTTATCCTATTGAGGAACTTGGTAGAGGAAAAAAAAATCTTATTGTTCCCAAGACAAAAAGAGTGGAATAAACCATTTGGACGTGCCATGGGGTTACTTGAATAATGTGCAATAGATGTTTTCCTTACAGGCAAAAAAAAAAGACACTTGTACTGTTAGTGACAGATTACAGACAATGAAAGGACCCCACAGACAATGGAGGCAAATGGTCAGAGAGATGAGTGTTGTGTTTGGAGGCTTTTTAATGGAAATGGAGGCGGTGTCATATATGTTTGAACTGGAGTGAGAGCAGCTGTTGAAAAGACCTTACGAACTGCCCCCATTGTGAGGCAAATCCACGCCATAAATTAATCAAGCACTCGTTATTGAAAAAGTTATTTGTACACACGGTTGAGTTTTCCATTGTGTGTGTGTGTGTGTGTGTGTGTGTGTGTGTGTGTGCGTCTGTGTGTGTGTCTCTGCTGTTTTATAGCACAAGGGAATGTTTGTATATATTTCTAAAAAAAAAAACAACAAAAAAAACTTGAGATTTTATAGAAAAATTAATAAAACGTTCTAGTTTTAAATGTTTGTGACGGTGCTTTTTGTGTTCATCTGCATGCAGCTTCTCAGCCTCGCTCTTTATTTCAATCAGTGTTTATTTGTGAATGTCAGAGCTGGATTTTAACATACAGAAAATCTTTACTGACGTGTTCACTAATGGTTTTATGACCTGTTCAGAGCAGCTCGTGCACGGATGGAACCATGAGCATAAACGCTGGCGCTGTCATCTTGTTTTTAAACGCCCAGGAGGAAACAATGGGACATTTATGTCACCCTGCGACTTCCTCAAAGACAACTTCAAGCCAAAGAATGCGTGTCATGAGAGGATTGTCTTCCCTGTCTATGCTCAGCACAAATAAAATCACTCATGCGTGTCGCTTTAGCCTTATATCACAATGTTATTCTCAGGTTTTTTCCACCTTGAAACAGCGTGCGCGGTTACTCCTGTCAGCCAATGTTCATAAAGATGAGAAGTGAGTTGTGTCGTAATCAAAAGGACCTAATTGTCCAATGTTGCAGGCGAGTTTTGATAACCTCTTAATGATTTTTATGTGATATTCCTCACCGCCTTCATGCAGCCCTCAAGCTGAAGTGAGTATAACTTCATTTTAGCTCTCTATCTCTTCCCCCCCCTCTCTCTCACTTTCTCTCGCTGTGTTGCATGTGTCGGTGCGTATCAGCGAAGAGGGTGTGTGTGTGTGTGTTAGGGGGGTTATACAATAATCCAGCTCTCATTCAAGACAGGATTAGGCTGTTTGAAGGGTTTGACTTTGAAAAGGGAGAATCGCTGCAAACCAAAAATACAGAATATCTGTCATCTCTTCTCTTCTTATCAGCGGGGCATGGTGACATTTCAAAAGACACATCTGGCCTGGATTTGAAGTAGTTACATATTGACTGAAGAGGCTTTCCAAAGCATGAGCAAACCGAATATATTGTGTGGTATCCTGAGAGATTTGGTGGTAAACGATCCATACACTGTCAACAGTTTCAAGAGACATGAGGCACAAGTCTAGTCTTGAATCCCGGCAACATAAATTGACTTTTGTCTTGACAGTGCTGTCAGAGCAACAGTAAAACATGGATACTTAAAAGTCAGTGACTGCATGAGTATGTCAAACATGAGACAGAAACACACGAGAATACGGATAAATTAAGCTTAATAAGCATAAGATGCAGTTTTAGAGTACACAACTCTTTCTACCTTTATCCGCCTCACTTTCAAATCCTTGAAACCGATGCTGGAGAGTCCTCTCTGCTCTAATAAAGTTTCAGAAGTGTAGTAATGCTTTATCCCGCAGGGCATTCAAGTTCCAGCGTCAACCCAACCCGTTTTAACAGTCAAAAGCACATGACTCACAACCTTTATGTGGACTGAATCAAAGTCAGCCAGTGTCTATTGATACTCTGAGTTGCGAAAAAGGTGTGAGTGCTTCTGAGAGCTTCAACAGAGGCCACCTGGATAACAGCCCCCGAGGTGTCTGGGCAGGCTGTAAATATAAATGACAGTTACCACCCCCCTCCAGGGCTTCTTCAGCCAAGCAGGCTTCACTTCTTCTTCTCTTCTCTTCAAAGGAGGGGAAAAATCCTGCTCAGAGCAAGGGCAAAGTATTGCTAGCAAGAAAGTTTTTTCTTTTTTTGGAAATCACACCCAACCTGAACGTATCAATGGATTCAGGCTTCTTTTTTCTTTTTTTTTAAAGAGTAGATCTCATTTCATCAGATCACAGGTTTATCAAGCCAGTCGTGTCTCCGTCAGCGGAGTTGAAACATCTTTCGTGTGGTGTCGCTGATCATTAAACGTTCCCTGTGATGACATGTTTTACAAGGCAAAGCGGAGGGGATCCCGCCACGACCATGTGACTAAGACTGATGAATCTCAGACCCACGTATCCATAAACTCCACCAGGACGACTGCCATCACAGCACGCTCATCCACTTCCTTCATCTGAGTCTGTCTGCTGTGGCATGCAGGGGGATGGAGGTGTCTGCTTTGGCTTGTGAACGAATCAAACCGTTGATAATTACTTGATTGGATTTAATCAAGCCTTCATTTTCAGATTTTCACACCCTGTAATTGAGCTGATGTAAAGTGTCTTTGCGGAGTGAGCTCTATTACGAACATAAAGTTGACATGACAGAACAATTAAGCCTCCTCTGCATGTCAAAGGCTCATTTTGGTTCCACCAGACCTTAAAATTACACTCCTATATCAACAGACGACTCCACCTTCTTATTCTCTGGGCCGTGTTGTTGTAGGTGAAGGTGCAGAGCAACACCTTTTCACTTTGTCTGCTGTTTTTGCAAGCAGTCGTAAAGTTCTCTGACACAGTGACATAAATCATGTTGCAGGGATGACTGGTGGCTGTGGCAGCTCCTCTTTGATCAGGCTTTGTGGAGACGCCCCATGTCCTCATCCTCAGCTGCTCCACGCAGCACCTGTTTACCAGTCCGGGCCTGTCTGTTTGGAAAGCAGTGCTTAGCCGCCTCAATGTCATAGACTCATACATGACGCACAACATACACACAAAGGAATTTGGCTTGTGCTCGGGGGGGGGCGGGTGGATTTCTTCCAACATGTATGCTGCTAATGCGCCGATTCTTGGCACTTGTTTCTCTTATTAGACAGCTGCTGTAAATGTAAATCTGTCGCCTTTTTTGGAGAGTTTGGCCGCACCAGAGACGAAGAATAACACATCGTGACAACTGAAGCAGCAGCAAGTAAAGAGGTTATTGAAGAAAACGGAGAGAGAGGGAAGTCACAGAGAATGCAATGAGCGCACACTTTCATCCCTTAAGTTCTTCTGGTACATAAATCCAGAGTTCTGAGGATCGTGGTTGGAGGAGGTGTGGTGGGCGTCATGTTCTCGATCTGATTCATATAGCAAAAGAATCTAGGGCGGTGTAAAAGTACAGTGTATATGCCCAATCTGCAGACACAGACACACACACACACACACCCCTCTGTCTGCTGTGGAGGCATATGTTCCCAGCCACTGCTGAAGGTGAGAGTAATTACATAAAAACCTGGCAACAATGAGCTCTCTGCCTGCAAGGCGGGGGCAGGACACTTTTTTTTTTTTTTTCAAATGCATAATGAACTGCCTCGCAGGCCCTCTGCTGATCAAACAAGTGTTTGATAGTGGCTTTGGTTTGAAAGACGACTGAATATGTTTATTTGCATGTGGAGAAGTGAGTGACTTTGAGGTGGAGATCAGGCAGATTAGTGTTAACTGACAGAGACCTGTGCAAACAGACACTCCCCCTCCCCGCATACAAGAAGGGCAGCGGCGCACTTCCTCTGAGGACTAGTTAGGCTGAATGCAACATCAGAGCGTGGCAGACATTGTTCTCTTTATGATAGCCTCCTCTGTTAAGAATCCCTTTTTTCTTCCTCATAAACCTTGCCTTGTTTGGTTCGCTGCATGTGAAAGCACGCACAAAGATATGTGGCAAACTACACAAGAGATGAGAACACCAATAAGTGGCGGCTACTTATCAAAGATGTTTTCTTTCTTCTAATTCATTTTTGAAAATTTCTCCAGAAACATGCACACGCCGCACAAAAAAACAAATGGAAATTGGATAACAGCCGCGAGGGGATTTCCAGTAGATCATATCAGACCACAACATCTCATCGAGATCCAGCGAGGTTCAGGCGTCACGATCATCCCTGTAAACTTAATTTACAATGTTTTTTTAGATGACCAAATGTTCCAGTTTGCACAAGATTGAGCCTGTTCAACCCAGGTATGCAAAATAGCTGTAAAACTGAAGACTAAAATGTTTTCAACATTCACTACCAGATTTTCCTGTTTCTCTCGACAGTATAAATATTATATTTGACCCTGCTTTCGTCAAGTACCTGCCAATGAAAACAGATCCATGGCTTCCAAGGTGTGAAATTTGTGCTAAGGACAAACGGAGGCTGCCGTTTGTCCTTTCTTTGCTGACAAACGGCAGCAAAGAAAAGAGTGAGAAAGTGCCAAAAACTGCAGTTCCTCAAACGTCCACTTGAGGCTGGCTCCAGAAGTGAGTCAGTCTCCATAAGTCCCCATGTTTCACAGCAGAAATAAACACGTTTACAGCCTGGTACAAAAAACAGTTTTGGTCTCTGTAGCTAATTTCCCCGATCATGACAACTGTACTGAGGGTGAATTTATATACAACTCACCTGTTCACATTATATCAAGGCTTAAAGTTATGCAGGAATAACAGCCGGAGCGCTTTGATTGACAGGTAAGTACCATTATAGATGGCTTGTTTGAGCACCCATCCGTCATCTGCTGATGATCCACTGTCTTTACCAATATTTATATCAACCGGGAGGTGAAAGAAGCAGTACCAAGCCGCCATTTTCAGCTTATACTGTCAGCGGCTAAGCACTGATAGAGTTGTCCCCCATCCTGATGAAAATGTATATGATGCATAGATGAGTGCATGAACATGAGCGCAGCAGGCTCGAAGGTTGTTCCCAAGCTTTAATCCTTACAGAAATATCTATACATTTGGGAAAATATGCTGATTCACACTCTTGCTCGAGAGTAAGATGAGAAGATCAGCACCACTTTCATGCCTGTACGCAGCAAGTATGAAGCTACATCCAACAGCTGGATAATTTAGCTCAGCACAAAGGGGGAAAGCTAGCACAGTCAGCTGTTTGGACACATGCAAGGAGCTAAATTAATCTAAGCTAAGCTGTTATCTTTATATTTAGCAGACAAACTATTAATCTTTTTAATAACAACAAGTAGAGTATAATGTTCATGTTCTCGCCCATCACAATGACAGATATGAAACACAACACTCTCAGATCTAAGGAAGGAGTATTACTTCCTTAGATCTGAGAGTAGCGCCAGCACTCATGTGCTGCAACGTGACTGAGAAGGCAAGTGTGGTTAGAGGGATGTGAATAGTCTGGTGTCAGCTGGAAGCGAAGGTTCTTTCGCCATGGTTTGATTTAGCAGCAGACTCTAATCTGCCACCTTCCAAAGCCACGCTGCAAAGAGGGATGATCATCTTAAAACACAGCTGAATTACAGGGGCGGCTTTCTTTTGTCAATGGACACACACACACACACACACACACACACAAACAAACTCTTTGTGTTTAAGCTCATGTCTAAAAGCACATACGTGTATTCAACAGTGTAAGCAGGCTCCTGTTTGTCACATGTAAGAGAGAGAGGCGGTTTTTTCTTTCTTCAGAGAAGACGGCGACAAGATTGACGGTGGAGTGCAGAGAGCCAGAGACACAACAGGAGACTGTCTACATGTGTATATATTTTTGTGCGTGAGTTATACAGACACTATAGGAGCTATAGAGGGACAGACAGAAGGAGAGGGGATGATGATGGATCTGGCAGGGCTCACGAACACCGCTGGGAGAAAATGCCTGTGGTTCAAAGACACTCTGAGCAAACTTAACAAAGAAAGATGGCACAGAGGGGGAGAACATGAAAGGAAACTACACAATCATCTCTCACATAAACTTGGAGAAAACATCCTGGCCCTGCTGGCTGAATATACTGTAAGCAGACATTTGACTATTTTTACATAAACTAAAGGCAGCAAGACACAAAATAACTCTACTACTACTACATCCCTTTAATAATGACTTCAGGTACGAGTGTAAACTCCCAAAAACTCTGACTGTCACATCAACCGCTTAATTGTGAGCACATGGCCCGATGCACTCACACACCGACCACTCACTGATCTATAAAATCCATCCATCCGTGCATTTTCTGTAACCGGTTATCGTCATCAGGGTTTCGGGAAGCTGGAGCCGATCCCAGCTGGCACTGGGTGAGAGGCGGGGCACACCCTGGACAAGCCCCCAGTTCATCGCATTTATACTAACAAGTCATACAATCATAAATGACAAAGGCTATTTACTTAGTATACTTTATTGTTAAGGAGTGATACAAACTTGTCAAAAGCCATAATCCAACTTCAAGTGTACCAAACTCAGATTTCTTTTGCTCACACAGTCATGATTTTGGTATATTTTTAAACTGTGGTGAGTCAGATCAGTGAGAACATAAATCACGTGGTATCTGATCTTTTCAATTGTGATTTAGGCCACATGGGGATTTTGAAAAAAACAAACAGATTCTTGCTTGACCACATCCTGCTGATGGACATTTGCAAAACAAAATTTCTTCAGAATACAACACACAAACACACAGTGCACACTGTGAAACAAATGGAAAATGGGATAACAGGCACCATGGGAGTTTCAGTGGAACGTATCAGATGTTTTGCAAGTGACAGAAGAAGCATTCAGCAGTAGCAATACCACGGTGTAAACATACAAGAAGAAGCATTCAGTCATTCACTTGTGAGTGATGGTTGCTGATATATTCATGTGTAAGTAGTGTTTTACTGTCGGGTTGCAGCTCATTTGAGCCACGTGTTGGGAAGTTTAAACTAGTTTGAAAGAATAATTTGACATTGGAGAAAAAGACTTCTTTGGCACAGACGACGTGCAAACAAATGACTTGAGATTTTATCTTTTTGTTTCCACCAAACGCGGTGCATTGATGCGTTCGCGGGCCTCTCGTCCATGAAACCCTTGCTATGGTCTTTGTCTGCTCTGACTGCTCTCCCAGGTCCAGGTCAGGTGTGCCAATCACTCACCTGGTGCTGCTCTCCTGAGCCCTCTCCACGCCTCTCTCCTGCAGCTGATGCACCACGCCCCCTCCACAAGCGGGAAACAGTTAGCGTGGTTATGTCCCACAGTAACTTTTCAGGACAGAGCCAGGCTAGCTGTTTTCAGTTTTAGCGTTTTGCATATTTAGATCTCAGTTTGAATCTATGCACACACGATGACAGCAGCAGAAATATAATGCAGTGTCTGTTTTTTGGATTTGACTTGCACACAGTCCACTGTGGTCGTTCAGTTACTTGATATCCTCATGATCCCGTATTTGCAATTCAAAGTCTTGTTTTGATATGCACACAACTACACTGTTTGTCAGCTTGCTTGAGTTTTCACTGCTCAGGTTTGGGCCACATTCTCTTCAGTATTTCTTTCTTTCTTTCTTTTTTTGTCTCTGGGCATCAAGTTAATACGAATGGGCACGCACAACACATAACATGTGTTGCTCTACGGCGGTCCAAGACAATGTCCCATTTTGCTCCCAGCTTCCTTTACGCGGTGACAGGACTGGAAGCAATTTGGGAAAAGTATCGAGGAACAGTTGAGATGATAAATGACTTTATTGTTGGCTTTCGCGACTGTATCTGATACCAGTGCATGTGTTCCTTTGAGTAATCAGGCTATTGCATGGAGAAAGAATCTCGGTTTCCTGGACACTGGTGGCAGGCCAGATTGTCTGGTCCTGATAATAGTAATGGGAGTGATGGCAGCTAATCTACACAGAGAAGGGGTCAAGACCTGCTTATCGGGCATGAGTGGAAAATAACGGCCGACTTAAAGGGCCAATCTGTGATTGCAGTATGACAACCCAGCTGAAACACTTGTGCCCCTCTGCTGCCTGTGTTTACATAGTGACTTACTGGCTTTGAGACATTTCTTCACACTGAAATTTATTTCCTGAGCTTTTGATGTGAGACTTGAGGCTGCTCGAGGTTTGTTTATATCCGTAAACTTGTCAACGCTTGAATGAAATGCACTTGTATTTTTAGTTACAATGGGTTAGGAAAGTTTCCAAAAGATTTATTTCTTTCTACATGTCAAAGTCTTCAAGAACAGATGTGAACATAACCAGGATTTACATGGCCAAATAAAAAAAACTGATTGTAGTCCATAAAACAGCTGTCATAAGTACAAGGCTCGAGCCAAAGGCATGCCATCGCACTTGCATCGTGGTAACGGGTGTCCCACAAAAGCTCGCAAACTATTTGTCCGCATATTTACTGCACAACACCTGCACTGTACGCTTATGAATCTTCATCATGTAACATAGGCAAGAATGGCTGACATGGAAATGAGGGACTAAATTTAGCTCCCTGTTTGATCGGTGCCTCGGGACACGCAGAACACTTTGAACCAACATGGTAAGATTCGCAAAACATGATAAAGACAAGCCTCTGTTCTTCTTTCTGCTTTTTCAAGGGCGAGAAAGCAGCTGTGCTGCTGCAGACAACTAAATGTTCTATGAAGCGGGAAACACGTGATTTGAAGCGGACGGGGAATCAACTGATAGGTGGCGCTGCTGCAGGAACAGTACCATGAGTTTGCACACGTGTTTTACAAATTACCAACCTTTTACATGAGATTTACCTCCTAAAGTGGACGTGTGAAATGCTATATAATAGTGGATATTGTTATTTTTTCATACAATGGGAGTATTAATGTTTAGACTAGTTAAACTCACTGTGGCGTCATCCATTGGTTTGTAGACAGCTAGCTACAGGCAGTTTGTCTGATTCTGCTATGTTGTGCTGGACGGACGCACTGAGAATGACATGTCAATCACATGTTAGCCACGCCCTGAAGCATGCCTGGAGATTGATGTCATAAACACACGAGGAAACTGAGAAGTCAAGGTATTTTTCCATTGCAGTCAATACAAATGTATTTCTTTTTGCAGCCAATGGAGCTGCCCCCTACAGGTCATTATTAGGAATGCAGGTTTAAGGTACTTCCTCAAATATCTATTTATTTACTCATCAATTTATTTTTCAAAAGTTTATCCCCTCTTAGTTAACTATTTTGACGCTTCTTCTCATTTGCCAACTAGTTTTCACGCTATCTCTATGGCAAGGTATGCCTTTAATGTGTTACAACTGTTCAGACAGCCTTGTAGTTACCTACTTGTTATCATTGCAACAATAAATACAACTGCAACACACAATTTGCAATTAATTGAATTCTTTATAAAACTGGCTGAGGTGCTCCAGAATCTTTCTACCTGGCAGCTATGTGCCGCGAGTTGGAAATCACCGATCTAGCAGACAACAAAGCGACTGAGCCGACTTTAAACTGGAAGCAGGAATGCGTGTGTGCTGATTAAGTGTTGTTTAACCCTGCAGAGAAATCACTCTCTCTGGTCTGAATGCAGCGAGAGGCTGGAAGCGGGTCAGGAGAGGTCAGAGAGGACAGCAAGAGCTTCTTATGTGAGTCGGACACTTTTGAAGACCACTGCAAGGGGCACTGAGTCAGTTCATTGATATTCAAGGATTTGACCCGCTGACAACAGGGATGTCACTGAGGTTAAGACAGCCGTGCCTCTCCGTATTGTGCCGGGCCGAAAAGCCAGGGGGTCCCCCGGTCCCCCCGCCTCTCTCTGTGCGGTTGTCATGGTGAGCAAATCAGTCCGGCTGCACTATGTCACACTCATGTGGGCACATTCTCTCTTTCTTCCTCTCTTTCTTTTCTTTCTCTGACTTTCTATCGTGCTGCTTCACCGAGGGGGCTGCCAAAGAGAGCTTTCTGTCCGCTGACAATGCCTGGTGTGTCATGGACATCCCTACACATATACAGTGCAAAGAAGAGCAGCCTCTAAAAAAAAAAATCCAAAGGCTTCACTTCCCCAAAACGCATGGCAACTGATATATTTCCTCTCTGTTGTGGGATCTGAGTGGGTGTTTTGTATCCAAGGACATGTCGGGTCAGGTGGTGAATCCACACTGCGGGTCACCAAGTCCAAATAACCGCCAATCATATTTCATCCCGCAGCTTGAGCGGAGGACTGTTTCGCCTCATGCCAAGCGAGCTGGCGTCATGTGCGTTATTACGTCCTGACGCTACGCCGTTTAAATCATGGACAACAGTAAAAGCAAAGCTCGCTGATAAGAGCAAAAAAATCAATCAACAGAAATTAATCTGATTCACATTTTGCGGCATATGCTCCTCACAACCTCACCGTGTCTCCTAATGGAAAACAATTGACTGATGTCTGGCGCTGCTGCGTCTTGTTGTCACACAAATATGTTCCTAGAGCCAGTGTCAAGGAGATTAGGCTGAAGGGAAAATTGCAGCTGTAGTTAGCAGCAGAGCTGGCGAGTCGCTTGCTCTCAGGTGATGGGGCATGTCTGTGCTTCACCCAATCTGAACCTGACGGCTGCTGTGGTTGGCGCTGTAATTACAGAGGTTAGCATAAAATAAATCACAGAGCAAGAGGTTGGAGAGAGAGAGAGAGAGAGAGACAGGGGGAGAGAAAGTGTACGGCCTCAGGGCCCGAGGAGGCCCTGACACTCCGAAACATACTGTTCCCTCCTAAATGCTCTCCCCCTCATCCCTTCTTTTACTTTCTTTCTTTCTTCTTTCTGTCGGCGCTCCCACACAGTCAAACACAAACACAGAGTTCACATCCTTCCTGTGGCTGTGGCAGCCGGACTATAGTGGGTCCTTTACTGGATCTTGTGGGTCCCTGATTGCACTGCACTCTTTCATCCTGTACACATTAAAGCAGCATGCAGCAGACCACAGGAAATAACGGTTGCGACTGCTGATGTGGACCTCTGCCGTTCCTCTTGTTTCCACATCCCGCCGGAGAGAAATTTTAGACTCTCTACATGTGTCAAAGATCAAATCTATCCACATTTTACTCCTCTAAGACGTCTTTAGGGAGTGAAATGCAGTACATGGTATTCTACCGCAATACCACATCACTGAGATTTTAATATCATGTTTTGTGCATCCTTGCCTTTATTTTGAAGCTGGACAGTGGTGAGGTGACAAGGATTGAGGCGGATGAGAAGGGGGGGGTGACAGCCATCAACCGTCCCAGCTAGTGATGTTGCGTACGTGGTGTGCATCTTAACCACTAGGCCACCAGGACGCCCCACCACATCACTTCTTACTACTGAGTTAAGAAACTTTTAGTCTCTTTTATGAAGCTCCAAAACGTTGACATAGATAAAGATGGACGCCGTGTCTCCACGTCTTTATGTCGACTGTCATCTTGGTATCAAGGTGCATCCACGAGGCTGGACGGTTATGGGGAAGGTTGAGCGAGGCAAAGCTCTTGAACTTCCAGTCTATGTATGTTCCAACCCTGATCATGAGCTCTGGGTAGTAACCAGAAGAATGAGATCATGGATACAGGTGGCCGAAATGAGTTTCCTCTGCAGGGTGGCTGGGCTCAGCCTTAGAGAGAGGGTGAGGAGCTCGGACATCCGGAGGGAGCTTGGAGTAGATCTGTGGGCTCCTTTGCATCAAAAAGATCCAGACGAGGTGATTTGGGCACATCCAACTGGAAGGACCCAGAACTTGCTGGAGGGACTACATGCCCATCTGGCACCGGAACACCTCCGGATCCACCAGGAGGAGTTGGAATGCATTCATATTCATGTATCTCATGAGTGTGTGTGTAAGCTTTGGTTTCCAGTGTGAGTATTTATAGTTTCTTTTCGCCCTTTTCTTGTTTGTTCTCGTCTGATCAACATGAAAGAAGTATTCTTTTTTCTAGAACGGAGCACAGCCTCGGCACTTGATGACGTGATGGCGGTCTGGTCTGCAACGTGACACTACTTCCTCTTTTTGCTCCCTGCAGACAAGAGTCATTATTTTGGGGGCGGTTGCTGAAACAACCGGCACTGTTGTTTTTATTGAGAGGACAGAGCGCCTCATGACAAATAAACTGAACTTCATGTGTAAAATCAGTAGCGTGCCCCTCGACGCACCCTCGACTACACGATGAATAGCAAGGTATTATTATAATCACCAAGAAGATCACCGGTTTATTTAAAGTAGGTGTCAGAAAGATAACCGGCATATGATTATATTCAAAACGGACAGCTTCTTCTGAATGCATCCTGTAAAAGCTGCAAAAAATATTGTTTAGAGGAGTCTTTGATCTTCATCTCTTCATTTTTTCCACCAGCAGGTCTCAAACCATTATTCAACCGTTTCTGTGACTCTGCAATCCAGCCCTATTACCAGCATAAGTTGTGTTTAGATGTGGCTTTAATTGTGATCTTTTAATTTTCCCAACATTAGACATATTTCACCAATAAACTAGTACATGATATCAGCTCCACTGACAACCCTGGAAGAAGAGAACCAATCGTCTCCGATTGGCAGTCAGCTGTAAATTTCCTCTCTATTATCAAATCATAAGTTCTCCATCTGTTCAACAAGCAGTATCTTCTACTGGAGGGAAAATCTATATACTGTCACGACGTTATCCACCGAGCCTGAATCATTTCATCCTTTGAGCTGTGAAATGGGAGTCTGCAGCCAGCTGAATTAGGACATATGGAAATTAACATGTCTCTGCCACAGCTGCAATATGCTCCATCCATATCAGACGTAAACGTAGGCGCGGCGCTCAAGGTCAACGCCTTTCATGTTGAGATAATGTTGCGAGGAAGACAATCAACTCTTCTCAATGCGTTCAGAGCCAAAGAACGTAATATGACTTCCACTGATCCATAAAATCATTACCAAGGAGCTTTTAACAGGTTCCAAGGACCACGGCTTACTTTTTGAATAAAATATAAACAAGGGAAAATATCAAACCCATTAATCTTTCATTAAGCTCGCCGGATAAAAAAGAATCGCTTAAAGTATCATTCGTTACCATCACTGCGAGTGCAAAAGCCCCCCGCTAACATCAAAGGCTTCTCAAAGAAACAGAGCGGGAGCGAGTCGGTTAGCTGAATTTGGCTGAGAACCAGCTTGTGGTTGGGTTTTAATTTTGACTGACTCATAATGGCACTGTGGAGGAAATGGGGACCCGGTTCTATAACGGTTTTCTGTGGCCCTTTTTTGAGCAAACACTCACATAAACAATGCGCCGCTGTTATTAAAAAAAGAGCCGCGGATTCAGACTGGATGTTGACAAGGGTTGAGAGCTCATCCTCATCTTGCACAAGTCTTTGTGTCATTGAAAGATCAGAGAGCTTCTCATGACCAAAGAATGGGGACACTCCATTTCAGATACATGCACTACACACACATACACACACATTTTGTGCAGCAGGAAGAGGAGGAGGACGAGGAGGAGGAGGAGTGTTTGGCATGTTTGTGAGGCCGATGTAACAGCACTCTTCAGGAACAGACTTTATATGTTTGGGTGGGGCATCTCGGCGCTGCAACTATTTTGCAACTCTTCAATAGAAGACTATAAAATTATTTTGAAAATTCATACGCAACATGTTGTAAATTCTTCTTCCAGTTTTACGGCCACTAACTGATGCGGCTCACGGCACATTCAACACATTTGTACGATAGAACGGGCCACGAAGACAGATGCAGACACAATGATGCTCCAGCTGACATCCTGTCTTTTGCATTAGCTCTCTCGCTGTCATTTGAAAGCACAAACAGCCTGGAAGTAATGCCAAGTAGGTTAATAACATGCGGTGGATTAAGGTTTTACCATAGCTCTGCACTGCCACTGAAGAACCGATTTAGCAGGGGAAGAAAACACCTATCCCAACATATTTTCCATCACCTGCATTCGCACGTTGAGGTGCATCATCGTCAAAATACAGTGACACGTTCATTTCTGTCTACAGCACACAAAGAGAGCGAAAGCGCCTTCGATTGACTTCAGAGGCCCAGTATATTACATGAGTTAGTCATGGCTCATACTGAATTAAACATGGGAAGAAGAGTTTCTTTTTATCTACAGCCAAAGTACTAAATCTGACCACTGCAACCGATACTCGCCCACTTCAAATCCTCCCTTTGATACTGAAAGCGTAGGAGCTTCAAATGTATCAGTTTGTCCTCATTTTTTTAATGGGTTTTAGTCGCAAACACTGGTTGATGTTTGCAGCTGAAAACAAAATTATACAAAGCTCTCTTTTTCTGCCTTGTTCCCCGCAGAGCAAATGTGTCGCAGCTACGTTTTGGTTACTCTTTCATGTCTGTATTTATTCTTTGTTTCCTGCACAGGTAGATTTAATCAACCAACAGCAGGGTGACAGTTTCTCTCCAAATCATCCCTGTTAGGTGCAATAATAATTACAATGGACATGGAGAGACAGGCTTTTGTGATCTCCCACTGTTCTTTGGAGTTAGATGATAGTTAGATAATGCTCTGTTCATCTCAGGGATGTCACAATCGTGTGTTTTTGGTTGCGCCGGGCTCATCTTTGCTGGTGTGTGGAGTTGTGATATTTTTGGACAAGCAAGGATGAAAGCCTAGGGTCCTGTGGCTAATGAGATACTGAGGCAGTGGGAACGATGGTTTTAATTACTGCCCAGGACTGGTCTAAAGGGGGTGATTGCTGAAGCGCATGCTGAGTGTCCTAGGTTGGGAGTTCAGACCGATGCCAGTCATGCTGTGCCTGGCTGCCTTTGATGCTCACTCCCCTCTGCTTTATTCCCACATTGTGCTTATTAGATTCTTTGGTGCTGATGCTTCACTGCACCTTTGTTAGAACCAATGCTTTGGACAAAGAGAGGAATAACCACTGAGATTTCAGCTTCAAACCACTAGAAAGTTTCAGCGATGCAGAAGGCAACTTAATCTTTTGAGGAAATTAAATCGGCAGCGCTCCCATTGTGCGCCGGTTCTCTGGCACAGCGGAGATGGATTGTGAGTTTGCTCGGCGTAGGCAGCGTGATATTTATTGTTGAAGAATTGAAACGCAGGAGTCCAAAGGGTTAGTATCCAATAACCATGTATGTAAACTAAAATGAGCGCTAAACATAGGAATTGCTTCTGAAACGATGAAAACTGAAATGGGGAAGATTCCTCCCCGCTGTCTTCTCACATTTCAGGGGGAGAAATCTACAGTAGATTCATGGGCAGGCTGTGAGTCCTCCGTCTCCTCGGCTGCTCCCAGCAGGAGGGTGTTGCTACGTGTCTGCTCTCTGTTCTCCTGCAGCCCAGCTGTGGACCAACCCTTGTTGACTTTTCAGAGATCACATGGCATCCTCACTGTGCCTGGCTCCGAGGGGGCTCTGCCTCTGCAGGACTCTGCTATGGTCAGCACGGGCCTCCTTCCCCCTGCTGGCTTTACCTCCTGCCTCTCTTAAAAAAGATTTAAAAAGATGGGTTGGGCTCATGTTTGAACACATCAAGCATATTCACAAACATTTCAAATGTGTTTCCAGACAGTTTTTCAACTTTACTTTCAGAAATGTTTGCTTCCTGCATTGACTTTATTCTGCGGACAAATCCATGCCTACTGAATCACATCTTTGTCTACCCAGATTCCCTGTATCTGTATACACAAATAATCTCCAGCAAGTCAAGGCCACCACCAGAGGGTTTTGTTATCGAATAAAGAGGAAGCGGCATTTGCCAAATGAATGGAACCGAATGGGATACGTCCTTGGCATTCAATGTAGATAAGGGATTGAATCATGATGATGTGTGTTCATTCAAAGATAGATTCAGCCTTATTGTGTGTTTTATTTTAACTGTCTGCTTCACCACAAAGTGTTGAGTTGTTAAAATAGAATTAAATGTCCATTAGAGCCACGATGCCGCAGAAAATCTGTCTCTTAAAGGTCCAGTGTGTGAAATTTAGAAGGATATAGTGACAGATATGGAATATAATATTTCTAGCTATGTTTTCATTAGTGTATAATCACCTGAAATCTGTGAATCTATGAAGGATCCAAACACCAAAAACCTAAACACCAAAAAACATCTGCATCTACAGTCAGTGTTTAGTTTGTCTGTTCTGGGCTACTGTAGAAACATGACGGTTCAACATGGCAAACTTTGTGGAAGAGGACCTGCAGTGCCGGTAAGGCTCATTTTAAGGAAACATTACCACAACGATTCTTATTTTCAGGTGATTATACTCAAAAAGAGTAATGTATATTATATTATGCCATATTCTGACACACTGGACCTTTATTATGGAAGGAAATCATCTTTTTTTTTGGTGCTTTCTCATTCAAAGTCTGCGTGGAACCGATCCACTCCGTCTAATGGAAGTCAACCTCAGTGATTTTGACAATACCAACTGCGCACATGGCTAACAAAGCCAGAAACAGTTTTTTCGGTCTTCATTATAAATAGAAAACCAGTTTGTGTCAGATACTGTATGCTTGGTTTGACTTCTTCATTCAGCACGGCCTTAGAAACCCACGGTGCAAGTGTGTGTGTGTGTGTGTGTGTGTGTGTGTGTGTGTGTGTGTGATGCAGTGCCTGCATCTTTTTTTTTTTTTTACGGATGAACGCAATGATGCAGAGCAGATTAGGTTCCACGGCAGGCGAAAGAATAATCTAATTTTGCTAACCCGCTTACTGATATCGTGGCACCGTAGCTCCTTATTATTCAGAATCCCCTCTTGTTCTAGATTTGGAGTTCAAGCTTAATGGGACCACTGTGATCCATGTAGAACGAGAGCTTTCATCAGGTTTTGTTTTCATCGCTTCGAACACGAGACGCGAGGCTGAACGCTCCGAGTATCACACAAACACTATCTGTTAATATAGAAACATGTTCCTGGCACTGATGGTGATGACCACAATGACATCCTTGTTTGTGATGATAATAAAGTGCAGGCAGTTTGATGTACTAACTGTGCTGCATGTCTCCTTTCATCAGCTTTGGGCCGTAGTATCTCACAGAGTGTGATTAGCGTAAGCGTGGAATCCACACCACTGGGGGGCTGCAGGGCAAGCTTGAAGCCTGAAGCGCATTCATCAACGTCCCTGGCAGGGTGCACCTTTCTCAGCCTCGCACTGCTCAGCTTGCAGCCCTCTCCCTCGGCACATTTTCATCTTTTTCTTTCATATTTGACTCTTTTTCAGTGGCCTTTGTTGTTTTTTAAGAGATAGTGGGTTTTTGAAGAAAACTACAGTACTGGACTTTGTCGTGTGCACATTGTTCTGCATTTTGACAAGATAAGATGACGTGTGTATAATGTTGAACTGAAGCTGTAACCCAAGTGGATTCCTGTGTTACTTTCCCCTTTTTACCCCCACAATCAATCTTGATGACACTGATGCACCTGCCCTTCTTCTTCATCTCCACCTCAGTCTTCTTCCACTAGGTAAACAGTGACTGAAGCAGGTCCTCTGCAGACTAGTCCCTCAGGTCTGAATCTCTAATCACTCTTAGATCTCAGACATGAAAGACTTGCGTACATCTTCATAAAAATGCCCTCTGAGGTGCCAAGTTCTGTTTCAAATGGTGGGATGTGGAGAAGAGAGGAAAACTTTGGGAAGAAATAATAGCTCGTGATCAGGTATCTCTTAAAAGGAGTGGATAAGAGGATTTTTTTGACTCTCAAACATTCTTAATACTTATATTTCTGAATCATTACTTTTTTTTATCATTGTCATAAGTTAAGCTCACCAAGGTCGTGGAGTAGGCCTCGGCCTGAATCCATTTAGTCTTTACTTACTAGCCAACGGCCCCCTTAAGACTAATTTGTTATATATCATGTTTTTCTATTAAATTTTATTTATGTAACATCAAATCATGACACTTTCCATATAGAGCACGTCTAGACTATGTTCTTATCAGCATATGTACACAGATATAAGCACACACAGAAAGAAAGGGCAGCAAGCTAGACAAGACAAAAACAAACGTGTGTAGATATAAATATATGTTAATACAACACAGTAAGATAATAGTGCTTTATGTACAGGAGGTAGCTGGATACACTTTACATACAGCGTGTGCAGTATGCGCGAGCGATGACATTAAATGTTTTTTTAAAAAACAAAGCCGACTTTAAACAATGAGAATAAATAATTTGCAGGTTTGGTGGATGTTTGGAGGCACAGTGATTGTTGCTGACACACATGTGTCTGGTGTTAATCAGAGCGATGGCCTGTGGGGACAAACTGTTCTTGTTCATGCTTGTTTTGGAGTGCAGCGCTCTGTAGTTAGGACAGTGACATTTTGTGGAAATGTTCTTACTCTTATTGTGGCGCACACTGAGCTATGGGCTGAAAAGCTCAACTTGACGTGTGTCAGTTTGTTGCTGATTTATAATACAGCAATAATGTGTGTATCAGAGCTGTGTGTGTGTGTGTGTGTGTGTTTCACCATACACAGTGAAGCAGGCTTTATGTTTACTGCAGGGGCGTTGCTGCCATCTAGTGGTCACAACTGGGATTACACTGTTTTAAATTAAGGCGCACAGCAGCACTAGATCAAAACGGATCACTCCGCTTAGAAAAAGTAGTTCTTCATCTTTTCTGAGTAATAATTTCAACGACCTTTTAATAACGTCTCTTTTAGATGAATGCTAAACAAACTGAATTATATTATTATTATTGTATTAATAATTGATATATAGTGATAGATGTCTTATATTAACTGAAGAAGTGTGTAAAAAAAAAATTTAAGCGTATTAATCCTCTCAGTGAAGAGGCCTATAACCTCCTCATCGCGGACGCACCTGTGGTCTTTACCCGCTGAGTAGCAACTCCCAACGAAACTTTATCTAAAAGTTTATGTAAGTCTGCTTATTACAATGTATTTATGTTCATATTTACACCCAATTTTCTAAGTTGAGAATAATTCAGTTCAGATTTTTAATCAGTCCTTAAAAAAAAAAGGTAATATCGTGACGTAGATTTGGAGTTAACGTGTTAAACTTGCTTTTAAAATTCAATATGTTCGCGTCGTGTTCTGTTAAAGGTGAAAAAAAACGGTTTATAACGGTCACTTTAATGAACCGTTAACTCAGCGTAAGCTAAGCTAAGCTAAGCTAGCTCGGTCGAGCATCCGGGCACTTGCTTAACGCAGCGGGCGCCATTTTGTGCCTTAAAGCCTTAGAGTACACTGTTAGCTTAAGTTATCGGATAGAGTTTAGTTAGTTACATTAACGGTTAAAATAAATATATATGTGTGTGTTTTTTAAACAGCTGCTACAGCTTGAAACTGTCCGAAGAAGAAAATGACTGGTCGGGCACGAGCAAGAGCGCGAGGCAGAGCACGTGGTCAAGAGACCAAGGCACCTGGAGCGGTAAGAGGAGTCTTCACTGTGACCTTCACTGTCTCTCTACACACATATGTGACAGCCCTGACTGACATTAGATAGTTTATTAATTATTTTGTTGCAGCAGCATGACGAGTAACAACACAGAACAGGCACACGCTATATACACAGGTATGAGCTGAGAAAGTTGGTTCTACCTATGAAATTAAACATATGGGCTCTTGTGCATTGTGAAAACTTAATTGGAGAGAGTTCAATTATGAAATCAGCTGTCACACAGCGAGTCTCCTCTGTCTGCACAGAGTATGCAGAGTAGTTTTCCCGTACCTAAACTTCACACACCCCTCAAAGCTTTGCTGACCCCTAGTGGGTGTCAGAACATCCGGGCTGCTCATCAGTGATCCAAATAACTGTTACTGTGTGTCTTCACAAGAGATGTTTGAACGTTGCCATCATCAACAAACTGACTTTCTTCATTAGAAAGAGTGGACTGCCCATTTGTTTTCTTTGTGTAGAGCCAGGCTCAAGAGTCTGCACCAGCCGCTGCCCCACCCAGAGAGAGCGAGCTGGTCAGTAGAGGGAGGCAGAGAGCTCCAGGACCCTTTTCTGGAGATGGTAAAGTCAAACATACAGTCATCGTATGTTTTGTTTCTTACGTCAAGTGATCTTCCTTCTTTTTTTTTTTGGAAGTCTGTGAAAGGGATTCAAAATGTGTATTGTAGACAGTGAACTGAGAACTTTTTCTATGAGTAAAGTTAAATGCAGCTCAGGGTTAAAAAGACCATGTGACATACTGGTCTGGTGGAGTACGGACACTGAAACGTTCTCAGGATTATCGAGTGTGGTTCATTTCTGATGGCTTCGATTTGTTTTTTTTTAGCTCTTCTGCAGATATCAGTTGGATTTCAGCAGGTGAAGCTCGGAGAAAGAGGTGGACGCCGCCGCGATTTTCACGATGCAGGCATCAACACCAGGCAGGCGATGGAGCACGTTAAGGACTCGAAGACCGGTCTGTCATCACTTGATGCTGATGTCATTGGTGGAGAGGATTATAAATTACTCCCTGACGTTGTGTGTGTGTGTGTGTGTGTGTGCTTCCTCAGGAACGAGCGGTTCCTTCATTCAGTTGACAGCAAACTTCTTCCGCATACTGTCCCGCCATCAGTGGGTTCTCTATCAGTACCACGTGGACTACAACCCACCGATGGAGTCTCGACGCCTGAGATCTGCGCTGCTCTTCCAGCACGAAGAGGCACTGGGCTCAGCGCGGAGCTTTGATGGAGCTCTGCTCTTTCTGCCTCACAGACTGCACAGCAAGGTAATCTGATCATTGAAACATCCCACACTTATATTAAAACACACAACTGTTTCAACAACTGCCCTGTTTGCCAACCAGTTTCTGTGAGTATGATTTGAAGGTCCGGTGGTGGAGGGGAGAGTTTGTTTGGTACATTTAGCTCAACAAATGTTGGTTTTCTTTCTTGTGTTTAGGAGACTGTGCTGCACAGCGAGACGAGGAATGGAGAGAAGGTTCGGATAACAGTCACCCTGACAAATGAACTGCCACCCACATCTCCAATGTGCATTCAGTTTTACAACATCATATTCAGAAGGTACATTTTACATTTTACTCAATATGTACTCAATACACTGATGCAGTTCACCACAACATTTTGGATCTTTAGAAAGTTCCAAACTTCTCATTAACGGTAGTTTTTAAATTTCCACAGGGTCCTGCGAATTCTCAACATGCAGCAGATTGGACGCAACTACTACAACCCCAAGGATCCACTCGACATCCCAGTGCACAAGTTTGTTCATGCATCTTTGTTTTTTCACATCGTGAAGTGACTGTCGCAGTACACTGACTTTAATCAAGTCAGAAGCTGCAGCAGAGTTCACCGTTCTGAATTTGTTAGTGGGCAGTCTAATATGACGGCAAACAACTGTTCTATTAAATTTGGACTGAAACACTTTGCACCTGTCCCCGCTATCCTAGGCTGACCATCTGGCCAGGTTACAGCACCACCATCCTGCAGTACGAGTCGTCCATCATGCTGTCTATTGACATGAGCCACAGGGTGCTGCGTAGTGAGACAGTCCTGGACTTTATGGCCAACATAAGGCACCAGGTTGGAAATCAACGCTTCCCTGACATCTGCGCGAAGGAGCTCATTGGACTCATAGTCCTCACAAAGTACGATCCACATCTTATACTCACATGCTTGGATTAATATGCAGAAGTTTTGAATCTTTGCGATGCTAAGTGTGCTAAGGAAGTGATGCATCAGTTTGAAAAGCACCTCTGTGTAACTGGACTTGCTCTGTTCATCTGCTGCTTCAATTTTTAGATACAACAACAAAACCTACAGGATTGATGATATCGCCTGGGATCACACTCCCAAGAACACCTTCACGAGGAGAGACACGGAGGTCTCCTTCAAGGACTATTACAAGAATGTAGGTGTCAAGTATTGTGGGACAATAAACACTATTCTGACTGGCAATTAAATGTTGCATTGAATTCTGTAATGGTAGAGAAAGAGAGAAGGAAATATAGACCTAAACTCCTCCATCGAGGTGACTTGTGGAATTGACTTAAACGTTTGTCTTATTCACGGACCTGTTCATTCTGTTTAAAGCAATATGGCGTGGACATCACCGATGACAACCAGGTCCTGCTCGTCAGCCATGTGAAGAGGCTGGGTCCCGCTGGAGCGCCCCCTCCTGGCCCGGCCATGCTCATCCCAGAGCTGTGCTACCTCACAGGTCACCTCTCTTATTCTGCAGTGTGTCATTCTTTATGCTAGTGTCAGCTGTAGGACGTGATCCAAACACTTTCCATGAATCAGTGAGGTTCAAAAACAAACCCGCCTGCAGCAGAACTTGTCTGTTTAACCATGAAGTGAAACTGTGTTTGACAGGTTTGACCCAGAAGATGCGAGCTGACTTCACCATCATGAAAGCCTTGAGCGAGCACACCAAACTGTCACCAGAGGCCAGAGAAGGAGGCGTCAGCAGATTCATCAACAACATACGGAGGTGGGCGATAATCAGTGTGACCCCCCTCATGAAGGCTCTTCACTGTGCTCACCTCAGCAGCTTGTGTAATGTGTCTGTTCATATGCACAGAAGTTAAACCATAAGTTTGTTTCCCTGTCAACATCTTCAGGCATGTTTAATCCCAGGCTTTGATTTAACTGCTAAAAAAATGATTTGTTAGGAATGCTGACGCACAGGCGGAGCTGGATAAGTGGGGCCTCAACTTTGATTCCAAACTCCTAAATCTGACTGGCAGAGTCCTCCCGAGGGAGAGGCTTTTCCAGGGATCAAGATCGGTATAATTTGCTTGTGGTTACATACATTTGCTCTTCTGAATACATTAAATTGATTTATTCATACCGATCTTAATTGAGAGATTAACATAATTTGTGTCACCTAGTACGATTATGGCCCCGACGATGCTAGCTGGAGCAGACAGATGCGTGGCATGCCCCTGATCAGCTCTCCTCCGCTGGATAACTGGATCATGTTTTACACCCGTCGCTGCAGCAATGAAGCCCAGTCCCTCCTGCAGACCCTCAAAACAGTCTCAGGTCCTCTCGGTATCCGCGTCAAGAACCCTCTCATGTGAGTTCTAGCAAGAGAACAGTGTATTCTGCAGGCTTTCTGTAACATGAGTTATCAAAGTCCAACTGATATCCTTGCAATATTTCAATAGGATCGAGTATGAGGATCACCAGGAGTCTCTTCTCAGAGCCCTGAAGCAGAATGTTGGACCCCAAACACAGATAGTTTGTGACCTTCATGTGTTTGACTATCCATGCTGTCACATTTCACTATGTCGTATGTATGAGACCTTCAAGTTCTTTCCGTCTGTTAGCTGGTGGTGATCCTCCCCACTGACAGGAAGGACAAGTACGACACCGTCAAGAGGTTCCTCTGTGTGGAGTGTCCCACTCCCAGCCAGTGTGTGGTTTCCCGTACCCTGAGACGGGCTCTCATGTCTGTGGGCACCAAGATTGCACTGCAGATGGCTTGCAAAATGGGAGGAGAGCTCTGGAGTGTAGGAAATCCCTGTAAGTCATCAATTTGACACACAAGGTGTGTCCTCAAAGAATTAAGACGTCAGATTTTGGAGCAGAAGCAGAGAATACAAACGGTACTGAGTCACTAAGCGCTGAGGAGGAATCAGGTTTAGGGTCAGGCAAGTTAACAAGCTGTAAAACTGCTGGAATAGAACATTACACTGAACTGCTACTTGTCCCACCAGCTCAAACACGTGATGATTGTTGGCATCGACTGCTACCACGACACTACTGCTGGGAAAAGGTCCATCGGCGCTCTGGTGGCCAGCCTCAACCAGAACATGAGCAGGTTAGTTTGTACAGTGTTTCCTCCTTTACTAGTGTGGATGCAGCCGTGTAGCCAGTAAGTTTGATTGTGATATTTTGAATTTCTTTGTCAAGGTGGTACTCAAAGTGTGTGCTGCAGGACAGAGGCCAGGAAATCATGGACGGGCTGAAGATGGCCTTAAATGGCAAGTTTCCTTCCTCAAGTCGACACATTTAATTTATTGTTTGATATACGTGTTGACTCATCTGTCAGCTGTCTTCCAGGTGCACTGAAGGACTACCTGAAGTGGAACAACTGCCTGCCTTCACGCATCATCGTGTACCGAGACGGGGTGGGAGACGGCCAGCTGCACAGCGTGGTCAACTATGAAGTCTCGCAGATCATGGACTGCATCAAGTCCATGGGGCACGACTACATGTGAGTTCTTCACCTTCTAAGTCCCGGTCTTACTTCTACCGTGTCACCAGCTTCAGAACAAAGCTTCAGTTCTCCTGTAACTTGCCGGTTTTTGATGGAGCCGCTTCATCTGTTGGTCGTAGGCCCAAGCTGAGTGTGGTGGTGGTGAAGAAGCGCATCAGCAGCAGGTTCTTCGCTCGGATCAATGGCAAAGTGACCAACCCTCCCCCCGGGACCATCATTGACTCAGAGGTCACCCGTCCAGAGTGGTGTGTGTTGTTGTGTGTGTGTGTGTGTGTGTGTGTGTGTGTGTGTGTATTTTGATGTACTCGTTTAGTAGCACTGCTATTGAACTGCTGCGACCTTCGTTTGTCAGGTACGACTTCTACATCGTGAGCCAGTCTGTCCAGTTTGGCTGCGTCTCCCCAACCCACTACAATGTCGTGTACGACACCAGTGGACTGAAGCCTGATCACATGCAGCGGCTTACCTACAAGCTGTGCCACATGTACTACAACTGGCAGGTAGGCTGAGTATTTTATATTAGAGCTGATCACACAATCACTGAGCCACAAAGTGCTCATAAAAGTGATTTTTAAATCGACATGCTCACATTTATTTTCCATCTGTGCTTTAGGGGGTGATCCGAGTGCCCGCTCCCTGCCAGTACGCCCACAAGTTGGCTTTCCTTGTGGGTCAGAGCATCCACAGGCAGCCCAACGTGCAGCTGGATAACCTCCTCTTCTACCTGTGAGGTTAAAAACACGAGGACTTCGCTCAGCTTCATTCTCAAGATCTTTATGTTCGTCAGCCGTTTAATTAGATTAATTTAAACTGGAGGGAAGTTTGTTTTTTTAAGTTGAGTGTTGACGATGCTAAGAGTTTGTATTTCTAGCGTCAGGTTGAGTTACAGTTCAAGAGGTTTGTGTTACTTATTGAAGTGCAAAGAGAGTTCAGAGGTCCAAAGCTTTTGCATATGTTAAAATAATGAATATGCACCCTGTCTATAGTTTGAAATACACGTTAGGTTTGCAGAGTTAATCCAAACATTTCCTGACAAGAGGAATATTTCCAGAACTACGTGTCACTTAAAACTTAATGAAGGTTCATGTTTTGATTTTTGAGTAAGGACAAATATCTAAGTTCAGCACCTGAAGTCTTTTTCTTTCTCACAGCAGTGAGCCTCCTGGTGATTGGTACATGTTGTCCTCCACAGTGGGGAGTAAAAAATCTGCTCACGTCTCATTTTAGTTGGTAATGAGGCTGATGTTGCTGTGATGCATTTAATAATAATAATAAAACTTGTTTGTGTTGTATATAATTTCTGTGTTGAGTTGAATTACACATGCAAACATTACAAAATATCAAATTTATTTAGATTTTTTTTTTTCTAGAAAAGATTGCACATGCACACCCACACAATAATTTGTAACCATCAATATAGGCTGATAATTCTTATCATAAAGCTAGCACACAATTGCAGACTTTTAAACAATATGGTCTTCAAGACACCATGGGGAAAGCTTGCACTGTTTGATTATAAAGTTAAATGTACAAAAAAGGCAGTTTGAAAATCAAGTATAAACATTTAAAAACAATTTTACAAATGGACAAAGTACAAAAAGAGCAACAGTCAAAATGAACAGAAGCAATGTCTGAAGACAGAAATAGGAAAAGATGTACATCAGTTTTACCGTAGGTTAACATGGCTGTTGGCCGAGAATTGTACAGAAAGTATTACAGAATGTTTTGCATACATTCTTTTTTGGCAGTTTCAGTTCAACTCTGTGTTTATAGAAAAAATAGGCTTCGATCTGAAAATACATGAGGATGAGATGGAAATGGTGCGAGGAAATAAAGGTGGACTGTTTCATTTCACGCACAAAGACTGACATCTGCACAATCCTTTTGGGCAGCTTTGAAAATACATTGGCTTTCAATTCATCATACATTCACTACTCTACATTAAGGTGTAGATATATATATTATATATATTGATATACAGTACTTGAATCCTGCACCAACATAACTCGGGACACACTGAACAGGCATCGATGACAGATTGGCTTGAATAAACGTCTTTCAGGTCTAATAGGGCGGAGGGGGGGGGCAGCGCAGAGGTAGCCTTGTGTCTCACCGTTAAACTACTGTGAAAACAGTCAAACCTTTAGTCTTCTGGTGAAGCCCAAAAGTGTTGCATGTCATGTTATGAATCAAATGCAGTACAATAAGAGGGCTTCATCTGCTGATGCTCTTCGTTCTTTCATTTTTCCTTTTGTAGAGTAGTCATCGTGTTAAATTAGATGTGCATCAGTGTGGCATCGAAAACAGTGAATGTAAATAAAGAATGAAGTGCCTTTGTTTCCTCAGAAGCTCAAAAAACTGCTACACAGGGCGAATTTTTCTCTTTTTTTTAAGGTTTCTAAAAATTAAAAATGTCTCCTTTAATTTTTTGGGGGGCTTAAACGTGGATGATAGTCAACACAGGAGCCTTGGACTTGGTTTATATGTGAGCTCTGGTGCTATGGGGGAATCACGACAGTCACACAATACCCTGCACGTCACAAGTGAGGATTAACGTCATCTAACAGATCTCGTTTCATGAAGTAAGAATATAAATGAATAGTAGGCATGAAACTGCACGCTCTACTGGACAAAGTACTAACCATTGTGCGATTATAAGGCAAGTACATGGAGGTTGGATCTACTAGGCATTTCCATTCAGGCTGATTTTACTGCAGAGACCCTGTCGTAGGTACAGTGTGTGCTTGTTTTGTAGGTGTCTGACATGTTAGTGTGTGTGGAGGGTGGAGGGGGGCACTTGCCTCTATCACAGTGTCGAGATAGGGCAGAAGATTAGGAGTTAATTCTGCTGATTTGTCACAGTTTACTGCACAGCGAGTATTAAAGTACTGCATGCTCGTGGGTTTCTTCGCACTGAGTCCCCCATCACGTCAGCATGCAGTCTCGAGGGATCAGGAGGGAATGTGCTGAAGTAAAGCATGCAAACCTCTCGCTGACAGCTGACGTGACTGGCTGTTTTTGAACGAGCTCAAGTCCTCGTGGTCCTCCGAGTCTTATCTTTCTTTGCTCGGATTCAGTGCGGACTCCCAAAGCTTAACCGAGCCCTCTGTGTTTGATGACATTCTGGTTTCCGTTCACACACAGACGCTGACCCGTCAGACTTGACCAAGTGCAAAATGAAGGATGCCCCAGGCCCCGTCTGTCTACAGCACAACTTCATCAGCCAGAGACTTGGAGGTAAGATACTTAATACTACATCGGCCGACACCACAAGGTCTCGGGACCAAAAATATGAAATGTGTTATTGAAAATAAGTTGATACTGTTAACAAAATACAAATATTCTAGTATACAACAGATGTACAAGAATAAAGCATTTGCTGAGCTCACAAATGCCACCTGTCAACTGTGTTATGTTTAGATTTTTTTTTTTCCTTTTCTTTTTCTTTTTTTTGTTTAAACACTACAAGAAAGTGTGTCGAGAAATTATTTTACAGCGCCAAGTCTTTGCAATAGTTTCTTCCCTTTGGAGAGCAGTCCCTTTTTCTTTTTGGAGGAGTACATGTCCAGTGGGGCCCTGATGGGCGTGCCGGGCCCCACGGTGGCAGAGCCAGAGCCGGGGACGTGTGGACGCACTGTAGGAGAGGCTGCTCTTCTGGGCGGACCCGATTTTTCCAATGGAACCTAATGGGAGACCCGTAAGGGACAGTTGAGGGTGTTAAAAAGCCAACCGTCTCTCACACACCTCAGTCACTACTCCCCCCTGCTTCTCTTTTAAAAGTCCTTTCTGTCTCAGCAGGGCCACCATAGCTCTGAAGTCTACCTTCCCTGGATGTTGTCCTGTGCACTCCCTCCCACCCCCCCTCTCTGTCAGGTAGAAACAGTAGTTTGTTTGTTTTTTTAATCAAGCTGCTAACGAATAAGCTACAACAACACAGTATTTAAGCATGACATCGACTAACCTCCACATCAACGTAAGGTGACAACATTTCCCAACGATGAATATCAAAGGCAGGGTAGTTTCTCTCACATAAACAGATACATTTGCATTTTTGGGACATATAGTGGGACATATTTATATCACATTCACTTTCCTTCCTCTCAAATATATATATATATATATAGATATTTATAGATATTTACTGATACAACTGGGTTACAGAGAAACTACTAGTCACTATTCCTTTTCTGTAATCATGAGCTAAAAGGCTCTTTTAAATTGCACTTTGGGAAGACAGATGGTTCAAGATTCCATTTTTGTGAGGCTATATTTACATATACAGTGTGTGAGAGTGTAATTTAAACACCAGAACATCTAAAATATCAAAATCACTCTGCTGCATTTGGTGTTTTATTAAAGTTTAAAGTGAGAATATGCAACTTTTGACAGAACAGATCAAATATTTTATTTTAGGTTCATGGCTTCAGTCTTATTTGGTCTGCTATGACTAGCAGCTAACATTAGTAAACTTTGTTGTTACAATAATTTAACATTTAGCTAAATGCTAAAATGTGGTGTAGCCGAGCTGCAACCTCCGTGGCTGGGAAATGAAGCTTGTCTGGAAGTGCCAAAAAACTGCAGTTCCTCAAACGTCCACTTGAGGCTGGCTACAGAACATTTCAGTCTCCATAAGTCCCCATGTTAGACAGCAGAAATAAACATGTTTACAGCCTGGTGCAAAAAACAGTTTTGGTCTTTCCCCGTTCATGACAACTGTACTGAGGGTGAATTTATATACAACTCACCTGTTCACATTATATTAAGGCTTAAAGTTATGCAGTATGGCAGCTTTGATTGACAGGTAAGTGCCGTTGCAGGTGGCTTGTTTGAGCAGAAGCAGGACATGCAGCATGTCACACATACGCTTCCTTTATACTGCCAGCGTGTGTTGCAGTTTAGTATTATCCCATAATTATTATTTAGAGCTGCTGCTGAGCAAAATTTGCATCGTCTCACTTTAAATCAAATCAAATTGATCAACCAAAATGCTAACTGATTAGTTTTTATATTTCACATTATTCTTTGCATACAAGAAAAAGTGTCTTTAAATTTCTTTAACTAAAAAAAAAACAAACTTTTATGCTTTTCTTTGGGTTTTTGCATAGAATCGGTGGATTTTCTGGATTTTCTTTCTAAGCAGTCTAAATGTTGGTACCATTCATTTTAACAGAACTCGCTGATAATTGAGGGCAATTAGTACAACTATGGCCTTTTAGCTTACCATGAGTTACAGCAGGAGACTTATTGCAGGAGACGGACATTGTCATGTACAACACTCAGAGAAACAACTGAAGATACCATACTTCTTGTCTAATGCATTGGCTAGGGTTACTGCCTCCTACCAACAGACAGTACTGACTGTTTTGGTGAAAACAAAGAAGGTTCCTAAAACTACCTAAAGGCAGAGCAGCACTAAAGGAATGTCGTATGAAGTACACATGTTTGCATACCAGAAACTAAGGGGTACCCATGTCATCTGCATTAGACGAGGGGAGCGTAATCTTGGTATCCTCAGTTGCTCACTTACGTGACGGAAACAGAGCCTTTAAGGTGTGAAATGAACACTCTTCTTCTGTTTTGCCAAGCGGGTGAGGAAAAGAAATAAAAAAAATATATGGTGATGGCATTTCAATAAGTTTGCACTATGACAATGGTAAATTAGAACACAAGGAAAGAAATATCCGGTGACACCTATTAATATTTCAACAATCGCATTATTTGTTAAACACAAAAATAACATCACATATTTACATTTAGTAAATAATTAGCTTCTGAAATTATTCTCTGATGGCAACATATGCTAAGTGACCTTTTGCGTGCTACTTTACAAGAAAGCAATATACAAAACAAGGCGTTCAGGAGCAGATACAAAAGTTGTACTACACTAGACTTATCTTTATATAAAATGTTCAAGAATTCATGCATCTGGACTATAGAACATGCTGAGCTACAGACTACATAGTTCATCTTTCAGTACAACAAAACTATTTACTCTATTAGAAATTATTTGAGATCAAACACAGAATATATTCATAAAGCATCTGTTAGAATGCTAAATATGCGTGTGCAAAAAGTGTTAACTGCTGTTGTTTCCAAGACATGACAGAACAAGTAAAAAGTCACAGGAGCTCCCCTCCCCACCACCTCCGTTTTACTCTCATTGAGAATGCTTTATGAATACAATATATCCATGTATTATACAATGCAGAACTTCCCCCCCTTTCACAGCAGTAAACATGAAAAATAAAAAGTACCTCTGTCAAGTATTAGTCTTAAAGTTTTATTTTTTTTTTCATAGATCTTAGACATCTATTTATTTACAGTCAGAAATCCCATTGTACGTCAATGAGACACACACACGCACAGACACGAAACTTAAAGGAGATAGAGGGAACTGAAAAGAGTAAATGGATGACAGAGGGCTAGTACTGCGAAGGAGCATGTACCCTTTTGGTCTTTATCCGTGCTGGAGTGTCCTGGGCGTAACGAGATGGTGAGTCAGTGAGAAAAACCTCTACATCATCAGGCACTTCTTCTAGAAAGTTGGAAGGAACAAGTCCCTTGTGTCCATTGAGCTCGCCCTGCAGAGCACACAAAGACAGTGAGACACTCTCCGCTGTGTTTGACTTTGAATTAGCCCGGTCGTTTAACTATTTATACCCACACTTTGAGGAGGCACATGGGAATTTCAAGTGAAAGCTGCAGCAGAGCTGAGGAATGGGGAGAACCGCTGAAGCCAGAATTATTTTTACCCTCTGCTAATGATGCACAGGAGGACAGGTGTTTTCCCCCACATGGGTTTGTTTCCCAATACTCTTAATATTACTTGTTTTGTCTTGGTCTAAATACTACAATACCCATGAGCCTCGGGCACAGATCAGAACGTCTGAGCCAGAACTTGAAAGGGATTTGATTGAAGCTGCAGACTGACACGTCATTTTTTTCTTCTACCTGCTGCTTGCTGCGTATGTCACAGAAATTTAAGCTCACTGATTGGATGTTCAGATTCACCTTGGGAGAGATATTTTCTAACGCAGCTCCTAACAATCTTCAGTACTGATGATTTAAGCGAGAGTGAGAGTTTCGACAACAAACTCGTCTCTCTCTTTGCAACTTTATCAGACATCTGCTCATAATCAGAATCAACTTTCTTGTCTGACGCTGCCGTCAGTGTACTTACACACAGTTTAAAGAGTTATTGTCAGGAAGACGGAGAGAAAATAGAAAACAGCTGAAAACGAGGAAAAGAAAGCTGAAGAGTAAACATCAGGATAAAAATACTGTACATACAAGAAGGTGAAAAAAGAGGCGTATATACTATATATAAATAACTACGGCTGTCAATCATATATGTCCTTCTTGCACAGCTCGGATGTACTGCTTACAATTGTTAATCTTTTCTAATAAAAGCTTGTAAAACAGTGATTGGGCCTTGATCTCAGGTTACTCATTTCATCAGCTGTAGCTAATTAATCTAACATTAGTTTAATGAGCTGTTTCCAGGTGACTCATTTCACATCATTAAGACTTAAGCTTTGTGTTGAAGGCAAATTCAGCCTCATCACAGCTGAAGATCCACGTAGAAATCAAGAAATGCCACATTAATCAGATCAGATTTAATTCTAACACAACCCTGCTGACGCAACACGGGTGGATGTTTGTTACGGATATGCTCTTTTCTTCTTAATTCTTTATGTACACTGTCTTTTAATCAAAGAATCGTCTTCTGTGGTGTGGGAGATATTAATATCCAAGTCCTGGAAGTACTCAAACCACATGTACATGCAGAAAATGGACAGCACTTGTACTTCCAGGACCGGGGACACCAAAAATAAGTCCTAAAAATGTTTAGTACTTACATAGTAAAAACCATCTTCATCTATTTCACCAAAAACTGTGATGACGTCACCGGCACAGAAAGTCAGTTCAGCCTGTCAGAGAAGAAACAGCCTTGAGATACATTTGTGCCTTTTTTTTTTGTTGTTCGTTGTTTACGGCACTTTAACTGTGCCGGAGAACTTTCCAATACATCAAATCTAAAGTGGTTTGATGAGTTTGAAATGCTGTGCTTCCTTCTCCAAACCCCAATGTGATGCATCTTAAACACGAGTGTCAATTCAGTCCCGGCAGACGGACTGTTGCAACTGTAGATGCATCAGATGTTGGAAACTTTGAAGACAGGATTGCAACACATGGGCACATCTTTCCTACGGGAGTCTCGAGAACACACACAGACCAAACGTAGCGTATGTACAGTATGTAGGAGAGAGGTCAACACAGAAAGACCAAACTGAGGAGGGGAGATGCTGGCTCAAGGCAATGCATGACGGGCTGTATTCATGACCACCAGGGACAGAGGGCCGTGGCCCGTCATCTGAAGCCCCAGCCTCCTCGTTTGCGTTCCAACAAACGGGGGGAGGAAACACACACAGAGCAGACAGTACCATACCCTCCTCACCCTCACTCACCTCCTCATTCTGTCTGTTGCCCTCATACTGTGTCGGTGGCAGTGCCAATAGAAAGGTGAGAGTAAGTGAACGGGGGCAGGGGCGAAAGAATAAATGAAAATAAAACAGCACGGGAAAGTAATTCAATCTTCTAGCTTACACAGTGCTAACTGTAACCCCTCCTTCAACCTCTGCACATACAGTATTGCTCTGAATCGCACTTAAAGGAATAGTTTGACATCATCTCGATCGATAGCACTCCTAAATCTGTCCCTTAAATATGGAGCTACAGCGAGGAAACAGCTAGGCTGGCTGTGTGATCCGTCTACTAGCACCTCTAAAGCTCACTAATTATCACGTTACAGGGCTCGACACTGACATTTGAAAAGCGGTTGCCAGACTGGAAAGCAGGCATCAGCGTTTGGTTGTTGTGGTTTTTAGAGTAATTAAGATCTGCAGTTAGGCGTCAGCTCACTAATGAAAATGCGACATAAAAGAATGTTGAAAAGCTTTATTACAGGATCCATCCGTTTCCTTCTGCTTATTCGGGGTTGTGGTAGCTGGTCATCCCGTACGTCCTTCTTCAGAGGCTAGATGGAGCGAGTTCTGGGTCTGTTTTGGGGTGTACTGTCAGTTGGATGTGCCTAGAAAACCTCCAAACCGAGGCGCCTGTAAGAGGCATCCTGATCAGATCGCCTGAGTCTTTTGTAGAGAACTTGAATCTTAGGTGGTAAACGTGTCCAGCCTCAATTCCTAATATACAAACAGCAGTAGAGCAGCGGTATTCACAGATTCCTCAAAAATTAACTCAGCTGTAAGACTTTTGTTTTTTTTTTGGTTGTTTCTTTACAAGTTGCACTTTCATGAGTGATATTGTCGTGACTAAGAAAGCTGGATATGTTTAGGTTGTCTTTGGTTCCCACCTGCCTGATTGTCCTCCCCGCCCTGATTGTTTCCACCTGTTCCCCATTACCGTGTCTATATATTGTCTGCGTCTCCCTTTGTCTGTTGCCAGTTCGTCTTGTCCTTCATACCTGTGAACCTGCGCCTCACCATAGTCAAGTTCTTTTCCACTTTTGATCCGTACTCATGTCTTGTCAGGTTTTTGTATATTTCTTTGCTACTTTGTCTTTGTACTTTCTAGATTTTTCCTTCGAAGGAGTGGTTTTTCGTTTCTTATCTTTATCCTTGATTTTGAGTTTGTTAGCATCCCAGTGAGTGATTTTCTGTTTTGCTTTCATAATAAAAGATTTTGTTTATTTCTCACTTTGTCTCCCGAGTCGTGCGTTTGGGTTCAAGCCATAGTTCTAGCATAGTTCTGGTTCCAGTTCACACTGTAAAAGCAAATGTTTCAATCAACAATTTATTTGTTTTTTGGGGTTTGCTGGTTGCCAATGACAACCTGTTACTATCGAGCCCTGCTTCATATTCAACGAACAGACATCAGTGGTATCAAACTCTTCATGTAGCTCCACGTTTCCCGAAATGTCAAACTATTCCTTTAAATTCTGAATAAACTACAAACAACATTTTCATCTCAAAATATTTTGCGCTCTGGCTGCTTTTCGTCAACATGATGGCGGTGACAGAGAATGGTGGAGACAAAGTGAACAGCTGGAGCCACAGGAGGACAGTACCTCTACATCAACGTTAGGGGAGCTCTCTTGAGGGTCGTAGTCGTACAGAGCAACCATTCTCCGCGTCGACATCGGATGTTGACGGCCGCTCCGCCTGTTCCTCTCTGAGGAGAGAAAAAGTCATAAAAGACACAAAGATCAGTGGGAATAATGTGAAAACTTTACTGGAGGATGTGAAGACCAGTGACGATGCATGACAGCCTTGCAAGTCCGACAATCTTTGCAATGTGATCATCCGGCTTGCAAGGTAAACAACGTTTACAGTTAATGACTTAGAATTAGCTGAAGGGACTTCACAGATGAATGAGGATGATGAGAAGTGGAGAAAAAAAAGAGCAATAAAGATGAAGCAGAGAGGAGAAGAGCATCTCACTGGACACAGACCTCTCTTGGATTTTCTGGACCTGCGATTTATTGAGCGGCCATCTTTGAAACGATCACAGTTCACTTTACAGGAAAGCAGAAAAACACAATTAAGTGGGGGAGAGTAGAGGAAAGGAGAAACGTGTCAGTAAAAAGCATTGAGTTGGTCGGACAGACAGAGGGTGTAAGGGAAAAGTTAAAAAGGGGGGGGAAAAGAAGCTGAGGAGGTCGTGTAGGAAAAACGACGTCTCACCTAACTTCTCCACAGGAGTGTTGAGTGGCAGGAAACCCTGTCTGAGGAGCTGGTCCATCATTTTGTCATCCTCCGTTTGGATCTCAGAGACCATGTTACAGGGGACCAGACCCACCCGGTCTCGGATCTCTGCCCTGTAGAAGCCATCCACGTCTTTATTCCCAAACACCTAAAAGGAACAACAGAGCGTCAGGAAGGGGCGGACGCGCAGCCAGAAAACAACGACCGATATCAGTAAACCTGCAACTAGCACAAGCAAAGATTACTACTATTTAGATGTAATTCTAAGGCATTAGCTAGGACAGCATTTAAGCACAGGGGATAGGCAAAAACACACTATTGCTTGTCTTCTTGCAGAGTAGTGGAAGGAAAACACCAAAGTACAGATCTAAGTGTTTATTTTGCTTCATTTTTTGAAGATTTCATCATTAGATATTGTCTCCTTAATGTAAGAAATCACCACCTTGATGATCTGGCCCTGCTTGAATGGCAGCTCATCAGCAGCGTCAGGGTTGGGCGACATGGACATGGGGTCATAGGCAAACAGAGCCACGAACACGCGGGTCATCTCCTCCGGCTCTGATTCGTCATAGTAATCCAGGGATCGCCGTCCCCGCCCCTGCCTACGCCCGCCATAGCCGTCTGAAACATAGAGGAGGCCTCTGCTGCTACTACCAGCCTTATACAGCCACGCTGGCTGTAGAGGCAATGAGAGCAGAAGATGTCTCTTTGTTAGAGCTGACAGGGGAGAGGGCGATGAGATGCATGTGTGAAAAAAGAGCCAGAGGTCAAATGCGATAATTAGACGTTTTAGGTTTTTAATCCTTTTTTTTTTTTTCTGTTGCGTTGACGCACTAAAAGCAACGGATTCTTTTTACAATACAGGCTCGGCACAGTCGCAGCACAGCAGGGTTCTTCGTTCACACATCTCTTGCTTGCTGGCGTGACAGTCACCAAACATCAATACAACACAGCACAGACAGGAAACACATGTCAAGCAGTTTTGGAAGGTGCAGAAGGGAAACTGAATGACTGTGCACACCAGGAGGACACAAGTATCACTGCACTATTGTTCATTGCTGTTTCACTGCCTTATCTCACAGAGGCTGATTAACATGCATGCTTTCCTGGGATTTGACATGATGAGGGCAGCATTCCTACATCAAACTCAGGTGTACTGTCATGCTTTTGGGGTACACATTCGGAAACAATGTGCAGCGGTAATAAAAAAGGGCAAAGGGAGGCACGTTCCCGAGGGGAGATAACGCATCATATGACCCCGGCAGTTCCTGGCAACACAGATATCAGGGACAGTGAGGGGGAAGAGATGAACCTGATATCAGTTCTCCATGCTTCTCGTGGATCACCATGTCAAATGTCTGAAGTCAGAAGAATGGCTCAACCAGCGCTAACTGAACTTAAATATGCTTTTTTTTTTTGGAAGATGTGAAATGTGCTCCAAAGATGATGAGTGCAACCGAGCGATACCGACAAGGCAAGAATGCACCAACTCATCCAATAATGTGTCTTTCCTTCTCACTGTATTGTAAATGGGTCATGCAAAATTAAAGGAAATGGGGCTACTGGCTCATGAAGGCGGGAAGGAGAAGGAAAAGAGGAGGTGGCGGAGAAGCTAAGGAGAAATTAGGGCGGGCTAAGTGGGGGTGGGAGAGTGGCCTGGATATGGAGGGTGAATGGGAAGAGTGAGTGAGTTTGGGGTGGGGGGGTTTCTTGGGATTGGAGGTGTAGGAGTACATACAGGGAAGGGAATTTCATTCTCCAGCAACGGGGAAAAGTGGCCAGTCTTGTCTTCCCCCGTCAGCTTTATTCAGCTAAGCTCAGCTAAACTAAACAAAGCAGCTGACTGTCCAGCACAGAACAAAGACCACCATGACATCACTGCATGTGTGTTCAACAACGATTCTTTGCCTTTTCTGACCTTGTCAGGGTGAATTGTCATCTTGGAGAGAAGCTGCACCACATACCATATTGATCCTCTGAGGACATAGATCGCCATATCCTGCGCCGAGCTACACTGCCATAGTAAACATCCTCCTTGACGGGTGAGAGGTTCCCCTCACTCCCCTCACTGTTACTGTCCATGGTGATCTCTACAGAAGACACCAATCACAGCGTTACGGTCAGAGATCCCCTGCACACACACTCTGCTCTACCCCCATGGCCCATTCACTCATGCTGAGACAGTAGGATGATGAGGTTGCCCTGAGGTGGGGAGGGGGGGAAAGGTGGGTGTACAAGGCAACAGGTTTCACTCTGGAGTCACTGGGTGTAAAACAGCAATGCTTGCACTGTTGCGGGAGAGGGGGGGTCAGATTGGGTGGTAAACATGTTAACCCACAGTAAACACAGGCATCGGGAGTGAATCTGGGATAACTTTCCTGCAAAACTGCGTGTCAACATTTTGGCGGCATCCAGCTCGTGAGGATGGACAGCTACCGGGGTGACGCAAGACACCCCCCCACAAAATAAGGGTCTACGTGGCTGTTTAAGCTCTATGGGAGAGATGTTACAGCTCGGCTCACATGGGTAAAAGGGAAACACATGGTATAAATAGCACAAACATCAGTGGCCCTGCAGGTGGGGATGAGACGTCTCCTCATGTGGTGACCTCACTAACCAATGGATGGGATGGGCCGTTGCTGAGGGGGGGTGCCGATGTGAACCAGCCTCCTCCCTGAGTGGTCCAGACGATCAGCGCTTCCGTGTGACGGTGAGTTCCCAATGATCTTTAGAGTGGAAAAACAACAGGTGAGAGGTCAGAACGACGAACTGGCTGCATTTTGATGATGACTAAAAAAATGAAAATCAATTCAAAAGAATCCCACAATCCTGTTAAAACAACTAAAAAAACCATAAGAGCAAATGATGTGGCTTCCATTTGTCCTTAGGGAGGCAAAATAATAGTAAAATAAACCATAAGGAAACCTAAACCATCAACAAGTAAATCAAATCAACCCCAACACAACAACATGGACTTGGGGAGGGGTTAGGAAGGGTCAGATGTTTAGCTAAAGACCATTTGTTTGGTTTGTTTTGTTCTGTGCATGTCAGCTCCTCGATGAGAAGAAAGCAGCACGAAAGGACAGAAAACGATGAGTGAGGAAAAAGAGAGAGAGAGTGGACGAGAAGAAAGTGAGTAAAAGTGGAGAGAGAGTGTGATCGAGAAGATGAAGATGTGGTTAGATGAGCAAAGCCATTATAGCTTCAGCCTGGGGCTTCATATTACAACAATCAAAACATTTGATATATGAAAATTGATGATGAACAAGAGATTTATTTATTTTTTTCGCTGAAAGAAGTGAAAGAGACAAGCGAGAGATGATGTGCATGGGTTAAACGAACTGCCGCAGGCTGCAAAAAATCTTGATCTGGCCTTATTTTGTGTATGCGAAGCAATGAGAGGCAGAAGATGCTGAAATAAATCTCCAAGCACATGGTGGAACGATAACGGCCGCAGCTCTAGGGCCGAGAGAGAAAGAGAGAGAGACATGGAGAGCGACAAATGAAGCCGGCAGCTGGCAGAGAAAAGGCAGGAGGGGCGGCAAAGGGGAAGATAAGGCGGGAGCGGCACGTCCCCATGCACTGCACAGAGACTTTCCTTTTAAAATGGAACCTTTCCCCTCAAAGACATGAGAAGTCAAAACTCGGTTAAATGGCCTTTAGATAATTCAAAGCTTTACTTTAAAAAATCCACCTGACGTTCTGCGTACAAGCAAAGTAATTCACACAAAATAAAACATCAAATCAGAACCACCATGAACGTGTGATAACTCGTCACAAAATGAAAAACAGAATGCCAAAGAAAGAAGGAGGGGAGGGGGAGGTAAAGAAAAACAGACGACATTAAGGAAACAGAATGGCTGCAGCTTGCTGATGGAAAGTACAGCAGAAAGTCTGAATCACACACCAGCGGCTGGTCCCGGTTGAGCCTGGACAAAGACTGGGCCCTAGCCTCCCTGTGGGGGCTGTAATAGACCCTGTCCAGCTCGTTCAGCCTGCCCTCGCTCAGAGCCCCTTCCCTGGAGTAGTTTCGCGACCCGGCCTCCCGACCAGGCCCAAAGTGGTCCCTGTTCCTAAAGTCACCCGTGTGTACCGACTTGGCTGCAGTCGCTGGGATATCAGAGAACTCCTCCTCCACGCTGCACTGGCGGGTCAGAGTTCTCTTACGGCCCATAGCTAGAGCCCGCCTTTCTACCGGGCCTTCACAGTGGATGATGTGTACGGGCCCCCGCATGGGGCTCCCATGAGCATAGTACCCTCGATGACCGCGGCCTAGAGAGCCTTCTTCCTCGCTGCCACAGTCCAACCCGCTGTCAGGACTCTTGGTGTTCTGGCGGTTGGGTCGTCCCAGGCTGCGGTCGTCTGGGTTGTAGCAGTAGCGGCTGTCGGTGAAGCGAGGGGAGGAGCGCTGGCGCTGCAGGTGGCGGGAGGTCTTGCCGGAGGTGAGATGATTGTGCACGTGGTTGTCCTCGGGGTACATCCTCCGCTGAGTGTGTGGCGTTCCCGGTCGCCCGCCGTCTTCGAAGCACAGGCGTTGGCCCATGCCGTCCACGCCGTCCAGCTCTTCCTCAGCCACCTCGGGGATGCTGTGGAGACGTTTACTGCGGAGCGACTTCTGCTTCACCACCTCCCTCTGGAGGTCCCAGCAGTCTCTTTCCTCAGCTAAGTCCTGACGCTTGTAATATGCCTTCAGTCACGACCAAGAGGCAAAGTTCCACAATTTCACAGTTCAGTTAGTCAGTTCAATTCAAAAAGTTTAGATTTTTTTTTTTGTGTGAGAGGGTTTTTTTGTTTTTTCGAAGGTTTTAGAACAGGCAGGAAACAACACAGTATGTGAATAGAACAAATGGGGGGGAAAAGACAAAATAAAGACAGAATTAGTTATTTGTGGCAATGTAGTAAGACATGCAGTCTCATTCCGTGAGAAGAAAATGGCATGCTCTGAACAGGAATCTGTGAAGGCTCAAATGTGGAGTGATAACTCATAAAAACTGAGCGTGGTCACGGAGGTTAAACGTGGGAAAAAGGGAATTTCGCTCGTGAGAAATTAGAAATATCCAAACAAAAAAAAGGTGACGGGCTTAGTTAGTGCCACGGGTGAGGAAGAAATGAAAACATCAGTGTGGATGAAATGAAGAAATAAAAGCCAAAAATGAACAACATGAAGCCGAGTGAGTCGAAGAATCAGCTGACAAACACAACTTCCTTCTACGTGCTCACAGAAAAGTCAAATTTGACTCTTCTTAACAATGTCGAATTCAAATCTTAACATCATAACTATACATACTTTAAAATGGTTTATTCTTACAGAAATATAGGCCAGTGGATAAATGTGCAACAGTGATTTTACAGATAGATGGCGATGACAAAAAAAGGCGATGCAGCATTGGTGTATTTAGGGTAAATACACCAATAAGAACCGCTCATTAACACAACATCCTGTACAGGTAACTGGACAATAACAACAACCAAATTAGCAGTGACTTTGTGGACTTCTTATATTTGCTTTATCACGACTGGTTTCACATCCACACATCCTCACCGACAGACCAAATGAAGACAGGATCATGTACCGACAATGTTCTACATCCACCATAGACAAATTAAACATTCGGACATGACAGACATGAACAAAAGTGAATATTTCCATTTAAGTACTCACTTAAATGAGATTCCCATATGCACTTCATATGCCATGACCCTTTGATACAGTACAGTGTATTAAAATTTGCACTTTAGTATCACGTTCTAACACTTTAACACTTCTCCGGTGCAGAATTCAGAGCATCAAAATGCAATGCAAACCATAAAAATAAAAAACAATCCTGCTTCTAGTTTACAGCCTTCCTCTGTCGCATGCTGTGTCGTTATGTATACACAGCCATTCCCATGAACTCAGCCTTGAATGAGTAAAGCGAGTGCTGGAGGGGCGGGGGGTGGTGGTGGTGGTGGTGGAGGAGCAAGGCTGGGGTTGGGGAGGCTGATTCAGCTAACGCAAGGCAGGAGTAGCTCAGCCAGGCAAAGCCACGACGGGCCTGGTAGTAGAGCCTGTGAGAGAGAGCAGGTAGACCCACCCCTCCATCCCTAAACCTCTTTCCTCCCCACCTTCTCCTAACCCCCCCCCCCCTCCCTACCACGACCGACTGAAGGTGTGCGGTGTGTACCTTAAGAGTGTTGTGAGAGTTTATGCTGCGCCTGCGGCCCTCCTCCAGTTGCATCTCAGAGTAAAGATCTTCCTCGTCCTCCTCCATGATGTCCGACAGGTCAGAACCCCGGCTGCTCTCCGTGTGGTACTCCTCACTGTGGCTGTAGTGGTGGTGATGGTGCTGAGAGAAAACGGGGCGGAGGAAGTTGAAAAGAAGCTCATTAGGTAGAGATCCACAAGTTCATAGCTTCATATTCTTATCTCTTTATTTTGGTGACATCTTTATTTGGTGCATGCACGACTGCTGCGTGGTGTGGTGGTGCCTCAGATTAATGAAGGTATGCAAGACCAAACTGGGGGGAGATGAAAGAGAAGTCTTCGTCTGGCTCCAACAGGCTTCTTCCTATGCGATCTGATTGGACTACGCCCGTCAAGCTTGCTTGAACAACACAACTGCTTCATTGCAGGACTAATAGAAGTGTTTCTTCTCTAATTCCCTGAAATTCGGATTAACACTAACTTTGTTCATTAGAAGGCCTCTCAAAAGCTCTAAATAGAGAACCGTTATGATTACAGCACCCCCAGCTGCCTGTCAGCTGCAGATGTACGATTAGTCTACAACAATGCTCGACTAGTAGCTCTGATAGGCGACTACTCTGTGGAACCTCGCCTCTACCCAGAAACAAGTGATGCACACTCACTGATTGGCCGAGCACAAGCTCGTTGTGTTTTTCTGTAAAGTACCTGTCTGCCCAACTCTGAGCCTCTGAGGAATTCATCCACCGAGGCTCCTCTCCTCCTCGCATGAGGAGAGTCGTAGCCATCTTCCTCCTCATCAGAGTTGACTGGATGCAAGGCGTTACCTCGCTCACTAAAGATATTCCTTTTCTCAGCCTGATGAGAGAAATGTTGGGCATTTAGACTGAAGAAGAAAGACTTTCTACTTTTTGCCAATTCTAACAGTTCAATCTTGAAACCTTGAATACTTGTTAATGAATGGTTTTTCAAACAAGCTGATTTTTGAACAAATGAGATTACCTCATCATCCTGACATGCACTGTGTTATAATTAAATCTCCACTCACCCGGTTGCCCTCGGCAAACACTCTCTGGGCAGCTTCCCTGGCCATGGCCTTGGCGATGGTGTTGGGGATGGGGACTCCCTGAGGCTGCGGCAGGATCCTCTGAGGAGAGGGCGATCGCCGTGGCTGGAAGTGCGGCGGCTCCAGGTTTGGTCCGCGCATGGGAGGCAGCGGAGAGGGAGATCGCTCCCAGGGCTGGGCTGATCGCATGCCCACCTCATGCTCTTTGGTTTCTGGCTCTCTGGCACTTACTAATGGTTTGGACTTGGGCATGGGGTGGCGCTGGAAATGAGGCTGGGGCGAGGGGTGAGGAGCAGGAGGAGGCGGGTGGCGGACAGGCTGCGAGTGAGGCTGTGCGTGGGGCAGCGTGTGGGGCTGAGCTCGAGGCAGAGGCTGCACCTGGGGCTGAGGGTGATTTGGGGGGTACGTCGACGGGTAGGGAGGATGGGTTTGCGAGTGCACTGGATGGGGCTGCGCGTGCTGGATAGGGTGGGGAGGTGCAGTGGTTCGGTGGGAGAGGCGTGGAGAGCCCAAGAGATTGTGCGGGATGATGGCCACGGGCGAGTCCTGGGACTCTCCTTGAGTTGATAACGTCCTTACAATCACTTCCCTGGCCTCCAGACACTGAATCCTGTTTAACTCCACGGTCACATAGTCTGCTGTGGGATACAAGACCTCTGCTATCTGCATTCACAGAGGAAGCAGAGAGTTCAGCATGTCAGCGTATAAAAACATCATAGAAACATATCTACATGCATTTGTAGCTCTTGGCTGAAGAGAAATACCTGAAACTATCTATGTTAACTATAGCACCCCTTGCAGGCCTGATGGAAAATGGTCACTTTATTTTATTAATCTCCGTCCAGCATGCAGACTTTAATTTCAAATTAAAGCGTGCATGGTTTATGGACATAAAATAATGTCTCCCTGTGGAAAAAGGATAATCCTGGAGCCCATTACAGCTCTTTTTTTTGCAGTTATGTCTTCAGTAATGTTTGTCCCTGGGGGCAGCGTTATATCATTTCTCCAGGAGATGGCAACAGAGAACTACTCATAGAAGGAGTCACCGCCGAGGAAGACCACGGCTACTTTAACTGAAGATAAAATGACTTGTTGTGACATTTAGTACCTTTTGTCCCTTTGTGCACACGGCGTAGCCAATCACGCTGGCCCCGTTGGACGTTCCTGAAGACGTCAGAGGCGGCGGCTTCCATCTGACCTGCAGGACCCCGGGCGTCTGACCACACTGGACCTGCACCTCCTGGGGAGGGAGAGGGGGCCCTGGGGAACACAACACACACACTGGATAAGGAGAGAAGGGGAAAAAAAGACAGCTCAACAGCGGCTGAACCATTTCTGCCTATTTGATGAAAAAAAAGAGAATGTGCTGACCTCGGTACTATGGACATTCAATAACCATTTCACAGCGCTATGAAATGAGGATATTTTCATTCTAGGGGAACTGTATTATATATCTCACATCTAAAGTGCTGGATTCAGCCTAACCAAGAGCTGCATCATTTATTTTACATTTAAAAAGCTGCACTTAACAGCTGACATGTGCTGTTAGACAACTGTTTCGATGATGGTTAATTGTTTAAAGTAATTCTTCATCCAAAAATAGCTGAAAATGCCGTTTTCAACCTCTCAGAAATGGAGATTTCGTGCTTTTTTCTGTTTTATGTCATCTTTGGGATTTGGACTGAGAAAACAAGACATTTAAAGACTTCAACTTGGTCTGTTTTTACAATTTTCTGACATTGTATTGACCAAACTATTTATTTATTCAAGTTTTATCACAGGTTTGGGGGTTAGAGAGCCAAAGGCAGTGCACGGGCCATCGCAATAAACCATATAGAGGAGGAATAGACTCTATATCATTTACAGAGACCCAACCAAACAGTCACAGCTCTAGCTGCGGCAGCTGAATGTATTTATTATATTCACATATTGTAAGTTGTATGGTGATTTTGTTACGGTCATGCTCATCTCTGTGCAGATTCACGGTGTGTATCCTGTAGATTTATTCACATGCGTATCGGGCTGAAAAGGCCAAAGTTTGCCAACATTCATCCATCAGCGTGTGTGTGTGTCTGTGTGTGTGTGTTCAGCAAATATCCTGTTGCCAGATATCTCGCTGACAATATTCTATGGAGCATCAAAGAAACACAGTTTGCTATTTCCACAATCTGTACGGCTGCCTGCATACCAAACAACATACCCATCTGTGCAGAGCTGCTGCTCCCCCTGCAGTCACACAGCGAGCCGGAGCGAGCAGATGCAGTCAGCAGTATCTCCGAGCTGCAACGCGCAGCTGTTTGTGCGTCCGAGAATCCACATCAGTGCAATCTTAATCACATTTCTACGCTGACTGTCAGCAGACAAAAACACACACACACACACACACAGGCATACATACATACAGTCGTAGAAACAGGAGCAGTCGCTGAGATTTAATTTCCTCTTGTCATTTTTAAACTACGCCTGTCACAAACAAGCTGAAATAAGTGTTCAAATGAATTTTTCAGAGCGGCCGCCTTCATTAATACTGGACACATACAGCAGACGCTGATTTCCAGGCAGCGAACCGCCTCTGTGCCACAAATATTAATAAAAAAAAGTTGTATCGCTGAGAACTAATGAAGTCGCTCGCACGCGCCGAGTGTGAAAGCCTAATATACTGCCTCCAGACACTGTCCTCTTTATCGACAACAGTTGTCCGCCACTGATACTGAGACTATTTCAGACGCCTCTAATTAACATGTTCAATAGATAGATCATTTAATGAACTCTCAGCATGTTAGCTTGTCAGCTGCCAGCAGAAAATGTCAATTCAAACTTCTCTCTGTCCTCCCACTCTCTTTCTCTCACTCCCTCTGTGTTCTCCCTTCATCCCCTCCCCTTCAGCATTGTTTCTTCTTCATAATATCTCTGTTATGTTCTGTTTGTCTGTGCTTCTCTCATCCTGCTACCATAACAATGAGCTCTCAGCTGTGGAAAAAGCAACAGTATGAAATGTCTGACCCTTTTATCTGCACCCACAATTGTGTAACTATGGTTGCCGTGTAAGAGTACCTTTTACACACACGCACATGCACAACAGTGCCATAAATATAGCTCCCTTTCCCGTAGCAAGACAGTCAGTCTCCGAGACCCGAGTTCGTGCTGGCAAACAACAAAGCAACAACGAGCCCCATGGGAGAAGAAATCCCAGAGATCTACGCTCACTATTTACACTAATTTGGCTTCAAGAGACTCTCGTTTCCAGTGTTCTGCAGCTTCATTCAGCAAATTCTTCTTCAATATTTCCTCATTGCACTTCTTTTTTTTTTTTTCTCCCCCATGCATGTATCTTACCGCAGTAGTATGCACACAAATCCTCGGGGGCAATCTAAAAGTGGCAGGGGGGGAAAACGAAGATGGCTGAGATGTTTGTCAGGTTTCCGCGGGGTGAGTAAATAAATAGATCGCTGTGTTGGATGTAAATTATCAGATGGCTTTCCCTGTGAAATATCAGATGACTTTTGGTCTAACGTTCTGTTTTAATCAGATTGAGGGGAACCTGTTAGCATAAATACAGAGACTTTGCTTCAGTCACTTCAACTTTGGTTCCAGCCAAAGCTGACACTGTGTCGATTAGTATTTTGATCATCATTTAATCGTTTTGAGTCATTTCTTAGGTAAAATATCCAGATTGTCTGATTTCAGTTCCTCGAATGTGAATATGTTCTGCTTCCTTTAGTCCCCTATGACAGGAAACTCAATATCTTTGGGTTGTGGACAAAGCAGGACGTTTGAGGACGCCACCTTGGACCGCCTAAAAGAAAGTCCTTGCATTGCTGCGGTTTACTAAACAGATAAAAGTGCTAATGTGAGTAATGTTTTGGACGCTGACCTGCAGGCTGAGTGCAGAACTCCACAGAGATTTCCCTCTTCTCCCTTTGATCCATCGGAAGCTGCCAAGGCACCTGATGCGGCTGCGCCACAACCTTCACCTTGTAAACTGTCATGGACTTCAAGTTGAAGAACTTGTACTTGTAGCCCCCCGCCTTGACCATGTCGTACTCTGCACCGTTGAGGAAGATGGTGTGACTGTAGTTGCTGTTGCTGGGCATCCAGGAGAGCTCAGCGGAGGCCTGCGTGATGCTGTCCACCCGCAGGTAGTAAGGTGCCACCACCACATCCTTCCCCACGAGCATAGTGCACCGGAGCTCGTCCGACGGGCCGCGGTCAGTGATGCTCTGCACTGAGATACGGTAGGTGTTGGTGGCCAGATTGAGCTTTTCAATAAGAGACTTTGTCCTGCCCCCGTAGGGGACACTCATGCGTAACTCCTTATCCACCATGACATTGTAGCCACTGATCGAGCCCCAGCCTGGTGGGACCACGGGAGGATCCCAGCCAATAATCACACTCTTGGCAAGTTGTTTAATCAGGTTGATGCGGCGGGGATAAGGCACAATGTCTTCACCAACCTCGTCAATGCTGACATCCAAGGTTCCTGTCCCGTTGCTGGAGGAGCCCAGGAGGTCCATGCCCAAGCTGCTGGTGCTTAGACAGTCGAGTTTACTGTCAGACAGCAGGCTGCTTATGCCTGTTACCGTTCCCGTGCCGACCCCCAGTCTCTGAGGCCCCAGGCTACTGTGGTTGAGGTAGCCAGGTTCTTTAGCTATTGTGTCCCTGTGCTGGACAGAGGGTGTCTCCTCATCTTGGACAAAATCCACAAAATTGGATGGGACGAGTCCCCGCTGTCCATCCAGCAGCTCTCCTGAGGAACAAAAGGGAGACAGTTGGTACTCTGTGTGATATTAATGACACAGGATTAAACAATACCGAGGCAGATCGGACCTTCGTAAAAGCCATCCTCATCCATCGTCCCGTAAACGTAGAGGTACTTCCCTGCCACCAGGGGGAGCTCTGCCTCAGGATGCTCATTAGGCCCGTCATAAGGATTGTAACTACAACGAAAAACACAAACCTTTATTTTTAATGTCAAACACTCCAGTTCTGCAATACATGTGTCAGGGCAAATGCATTTACTGAGTGCTGCTTTTAAAATATGAAGTTTGTTTCTATTTTTGATCCATTTATTTTGTTTCTTTACAAACGTGAAGGAGCCGCGGACACCACGGGTTGAAAGCTTTGGCCCCGTTTCACATATTTGTGCTCTGAGGATTCCAATTATTTTTTGTGCTGACAGGTAATTTTCTTTGGAGATAGAAACACTGAATCATCTTTAAGACCATAGCCTAAAGCTCTGTGAGGGAAAGCAAATAATCTCAGCAAGATTTGTCCGTGACAGCCATTTCTGTTTACTGTAAAGAAGTATGTAAAGGGGGTTGGTGCAAATCTCTAAAGTTCAGCGTTTCTACTGAAACGTGATGTGCTGTGAATGCACATGTGTGTACGTACCTGTACCGAGCGATACAGAGACGAACCTTCCCTGTGAACCTCGGTTTGGACCTGGTAGTTGAGCTTAACTCTTTGTCCATCTACAGAAGGCAAAAAAATGAACACATTCATCTTTTCTAAACATCTTTGTGTTCTTTGGAGTGGCATGCTTTCCATCCAGGCGTCTGTGCTGTTTAATACGATGAAAACCTTCCCACACGATACATAATATCTCCTTTGTTTAAAAATTTGTGCACTAAAAATATCTTGATAAATCCCAAATAGTCAGTCTGCAGGAGTTAAAGCTGGGAGGCCTCCTGAATTTCCTCGTTCTGCCCAAACACATTACTTAGATTAAAATGAAGCTGAGTTTCCCTTTAAATTGTTACAAAGTGCTGTCTATATTAAAGGATAACAAGGAAATGAGCGAGTAACAGATCGAACATGGAGCCCACTTAATGCTGTTGTTGGTGGAAGTTTGCAGGATTTCATTCACGTAAACGTGGATAAATAAATGACTGATTCTCCTCACATTGTCATTTATGATGTTTAGCTAGTGTTGCTTTGTGCAGCTTGCAGCCCATTAGACTCAATCTCTGTCAATAGATGTCATACAACGTGCAAATGGAGAAATGTGCAACAATAAAGCAATAAAAAGGCAAACAGACTCTGTTAGGTACCTCAGAGAGGAAAGCCCGTGCTGGGCTGCGGGCTCGACTGCGAGTGAGGAATGTTGGCTTGACGGAGAGGAGCTCCGGCTTGTCTCCACTGATCTGGAGCGGTCGGATGAACTCGGATATCAAAGATCTGCTCGTTGGAGGCTCATTGCCTGTGGATCGAACAAAACTTCTCTCATCAGACCTTCACATATCAATAAAAACATCAAGCTCGTGACAAAAATCAGTCAACATGTCAAAGGGACAGCTCTGGTGATTTGAAGTGGGGTTGTATGAGGAACTCCTCCCAGTTTGGAGAAGCCTGCACTGAAGCGGAGCGATGTACGACCGTGGACTAGCAGCAACGAAACATATTTTAGCCACCTTAAAAAATCAATATCAGTCTAAGTGTGAGCTAAATTTAGAATATCTCCGCTGCTTTACCTTACGGTCAGACAGCCCTTTCCGACTGAAGCATTTATATCGATCTATGCTCTCAAAGCCACCAGAACTCGCAGAACCCGGGACCTGCTGGTCCACTGCTGCCTCAGCTGGTTAGTTTGGTGATGTTACTGTTTGACTCTGGGGCTTTTTAAGGGCTCTGAAATAGGAATTATTGCTGCCTGCGTCCACAGCAGGACATTTCTCAGTTCTTTGCTGGTCCTTCTGTCTGCTCCTCCAAACTTTGCATGTGCCGACCGTCATCTACTGGAGCTAGATTATGAATCAGCACCTCATACAACCACACTTCAAATAACCTGAACTATACCTAACATAATACAAAAACAATAGCCGTGATAGTAACAGTAGTACTACTTAAATAAAAGCAGTTTCACGTGTTAAGTATCTGCCTGTCTCACAGTACTCTATTCTTTATATTTATCCCCAAAAAATGAAACAAATTTAAAAATTCACAGCGAGTGTCGAATGATACATACGACTGTAATTAGCGAAGCGTTGGTGTATTCACAAAAACAAGTCAAACACAAACAGAGAACAAGTTCAGCCAGCTAGAGGCTATTTCTCACTATGATTGAGTATTTCATTAACAGTTTATGTTTACTGCAGATTAAGTCAGGAGCCCTTTCAGACTTCTAATTTTCAGCCCATTGTGAGGGAACTGACTCCTCTTCTACTGTGTGGAGTCACTGCCAGCAGCTCTCACATGGCAAAAGTGAATCATTTATTCAACTGCACGGCACTCTAGTAAGAGTGTGCTTAATTTGGTGGCCTCTGATTTATTAACTTCAGTCATAAATGAGATTTCAGCCACTTGAGCATGTGACAATAAATCAATTTTACGATTTTCTTTTGCTAAAAATACTTAAATATGAATATATGACCTCTACGACATAAAACTGAGCATCGACGTGATTTGACACATACCTTTTCCTATGGGGGCAGCCAGTCCATTAAGGAGCTGTGACAGGGATTTGTTGGGCGACCCGGGAGATTCACATAAAGTTAAGGGTTCATTGCTGAGAATATCAAACTTCCCAGCCTGGAGCCGGAACTTCTCCAGCTCTTTTGACAGGAGGTTGAACTGCTCACTCTGAGTCCGACATTTTTCCTCCAGCTCGCGAACTTTGGCCTGATGACGGTGAGGGAGGAGAGTCATCGAGAGAAGGGGTGAGAGACAGCCAGAGAGAGAGAGAGGGGGGACAGACAGAAAGACAGACAGGCAGACAGACAGACAGGGAGAGAAAGGATGGGACACAAAGAAAAACAAATAGAAGAAAAAATAAGGAAACCATAGCATGCAGGACTGAAGATTCTGCACACAGAAAGTAAACACACACACACACACGCGCACACACACACAGTAGCTACGTATATGATATACGTCTACTGTCTGCACACAAATAAAACATGGAATGAGATTTACTGTAGACACGTGGATCAGTCATTACAGAGAAAAACTTCTTGAAATGACTTTTTAACTACGACTACCAGCATCGTGTACGAATCACATGCACAGTTACGATCAGTGCTACCGATACTGAAAATAAAAAAAAAAGCCTCTTGCTTCAGGGGAGTATGCAGACTCAAACTACCCAGTGTCTTAGAGCATGAGGCTGATGGTATTCTATATTTCTTCTCATTGTCGGGTAATCCCTCGAAAAGACCAAAACCAACATTCATTTAATCATACTAACAAGCCGTGCAGCCACAGAGCTCCACTGTTGTCCAAAAATGATTAAAAATTCATCAATGAGCCATGCTGCTGCTCCGGGTGACATGTAGACAGCAGCATCAACAATACTATTTCATGCCAAAATGGCTGCTGTGAAAAAGGTGTATTAAGCTTCAGTTTGCGTCAAACGCAGGTTATTTTCTGTCAACGTTGCATCAGAGATGAGTTTCCCTGATATTTTTAAACACTTTAATTCTGTGTTCTCTTCTTCCTGACAATGGGCCATTGTTCTGCTTGCTCTTTGGTTGTTTTAACCATGTACTTTTCCAAAGTAGGACGAGGATGTTTAGCGGAGAGTGTCCTCATCCTTTGAGTTTACATCGTACCAATACCAAGTTTTTGAGTTTTCTTTACAGAATGAGAGATATTTTTACATTTTCTTACTCCACTTAAACTCAAGAATGCCTCATGAAAGTTGCTAAAATACAATGACACTAAATACTTTAAGCCTCAGACAGGGTCAGGAAACGAATAAATAAATGTTGGTGTGGTCTTTTTTTCGTGGGATTTAATAACAATAACAAAAATATAAAAATAACACCAGTCATATACTTTAAGAGCAAGAAACTTCATTGCACAAAGTCACACCTGATAGAGTAAACAGAACTGTTTGGGCAGGTTTAATGAAAATTCCAGGTGCTAGAGCGCGATTCATCAAGCTGAATGAGTGATTGTCAAAAATCACGAACGCGTCAATCTCAAACTGACAACGAGCTGAAGCCGGAGACGATCTGGAGGACGCTGAAGCTACCGTGGAATTTTTTTTAAGCGCTGCCCAACACACAGCAACAACCTCTGCTACCACTCCAACACTTTCTATGCATGACGTCCATTTCATGCAGACGGGTCGTTGCTGGAAATAACATGCTGTTAGCAGACAGACGACGGAAGGAAGTCCTGCGTTTGTGGAATAGAATTAGTGAATTAAGAGTTTCTGGTTTTGATGGCATCATACAGTGCGTACAGCTGTATGGCAAGAACACATGCTCGGTGACACACATGCAAATGCTGCAAATGATCACATCTGTCACCGTCTGGCGATGTGATCCTTTGATAACAATACAAAAACTTTAAGCACTCGGGATGGAAAACTGAAGATTTGATTCTAGAATATCTATAAAACATAGAGACTTTTAAAAGAGTTTTAATAACTGATTAAATAGATGTTCTGCATTCATTCAATGTAGGCTGATATTTTTGGTTTGGTCACATCTAAAATCAAAAAACACACACTTTGAACACGTGTTTGCTTTTATAAAGTTAAATTTGCTCGCCTCAATGTCTTGATGGGCTTTGATTATGTGGAACTGAGGTCCCCGGGCACTCGTCTTTAACTGAAGTCCATCCATATTCTGAGACTTGACTTTACGAGCAGAATCTTTTCATCAATTGTTAAGCGAGTGTGGCTGAATATTTCTTTATGATCAAGTCAGACAGACCTCCAGTTTATGCTGTCAGTCATGTTCCAGACTTTCAAAAAAGCCCTCCACTTGTGAGTTTGCTTTGATGGGAAATGTGAAACAGAGCTGAGTGGGTAGTAAAGCCCAAGAAAAGAAGCAGCCCTGAATATTTCTGAAAACCAAAAAGCAAAGATCACACATCAGAATAGTTTTTAACTGACTGGATTTCACCTTCAGATCCTGATCAATCACTGTGTTGGTTATGTGGCGTTACATCACCATCACCTCCTGCACCACAAGTAAACAAGCTACTGTACACCCTATGAACTACATGTGAATAAATAAAAACAATGCTGAAATACCTGCATGCTGTCCAAGTGGTTCTGTATAAGCATAAACACACACCCATTCAGTAAAAAGAGATGTAGGAAAGAAATAAAGCACAATTACACATGTGATCACTCATACACATCTGTAAAACACAGCACTGTCTAAATTAAGCTCTGCTTTCGCACTGTCTGTCTGTTTATTCACCTCTATTTATAGAACTTCACAAGTTAATTCAAACAGCAATGTGAAAAGTAATCTCTAAACTCAGCACACCAGCTTCAGCTAGTGCGGTCAAGAAGGAGCAGGAAATGGCTCTAGACTTACTCACTCCCACCCCTATCCTCCAGCAGCAACCACATAAACAACACACAGTCACCCCACCACCAACCCCCAAGAGTCCAGACGCTCACCTCTAACAGATGGACAGCACCTTCATGTTCCTTTTTAGCCTCAACCTGAGCCTGGGAAACACAGGGTGCAGTGTTTCAGTTCACTTTCATTCATGTTGCACTTTAGTTTCAGTTTAAAACACCAACGAAGCCTTCACAAACATGAGGGAAACACCTTTTTGTTCACCGTTAGTCGGGGTGAAAATGGATGAAAAGAAAGCCACCATCAGCCCGCGGTGAAGGACCAAACTTTGTCAAACATGAAAATCTGAAGGCTGAAGATATTGTGGCTTTTCTTCCATCATGTTCACCTTTCATTCTGATGCATTTCACCCGTGAAGACAACTTGAGAGCATCTCAAACTACCAGCCTGAGGGCCACCAAAGAACTTAGATCTAACCAACAAATAAATGTGGAGATCATGTTATTTTTTTACGGCTGAAACTGGTCAGGAAAATTTAAACTTGACAATTCGATGAGAAGATCGATACCACTCTCAAGTCTGTCGAATATGTCTGTTAAATATGCCGTTTGTCTATTTGCATGTATATCCAAAAAGGACAGATGTATTGGGTGGTATCCATCTTCTCGTCTTACCCACACTCACATTTAGCATGCAACAGTTTTCACAGCACACCCGACACCCACACAGCTCTTTGTAAACCCGAAAAGAAGCTCTGACCTGCAGCTGGAGTTTAATACAGCTATTTCCTGCATCATTTTACAAGCAGAAAGCTGAATCCTAGGTGAGAACACTTGCCACTTGCCACCAGGTAATTTCCTTTTGCTCATCATCTCATCAAACTCTAGGCTGAAACCAGATTTATCTGTTGCACTGCATGTCTGATTCTGCCTATTAATTCTCTTTATATGATCATTACCTGCAGTGGCTGCTCGGTTAAACACCGAACATGTCTCCCGGGTGTATGTTTGAATTGTTATTTCTAGCTATATAAGAAAAGCGGCTTAGCAAAAACATGCATCGTGTTTCCATCCGTAATAAATAAAGGAGGCTTGTGCATTCAAGAGGAATACGGTTTGGGTATTACAGAAGCATTAAGCCGTATAGAAACGCAGCATAATACGTGCCATTTTTCTTATGGGAACTAGAAACATCTGTTGAGAAACAGAAGTGTTCCACATGAATATGAGAGCATCTGTGGACTTTACAATTTCATAAATCTACTTTGCAGGCAATTAATTTAGGAGAATGCAGAGAGCGAGCCAGTGTCTGAAGGAAGATAAGGCAGTAATGAGCTTCTGTTAATGAGAGAAAAAAGCTGAGAACTCTGCCTGTGAAAGGCTGACTGTCAAGTTAGAGCAACACTGCAGCAACAACAGCAACACTGGGGGTACACACACAGTTTCCAGAGAAGGAATTGGTGACAATTCCTATCACGTTCGCACTATCAGCGATCTCAGTCATCGCTGGGCTTGTTTTGACATTACAGTCGGCTCCAGTGCGCAGACGACGAAGCGCCGACCATCAAATGGCCTCGGCCGGCATTTCTTCTCTTTTTTTTGTTTAGGTGTCATATCTACTCTGGGTTCTGAATGTCTGATTTGCTTGCTTGTAACAAACAAGAGGAGTGCTCCTGAAATGTTAAGCACTCGGGGTTTGGAGGGTGATAGACAGCTGAAGGATGGGGCTAAGAGGCTGCACTGTGGGAGCTCTAGTAGTGGCAGTGATGAAAATGTTGAGTGCTACAGTCTATAGAGAGAACCTTTCTTCCCTCGTGCTCTTTATAATGCAGCCTTTGAGACGACGTTCACCTTTGTTGGACTGTGTGTGCACAACAAAAAGCTCTTTGACCCCACAACACAGGCGCATGCGGCCCCAAACCTGTGGTTGCTGTGAGCGTTGTTGAGTTCCCTTACCTTCTGAAGAAGGTCAATCTCCTGCTGCTTTGCATTGAGTACAGCCAAGGCCTGCTCATGCTCCAACTCTAGCTGCTGCCTCCGCTCCGCAGCCTCGCGCATATGCTGTCCGCAGGGGGTGCAGGGGTGGAGAGCCGGACGGAGCGGGGAGGATTGTAGGGGAGAGGGGGGGAAGGAGCATAGAGAGGGCTGCTGTTAGTGGAGCTAGAATCCAAATGGCACAGAGCCAATACAAAATGCATCTCCAGTCTTCTCCTCCACACTCAGAGACAACACAGGTGTTTTACATGTGCACACACATCACACATACAGAGGCTGGTTAACAGTGTACTGACCTTTTTTTTAAAATCTCTTTTTAAACCATTAAGAACAAGAAAGACATAAACTATGCCGCGTGAGAACAGTTTATGTCGAATGATCTGCGGGACAGATCAGATCAGATTTTGCACAAAAGGTGCTTATGGATGAGGACTTGAGATGCTTTGCTGTGTGAACAGAAAGAACACTAACATCAATCCACAGGTCAGGTTTGCTGCCCCCTTTAGGTAACACAATACCTGTTCGAAAGTCTGGTCACTGGGACTGTTTGGAAAAGCTGTCCTCAGCGATGTTGCGTTTGCGTGATCAATACAGGGTTTTACGTTACATGAAAAGGGTGAGCAAACAACCGTAGCGTGCTCACTTGTCTGTGGTCATCCATAACAACAAAAGAAGCCATACAATACAAGAGACTGAATGCTAGGCTCTTCATAACACATTATGCCCGCGTCATCCAGTCACATCACTGCTCCCACTATATATATATATATATATGTATATATACACACATGTGAATATTTTTGCGACACTGTCAGGTGAAAGAAGCAAATGACATCTTCATGCCAGTGAATAAATAAGATCTAAGACAGGTAATGTCATCAGACTCATAGGTGACATTATCCTCCTCCTTCTGCCTCCCCATCCCGTCGTCATAAAGCCAAACTCTTTGTCCTGCCTCATGCAAAAAACACATTCCACAGTGCCGTGGTCGTATAGCCAGGTGACCATTCATATGTCTGGTAAGCAGCCCACGGATAAAGGGAGAGAAAAGCACAGCCACTGAGGTGGGCAGAAAGCATTCAGAATGGGACTGAACAGGACTGCTCCCTGACAGATCGACGTTGCAGTGATACCTTATAAATCTAGCAGGGGGAGAGGGGACAGGGGGAGTAGGAAGGGACACGTCGGGGACGGGTGGGACGACATGAAAGGGGTGAAATGGGAAAGGAAAGGGGGGGCAGACTGCTCCAAGCTTCTACTCTTTCACAGCTCCTGGTCAGACCTCCCAACACGACACTGGAAGGCAACAGAAATGTCAGGGACATTAGACAGTATAGCTGAAGATAACCAGATGGAGGCAGTGTAGCACAGGTGGGAGAAGGGGGGGGGTACTTCCATAAAAAACACCTGAGTTAGGAATCCCGAGGATAGACGGACTACCAGAACTAGAAATGCACGCAGTATTGACAGGTAGTGGGCTCAGGTGTGCCCTCAGAGATGGCTTCCTCACCTTGAGCACCTGCTCTAGGTTCTCCAGTTTGTCTTGGAGCTGGTTCCTCTCCCACAGGGCTAAATCTCTCTCCTGCGTCACAGCACCAAGGGTCTCTTTGAGCTTGGCATACTCAGACTTCACCTGTGCAGACAGAACAAGGAGCAAGGAGCAAACAGTTTGAGAGTGCTGCAATTTATTTGTTTATTTAGCCTTTTGAAGGATCTTTCTTTGCAGATATGAGAGAGGTCATTGTCTAGCTTCTCTAGGAAAGAGGTTGTCCTTTCGTGGTGTGTCCATTTTAGTGTATAGAATGAGACTTAGAATGAGACTTTTATATCTACAGGCTTCCACAGGTCCTGCACAGAATTTGTCCCATTTCACCAGCAGCCCAACATGGACAAACCAAACACTGGCTCTAGATATATTTCACACTGTCAAACATTTTGCAGCCATCATAGTTTCTTCTTCATGCTAGGAAGGATGACCAGAAACCGCATCACTAGATGTAACAATTTGTTTGTTTCCTGTTTTATTTTGTAGTTTTCCTGTCTGTGTCTTGCATTTCGACTTCCTGCCTTGTTTTCCCGCCTGTTTTGACACTTCAATTCTGTAACGTGTCGTCAGGACCGCCAGCCGCCTTTTAGTTTGTTTTGTGCTCATTTCCCACCTAGTAAGTGATTAAAGTCTCTCTCTGTGCTCATACCTGCTCTCTGTACATCTATGCCTGCAGTGGGTCCACTTCTGCTGTCAGTTGATGTCACTAAATCCTACACACTCGTCCTTTAAGCCTGCAGGCTGAACAACATTTTTGTTTCCTTCCTCATAAAACAGTGCAAAGGTGTATCGTGTCACAAACATTGCAGCTTACTTCAAATCTGTGTTGCCATTATCTAATCATACCATGCTGGTATAATAAAGCCAGTAATGTCAAGCACTTTACATTAGATGCATAATTGCAGACTAAAATAACAGTGTACTCACTGCAGGGTCGTGACAGGCCAAAGTCAATGTGGAAAAATGATACATTTGCTAATCAGCACTGGCAAAAAAATTTCCCTTGATGCACACAAATGATTGAAAGATGGAGGGTCAGCAGCTCTTCCTACTCGTATCATAACCAGACACTCTTTATATTTTGTAAAAGCTCTGTTATGTTAAATTAGATAATACGGCTTGAACTGTATCCGGTCACTTCCTGCAGTGGCCCAATTTCCTTTTTTCTGGGATTGACAAAGCGTCAGGAAGACCGTTCATTATAATCCAATAACAGCACAAAGCCTCCCAACCTATTTCGACTAGAGTTAGAGTGACTAGAGTGAAATCAGTGCATCGACAATAACAGAGCATAAAGGTTGAGCTGTTTGCTTTGGACTGAATTCAGCCGTTCTTATTTTTCAGGTCATTAGTGCTGATTTAAAGAATTTCTTTAACGCCACCTAAAACATCTCAAGCTCTTAAAAAGAGGCGCAAACTGTGAGAGGCCACACACGAGAACACAATAATGCAACAGTGACATAATTCACTGACTCCCATGGATGTAGACCAAAACATTAGTAAATTATTCATGCTTTATTGTTAACCAAACGCTAAGCATTAAATTGAGTGAGGCAATTGCACATTATATTAACACCGATGAGTCCATACTGCCTGTAAATGTGACTGTGTGTATTTCAGCTTATTCTCCATGATCTGACTCCCACAGACCGGTTACACCGTGACTTAACAGGCAGCGTTTTCTTAAAAAGGGACCCTGGTTCCTGCAGCCGTAACGTGGCACAGCCCCTTCCTCGGAGCAGCCATGAATGACTAATGATTCCCCGAGGAGGGCGTTTCAACAAACATCAGCAAAGCGAAACACAAACACAAACCAGTGAGTCTGCCTCTGAACGGCCCGCCTCCACACAGCAGAAAACTCTCTCCACATGGACAGGAGCGACTGTCAGACCTAATGCAGACCGATTGAATGAAACTATATTGGATTCAGCAGAAGCAGGTCAATAGTCTATTATGAGCAGAGGGAGGTGCTGTTTGTAGCCCCTCCTAGTTCATTCAGAGGCGATAGGGATCAGAACACGGGGGGTGTAAGCGAGGGCTAATATCCGCACTGCCCTGAAGAGTGCCGCTCTCATATCCGTCAGTGTGATAGCAGTTCAGTATAGCTGCTCCGAGAGCCACCCCAGCCCTGATAAGACATCAATAACCAGCATCCCCGCCCTTCTTCACCCCCCAGCAGCAACTACCTGCCAGTCAGCTCCTTCAGGAAATTGCCTTCCTGTCCATGGAGAGAGAGGCCCGGTGCTCTTTGTTTGCTGATCTACTTTGACTTTGTGTTATCAGCTCTGAAGGCTTTTGAGGTCTTGGGGCTAAAAGGAAAGTGAAGGTGTTTTAAAGGCCCGTTGCTTTAATTTATATGCTGGGGTAAAAAAAAAAACATATATACAGCATCCTAAGGCTAAGTTCTGGCTAAGTTATATTGTGACCCAGAAAGCCATCTGATAGTGTTAAAGACCAGAGAGGCTGCGGCCTACGAAGACTCAAGACTGGGAGTCCACAGGCCTGACGGTGGGGAAATTATGTTTACACACGGTATTTTGAATGCATGCTCATTTTTTAATCAGAGAGTTTCGTGAGCTGTTGAGTTGGAAACTTGTAAATTCAGCAAATGTAATTAAATTGTCCCAGTAATAGCTAAAATATCAAATATTTGTATCATTTATATGTTGTGTATGGATGCCAGCATGTCCGATCCAGTCACAACACATTTACACTTTACAGGCGTCTTTACTTATTCGGATAATGTGTCTGGATACAGATCACATTTAATACCTGGTGTAGATGGGGTCTGAATTTCTGAACCACATTTTATGGCAATCCATGCAATAGTTATCCAGACACGTCATTTAAAAAAATCAGGTGAACCATGAATGTCTGTCTCTGGCAACTCATCCAACAGATGTCAGGATATTTCACCGAAAGAACAAAAACATCAACCACAAGGCTGCACACCAGAAACAATCAGGGAACCATTCTCATGGCAAAACATCCGATAACTGGTGAAGCCTTTCAGTCTGTTGTCATAAAGTGTAAATCAGTGCAGTCAAAAAGTCAAAAAACCAACCTCAGCCTCTTACCTTCTCATATTCAGATGCCTTGTGGCTATTGTTCAACAACTGCAGATTAAAGTGCTTGTTCTCCTGGAGGAAATCTTGAATCTCATTCTCCTAGGCAGAAGAGGCAGAGAGAAAACAATGTTTAGAACCCCGACAAGTCACCATGATGAGACCAGAGAGCAGCGGGTTGTTAGAGATAGCCCATGCATTATTCATCTGAGGAGACGTCTCGAGGTTCTCTGGTATGTTCTAGAAAGCATGACTAAAATAAGCTGCCGCTCCAGCAGAACAGCAATACAGTCAGAATATTAGCTTTTATGTCAACGTCTTAAACACGCTGGAATAGACAGAGAAACCTCTCTGTGAACGGATGTAAATCAAACACACACACACACACACACTAAGAACCTCCCGTCCTCGCTACCAAGGGTGTTGAGCTGATGGTGGGGGGAAAAAAAATGTCTTCATTGCAGAGGAGGAAAACTTAATTACATTCAATCAACAGTCATGAGGCGTGCCGTGGATGCAATTTGCAGTGTCAACTGGAGAGTTCTCTGAGATGTGCAATCCACTGCACTGCTACAGCAGCATGTAGGCCAAGTGTTGTTCTCGTCGGGAGCTCGGAAAACCTACCGGCTCATGCATGATACATTTACAATAAATACGGGGCTTCTTAATGGCTGGTGACGGTGCGCTTGTTCCTGCTCCCTCATGTTTAACTTATGAAGGATGTTGCAGGGGCCAAATGCAGACGGGAGTAAACATAAAGAGAATGCATGCACACATGTGAACACATGAGATACACGTCTGGTATATGCACAAGAAAAACTGAGAACGTTTTGACATCGCAGTAGGAAAATGATGTAAGGTGCAGAAATAATGTCAAAATCTAAACTGCAATTTCAAAAATGCCCTGTAGACTGTCCCCAGACGTGACATACCCCGTCCTGCACAATTAAAACACAATATTACATTAAAGATATTACACAGGTTTCAAAATGGTGGTTAAAACCGAGCAGCAACCTCCACCATAACCGTGAATTAAAGCCTGCAGTTCCTCAAACAGCCACTTGAGGCTGGCTACAATTTTTTTTTTCCATAAGCCCCCATGTTAAAATGTCCAACTTCACAGATGGCTCGTTTGAGCGCCTCAGGTCTGCTGGTGATCCACAGATTTTGAGCTTAAAGACGCTGTCCGTTCCTCTTACTGTCAGCTGAATTCAGTCAGCTTTGCACCGCCTGATTCAGCGTTAACACTGTTGCCACATTTAAGTTATTAAACAGTGATGATATGATGCATGTGGCACGATCTCTGTCACTGTCACATGTTTCTATATTTGCATGTGAATAACTGCTACTCATAATAATACATAATGGATTCTAATACGGACGTGTACTCTGTGAACGTATGCACAGCACAGAGGAGAAACCCCGTCAAGGACGAGGAGTGAGAAGTAAACAACAGCCTGAAGACAGTCCCAAAGTCACATCTGAAATCTGCTGCTTTTCCATTAATTTCATTTCTGTCACGCTCCCCTCCTCCCCCTCTTCCTCAAAAAATATTGGCATTTCAACCTGCATCAATTGTGTCCAGTCAATTTTAATGCTTCCCGTACAAGCACTAGATTGCATTGGCATCCCTATTCATATCCATTGATCCTTCAATTCGGAGCTAATGTGGGCTGGCTAAGCCTCCAGGTGTTCGTTCTGAAGGACAAACTGAGAAAAACACAGAGCTCACGTTGGACTGTGTGCACACTGATCAGAACAATGCCACTGAAATACTTTTGGACTTGAAGCTTGTTGTTGATCCAACCAACAGGCGTAGTGACACAAACCAAATTGTCTTGGACACACAGAATCAGCTGTTTCTTTGTCTTGCATTGTCGGCGCGTTAACGCTTTAAACAGATCAGTAGACGTCATAATCCCTTGGCAAGACACATTTTTTTGTGGCGAGCCTCCGAGCACAGTGACGGAGAGAATTCCACGCAGAATACATCGCCGCCTGTTGTTGAGCCGCTTCCAACGTTATTCAGCTGAAAAGCTGAGATTTCCTGCTGAGTTTCAGATCTGTTTGAATACAAACACCAACGTACAGATGAAACGCACGCAGCATAAATGAAATGACTGAACAGGCAACATGAAAACACATTTTTAAATCTTAATAAAACATTTTACACACACGACTGCGCTGCGATGAACTGAGGAGTCTTTGAGGAGCTCCTGACGAGCCCGAAGACTTTCATAAATAATCCACTGTGGGACAATATTATTAGGTCCTGGGACAGAGTACCTGACTTACTTCTATGTTTGAAAGCTGTGCTAGAGGCAGTCGTGTGTTTCGTCCAGACGTGGTGTGACTAAACTGTGTGTTTAATTTTGACAGATGAATCAACTCTGCCATTTAACACACGAGCAAAGCAAATACTTCACCCACTTACTCCGCAGACTCAGTGTACACAGCGTCATTTGTTCACCATTATACTAATGATCAGCTTCTCACTGTAAGCACTGAAAGTACACATATTACAGGCATGATGAACCTTACTTTCCTAATTCCTAATTGTATTAAGATGCTGTAGAAAGTGTTTGTCTCTCTTGCAGTCGTCATATATTTGTTCCTAGTGGTATCATTAGACAGGCAGGATGATGCCCCAACAACTACTTGGTAGACCGCAGACACACAGTACGAGTCTCCCTTTTCAGGACGAACGTATATTTGGAAAAACATTTCTGACCTCTGACGTTCGTGCTTTTGCGGGTCTTATTGCATGCCATGTGTCCAGGCAGTGAGAGCTTCTAGGTCAGCCTCAGACGGACTGTGTTTGTGCTTACAAACAGTTCATAATGAAAGCCAAGCTGACCACAAAGGCCGACATTTCACACCGGGCTATTGAGCTAAATCTGAGAGCTCAGCACCGCAGCACAGTCCAGCCTTTGGACTTGTTGAGCCTGCCCGCCGTCTGCCTCGGTGTTTAATATTCGATTAATACATATACATATATTCGGGCAACGCTGGCACAGCAGATGCTCGTCGTCATGGTAACAGGACTTAAATGCCAGAGGAGAGAGGGGCGCGCTCCTCTGATGGACTGTAGTTACACACACCCGATACACAGGAAGGTCCAGGTGCCAGATGGCTATGGCTATGTTTACTGTCACTCACACACTCAGTGTTTATGTACACGACAGCTGAACTAACCACGAGGAGACATGGCATCGATACCAGCTGGGATTTAATAAAAAAACATCAGCGTGCATTCCTTTATATGCTGTTAAAAATCACTGAGTCACTAACAGCTGCACCTCATTCTGTGTGTGCACCCGTTACTTTAACCTGAGAAGGAGAAAAACAGAGAGGTGAGCCACTTCAGACCAAACAGGGAGTGACATTAATGTCAACTCTCCATCCCCTCACGACGCCGTTCATCGGTCCTGTCTGTGTTTGTGTCTCTGTTCTCTGAGCTTGGAGCGCGGGAGGAGATAAGAGCTGTGCTGCAGTCTGTGGAGACCAGCCTGCCATTTCTGCACGCCATTTGGGGACAGTTTGTCCTTTGGGTAGCTTCCCCGGGAGTCAGCAGGCTGACAATAGGCAAAAGGAGGTGGAAGTGCTGCTGTGGGCAGGGAACGTGAGAGGAGGTCAGCAAAGAAAACAGTACTAATGGAGTGTTTATTTGGGGCAGAGAGCCACACACAAAGGCAGCTCATCTAAAGAAAAAGGGCTTCGGGGGCATGAGGGAATGAATTCAAATAGTCCAGGACCAAACAGTGCCATTTAAATCGCTGCTGAATCTCTCCAGCTCCTTCCTTTCATAGGAAACAGTCTCACTCCGGGCCATCTGCGCTACTCTCTGTTTCCACAGGTTACAAACATGCATCATTTTTATGTAGTGCTAAACTTTCAACTTTCACAAAGTGGCTTTTATGTCAGTCATCTAAGAGCCTGTGTTGTCCCAAACCACAGATCGCAGGCCTACAAACGTCTCTAAAAATTCAAGTGAATTCTACTAAAATGAAACCCAACATTTTTGCTGCACGGCCCGTGGGGACCGCTCTTTGAGAGCAACTACTGGAACATCACAGCAGTGAGATGTCTCTGAGAATAAACCTCGACAGAAGCTGAGCAGAGCTCTCCATTCAGGATAACATAATATGAAGTGATTAGTCATTCTGCTTAAACCCCACAGACCAGAACCCCTCGCTTAAGCTTTATTTGTGCCGTGATTTACAACTCTGGTGTCGTCCTGCTGTGAGACTGATGGAGCCGGATGACTCCTCTTATTTAAAAGGTACAATATAACATCGCAAGGCTGCTACTTGCTGGTCAGCGGTTATTTTAACCTGTCAATAGTTCAGAATAGTAGACTTCTAACAGGAGAACATAAACGGAAAACTGATGAGACTCTAGTAGACATTTGGACACGGAAACAGATCGTCCATGCATCATTTATATCGGCGTCCAGACTTCTTCTTTCCTTCTTTGCGGTGTATCTTTTATAGGGCACGACTGCCACCATTGCAGCCATCTGCAGTTAAAAAATGTGCACCATGCACCCTCTGCGTTTGCTACACGTGCACAACACACAAACAATACAGGGAAACACGCTCAAACGTTGCTGTACAGCATCACGGGTGGTCAAAAACACATGGTACCTTCAACTAGCAGCCTGGTAGTTGGCGTTAATCGAATGTTCTCCATCACTGACTAATATTATAACCACTAACTCATCACTCCTGTCCAATATGTAGCATGTGTAGATTTTAATTAGCTCTTGTCTAGCAGTCTTTCAACTCTAGCTGGCTTCAGCCATCACACAGGTCGGCTATATCGCTACACAGCCCTGACTGTCACGGCAGCCGAGTGTCTGAAGCTTCTTTATAAAGGCCCAATAATTGTGATTGCGGTTGATAAACGAGGTGAAAATAGAGGGATTGATGCCGCGGAGGATGAAGGACAATGAAGTGACACTGATAACGATTATCAGCCAGCGGCAGTTAATGTTACGGGGGAAGAGAGTGACAGCAAGGAGGTAAAAATCATTCATCTGTCGGCGTCTGTTCATCTTTTACTCTCCGTGTCCTTAGAAATGCATCATCTGTAAGTTCTGTGCATTAAATATTATTGTTGTTGTTGAAAATTAAATGCTGTTTGAGCCTCATTAGGATTTAAGTAACAGGTAATAATAGATTAGCTGTCTGTCAAAATGACAGACAACAAGAAGCCTCCATACATCCCGCTATTTATACACACCTCAAACTAACCACTGATTTGGATTAACGTGTCATATTATGAGCAATCAAAGAAGAATAACATGCAGCTTTTCTTAAATCACCCGTGACTAAAATGTCAAGACGAGACACATAAAAATAAAAGCATGATTCTCAGCAGGTTCTCTCTTTGCCTTTTGTCCTGAGTCAAGGCCACTCCAGCAGGCAGAGTGACATTTCTGGGGCACTGTGAGGAAATGTTCTTAAAGAAAGGCACCAAACAGAAATGATAAGACTCGTGGAACGTGTGACTAGACACACACACACACACACACACACGGTGCGGCTGTAAATAACAGCAGAAGCTTTATGAACCGCTGTGTAGGAAAAGAAGCCGATACAGCCACAGCCGGAGGATACGTGTTTATAAAGAGAACTGTACACTCTTCTGTGTTGATCACACACAACAATGCATCTCTCATTCACAAATGTATTCCCCACGCTGACAAAACCCGACCCACTGATACCGCAACTTGCACTTAACCGCTCCCATTTTTCAATTTCAGTCATCACCAGCCGGAGAACCGAGCTATCATTACAGTAGACCGCCACTCATTTTCTCAGGGGACGTTTGTGTGTGTGATGATAGCAGGCGAGGCTCTCAGGTACAAATCAATTCTAGCCTCCGTCCTTTTTTTTTACGCTCAGAGGGCCGGGGGTGTATTTTTGGAGCACTTACCAAAGTCTGACATGTTTGATTCTTTTTCTTCACCTCTGCCTCAAGTGTTTCGCACTCCTTCCTTCTGGCGCTGATCTCTGTCTCCTGGGGAGAGAGAGAAAGAGAGAGAGAGAGGACAGCTGCTATGGTTTGTCAGGAACACAAGCTTCATCAGAGAACTCAGTGAAACGAGGCAGGCGAAGGGAAAGGGAGCTGGAGCATTTCATTATTCAGCAGTATTTAGGCGAGTGAGTGCATATGTGTGTGTGTGTGTTCATGTGTATGTGTACTGTATGCATGTGTGTGTGTGTGTGTGTAGACTTCCAGAGATTATCTAATAGATATTACAAAATGTTTTTGTTGTGGGAAAACAGACAGGAGGCTGGAGTGATTCCACGGTTCAAAAGTTGAGGATGCGGGCTGTGGTCCTCGTGGAATAATGTGATGAAACGGATCAAACAGAAATCTGTTAATCTGTTGTAAACAACAGGACTGAGTCCACGTCCACACTTCAGCTTTGTGGCCAATATCACAGGTCTCTGTCCTTACCGGACCCGGATGTGCAGCATGTTGTCGTGCAGAAGGAGCCACTGAAGTCAGCATTCATGGTTTCATTTAGAGGATTCTGGCTTTCTGTGGAGCAATGGCTGAGGTGTGTGTGTGTGTGAGTGTGTGTGTGGAGTCAGAGCCAGGACAGGTGAGATGGTGACCTGACAGGCTTCACACAGAAACACATTTTAAGGGTTTCTTTTGACCTGTCAGCGCCTTGTCACACGACTCAGAGAGAGTTCAGACGAAGAATCATGAATTTTCAAATGGACGCTTCAGACTGTCACACGGCAAACAAAATCAGACCTGTATGATTTCGGATCTCACATTAAAGCTGTGCTGCTCACACTCAATAATAACATGCTGACATTCATCAAGTATAAAATTTTGTGTAGATAAAAACTTCACCTTGAATCTCTTATATCGCCTCCACGTATTGTTTTTGAGTTTGAATGTATTTTTTCACTCTACGTGGAGCAGAAAAAGCACAAGTGTTGATGATTGTAACAACTGTGCTAGGCGGCGTGCACAATGTCAGACCCCTGGAACCGAAACTACTAATTGGAACACAGACAATTATTAACGTTATTAATTGTTCCCCGTGGAGTTTCTGACCTCTGGTAGTGCCTCGGAGCAGTTGCTCGTTTTGTTTGCAGCACACAGTCATGCCAGCGGTTTCATGATAATTCAATGATCTGCAGGAGGCTGTAACCTGCCGGAAAATGTGCATAATAAATGTGCTTTTTTCTGCTGATTAATGGATTAATCTGTTAGTTTATTATTTCAGCTTCTCAAATATGAATATGTTCTTTACTCATCGATGACAGTAAGCTGAATGTCTGCGGGTGGTGGACATCTTCAGACTTTGGAAGTAGTGATCACCAGTTTTTACATTTTATGGTCCAAACATTGATGGATAAATCAAAAAAAGATTAATCTAATTTGTAAATAATCATTAGTTGCAACCTAAATCTAACACATCTACCATGTTACATTTTTCACGTTGTTAGCTGTCTAGTCGGAGGTTTTCAGGTTTTTACTGACGTAGCAGGAAAAGTAACTAATAACCTTAACGATGGCTGTGTTCCATTTAAGGGTCCCAGTGAGGCCGCATGCACAATAGCAGCAGATCCCCGGCACGGATACTCGTCCGAACTAAATGTTATTCCTTTTTCTGCTGAGATACGTTAAAAAATCTACAATGAAAAGTTTTATCCTGTCTCTGAACGGATAAATAAACTTGTACTGTGCATCACATTCTGTCCCTTTGGAATGACAAAGGTCAAACCAGTGACTAGCTGACGCCTAATGTGAGTTTTCCAAAAGCCTGTTGTGTTTCCATCAAGCAGCCGCTTCACTGAGCTGACAGCTGAATGCTGTTTGCTGCAATTACAAAAAGAAGTTCAGCTTTCTCCACGACGTGCGATTAAAGCCAAAAAACATGACTAAAGTCTGCCACAGTTCCCGCAGAGGACGAGTTGTTTATCAGTGTTCAAACTCGAGGCAGACAGCTCCAAACGGGAGATCCCCCATCAAAGCTGCCTATGTGTGTGTGTGTGTCCTGCCACATTGAATCAGGAGGCCGACACGTGACGCAGAGGGTACACCCGTTCAAACAGGGGATGCACACCTTTATTTATCAACTGTTGTCCTGTTACAGTATAAAATAAATCAAAGTGTTACATCACCAAACAGATCCTGAGCTCTCCATCAGCGTATGAGGAACATCCTTGCTATGGATGGGAGTGGAAGTGCAGCTGGATGTTCTAAGATTAGCGTATAGAATTAAACAGGATTTTATCTGTGTCAGTGTATGCTACCAGTGTTCACACACACTCACACACACACATCTCTGCTCTGTTAGCATGGCACCACGTGTCCCTGAACAAGACTAAAATAAGCACCAGCGGAGCAACCAGAAGCCCACAGCACACAATGCATGCTGCATGGGAGAACGTGCGCTTCGCATCACGGAAACAGCTCGCAGCCCGGTTTGACTTTGAATATACAGTATATTGGAATCCATTCAAACGGAAGACATTTTTGTTTCTGCTACATCAGCTGGTTTCCCCTCTTGACCCGCGAGTGCCGACAATATTTAATAAGACAGTGAGCAATAAGGTCAGAGAACAGGACAAGCGGAAAAGATGAGGAACGAGCTTTGACCCTTGTGAGTTCTGTAACCTTGTGGCGTTTTCACTCCGGGCAAGTGACAGTTGGCGTGATTAAATCTTTGACCCCTTATCCGTCGTAGCTGGTCGACCTAGTGATCCGGCTCCGTTGTATGTATGTGTTAGCATGTGCTCTGGCACTGCTGGACTAAAAAAAAACCCCACAAGGACAGAAGGATGCGGAAAATATGTCCTCTGATGTGTGAGGACTTCACGATTTAGGATGAAAAGTTAAGATGAAGATGTTACGTGTAGTTTCTCCTTCAGGCTTGGAAGGAGAAGGCGAGGTGAAAGGTATTCAGTCAGTTGCAATCTGACTACACACTGGACCTTTAAGTAAAGTTAAAGCAACAAACTAATAAAATGAAGGTTCATTTACAAGAGCCAGAAAAAATAGATTTCCAGCTCCCAGTTTGTGGTCTCTCTACCAAAAAATGAAAATACTCCTGATGTTTCAGACAAATAAAACAAATACAGTCAACAGATGCACATGCAAAGATGAATGAACTGTTCGAAAATAAGAAGAAGTCTACGTATGCACTGCCACGTTGACTCCAAACGATTTTCTTTGACTAGAGCCTCCGCAGACAGCTTGCCGTCTCCCATGTGGGCTGGTATCTAACGTGTACAGTGTTCAGGACCAGACGGCCACAAAACACACCACCAATATTTCACACGCACACACACATGCAAACACACACAGCTCTCAGGCTTTGCTGAGGCCCATTTGTTTGGAGCACATTTGCCAATGTTCAATTAAAAATCCCTCTGATAAAAGATTCAAATGGCTGCCATTGTGAGTAATGAGGTCCTGTATAAGTGAAGAGGCGTTTACTGTGCAGCAGATGAAGACAGATGAGAAGGACCGTTCCCTTAGGCTGGATCTCTAGCATTCGTGCCTCAGTGGCACTAATGCAAATGCATCCACAGTGACCTACACCACCTCCTCCATGTCTCCTGTGTACTACAGCGTATTGCAGCAGGAGTTCCACTTTCTGTTTTATGGTGAAACTCAATATCTTGACTTAACTTTTCAGGTTAGTGTGTAGTACAAGTGCTCCAAGAGGTTACGCACTGGTTTGTTGTGAACACTGATTAAAATTCAAAATATTCTCAGTTTCCAGCCTCTCAAATATGACATTTTTAAAAATATTTTATATCTAAAAGTGAATATTTTGGGGTTCAAGTACAGCACAGCTCTAGACTCCGAGTCTTGTTACTGTTTTCCTAATCTCTATCAATAAATATCTGCATATGAATGCAGATATTTGTTTGTAGTCCGTTTGTAGTCCGAATAGCGCTGACCAATCACATTTGTGCGGGTTTTGGTTGCAGGCAGGCAAACCGACATGGAACATTTCGGGTGAAATGCAAACTGGCTATCATGCACACTGTGGTGGATCACCTCACAATATGAAGGTTCCCCAACCAGCCATGATGCTTCTGCGTGAAGCTGCACCATGCGTGTTTTCCCGATGCCTACACGGGTTAATGATGACTGACCGCTTCTTCTCATTCACTCTAAAATCAAGCTGCAGAGATTTGCAAATGTTTTGCAAAAGAAACAGCCGGGCCTCAGCTGTGAGCCCTGAACATGGACGCCTTAATGTTCAGCACCATGGAGAGTTCCCCCAGGACAACACAACAGTAACATGTGGTGTGTGTATGTGTGTGTGCATCTGTGTGTAAAATATATGTGTATATACTGTATATATATATATACATTAAATGTACAGTTCAGTATACTGTACACGGTTCAGTGCTGCTGACTCTCCACTGTGAGTTCAGTGCTCACCGACATCTCGATCAAACGAGGTTCAAATACTACACGTTTACTTCTGCAATGACTAATTAACACAGAAGGCTTTCCCCATCCTATTCTCAGCGTTCGGTCTTCTGATCTTTTGTAGTTGGGAAAGCTCTGTGCATAATCTCTGGCGAGCAGGGGTAACCTCATTATTCTCTCCTCTCCTCTCTCTCTCTCTCTCTCTCTCCCTCTCTGTCTTTCATCCCTTGTTGTGTTGAATATGCATGATGCGTAATGATGGGTAATAATCCTGCCTATGGCTGGGCAAAAAAAAAAAAACGTTTTCTAGCAGAGTATGCAAACAGCAGACATCTGACGGGGATATCAAATATAGACAGACGTGCACAGGAGTAAGACTTTAGCTCTAAAGCAGCCACTTCACATGTAATTATGACGCTGAATGCTGATCCTTTGAGAAATATACACATAGACACACAGCGTGTGCTCAGCTGAGCTGCATTATAGTAAAACTGACGGCCACCTTAAAAAAACAAGCACTTTTTACTGGGAGTAGTACAGTACATCACCTCGAACTGTGGCAAATACTTTAGCTTTACAGCTAATTTGTTGCCTCTCAAAATGTCAGTGGCGCTCCCTGAGATATATATATATTGTCCTGAGAGGCTTTTTCCTTGTTATTATGTGTTTGTTTCTTTTCTCCAGCCAAGCTGCAGCCACAGAGGCCATTAAGGAAGGCTGCAGGAACGCTTGTGAGTGTTGTCGGGGTCTTAAAGAGAGGATTCCCCTCCGTTACTCAACACCCAGGCAAGCAGTTCCACTTAGCATCGTGTAGCATATGAATGTACTGCACATACTGCCAGCTCAGACACACAGTAATCTAGTCCTGCACAGCACAGCACAGCATTTGTGTGATTTCAAATCATTTGAAATGGCAGAGTAAGTTACATAACCCCATACCGCTTAAGTCTGTGCGCGCAGGCACAGATGCTTGCACTCCACTAATACTGTACTCGTCTGTCGCCTGCAAATGTGTATCCGTGTGCATGTTTGCACAGCAACATGCAGACTGACTGCTGAATCACAGATTTACAGGAAAAACAAGTGTAACTCCCAGAGGTCAACACGTGCCTGCACACACGCACGAGGAGCAGGAAGAAAAGGGTGAAGAGTGAGGTGAGAGGGGAGAAAAGAGGAGTGATAATGAATGAACGCATGATCACGGGAGAGATACGTAAATGCAGCGAGGCCTAGATATGAATGCAAATGAAAAAAGAAGGGAGAATGGGCAAAATGAAAAATGGGATGGAGGCAGGATTTACCGTCTAAGCTCCTCGGCTCTGCAGCATTTTGTCCCGCGGTATAAGACCTCAGCGAGGCATCCTCTATCAGGCATATTAAACATCATGCAGCGGTGGCAAAAGGAGTAGCCTAGTCTGGATTCCACTTCCTCTCCTTCCTTCCCCTCCCATCCCCACCAGGATCCACAAGCACTGGCGTGCTGTAGAATCAGAAATAAAGCTGCCACTATCACCGGGGTCTGACCTCGCCGAGCCACCGAACGCTACGCCACCTGACTGCTGATGTCTTCTGAGTCTACTACTAAAGAGCACAAAGGGAGGAGAAGAAGAAGAGCAAAGAAGACGGGGGAATACTGGATGGAAGAACAACAGAAAGAGGAGCTTTTCTGCTACGATCACAGGCCTCGGTGATAGAAGCAGCGATGAAAGGAGAGTGACAGGAGCAGAACAAAAAGGATAATAAAATGCAAGAGTGTTGGAATATGAGGCTAATTTGAAAGAGCAGGATCAGTGTGTATGGGAGGCTCCAGAGAGAGAGGACAGTAAATCTGATAATCCCAGTGCATGAACACAAAGATGTCAGATGAGACTTTCACCTTAATGGAAACTAAACAATGACTCATGCGACCACAACAGACTCCTACAGAGATAAAGGAGGCTGCTGTGCAGTGTTGTGATATGCATCCGTTTCCATTCAGTGCCGGATTCAGCGACGCTCTGAAAACGGCTGTATGGTCTGAGAAATAAACAGGTCGTATTTTCCTGTTTTTTTTTTTTTGGCAGGTGGAAACATTTCGCTGACTAAAGGTCCACAGAGAACATCTGATGATTACTGCTGCAAGCAAGCAAATGCTGGAAGCCCACTTCTGTTGCCCACTCAGACACGGAGGATTACTCATCCCCAGCTGGATTTTCTGAGCCGAGCTTCTGCAGACTGTCACTCAGTTCACATGGTAACCTTCGCATCTCATCAACGCCGTGCAACAAAAGGCGGTTCTCGTAAACACTGATCACCTCTGCAGCTTTTATTGTGACGGCTGTCTGGAGAACCAAAAACCAGAACAATTGCAAAGTGCCTGGTGATGTGTGTGTGTGTGTGTGTGTGTGGCAGGAAGTTATTTTATTTATATGGACTGTAAACTTTGGGGACTGACTCCCTGCAGCACAGAGATGTGTGAGGCGGTGTGTAGTTGATGCCGTGTGGTTCTTTTCATTAGAAAGTGCACACACACACAACAGAGATCTATAGAGCTTCAGAGCTTCACAGCGGGCTTAATCGAGTAAATACACACACAAGCTAATTGCTCTAAAACAGGGAACAAAACATGCCAGGAGGACATCCGAACATCTGCATTTCTCTGAAGGGTTTTCGATCAAAGGAGGAATTCAAACAATCCTGCAAAACTGGTCAAAACAGACGAACAACTGCATGTTTTTCTGATTTATTTATGCAATATACTCCTATGTACTCCAAGTCAACCCAGAGTTATCTCTCAGACAGAGCTCACTTGCAGGCAGGGTGTCCCTCCCAATACCAATTTCTTTCTGCTAATAAAAAAAAAAGCGGCAAATTGCATCCCAATTTTTTCGAAACAGTCAAACTGCAAAATCTATCACATTTGGCCAGACTAACATCAACACTGTGAGATCCTGTTGGGAATGAAACAACCCAGCAAACATTTTATAGAAATGAATGACCAAAATAATATCCAAACTCCAATTTCACAGAAAGATGGTGGCAGCTAGACGAGCCGGACTGGACAGATTTGTGAATAAATAGGTATAAACAAATAAACAGAACCAAAATAATGCTGGAAACCTTTACAAGAGGTGCCCAGATGGACTGTGTGTGTAAATCCGCAGCATTGTTTCACAGCTGGCTCAGTCTCATTAGAGTGGCCAGTAGCCGTGCAGGTAGATGAGCTAACTGAGATGATGGACTGTTCTCTGAGCGGTCTGGACAGAGTGTTCAACCCTCAGGAGGCAGTGTCAACACTGGAAACTGAGCAGGGGAGCAAACAGGAGAACAAATGAACCATGAATCATGCACCGTTAATGCGACGCAACTGTACACACAGGAAATCGAGGGGCCCGGCCAGCGCATTAACAATAGCAGAAGCTTCTGTTTATACTTCTTAGCGGCCGTTGGCCACAGATACAGACACAGATATGACTGTAATGAGTTGATTCAGATTACTTTAAATCTTATCTTCTGTGAATGTGAAACAACTGTGCTTCCTTCCCGCTGTCTGTGAAGCTGATTACATTTCATTAGGAGTGTACCTGTGCGATTATACAGATATGAGGCGTTGGCTGTACATCATCCCACTTTTTAGTGGCGTTTAAGTATTGATTTAAATGATTTTATGGATTTAAATAGTTTGATCTGTCAGTTAAAATGTCTATAATAATAATAATAATAAAAATAAAAGGAGCCGCCATGTTTCCCGTCATGCTGTCATGATTTGCGCCAGTATCGCTCGCTGGCCGTCGACGGGGGGGAGGCGTGCTCGCACATCTGCGGCCCTCTCGGTCGGAAGCCAACAGGGAAAGAGAATCTCACCAACCTGCCACGATCGAATTAATTCACATCGAACCAGGCTGCCGGTTTGTCTGCACACTTGGGCCCCAACCAGATAAGCTGATTATAACACAAAATATTACATGCTGTCCTATTTGTTCTGATCCAGTGTTATCCCGATGTGCCGGGTAATGCAAAATCACTGACCTATGAAACGTCAAGGTAGACTAAGATGGATAATTATGAGGTATACACAGTGAACCTGCAGATCTTTAGCACACACGTGACTGTTTACCCTTAGCTGCGAGAATTATGTCCAATAATTTCATCTACACCTGTAATTTATGTAAAATAATGAGGAGCACACAGACTCATTACCACCTGCGCTCAACAGCGTCAGACAGTTATAACACCTCTGTGTTGAAGCGGCTGATTCGTAGCATCAGTGCAGCAGAGTTTGACGTCAAAGCCCGAGCTCTCATGGAGCTTCCCCTTTTCTTTGCTTCAGCTCAGTCCTGCCTGAATGTAATGATAAACCCTTCGCTAATTCTAGAGTGGCTGATGCTAATTTAACCGTCTTCCTGCCCCACACAGCGAGAGCTCTGGCCGTCATAGGCGAAGTGGCTGTCACCAGCTGAGGTGGCTCGTCTCCCGCTTTGATCCTGAGCCAGAGCCACCGACATATGCTGCTCCATCCTGCAGGGAGGAGTCGTACTGGATGCAGGGAACAGCTCTGCAATGCCTTTCTATTTATTAAGTACCATTTCAACAGCTGGTGACCAATTAGTTTGCTCTCCAGATTGCAAAACTAATATAATGAATACACCTTCACTTTTATGTCCTTTGTCAGAGAGAAACAGATTTAATGTTGGCAAAATATAGTTTGTACAACGCTGCGGTCCGAGCTGGCATCCGTGTTTTGACAAATTCAGACAGAGCCTTGTTCTGTCTAACCTCAGCACCAGGCTTGAACATCCCTCCCCCTGCCCAGTCTTCAGTACCTGCCAAGAGCTGCTGTCAGACTGGCCGAACAGAGGTGTCCATTAATGAGTCTTTAATGCCAGAGAAAGAGGAAGATGGAGAGGAAGGTCGTACGTGGGCTGCTGTAGAGGATCATCTGCCTGCATGCGCAAGTTAGAAGGCTGCCAGTCTGTGAACTGATTGTTATGAGGTGTCAGACTTGGCTTTTGGCCTTCGCAAAATCCAGACAGACTGTGACGTGAGGAGTTTTCGCATTTGGGTGTGGGTGAAGAGAGATCCTGTGTCCAGTAATGGGAGACAGGTGGTGCCCAGGAGGAGATAAAGAGTGAGGCTCTCACCCTACAGGAGTCTGGCACAATCGCAGCAGAAACAGACGCCTTCGCCTCCCATCTGGGGGACGCTCTCTAACCATCACTGCCAATTTACAGGACACTCAATTACCGGTCATTACCTGAGCGAGGACTTGCTGCCTGCAGCGTCCAAGTGCCAAATCGTACAAGTGGTCAGACGGAGAAGCTGAATGAACGGCAGCAATTGATACAGACAAATTTGATTACGCTCTATTGCTATCATAATGTTTGCAATACAATCTGCAGAGAATGGTTTATTAAAACACAAACAGAGGGAGCAGGAAGTAATTTCATCAGAGCCATCAGAGACATTATACAGAATTAATTGATTAATTGGACCTCATTATATATTCATAAATACAGTATATTTGCAGATCATCAAAGTTAAGTCTCAGTCAGGGCCAAAGTGGCGGACCAACCAGCACCGCCACAGAACCATGACGCCAGCGTGGCTAAAAATAGTCTTAATATCAAGAAGTGCCCTTTATGGAATTACGAGTTATTTTATAGCGACAAAAGCGCTCGAGGTGTCAGTTAATGGAGCAAAACATGCACGGAAGTATATGAGAAAATGTATACGCACATTTTCACGTACACAGACAGACACTGTGGTCGCACATAGCTTGGAACAAATGAGGAGGCGTCCCTGCTGAGGCTCAATTGAAAACAAATTACTTATTTTTACAGCAGAGAGCCCCGTAACTCCAGGGTAAATGAGAACTGCAAATCTGAAACTAATTCTGTTTTGGACCCGTGGCTCTCCAGAACCCACGGTGAGGTAAATTTTATAATCAACAGACCTTTGCCGGTAAACTAAATTTAGCAGCTATCGTGATCTCACGGAAGCTCCAGACAGAAAGATCATCACAGGTGACACTTTTGTCAAAGTGAACAGGAGTTGAGATTAATATGAAGCCCGCTGTGCGCGGCCCGACAGCATAACAGAGAGTGAGTCAGTCGTGCGGGAGTTACACAGTCCAGCATTAGCATATAAACAACAGCCCGGAGTAGATGGCTGCTGCTGCACAAGGCTCGATTGTCAATATGCTCGCTGGTCCTCATCCAGAAATCAGAGAGGGGCTGTCAGGACTTTGATTCCATGCAGCACAGGGGAGAGGATAAACAGCAGAAAAACACCACTCCGACCTGTCAATCATTGGACTCTCCATTTCTATCTCTATGAACTCCAATTTGAGCATTTAAGACAAGAAAGAACTCCAATTTTGCTTTTTGTGTCGCTAAAATTGACTCATGAAGTGTCCAAAGCAGACAAGTGGGATTGAGAGGTCAGTAATTATGATGAATGGCCACTAAAATGTCAAGCTTCCTGCGTCAAAAGGTGACAATATACGTGGAGATGAGTGGACATGTTTCCAGGTCTCCATGTTGGAGAGATTGCGTGGCTCATGTCCTACATTTTTAGCCTCCCTGTCCTTCACATATGTTTTACAGTCTACATGTATCTAAATGTAGCTGCACACACGACATTTATTGCATCCAAATCGAAGGTCTAAGGATAGATGCTGTACAGATTGGGCTAAATAAATAAATAAAACCGACTCGACCTGACTGCGAGCAGTGTGGAATATGTATGTGTGTGGTTCTCAGAAAGGACACAACTGTAGCACCATCAATCTCTGCTGCTTCCACTCAGCAGGGGCGCCTGGGTGATGCTGGTTTGGAGGGAGCAGCGCCAACATTAGTACTGATCCAAGCAGTTTAGGCTCACTGGAGCTCACAACCGTGTGGAGTTATACGAGCGCTTTCATCAGCACTGCTAGCATGTGTTGAAAGTCTAAACACAACGAGCATGTCCACCTTTTCACGGGCACTGCATCGTCCATTTGCAAAGCTATAAGCGTACAGTAATAATGCAATGTATAGAGTTTGATGGATGCTCCTACAGAAGTATACTTCAGTACAATCAGTGAATGCACACTGCAGAATAAGCCATATTCTAGCCTTTGTGCAACACAGGACGGCGCTGATTATCTTTCCACTGAGAACACTTAAGCAAATGTTGCACTGCTCTCAGCAGTTACCATGGCATTTGTGCTGGCAAAGCAAAAGTTTGTATTTGAAAGTGAACGGATGCTGTTTGGCAAAAAGGTTTCACATCTACATACGAGCCGATGCAGAACTTCAACTGTGCTGAGACGCACACAAAATAATGCCACGTCACAGGTGTTTCACGGGCTGCGTTTTCATGCCAGTGAAAATGAAGCAACAGAGTGTGTGTGTGTGTGTGTGTGTGTGTCGTAAAATATTATTTGCGTGATTTATTTTCATTGATATTAATTTCTGTTGACGCTACGCAGGAGCTGCGTTAACGCTCTGTGTTGTTCAAGGACGCGAGGTGATATTTCATTGCCTGTTTTGAAGATTTATGTTTGCTCAAGCGGACTCGCTCCCTCTTGTTTGTGTGCAGCAGGCTTAATAGTGCATATTTATAGTGAGGTCTGTGTGTACACTGTCATGTGTTTGAACAGGTGGATTTGATGACAGTGATGTTGACTTAAGTGCAATCAGAATGAATAAATCCATCAGTAACGGAGGAACTGTCGTGTATTTCCCGCTTCATTTCATTAAGACTACTTCAAATATCTGTCTGAGGCTCATTTACCACCTTAATAGAGTCTCGGCTAAATGTTGATGTCTTGAGGTTCAGCTAGCGTGAGATGTCAAAGCAGACACACGCTGGACTTGAATGGAACATAATGTGCTTTTAATTTGTCTCTAATTTCTCTCTTCAAACTCGAAAGTTATTATGACGCGTGTTGCTTCGATTGCTGAGTTGTATGTTTGTATTTAATCTAACGTAACTACTACCCCGGAGACGACTGGAGACCGGGTCAAACAACTGGGCACAACCTGTATGAAATAATCATTAGTGTCGCTCTACGACAAACTGACGGTGTCAGTGCATGAGTAAACTGCAAGCAGGAGTTTGAACAAAGGTTGAAGCCAATGCCAAATGCCTCAGTTCCCCAAACGTCCACTTGAGGCTGGCTCCAGAAGTGAGTTGTTCTATATTAATATTTATATGTAATATTACTCCACTGAGTAGAAAACTACCACTGAGCTACTGAAAACAGACTGATTCTTAAATACAGCTCTCCAACAAGAAAATCCTCACATGCAGACATCCAATTAAATCCGCCTTTAGCAGAGAACGTCAGGTTACAGTGTGTTTTCATAAGAATACGACGACGATGTGCATGTTCCAGTTACAGGTCATCATTAGCAGTAGACAGCATATTGGGAATTCAAAGAGGCTCTGTTAAATCTGCCAAGACTTCTGTGCAAAAATGGCAGATCAGACAATTAGTGGAGCGTTGCCGGCTACGTCCATTCAGAGGTCCGATGCTCCTGAAAATACAACCCTCTGCTTTGCATTAAGATGAGGCAGAGCCGCACAGGAAGCCCGCTGACAACGAAGGACAGATCATCCTCTCCTCTTCCGCTGGCCCCTGCTGACCTGCCTTCACACTCCAGTACACCGAGAGAGAGAGAGAGAGAGAGAGAGAGCCACGCTGCACGCCAGCGGCAATCCGCAGCTTTTACCAACTCCCTAAAACATAGACTGTTGTAATTTGGTATACAAGTAAATCAGTGCACCGTGTACTCTCCTTTACCTTGAGACTAGGGACTAAGAAAGGAACAAAGAAGGGTAAAACAGAGACATGAGATGAAAACGGGAGGGAGTGATTAGTAGCTGGCCCGGTGGCCCCCACGGCTGATGCACAGGGTTGCGTAATGAGTCTGCATGCAGTGTGAAGCACAGCAAACAGGGCTTCAGCACATGTAGCTGAAGAGACCACTCAAGCCTTCTGGGGAAGGGAAGTTATTTCAGTGAGCACATGCATACACAGGATGAGACAGCCGTGTTTTGACACAGAGCGCTAAAAATAGCACATTCTTAATAGAAAAAAACAAAACAGAGTGCCAGTCAAATCCAGACTGGCACGAGGGAGGAGGAGGGGGTACAACATTTCATCCAAAGACAGTCATGAGAGCTGGACCAGGGGGAAAATAAGACGAGAGCGATCCGTCACAGGGCAAATCACTCTGGAATCTGGAACTGCTCGCATCTCGCCGAGACCGTGATCCCGCCTGACACGCGTGTGTCGCGCGAGGCCACGCAGTCGCAAATCGCACAAAACGACAAAAACGACGCGCGGCAATTAAGAATCAGCATGAGCAACTTTCGCAGATCCGTTATGTAATTCTCAGCCTGTGGGTCCGTGTGTTAGGAAATGGCGGCAGACAGGCCTGTTGTGTGTTTTCTTGCTGCACATATATGGCTATTAATCACGCTCGGTCTCTTTTGCTCTTTTTTTCTGTTTCCAGAGAAGCAGAGGCCCGAGGGCAGCGGACCTACGGCGCTGCAGCACGTGCAGGCTGGACTTCAGCATCACTGCAAATGTCACACAATGTTAGCTCGCTCACTGGAGGGCAGCATACGGCGAGAGGATCACGAGAACAATCTATAAATGGCACTTTTGCACCTTATGGACGCAATGTTTGCTTAGATCTGACACTCGGCTCCCTCTACTGAAATAATGACCTCAAACGTGGGCTCCTTTCTCCTCTTTTTAGAGGTAGTAAAGGCATCTGATGAATGTAAATGCACTCCTGAAGCCCCTCGGTTACAGATAAGAGAATCGGCCGCCCGAATAAATGCAAAATACACTCAAGGGTCAAGCGGTGCAAAAAACACCAGCTGCATTTCCACCCTGCGGGGAACCATAGGGAATACTGATGAGCACAGGTATTTCTGTATACAGAGCAGGTAGATCAGGACACATGAACAGGTATCGTGTGCGTCCCTCTCTTCTATCTGTCTCCCTCTCTCTCTCTCTCTCTCTCGGGTGCATGAGAGGAGATTTCTGCAGGGTGTGTTGGAGTGTGAGTCATCATCAGTGCAGAGAGAGAAAGAGGGGAGAGGCATTCTTTAAGTCGAAGGCAGTGCTTATGGCAGCAATGCAGCAAGGAAACACCAAACGGCCTCTTCGCCAGAATTTTAAGACATCCACCGCAAATATCAAAGAGGTCAAAGTCTGCCAGGCTGGTGAATATATCTGCTGTCTCAGTGTTAAGCTCTAATGTGAATGATCAGAGCGTCAGACACTGTTGGCTTGGGCCAAAGCCTAAGCTTAACGTTTGAATAATAATGAGCGACTTTCCACCGTGCTCGTATTACCGTAATGAAGACGGATCTGCACGCAGCACTGTTGTTTACAAGGTATGAAATGAGTGAAGGGTAAATGTAAAACACTGTTCAGGAAGAACTCAGTAAATTACATCGGGAAAGGTCGATCTTAGAGCTGATGTGATTAGTCGAATAATTGATGGAACGGAAGCAATTTTGATAATTGGTTTACTGCTTAAACATATAATTGGAATATTTCCATAATTAAAGGAGCAGACCTGTGTTATGTCTCAAATGTTTCCAACTCCAGATAAATCTGTAGTTTTATTCAGTGTTGCTGTAACGTCAGACAAACTACGTCTTTGGTTGTTGCAGAGATTACAAACTGCACGTTTAAGTCGACGAGTGAGCAAAAGCTCCAAATATTCAAAAACATTTGAAGACTGGAACTTGTGACGGACATTTTCATTATACAGATACTACACGTTAAATAATTAATCAGATGAATTAATAATTTAAAATGCAACACATTTGCATAGAATTTGCACAAACATGCAGCATTTATCATCAGAGTCCAACAAAGTGAGCAGAGCGTTTAAGTTCTGACTAAACGAACCGTCTCCCCCTTTGCACCTTGTCTTATCACAAAGTAATGATGCTTGTTTCTGGAACGTTCCAGAGACGGAGGAGGTGGAGAAGGTGGAGCTGTCTCAGGCTCCAAAGCTTTATGTAAAAATTAAGGCTGAATATGAGATGAAATGACACGTTAAAGTCAATGTTTCTCACCAGCTTGCATAAAAATAGACTCAGTTACCCAGACTGAATCTGAAAAGTGAAATTGTAAGTGCACTTGTCATCAATGAAACATTCTCCTGCAAGGAACTCCAGCTTTCATGCAACTATAATGAAAAGGTAATTGCTCAAACGGCGACTGACTACTTGTCCCATCATGAAAACTTAAGACAAAATTCAATCCGCTTTCCAAACTAGTCCAAACTTTCCACTGACGTCCTGAATTGTCTCACCCGAGTATACAAAGGTAACTTCTCTTCTCTCACTGGCCTGTCCTTACCTTCTCCCACACAGAGACGGTGCAAGCCTTAAAGACTAGTTCCCTCATGTCCAGACAAGCAGCAGGTAACAGACTGTAGGTCTTCTGTCTCCGTGAGTCTGTCTGGATTGTTGCGGACTGCGGAGATGGCGAGATAGACGGGCGTCTTTTAGCAGAATTCTGAAACCTCAGCACAAGTCTGCAACCTGATCCAGAAGTTCAGCTGAAGTCCATGCTGTTATCCAAGCCTGCTGATTAAATTACAGCGTGCTGCAATCGCTCCAGTCGGCCAATAACACGCCATCATGGACTCTACCTGATAAGCACTGTGTTTGACACGGTAAATTAATACCAACTCAAGGCTACATGTGGGAGCAGACAGCTGCGGTAAAAACAAATGTTTCTTCTGACAGTGTAAACAGGTATTTTCTGACTCTTTCTCTCGCTCTCAGGGAGTGCAAGTTAAATATTTAGTGGCTCGGTGCCACGTTTTGCTCTGTCAGACTCCACTTTAAGTTTGCAGAGTACATTTAAGATGCAGCTCTGGGAGTGGGAGATTGGCTCCTAATACAGAGGAATTTTATTCACTATGATTTTTGCTCTAATCGGCACATTCACAGGACTTTCCCAAGCTGGCTCTCATTTCACTGGAAAGCTGTGTGATACCTGAGACGTCAACAGAAAAAAAAAACAGAGAAAAAGAGAGCGAAAAGGAGACGAAGAGAAATCCAATCTAAGCAAATGACCCAGAAAATAACCTTTTTCTGGTGAACTCATTGGACAAAAAGTCATGTCAGCAGTGTTAGTCAGCCCAAGTCGGTCTGTCAGGACCACTTGCCCCTCACACTCATCCCAAAGTACCTACTGAGAACAAAACCTCACAGAGGACAGCACCTCAAATGTAGCAAGGAGGCAGGAGTCTGAGCTGTCGACAACAAGCCTCAAGAAAAAAACTCCTAACCGCCGAACAAAACGCTCCGATGAACAAGCTGAGACAAAGGAGCAATCGGAGGAAGCAAGAGAGGGTTATAGTGGGATACAATAACAACACCCCAGACACGGAGACAGCTCATCGCAACTCTTCTGACACAGTGAGTGGCCGACTTATCAGCCGGCTCCTGTGTCTGTGTATGAGAAACGCTGGCAGCCATCAGTGGCCTTTAATTCCACCCAGGCACCAATCTAATTAAGGGGCTGCAGACTGAGCACGATCAGCCACCTCCTGATGATTTACAATTACACAAAGATTTTCAAATAAAGTTGAGAACATGTTCTATGAGTGTGCATATTTATGGAATTAAAGACAAACAATAAAAAATATGTTAGGATGCCACTGAATGCATCTTTCAGCAATAACCGTCATCTAGACCTCAGGAAGCTAAATGCCTGGATGGGGCGATGGTACCAAGTTTGGGGACATGGAGCTCTACAAGTGAGGCTGATGGGAATGTCGGTAGTTTTAAAAGGTGTTCAGCAATTGGCAACCTCTGTGGCTGTGAAGGGAAGACAATGTGGAAGTTGCAGTTCCTCGAACGTCCACTTGAGGCTGGCTCCAGAAGTGAGTCAGTCTTCATAAGTCCCCATGTTCAAATGTCCAACTTCACAGCAGAAATAAACAATTCAGTCTGAAAGTTAAGTCCAAAGTGATGGACCAAGCCAACTAACCAGCTAGCTAACCAACCAACCAACCAACCAGCCAGCCAGCCAACCAACCAACCAGCCAACCAACCAAACAACCAACCAACCAACCAACCAACCAACTAACCAGCTAACCAACCAGCCACCAACCAGCCAACCAGCCAACCAACCAACCAACCAACCAACCAACCAACCAACCAACCAGCCTAACCAACCAGCCAACCAACCAACCAACCAACCAACCAACCAACCAAACAACCAACCAACCAGCTAACCAACCAGCTAACCAACCAGCCAACCAACCAACCAAACAACCAACCAACCAACCAAACAACCAACCAACCAACCAACAACCAACCAACCAACCAAACAACCAACCAGCCAACCAACCAACCAGCCAACCAAACAACCAACCAGCCAACGAGCATGGCTAAAATAGAAGTGTGAACTGTCCCTTTAACTCTTTAATGCTCTTCTACTTGACAGTGCAGCTTGGGGACTTTTAACGACAGGCATTGTAATTAGCCACCACATAATGGGAATGACCTTATTAAGCAGCTGCTGGGTCACAAGAAGATTTAGGTTACAAAAACACACGAGCCACCAATTCATCAGGTGCATCAGCGCTTTTCGTGTGTGTGTGTGTGTGTTGTTGTTGGGTTTTTTCTGCACACACAAACACACACAGATACACAAAGTCAGATCATTCTTTAGGAGGGAGGGTATCAATATTTATGCACTGACCGAGTCCATAAATACCAGTGGCCAGTCCAAAAATCAATGCACGCCTGCTACATATTTTAATCTCCCTATGAAGGTCACATTACTCCAGCGGTGCCTGGGAGCGTGAACCACGCACACACACACACACATGCTCAACTAAATCAGCCAGCAGCTTTTGCATTCCCGCCACCCCGACCCTGCCCCAGTTCAGCTAATGTCACTGAACTACGTACTGTATGAGCGTAAAAACAGAGAGAGCTCATCAGCCATAAATAGATCACGAAAGCCGTCACGTGGCAGTGTTTTGAGGGTTTAGCCCTGTGTAACTCGTGTATATTATAGATGAGGCAGAGGAGAAGCCGAGTGTTCACAGGATCAGTTACCAGAAAGCCAATCTAAATCTCCCCCCCGATCATGACTAACCTCTATTTCAGGGCCACAGGGGTGACACAGCAACAAGCTTAGTCTTCCCTGCAGGCGGCTGTAAAACTTAGGCACAACTCTCCGGGCCTCTCCGGAGCAGCAGCGAAAAGAAGGCAGGAAAAAAAAAAATATGTTCTCATTTCAAAAACTGAGGGACTGCCAAAGTGATTCCTGCCATCACATGAATTTGTCACTTTGCTAACAGGGCTTATGAAAGTTAGATGAACATTTTACGATCTTGTTAAAACCGGTTACATTATTAAAAGGGCACATTCATCCTGCGAGGCGAGAAAGGGAGCCTGTAGCAGATTGAAATTTTAATAAGCTCAATGCAGTGGCTAGAGATTGAGAAACTTGGCAGAGATTAAGCTTTGAAATCCTGAATATGGGCACGAGATGATTTAGCCTCATCGTATCATGCATGCACTCAAGCGGGTCAAAAGACAAGGGATTCTGCAAACCTGTGATAAACCCATTAACCGGCTTAACTTAACACACACTTTCCCCCTCGTGTTTTAATCTGTAATATGAAGCAATGGTTGCACTGCTATTTTTACTGTAGTCCCTCTTAGTTCAGCATAATAAGATCCTATCAGGACTACATATATTTTTATATCACAGGTTTTATTTACTACGCCGTCTTCTTGTTATCTCAGATCTGCAAGTTTTGCACAAATGCTGATTTTTTTTTTCACCACTGTTGAACGAATACAGAGAGAGTAGCGTGATGCTAAAGCCCGTGGCCATCGTGACAGACCGGACTGTAGATGAAGGTGGCCGGTGTCAGCAGGCTCGGAAACACCTGACCCTGGAGGAGACTGGAAAGGACTCTCTCCCTCTCTCTGCTATCTCTGATAAGGCCGTGATAAGGTTTATCGCGGCATCATAAGTGTGCCGTTATCTGGTGAGGTAAAGGCCCGACTGGTGACTACATACAGTGATGTGTATGTATGTTTGTGTGTGTGTTTGCCCTTGTCAGTGTGTGTGTGTGCTGGCACCAGACACCCTGTTTGTTAAATCATGCCATACATCCCCGCCAGCTCCTTGCAGACCTGTTACAGCAGAGAGGCAATGGGCCTTGTTCCAACAGCAACACAGTCTTTACAGTTTACATTCAAAGCTTGTGTCTCAGTCAGGAAATAAGACAGAGCCATGTCTACGCCTCATGAATGATTTCCTCTGTGCACCGATTAGTGTCGAAGCTAATTATTTGTAACACAGGCGTATTCACGTTTTCTGGGTAAGTTATTTTTTGAGTTATTCATATATCTGCATTCGAGCTGCGATGTTTAGTCGATTAGATTCAATTCGCTGTCAACTATGAAATGAATCGCCAACTATTTTGATAATTGATTGATCATTTTGAGTCAATTTTCTGATTCCAGGGTGTCAGATATGAATATTTTCTGGTTTCTGTACTGCTCTGTGGCAGTAAACTGAATATCTTTGGGTTGTAGACAAACGGGACGAGGTCCAGAGGAAAACACAGGCGGTTTGAAGTCTACGAAAAACATGAAAAACAAAAGACACTCCTGATCACTTTGAATGCAGCTTCTGAGACGGCCCCTAACCTCATTTCATCAACGCTGTCAAGTCTTCAAGGTGCCAGATCATAAGGTAAAAATAACACCTGTGCAACAACACTCAAGCTTTAATCTGCACAAATCTGATGAAGAACTTCATCTGGATGTCTGAGCGTTGTGCATATAATCTAGCAAAAATAGATGACAAGAGTGTAGGTAGAAAAACATGCAAAAATGCTTCGAGCCTCACTGTAGGCATGTAAACTATTCTCTCTTAGGCCTGGATGGTAGTAGAGTCTTGGAGGGTTGCTACACATTGATATGAAGGAGAAACTCAGATGGCACCTGACAACGACAGACTGATAACTACTCAGTCCACTAGAGAAGCAGAAAGAGCCACTGAGTGTGAATGGCGTGTAGCAACAAAAAGCAGAGAGCGGTCCTGGGTCAGCCAGCAGCATCTGAGCGTTAATAAGGGGGGTAATTGAATTAGAGGATCAGTGGAGGCCTGTAGTGTGGGCGCCACGCGGCTCTAATTTCATTACAAGTGATGTAAACATGTGGTTGCCCCCCCCACCCCCCAGCACGGAGGGGCCTTCCCGCATCAATACGTGCACAAACACGCCCACAAGAATACCTGCAGAAATGAACCAGTTTGTCTGATGTAACATCCTGTCCTGAGATTTCAGCCTGAGAAAGAAAGAGGCAGGAACACGGTGTTTGGGCAGCATCTGTGATGTATTCAACGTGTCAATAAATCTGTTAGATCTGGTGCAGCACGGTGGCTCATAGCAAGAAGGACATCAATCCTCAGCCCTCTCTGTGTGATGTTTATGTTTTCTGAATATGAATAAATGATAAATCTGGCATTGATGGTGGCGTAGGAGAGAATACACGACACATTAAGACGACACCGGGGAATATTTTTAGCTGTGTTTGTTTAGAAGGACATGATGGGTGCCCGCAATCTATGATATCTATACTGCGAAGTCAGTGTGATTTTTCCAATCTGCGTCATGCATATTTATGACCAGCACTCCGATGTGCCTTGGCCTGATGATTCACTTGACCATCCAACTGAGCGCAGCCGGAGCAAACCCGTAGGCTTGACTGTAGGCTCGCTCCCAGTGATGAATAGTTATGAGGGCAGGAGTTAACCAAGGAGAAACTGTTCACAGCCCTAATAAGTCTCGCCCCTTTCCATCTCGGCTGCGACAATGAGACACTCTCGGAGACAGATGGGTAATAAGTCACATCCTCAGCTTTTCAATATGCCGGTGAGCCAATCGGAGCACAGGAGGAAAAACCGCCAGACACGGAGGCAGAAAAGGTCTGCAAAGGTACAAACAGAATCGCAAAAGCGTAGCTCTCTGCCAAAACATCCCATTACTGCAGTGAATCAGTAAAATGTCCTCCACTTTAAAGAGCACATCTGTTCATGCTACTCACATCTATCAAAATGCTCAAGCATCACTTCGACCGGTCTTTGACAGATGCGGCTGTTTTATTTTTTGACGTCCTGAAAAGCCTGCCAATTTACCTCACAACTCACGAGCCCTGCAGCAGAGCAGGAGGAAAACATGTCCGAGGACGGGCTTATCAGGGAGAGAAACACCGCCGGTGCTGCAGCCGCTCCTGCTCGCTTTTTAAGGCAATTTAAAGCAACTTCTGAAAGGAGAGATAAAACATTCTTCCTCTTGCAAATGAGCAATAAAACACACCTTGGCACTCGCAGACTTTGCCCATACAACCTTGCTTGGTGACCACTGGTTTATAGTAACGTTAGCTGGATAAATAGCAGCATTAACTGATGATACATTTTGTTCTACTTTTACACAACTGAGGATTTTTAGCAGCTGCTTCAGAAGCAGGACCACACCTCAACCATGTCACTTCAAACATTCCTATAAATATCTCCCTAACCCTCTCGACCTCTTTCTCTCTCATAATCCGCACCTCTCCTATCCACCCGGTTTCTTTCTCCTATTCCTCCCTCTCCTTCCTACTCCTCATAGGAGATTCTCAGAGAGGCTCACGTTTCTTTTATTTTTTAATAAATCCTTCAAACATATCTTGTTGATGTGGCCTTGCTGGTGTCATTTTGGAGAAGGTGTGGAGCTTTCTACAGAGAACACAGAACCAGCTAGTTGAATGGTTGAAAATATCTGTTCTGCCTGGTTTGGATGCACTGATTTGACAACAAATCAGCCCAGTATGAGCAGATCAATGCTCAAAACTACTGTATGTTACATCGTCTTCCTGTGACTGCATTCTCCAACTTTAGATGCAATTCAAAGGAAGGAAAATGACTGAAGGCAGATAACTGCTCCTTTCTTCTGCCACTTCCCTTGATCTTGAAGACTGCTCCAGTCATTCGCTAAAAAGTCCTTTAACAGAGGAAAACGCTGTGTAAATGTCAACTTTTGCAGAATAAAAACTATAATTCAGTATCTGTGAAATTCCCCCTTCAACACAAATCATGCATGCCTAAAAGACGTTTGTAAAAAAATTGAAGTACAAACCCTCCAAGCTAAAAAAACTGAGGAAAACACATGCTGCATAAGACGGAGTAATGACTGCAGTCAGCTCTGTACACGAGCAGGAAGATACCTTTACCGGGCCGTGTCTGCGGTTTGTTGATTGCATCTCCATCATAAGATAACAGAGCTGCAGGCTAATGGAGCCTGCTGAAGAAGTGCCTCATGCTCTGTCAGTTTTTCATTACCACTTCACTCAGTCTTACGTGGGACCATCCAGTATTGGTAATTACTGATGCTACGCCAATCTTTCAGGATCCATGATCAGCTGTTTTTCCACTTCAGGGAGCTAACAACACCACTTCCAAATCCCCCCACCCACCCACCCCAGCCCACGCCGATACCCCAGTCTACTTCTCTGTTGACTATGCGGTGCAAAACACCAGCCTAATGACACGGCGGGATGCACGTCGACTTCAGAAGCGCTCGTTTCCCAGCAACTGCCAAAGGTACGAGGACAGCGCCTTTGTATGCGAGATACACTAAATTAGGACTGAATGGAGGAGAAGAACTGCTAATTTACACCATCAGCTCCATATTTCATATTAAACATGTTGTCTCTATTCACAGAATATTACCTGAAAATAAGTATTTAAGTATTTTTATGGTTAGAATGAGCTTTTTATATCTACACACACTGTTTCTACACTAAACGCTGGCTCCCCATAAGGCCTGTCAGGTTTTTTTTCGTGTTGTCCAACCACCATAGTTTCCATAGTTGGGGGCGGCAGAAGCTCAGGACCAGTTCAAGTCCAGTTTGCCAAAGTATGGAAGGTGGACTGAAATTGTTGGCTGTCTGTAAATAATATTATAAAGACTACAGTCTAGACCTGCTCTGTATGGAAAGTGTCAGGTCCTTTAAACATTTTGTCTGTTGTCTGGTAAAGAATAGACGAATGTTGATACGTCATTATTCAGATTTGGCCGTGTCACATGACTGTAACGGCAGGCGATCCCTGAAGAAAATGTTGACAAGCTAATTATCAAGTAGCCCTGTCACGAGCAGGCGGAGAGTTTAAAAATAAAGTTCACACCACCCTCATTATGCAAGCAATCACAGTCAGCAGCGCTAACCTCGCACCCCTATAGACTACAGCTGGTGGACTTTAACACGAGAAGGCCATGCTCTCAGCGTGTGAGACGAGAAGGTTCGAGGGCTCGTGAAAGGCGTGCGAGAACATCATGTGCTCCTGTAAGTCTGTGCAAATGTGTCCAAATGTAAACCAGGGAAGAGAAAGACGATTGCAAGTTTCTAATGTTACAGTTACTGTCGATAACATGCGTTCTTCTGCCGATCACACAATGTCAGTTACAATATGTGTTCATTAACATGCGAGAAGAAGCTGCTGATAACAAAGCTACAGTTTATGGTTCAGCTAAAAGATGTCACCCAGAACGTCGCCCTCTGCGAAGACAACAGTCTGGTGAGTGCTGAGGAGACACAGGATAGAAAGCCAGCCGCCACACACACACACAGCTCATCCCCTTTGCGCAAGCACCACACTGAGGTCTAATCGATGCAGCTCATTCATATTGAACCACAGACGTCAGGGGAAGCCGGGGGAATTACAAGCAGCCTCCGCTGTGAGATCGCAGCCTGTAGGAAGCCTGAGGAAGACAAACCCAGCTCCTCCGCTCAGGAAACCTGCTGTTTACTGTCCACAGCGTTCTCAACAACACGGCCACTGGGTCCCCTCACTCTGAGGGAAATGACACTAAACAGGTGCAACAGTATTTAAAGCAGACTGTGAGAAAACAACATGTTATATGCATCTTAACTGTGAGAAGATTAACCTCAACATTTGAACGGTAGATGTGTTTCTGCAGGCTGGTGGTGGCACCAATATACAGCGTGTTGAACATGATCAGAATCTTTCCAGGGCTGCAAATAACCATTATTTTCATTACAAATTAGCCTGATGATCATTTTGTTGATTAATCGATTAATTGTTTGGTCCAGAAAATGTCAGAAAATGTCCAATATGGCGTCCTCAAATGTCTTGTTTTGCCCACAAACCAAAGAGATTAATTTTACTGTCATGAAAGACTAAAAAAACCCAAATATTCACATTTAAGAAGCTGGACTTGCAGAATTTGGACACGAACTGAACCAACAAATCATAGCAGCTCTAAATCTTGTATTTTAAAACTTGTTAAAGATTCATATTTCATTACATCCACATAAATAAGCAGCAGCAAATTAAACCACTAGGGGGCCCCGGGCCAAAAATCACATGTGTGCCATCCTCGCTCTCTTAATTAGGCTTATCGTTAATTAACTCTTAATTACATTTATCGAAGTATTTCCCCCATGTATAAATGATAGTAGCTGATACGTTTGTATTTTTAAAGGTGGCAAGATTACTATTAGTAAAACAACGGCTGCTTGAATGAGTTTATTTGTACGTCACTGGTACAAAATAATTTACCATGGTTGCTACACACTGATCCTGATGATGATGGGATGCCTGGGGGCAGCTGTCTGCTTTTTTCCACTGATTGTTGTCCGGCTTTGATGAGCAGCCATGCATTGATTTTACGGTATATATATATATATATATATATATATATATATATATATATAGCTCCTACCAACATCCTCACAGGGGAAATCATCTGTATAATCTCCAACACAAAACTGATGCTACATACTCGAACATTAGCTTCTTAGCATCATCGACAATGAAGAAAAAGGTTAAAATCACCTCCCAGGCTAAATATTCAAATATGGAAGATTTATTGTATCTTAAACTTAAAAGTGTGGAAAGTAAGTTAGCCAACGGGCCAGTCTGCCAACATCTCCCTGAAGGCTTGGACAGGTCTAAGTTAAGAGGCAACAAACTGCCAATTTGACCCCAATTAATCCCAGTGACGACTCTAAATGAACGCGAGCAGAAGCGCGCACGGCTCATTTAAAATTTAAACCAACAACTGAAGGGAAGAAACAACTCATGGTTCACAAGTTCACAATCCAAAGCAGGGAGCGGAACAGGAAAACCAGGCGGCCGTTGAAAGCCTCCACAGCGGTCTTCAACAGCCCCTAATGGTCCATGTCCAGCATCAACGAGCCTTTATCTTGCTCTCACGCAGAGAACTCACCAGTAACTTCTGCTTTAGCCTTTGGTGACTGAGTGCCTCCTGGCTGAGTCTCAGAGCTCGGCTGTTGTCCTCTAGAAGACGAAAACTGTCCAAACGCTGCACACCTTGGAGCTGGAGGGGCAAAACTTCGTTTCTCAGCTGTAGGAGGGGAGAACAAACAGAGAAGAACACAAAGTTATTTAAAGAAATTCAAATTAATAACAAGTTTGAAGTTTTTGGCCGAATCAACCCTTCACCACTGGTCTCCCATCTAATATCTGCTAGCACTCTGCATGTAAGAGTGTAAGAGGAGGGGGCGCTCGGAGCCAGCAGGAGGTCTCGGTGGAAAAACAGCTAACAGGTACACTCATGCCGTGCAAACAGTGTGCTCTCCCTTCATTGATCTCCACAGGTACTGTTGCACAATAGCAGGAATCTACTGGACTACCTGCCCACCTGCTGCTCTGAGTGCACGCTTAACACAGCGTTCCACCAAACACCAGTGTGCAAAATAAAGGATAAGAAAAGAAGGATGTTTTTTATGATTAATTAGCTCCGGTGGGTCGTGCTTGTCAATCTGTGCACGTCACAAGACGTCATCTGATTTGGTTTAATGGTGACTATCACAGGCGCACAGATGTTTCCCACATCTCGGCTCACTCACATCTTAAATCTGCAAACATCCAAGCAACATGTTGACGTAGTGTATCAATGAAAAACAACACTTAAGCACTCATTCAACCAGATACTTACAAACCCACACAAGTATAAAATGCCAACGAGGTAAAATAACATCCTTTCTCCATGTTCAACCACTTAGCCAAGCAACGCTGATAGCACTACCTAAACTGCTTGTTATTGCCAAGCTAGTGGAGCTGGCTGGAAATAATAATGCCCCCTCTATTAAATTATTCATGGCTCCAGTCAGGTGGAACCAGATGCTGCTTTTGTGTCATAGAGGGAGAGCTGTAACTCGACTCAAGCATGGAAGGCCATCACTGCACGGAGCTAAAGGCTTCATGGGAGAGGGCGTGGATGCTGCTGGGCTACGAACAAAACACGGGGATGTCATGACACTCGCTCGGCTGTTTCCATGTGACATTTTCCTGCAAGTGTTCAGACAGAGGACGACGGTTCAGTAGGTTGGTCCAAATGTGGGTGAAGCCCGAGGTTCGGCTCACAGTTCACCTGCACACACACCGCGTTGGTGTCGCTTTGTACCCCACCCTGACATTTGTGGCCATGGCCAGAAGATGACCTTTTTTTTTTGTCCATGCCATGTTTCAGTGCTGAATACTAATGCTATGGTGCTGTGTGCCCGCCACTCATGGGAACAAGCAGTGCTATTTATAGCCACATGTCCCCAGCTGCACATCTCCAACCCGGGGCCAATGGGCAATTAGTGTTTGTTTCTAATGGCGGGAGGCAGTGCCGTAACCTCCCTAACACAAACAGACATCTGGACAAAGGCTCTCCGTCCTGCCCTGTACCCCCGCCGCAAGGCACGACCCCCAGAGCCATGTAGTCCTTCCGTCCACCTTCAAAGGAGCCGAGAAGCTCTTCTCCCCAACATCTGCTGTCATTCGCTCTGGAAACAGGGTGACTTATATACCCACTCATGCAATAATTCATGGCCTTGGCTGAAAGTGATTTCGTCCTGTGCCAGTGTTTAAATTTAAAAAGTAAAAGTCACTCCTTGATAAGTCAGAATCAGAGCACTTATACTTTTCTGTTTTTTTTTTTGGTTTATAATTTTTGTTTTTAACTCAGTGCAGTGTCCAGATTGTGTTTATTTGTTGACTCCCCAGTCTCAGTGAGAAACATGCTCTGGTGCCTCCTCATTGTGAGCGAGTGTCGAACCACAGAGTCTGGTTTATATTTTTATTTTATCCTTATTCACACCCAGTTTTAGTTTTTAGTTCATTATAATAACCTCGGTCCAAACACCCACTTGTAGGTTACTTACACAATGTGACATTTGTCATAGCGCTGCAGCAAATGGACGTCACACAGAGTTTTCCAAAATAACACTGAGGCTCAAAATCTGTGGCACTGGCCACCACCTTGGTGGTCATCCTCACTCTCCCGACTCCTGGATAATCTCAAAATGGCTCTGTAAAATATGTTTGTGTGACATTGTGACATCTTCAAATCTTCAAACAGTCTAAAATCCACAAAATATTCCATCTACAGTTTTATAAATCAGAGAAAAGCAGCAAATCCTCACAACTGAAAAACGTCTTTCTTTAAAAATTCCATTTAATTTTTAAGAATAATCAAACATGCTCACAAACATTTCATCAGTGTGTACGTGACTGGACTGCTCACACACACACACACACACACACACACAGGATCTGATTGAATGTCATTTCAGAACCGTATGAGCTCATTATTTGTGATCATTTCGAGGGTCGAGGGAAAGCTTTCTGTTTTCATCTCTGTTAGGACGAGTGTTCCATGCAGGCATGTCTAATTAAGCAGAATTAGACACCGTTTGTTATTCCAGCGTGCAGGCATTCATGCAAACTCACGTTGGGCTTCTAGCCTGTCAGCATCTCTAGGATAATACTACATTATGATATATCTGGCTGAGCGCGTATAACGAGTCAGTTTCGAGTCTCTGTATGTCATGACGGCTTCTTTAATTCATTTTAGTCAGGCCAAAGCTAATTCAATCCACCTTATTAGAGCTTCTTCATGCAATTAGCCTGTGCCCCTGTTCACTGATGGGCCAGCGTGGAGGCAGTGGATTGGACAGCAGCCTCACCAACCCCACAGAGACCTATAACATAGAACAATGTAGCGTGCAGTTAACAAAGATGAATCACTGCAACAACAAAAAAAAGGAATCACTGTGCTGCAGCTCCCACTGCACGGCATTTATTTTTTTACTTTCTCTGGCGATCTGCTGTGAAATTCCACTTGATCGGGACATTAGAATCAATTACATCCCCACATAAACACAAAGCATCAACTCTGGAGCACATTAGCGTTCCATTAATCACGCTCAGCATTAAAAGTACTGTAGAAACAGCGAGTGCGCCTTGAACTGACTCGCACGGTGTAGTCTGTAGGACTGCCTGCCAATAATATGTTATCAAAGAGCGCCCAATTAACCTCCAACACGGTGGACAATGCACGCAGCAGAGCATGTCCGTATGAAGGACGTGAACATTGGACATGGTGTCCACCACAACAACCACCTCAGAAGATCAGAAAAAGCTGAACAAATCACTCTGGAAAAAATATTAAGATAAGAGTAACAGTTCAGAGTATTTGTGACATTGTAGAAGCTTATTAGTTGAGATTCAACAACCGTTTTCTATTATTACACCTCCGTGGTGAAGGTTTAGGGTTCGTTCATGAACTGCCACGTCTACGCTCTGAACGCAGTTTTGTTTTTTAAAGAAAATAAGAGTTCGGTGTCGACGCAGTAAGCAAAAAAAAACCCTGCAGAGACACAGACCGAGATTGAACCTGTGGAGATAAGCTTTTTTATTACAAAGCAAATCCTGAAAATAATCATCACTGCCTGTGGATTTTGGCAAGATCCGCATAATCACCCCCCCCAATCTACTGCCTCAGGCGCGCATCCTCCACCTTTCTGAACAGATCCAAACAATGAGCTGACCACGAAAGCCACAAAAAATAATTAAAGTTATGTTTAATATATGTAGATTTTAAGTTTTGATAGTAAAGCCTGACTGCTGCAAACTAAAGTCCAATTAGAGGCGCAGTGGTAAATCCAGGAGTGGATAAACTGCTGGAGTCTACCCACCTTGTTTCCTCTCATTGATTGATACAGTTGATTATTTAATAGGTGAGTAAACTCTGGAGGTGGACAAACCAGAGTTTACACCCTCTGCAATCAATGACCTGTCCATAATACTGCCACGGTAGGGTCTGCTGCTTTTAATGCAAAGACTGAGTAACTTTTCTAATATAAAATAATAGATTTTGTCCCACTCTGGCACACAAGTAAAGAAAAAGAGACACAGAGCAGAAGAAAGATGCCGAGCTGGGCTTCTTCCTGTTGGACTAGTAAGTAATATTCGCTGGCTGCTTTGTCTTGTGTTGTTGCACTTCTTGACGACTCGCTAGTTTTTGATCATAAGTAATATAATCAGAACAAATACGTGTACAGCTGTCCGTATTTATGACAGTTGGGTTACACTCTGAAACTGGGGACACTAAATATCAAAAATACTAATTTCTACGCGGCGTTGCTTTAATCCAAACATTTGTTGTTGTGAAAATGCCACAGCAAGAAATGAGTAGCCAGTTCCATCTGTAAGCTGGAGTAAAAATAAGATTTTATTTTAGCACTGAGTCAGCTCCGGAGAAAATCTTTTTTGGACTTCCTTAAACGAATCACACTCCTGGGCAGCACAGAGCTGTGCAGCGACCACGGCGGCCTTTCAAAATAGTGTCAGAAGATAGCGGAAGGTTTATTTCACACAGAGACTGCCATAACAACAAACCACGACGGCTAACTTGTGGGGGGGTTCATCTGATCTCATGCTGTTTACACCAGATCAGTGTTTTCCATCTGACAGAGTGAATGGACAGCCCTGATCAACTCCAGGAACAATCAATTATGAATGCAGTCAGATCCCTGAGGTGATTACTGCCTACTTTCTTCTGACCTCCACTGAAGTCAGCAGCCAGGCACTCCTGGCCGAATACAGCAGTCAGTCAAACTGCCAACATGAAGACAGCTGGCGCAACATATCTACTTATATTACCTTTGAGCTGCAGGAGCTATGGCGTAACACAGCGAGCAGTTCTCGTGTGCTGGTGTAAAGTCACATACATGGAAACAAATACACTGAACATGTGTGCAGAGCGGATCTAATCTAATCTGGAGGCTTATACAGCACAAAACATCTACATAAATCTGCCCCCACGTGAAAAACACCCTGAGGACGCACGCCTGCTTTGTCATGCACGGGACAGTCCAACAATCAGAGCAAGTGATGCGGTTGCTGACAATGATAATGCACTTTCACTCTGCTGTCACTGACTCTCCCGGAGCCATCTTTACAGAGATTTCCCAGTGAAGATGGTGTTATGTAACAGCGGCCCTGGACCCTGCTGTTCATATCGCTAATGCCTCACACTGTGGTGGTGGTGGTGGTGGTGGTGGTGAGGGGGGGGGTCACGTGCTTTATCCAGGCCACATCCAGGCGCCAGCAGCAGCAGTGTTCCAGCTGTTACTACAGCCCAGCTTCAGTCACTCAGAACTATGCTGAGCCATGCTCCTTTCACACTGCTACATCCTCTCCACTGTGCAGCCATGTTCAGCACTCCTCCCTTCACTTTGGTGTCTCCGAGACCAGCGATGCCAAACTATACCAAGCAAGGCACACAGGACAGGCGGCGACGGCACTGATGCATTCAACCAGATATCCAAATCACTTACTACATATATGTATATATATATATATATATATATATATATATATATATATATATATATATATATATATATATATATATATATATTTGGCGGTCACATCTGCAACCTCCAAGTCGCCGGGCTTGCTTAAATATGACAAAATAAGCAAACTACATAATAAATGCATGAAAGTAGCTAACACGTGAGCTTTCTTCTCACCTCTGTTGAGAGTGCACAGTACTGATGAGGCATGATATTTACAGATTTCTTTCATGAATTGACATTTTGTCAAGCTTTTTGGCTGCTTGGCTATTGACAGTTGGTTTTGCTGGCTATTAAAAGGTTACATTGACACTGAAAACCATCAGTTTAACTCTGCCTGGGTCGGCAAGTACTTAGTAAGTGCACAGCAGTAGTTAAAGAATAAAACCCCATTGAGAAACACCAAACTTTCTGGACAGGATCACAGGAAAGGGACTGCAGAGTTTGATTGCATCTTACATTCAGAGCTGTTTTATTATTAATAAAGTAAAAAAATTTTAAATAGGCTGATGAATGGTTTTAAAATCTGGCCTAATTGAATTTGTAATGTAGACTGGCCAAAAGATTGCCAATTGGGTCACTACCTGGGGTTTCAAACTCTAATAACACTGCACGATGCTGCTTTTAGAGTGTTGTGTCCTGAACAGATCAGCTTCAAAAGGGAGTTTGATTCAGAGCCAATCTGATACTCAAGTATGGCAATACTTAGGATTATAGCTTATCACAGGTGGGTCGATGTTGGCATGTATATCAGTATCAGTGAAGTAGCACCAGTGCAGGAAAGACCGTCCACCTGACAGCAATGACAAGTTGATTTTTACAGCTGCTCTAATTAATCATTTTACATTAATCATGGATCAGATGTGTTACTTACTGTGTAAAAGAGGTCAGTTATTGCTCAATTCAGTTGAGTAAGAATAGAAAAGATAGTTTATTGATCTCTCGAGGGGAAATTCTTTTTTCACTTAAGTTTTTACACACACACACACACACACACGTGTGGTGGAGAGATGGTGGAGTGATGTGCAGCCATGTAGCGACATCCTGGTAGCAGTTAGGGATTCGTTACCTTGCACCTCGGCCCAGTACCCAGTAGGTGAACTGGCACCTCTCCAGTTACCAGTCCACCCTGCATGCTTTGGTCTGTGCTTGTACAACTTCCCTGTTTTACTTCACTCTCAGTCATCTGCCTTATTTCAGACACAGCAGGCAGCTAGTTTCCGCAAAAGAAAAATTGTTCCTGACTAGCTGGTGAAGACAGTGTGGAGTATTTAGCAGCTGAAGAGGCAGATATTTCCACCAGGAGTTGCAGGAGACCAAAAACAGAGCTAAAAATATATAAATATAGGACATAACTCAAATATCCCACTTCAGAAATCTTGCATGCTTGAGTCTTCTTCATATAACATATGGACAAATACCAGATGGCTTTACTATGGTGTGAAATCATTGAGCAGATGCTTTTTAATTTAAATTCAGTATAGTTTTCTGTGTCTGAAAACAAAATGTCTGAACTCCCAGTGCGGTAAACACCATCCGCTTTCTTGCCAGAAGGAGGAAACAAACAGAAAGAATTTTATGCAAATATCATTTGACCCAGGGCTGGATTAAAAAAAAAAAAGCTCCACGATACTCTTCCTCCCTCCTTGAACTCCCCCAACACCGCCACCACCCTCCCACCCTCCTCCGTTGCAATCAGCTCACTGCAGAGCAAACAAATTTAGGTTAGAAATATGAATACCCGTCTCCCGTGCGGAGTGAAGAAGAAAAAAAAAGTCACATGCTGGCAGCTCAGGGATAACCAGCGAAATGATGAATGGCCATGCCGGCTTGTCAAGGTGGGCAGGAGGAGCTACAGGCATGAATGGGAGTTTGTCATCATGAGCTCGCCGTCATATCCGAGGTGTGGATCGAGACTGACAGCCCTAATTATGGAAGCTCTTCAAATGAGTGACCTTGGGAGGCAGCAGAAACATCCATACCTGTGTACACGTGCACGTACGTACACACAGATGACATATTTTAATTCCCACTGCCACCCTCTAGGCCCCTCGTGACTGCCACCTATAGGATCTTGTCTCATTGCAAGCTGAGCTCTGTGGCTGATGACACAACATACAGAAACACATGGATGCTTTATATATCCATTAATGCCCTTGACAGCCTCACAGTATCAATTTATAATGCACACACACACACACACACTGAAGGACACCTTTTTGGTATGTGAAAAACAGTACAGTATCAGCTGCTGTCTTAACAGCCTCGCATCCTTGATGACAGTCTACATTGGTGACGGATAATCTGCACGAACGCCATGCAAGCAATTCAGATCAAAATCAGATAACCGCTGTCTGCTGATTAACATTCATATCAACAATTCATTAAAACAACAAAATGATTTGCCTCAACTAAAGACTGCCACATCTCGTGCATGCAGACTCCACAGAAAGCACCTCTGACAGGCATGGCAGTGACAACCGGAACCAACGTCAACCCCCAAAAATCATGTTATATCACCCAGAGACGACAAACACACTCGCTCTCTCGCCGTGCAGACTGAGGTGTTCTCTTAAGACACACTGCAGCATGTTTTCAGATCGGACTGGAAACTCAAACAGTACAACAATATGACAGTGAATCCCGCTCTGCATGCAAATGATGTGCAATGTCCTCTGGCTCTTCTCAGCGCTGTCTAAACTGGATATTCTGCACTCCTGTGCAGAACAGCTCAGAACAGGCTGATCCATCCCTTAAGAATAAGGGGTAGAGGGCTACATGTGTACGTAAGCAGAAGGGTACATTTCAATTATTGTAGCCTCTAAGAGTCTGAGACACTAAGACGTGTTATGATCATCCTTATCCCTCCAGCAGCAGAAGCAGCATCAGCAGCAGCAGAAGGATCCTGCAGCAGAGGCAGCACAACAATCCCTGGTTTAGAAAAACACACACGGCTTTGACAGCAGACAGTAGACGGTACAGTACCTTAGCAGCAGCAGCAGCAGCAGCAGCGGTTAAAGGGCCGATGCAGTGGCAGGTGTTTCCTACTGTGATGGAGAGACAGAAAAGCAGCCAGCAGCAGGACCGGTACGACGGCTATGGCAGCTCTGTAGCATAAAATGGTTCATCAATGCTGCTCGGCAGAAAGAGGCACAGCCAGGCAGTGCAGGGATAGAGAGAGAGAGAGAGAGAGAGAGAGAGACGGCCAGCGAGCATCACTCAGCTCACACTACCATGGCTGTGCAGCAGAGCACACACATCAACACGCCCCCTTTCTCTCTCTCTCCTCTCTCTCTCTCTCTCACTTTCTCACACACACACACACACACACACACACACACACACACACACTTAGTCACACAGACACAGGCACAGGCACGCAGGGGTGCAGAGGCAGTGCAGTGCGCAGCAGCACTGAGCAGCACTCCCTCTCCGGGATGTCTTTCGTCTCCCTTAATCAGAATTGGTCATTCTGTGTTTTATTCTCGGCAGTCACAGACAATCCTGTCAATAAACCCTTCCAGCCACGTGCTCCACCGCAACCCGCCGCTGATGAGCAGCCATGATTGAAGCTGGCAAGGTCATGTGAGGTTCTCTGACATCCCCCACCACCACCACCACCACCACCACCACCACCCCTCTCTTGGTCTTTGCTCCCGGTTTTGTTGCACTGTTCTCTCAGTTATTATATTTTTTGTAAGCTGATACAGGGACTCTGCCTCGCCTCGTCATGGGTCATTATGCCACAGAGGCTCCCTCAGAGGCTCAGCTTGACAAACCCACACTCACTGAACGGTGGGTCAGACCAATCAGCTATCACAAACAGCAGCAACACCATTACTGTCCAATCACAGATCGGGAAATCAAGTGCAGAAGGGTATTAAAGGGGATTATTTGGGCCATCCTGGGTTTTTTTTTTTTTCACTATAGGGGGAGAAGCTTGGTGTGTGCAGTATGGCTGCCCTCTGTGGCCGACAGCAGTGCTGCACTCTGTGCTGGGAAGGAGAAAAAAAAGGAGAGAGGAGGAGCAGGGCCCAAAACAGATATCCTTTCCTCGGTGTGGATGCCTAGCAACCGCAGCAGGTCCTTACCTCTGTTTAGAGCCTTCCCTCCCCCTCCAGCGGGACCCTCTCTGCAATCCCAATTGAGAGCTTATATTGTTCAGCGGCTGTTTAACACTCAAGGCAACAACGACGACAACATTGCACACTATGGATGCCAAATGTTCCCGCCCGTGTCCTCTACCTGGTGTGTAAACACTGAATGGGGAGGAGCTGCGCTCTGACGATGAGCAGGAAGCACACCTGATGTTTTCACCACAACATCAGCTGTAGTTTAGCTCTCCTTCAGGCCCATTAGTAAATGATCTAAAGCATTAAACTTCTTTGAGCATTCTGACAAGAAAACTGTGTTTGTAAATCTGCAGAGGTAATGGACGACCTCCAGATGTCTGATTTAATGTGTCTCCATGAAGGAGAATAATGTAGTCCTTTATTTATAGCTCTACAGTACTCTCCCTCCCAGGACACATCAAAGCTGCGCAGGTCAAACACTGCCGCTATGAGTGCTTTTAAAGTTTGGGTCAAGTGGAAAAGACGAGAGACTGATGGAACATTTTAATAAAGCCGTTAATGCCAAGATGCAAATGTCTGAGCTGAGTGGAATCGACGTCTGCATTTTACTGACCCTTCACATGGGAGGGCAGCGCTGTGTAAGGTGCATCGACTAGCTGGTGCTGTTTCATAATGATTCAGAGGACGCACGCCTACCTTAGAACGTTAAAGGGAACCAAACCTGTTCAGACAGCTGTCAAAGGATGTCAGACAGGCAGACCAGGCAGCTCCGGGCCTGCCTTTAACTCAGCTGGCCAAGACATATTTGGAGGTGTGAACAACTGTTTGGACATTCCCTTTTGTGATGGATCTGCAGATCAACAAAAAAACGGTGTGAGGTGCAACAATATCACGGAGTGCTATGGCAGCTTACATATCGAGAGGCAGCAAAGCGGAAATATTGATGCAAAATGTATAAAAATGTGGTTTCCAAACACGTGGAGGCTTTTATCTTGAAGTCTGAAGATAATATCTAGTCTGATTGATCAAATGCTATCTGTTTTATATCAGTATTATCTAGAGTTCATCACCATTCCTCATTCCAAAGCATAAACGCTCGCCTTTGTGGCACCATCTTCAGTCCTAATGAAGCTCCTTGTACAGCAGGTCCTGTCCGGCTCTCCTGCTGCCCGCCTGCAGACTGAATATGTCCATACCGGCATCCGCTGAGCGCTTGCACGCCTCTTGTTTCTGCATCAAAGTCCCGTCTGAAGACTTTGGCTCCAATCTCAGAACAAGCATCTGTGAGCCAAGCGAGTCTGCCGAAATGACGCACATGCATTCCTCAATGGACTGAGGATTTTCTTAATAGGCAAGGGCTTTATGTGAGAACAAACCCGTGCTACTCTCTTTGCATGAATCTTACCGTCTTCATAAGCAAACGTCTGCATGTGTGGCGACCGTTTAATGAAGCTGTTCAATGTTGTGAACAGTAGCAATATGGCCCGCTGAACGCTGAGTTTCACACGTACCCATAAGAAACTTGGAAAATGATACTGTGACCATAATGGGACTGAATCAACACCGAACAGAAGACGCTGTGTTGCAATATAACTGCACAGCTCTAAATCCTGCATCCTTACTTTACATCAATACCTGGCCAAAAAACAGAGCAAGGAAACTACCCCAGTTCTGCACTTGGTATTTGACATCGTTAACGCTGAGTCACTGTTAGCAACCTTGCGTGTTGTTACGGAAGATGACAGATTCGTCAGTGTGACCAAAAAATAAAAAAATTTGAAGGCCGTCTGTCATTTTAAGGGATTAATACTGAGTACAGTCTCCTGTACCGTCAAGTAATTAACATGTAGACCACCTGTAGTAGACCCCTGTCCAGTTAGTAGGCAGCGTGTGAATTAATCTGACAACATGGCCTCGTAGTTTAGCTGCTTTAGCATCACATTGACGGGCCGTGTCGCTACGTAATCGAGCTATCGCAACACATCACGGCGGCTGAGTGTCCAAGAGTTTCTTTAGAAAGTCGGATAATTGTGACGTGGTTGATAAATGAGGTGAAACAAGAGGATCGGTGCGGCAGAGGATGAAGGATAAACGAGTAATACTGATGACGTTTATCAGACAAATGAGGCAAAAATTGTGAAGTGTTGGCATGAAAAGTGAGCATGCAGTCGGCGTCTTCTCTCTCCCTGTCCTTATGCATAAAAACAGGACGTCCACGTCTCTAAGATCCCATTATCATCCAAAAATTCAAATTAAAATGACAAGTAATAATAGATGATCATGACAGAAGTTTTACAACAAGAACGTCTAACTACAAGTCTAAAGTCAAGTCAGCAGTTGTTGATTGAATAATAATCATCTTTTTCCTTATGTCTTATCTTCAAGTTTATTAAACTTAATTATCTACAACTCTACAATGCTTTGGACTGCGGCAGCAACACTTAAAAAAGGCAATGCTCTCCTCAAAACCACCAGACTTCATTAACTTTAATGGGGTTTTTTTGCAGAACATGGGAGCTGCTGGTTCACCACTGCGCTGTGTTATTGTGTGACTTTGGGGTTTTAACACGTTACTCTTTTTTTTTAACACCCCAGTTGCAGACTAAGACCTCCGTGTTCTGCAAAGTACATTTTTTGAAGAGTGAGGTGTGGTGAAAATAATCTAAATATAGCATACACTCAGACTGATATTGATTTGTTCAGGCGGTACTTTGCTTAGCTTCTGTGCCGGTCTTCCGGTCTGCTTCTCGAAAACTGGGGGCGTGCTAATCGCCATCTATGACAAGTACCTCATACAACCCTACTTTAAATAACCCAGAACATCCCTTTAAGGTTAAAATGTTACTTACTAAATGAGTAAATAGGTTGTGTATAGACGAATTCAAAATATTTACCAAAACATCCAACATGTATATTTTAGTCTTCATTTAGTAAAATGCATATTACATAATGGCATGTTCAGTAATCTCTTTACAAACAAGCAAATTCTACTAATAATAAAGCATTACAGCATCTTGTTTGGTAGCTAAATCATCCACATAAGAGATGAAAATAAAATCACAGAGTGCCACATATGGATGCATTTGCTAATGATGAGCCTTGACAGTAAAGAGGAGCGCCGGGTGAGGTCAGATTATGGCTGCGGGCATCAACAAGTGCTGATCCGGCTAGTGTCCAGACACGGCTGAATCAAAGCTTATTCATGGAAAGCTTTAACAAGGCGAACAACACACTGCTCTCACCTTATCTGTGCCTCTCATCCGGCTGTTCTTCTTTGCTGTGGCTAACCTTTGTCTCTGGCTCCACACTGCTTCCCTCTGAGACTGTTTCAGGAGTTTCTCCACCTCGCAAGTCTTCTGACAGCCCATTGTCCCCTGGCACATGCAGTAAAAAAAAAAACAGATATCAAGTTAGGTAATCACATTACATCTGAGTGATGCATTCGTTTGTCTGCTACAAGCGGTAACCTACCATGACAGAACGGTTTGCATGCTTCCACAAACGCTCGTCATGGTCAGCAGAGCCGGCTGATGTCATAACTCCAGCATGTTGAGATTATAAATATCTGTATTCAGCAGAGTTACATAATAGCGGATGTTGGATTATTGTCAGTACAGACAGACGGGAAAGACGGCCAGCTGCCACAGGAAACACATAAAACTATTAAAGCATCTAAAATTACATTTTGGTGATTCAAAAAAATAAATACTGTATGTTTAAAGAGTGTGTTTATTCATAATTAAAGCTCATATCCATGGAATTAAGTAAACAAACAGTGCCACTGTAGAAATCCTGTAGAATGTGGGTTTTATTTTGCTTTGTTGGATCTCGCTCTTGAAACGCACGGCTGGTTTTAAAAAGATTGTCTCCATAATTAGTCTCCAAAATTGTGATTCACAGTAGCTGTGGGCTATAAACACCCAACAAAATCCAATATATTTGTTTCATATTTTACTACCACCCACCTCTGATGCAGGATAAGCCAGGCTCCAGCAGAAATGAGGCTGCATTTACAACGTCCAGAGGTCCATTCATCAGTTACAGTACTCTTTCCACTGGGTCATCCAGGCCAGCGGGCTCCAAAACGACTGCAGAAGAGACTCTTTCGCTGTTGGATTTTCCTTTCCTGTCAGCTCCAATTCCAGTTAGACCGAGCAATCTATTGTAGCATGCACACTGGGATCATTTTTAGAGCAGAGACACATCTCATACAGTACACACTGTAACAGAAATATCTTTCCACTGCCTTCGAAATGCGATAAAGAACGTGACGCCTCCTGCATCAGTTGGAGAGAATAAAATCTGAGGTCCACTGTTTTCTTTCTCATTGGTCGGACAAACATTTGGTGCCTGTTTAGTCATTCTGTGTTTTGTTATGCAAGAGTCACGAGCAGTTTTTAGTATATGGATAGGTTATATCTGTTCATACAGGAGAAGTTCACCCAACTGTGCACGCAGGCTTTAATTTGGGATCCAGAAAGAGGCAACGGAAACAGAAAAGTAAAGACAGATCTCACATTTCCCATGATAACGGATGGATTGTCTCTGATATTTCATATTGATCTGGTAAATAAATAGTCAATATGTTACAATGACCTTAAAGATCCAGAGTGTCAGATTTCGGAGGCTCTGTTTACAGATTATGAGCGATTTTGAATATAACATTTCTAACTGTTTTCATGAATGTTTAATGACCTGGAAATGAGAATCATTCAGATTTTGTTGCCTTTAAATGAGCATTTTTATATCTACAGATTCGTGCATGTCGTTTTACGATAAACTTGAATCTAGTTTTTGATTCTTTTAAACGTTATACATTTTTACACATTGCACATTTTAAACTTTGATAATTGCTGCACTTCTACACCTTCATCATTAAGTCCCTCTTCGCCTCCTCCATCACCATCTGGAACGCTGCTGAGACTGCCAAGGACAAGGGCAGACTATAATTCGGACTGCTGAGAATTGATCAGGACCAAAACCTCGAACCACCATAACTGTTGTTCCCCCGACCACCTTCACATTACTCCGCTGATCTATAGTAGATGTAATGCACGAAAATAATGCAGCAATGCCCCAAAAAGTCTGTCAGTGTTGGAGGTCCAGAAGGCCCAGCTCATGGAATTTGAATTGTTTGTTGCTGCACCAGCTTTTGACTTATTTTTTAACAGGTCACATCAGGACTTGACAGTTACAGGTTTAGTTATTGTTGGGAATACTTTCCTGTACAGGTCCGGAAGAACATTCTTACAGTACACTACTCCTCTTCTGACAGGACAGGATGCAGGGAGGGAGACAGATGCTGACAGCAACAGCAGGAAGTTTAGTTCAGCAGGAAAGAAGGTGTAGTAAAAAAGAGGCAGCGGATACACAAAGGTGTGTAGCAAAAGGACGCTGCTAGCTCAGGTGGAACGGAGAGTGAGTGAAGAGAGTATGAGGAGCAGGGCCCAGAGGACAAGTTAGAGGAGAGAACTTCCAAGTTTTGGAAGATGGAAACTGATCTTTGCTCCCAGTAATAATATTTGTTTTTTCTTTAGTGTGTTTGGGATGAAAGATACGACTTAATTTGGGAAAAGGAGCAATTTTAAAGTTCACAGGTTACCAAAAAGCTCATGTCCACTGTCGACCGCTGACCAACTTATAAATCACTCTGCCGCACCAGAATTTCTTTAAAACAGGAGATTGTACTATCATGCACATTGTTTTATTTACTAAATATTGCAATTGTCTGATTCTTATGAAGCGTTACAAAAAGACGAATGCAAAATGAGTCTTAGTCGTCATTTTCTAATTTCTCCCACTTATTAAATGGATGAGGATTAAACAGGTCACTGAGATAGCTCCTCATTTTCTTCACGGTGCCTTCTCCTTTCACAGGTTGTTGTTTCTCTGATTCGGGGGCTGCCGCCGCTCCCTTTTCTTCTTCAGCATCTTGTTGGTCAGCAGGATTTATTTCATGTTCTCCTCTCATTTCACCGTTGCACATCCGTTCCATCCATTGTTTCTCCATCAACAACGCCTCCTCCACTTGGACGTCTCCCTCCTCACCTGGCCCGATCAGGCTGGGCTTTGCACGAAATAATTCCCGCTCTGATTTCTGCAGCACCTTACTAGTGGTGATGACATTTTCCTGTTGCTCACATTGAGTTGGTTGTGAGCTGCTGTCAGTATCACTGGTTTTAGCATCACTGGTGTCAGGAAATGTCTCCAGGTACTCTCTTATTTTTTCTGCATTTTCTTCAACTCTTTCCAGCAGTGAACGCAGGAACTCAAGTTGGTCTCGCAGATAATTCATCAAAAGGCGATGCATATCAAGGATGTTAAGTAAATTTGAAAGCTTTCTGAATTCAGTGAATTGCATATTCACCGTCTTCATGCATACGATGTTGTTTGCCCGTTGTGCAGAGTTTTCCATCAGGATATCCTCCGCTCCAAAGTTCTGTGTGACAAAATAAAAGCAGTCATTAGGTTTACTTTTTTTTCCATGGCCACTCTGAACTCTCAGTTTTGTTTCGTTGGCAGCTGTGGGTTAACTTATAATAAGCGGGCAGTATGACTGGATGCTGACACAGGTGACACAGGAGTCTGAATGAATACACACCTGCAGGTAAAGACAGTAAGGCCATACTTTAAGCGAGGGCTGTGCTGCATCATCCTGCAATTACTGAGATTTCTTCTACTTGTCACGCATGTTAAACTCCTGGCCGTGCATTTCTTTTTAACGTTGCTGAGCAACAGAGGTCCACAAACTGATTATATTTTAATGTTTAGTTAAATGTTTAAAACAGTAAAGTGAGATTAAAATACCTTAATGGGACAAAGAGGCAGAAACAAACATAAACATCACAAAAATCAACATACCTCTCTTGTGAAATTGAAATTTCCTCCCGTTTCTTTATGTGGCTGCAACAACTGAACTTGTGTGTTTTGTGTGCAGAATGTTTCAGCATCCGTGTTGCTATGTTACATCATGGGCCATTCAAAAAAAGACAATTTGATCATTTTATTAACTAAAGCTTTAAATTCATCTTACAGTGAAGTTGGGGGAATGTATATCTGAATAAAATAATTACAATAAAATTAAACTATTCAGGGTCTAATTTTGGTATTTATCTGTAATTTATTTTAAATATTCTGTGGAAGTTTTATTCTGTTTTATTTGTTAATGCCATTTACATGAAGGTGTGTTTGATGTTTAAAGTTCCATAATTAATGATTGAGAGTTAATTCATCATTAGTTATTATTCTTAATTGAACAGTAATTAATTTTCTGCATGGTGCTGGGCGCTGTGAGGGCTTGGTGTTTTACAGATGGCCTGCAGGTGGCAGCACTTCGCCTTTGCTGCGTCTCATCTGCCGGAAACTGAACAGCGCGGCTCCGGCCGCGGGAGAGTTTAATAACGATGACGGGAACCGACACCAGCACCACCGGCGGCGGCGGCGTCAGCTTCATGGTCCTGTATGAGGACGAGTCGGTGGATGTTCGTTACGGTAACGGTGCCCACTTGCAGCTGTCGCCGTGCGGCTGTGAGTTCGTGCTGGTGAGACCGGCGGCAGACCCGTCCGGACACCCGCTGCAGCCCGCGGAGAGAGTCCGGCAGAGGAGCCGGTTCACCATCAGCACGTACAAGGTGGAAACAGGAAGTCCGCACGTTTGTTTACACTTTAGACTGTTTGCTATATAAGATACATCTGCACATATTTAACCTCTTAGCATGCATTTTATCTTATAGCTTCATTTTAATGTATGTTTACTGTCTCATGCTGCTACTGGATGTCTGGATTTCCCTTAATATCACTGAAGTAATCAAGTAAATCTGTCTGTCTGCATCTGAATTCAAATGAAACATGTGCACCTAAGATTTTTGCATGTATTGATCCATTTTCTGTCTCATTTCAGAACAGTATATCTTATATTAGTGGATTATAGTGATGCATTAATGTGTAAATCGCTAATGTTGGTTGTCTTCTGCATTGTGGCTCAGCTCAGTCTTGATGTCATTTTGCAGGAGTTGATGGTGACCGCGCTGACGTTCAGAAATAAATACGCTAGTCGACTGTATCTGCCGGAGGAGATCATCCCTGCTGACCACAAGAAGGTACCAAGAGCTTTCTCCTCGCCCTCAAATCATGTTCTCATGAAGATGTCAGCATCTGTGTTCTTCTGCCTCCTGCAGCCTTTTTCCAGCATCGACTCGGACGTGCTGTGGCCCGAGGTGTCTTCCCGCGATGCCGAGTTCGGACCCGGAGGGCGAGACCATCATCAGGTCGGAGGAGGGGCGAGCCGTGTTGACGCTGTCGCCCTCGGGGGAAGAATTTTCAGTCGAGTTCACGTGCGGCCTCAGTCGGAGTCAGACTCAGCACCAGAGCACGCAGGGTGGCCCGGGCAGTCAGCAGCAGGTGAGCTGACCTGTCAGACCAGCAGTGATGACACCAAAGAGGTTCATCAGGGAAGAGAAAGCAGATAGCACAATATTTTACATCCCTCTTTTGTTTCCCAGCCAGAGGTCGGGTACCAATCCACCTCAGTCGGTCCAGCATCACTCCTGCAGCGCTGTCGCCCCCGCCTGGTGCTACCCTCTCTCCTTGGCTCGCCATCTCTGGACGGCTCGTCTCTGTAAGCCTGAAGACGTCCAGCAGCCGCACAGCAGAATAAACGCGTCACACATAGCTGATGTAGAAAGAAGGTCTCACCTTCCTCGGGCGCTGCCTCTCACGTGTGCATCACCTCACTGGCACAGGTTGAACTGAGTTGATTCGACTCTGAGTGAATACTCAACATTTAACACTGTGCATTCGCTGATCTGTGATTGTGCATTTAAGGTGGAAGGTTACGGACTCCCTCGACAAACAAGCACATTCGGACCAAGATCTTCCAGCAGAGCTGGTAAAAGTGATGTGGTGTCACGGAGTCACATACAGGCAGGTTTATGAGAGTTAACAAGAACCTTGAAGGACTTTGAAATGTCTTGAATATAATTTAAGAAGTACTCATACATAATGTGTGTGTCCTGTGTAGGATACTGAGCGGAGCTGTTACGGTTGTGGAGATTTCCCCGGGAGATGGATCAGTCATCCGGTCTAACAGCGTCCTCAACACTTATTTTACTCATCACAAACCTGAGCTCGTGTCAGGGCAGGTAAATTTCAGACTCTCATTATATAAACGCACAAAGCCCTGAGAGGTTTGAAGTTGTGAAAGTGTGGTGGAGGAAAAAAAGAATTTTAGTCTTTGTTGCTGTAATACACATTTCGCCCACAAGAGGCTGACATGACACCACTGCCCCATGTTCTAAATAGGACTTCTTCCAGGTGAGTTTAAAGTTCTCCATACATGCTAAACACAAGGTACACATATTCTGTCTTAGCAAGTTACACGACATTACTGTTGTGTATTTCTTTTGGCTAGAAATGTGTTTTAATCTAAACATCGGGTGCTAAAAACTCACCTGAAAGAAGACGAGTGCTCGTGCTCCTATTTTTGGAACATGTGGTAGTGGTGTACTTCAGCCTGCTGTAGCTAAAATGAGTATTACAACAAGAAGTTCTCAGAGAATTTATTCTGACCAGAAAATGTTTTCATGTGCCAAAATATATGTGGCTCACAAATGAAAGAAAAGAAGTGGCAAAACAAGTGAGATCAGACTCTGAACTACAGAGACAACTTTAAAGACAAAGCCAGTCATGAATTTATTTGCATCTTTCTATAAATGTGCCATAACTAATTAGTGTGTATGTCACAGGTTAATGAGGTGACGTATCATCTGAGCAACCTTCCACCCGATGTACCCGGTCAGCTGTACTCCATATGCTCCATCGTGAGTCGAGCAAGCAGGTGAGCCACTTGCTTCATCGCAGTCTGATGAATTTGACGTGTTTTATTTCATCAGAGCTCTGACCGTCACATCGCTGCTTCACAGGATCTTAACGTGCTACAACGAGGCCAAACAATCGCTGAAGCTCCCCGCCACACCCAGCTGCTTACAAGAGGTCAAAGAAGTAGTCCCTGCTGATGTTGACAGTGGTCATACAGTATTTGAGCTTCGGTATTGATTCATATTTTTTGTTTTCCAGGGTTTCCATTGTTCTAAACCAGCAATGATTGAAGAAAATCTGTCCAATCGTGTATCTGCTGAGCATCATGTGAATGTCAGAGAGACAGCAGAAAGTCGGTGAGTTGTATTTTTCCACTTGTGTGTTATTGACAGATGAATACTGCGTCAGCAGCTTGTACAGTATGTAACATTTCTCTCCATTCACTTCAGGTCAGATCTTGTAGCTGCAGAACTGGAGAAGATAAAGCGGTTCAACTGTATCCTTAAACGCTGAGACGATGGCACTGAGCAGCTCTGAGCATTAGAGTTTGTTTGAAGTGGGGTCATATGAAGAACTCTCCCAGAGTCACTGTATTTCCCACAGTAGACAGAGGTCCAGTTTGGAGTAGCTGATTACGTTTGTTCTTTAACATCCTGTGCTCAGTTCTGCTGGAGAACAACCACCTGCTCAGGACTGAGAAACGATGCGCAGAACCGGAACGCAGCCATGCAGAAGAGGCGGCTCATGAAGCGGTGAACGAGGACTGCATCGCTGAAGCTCTTCGGAGGACATCCAAAGCCATAGAGGATATTGATGCTCTCATATCTGCAACAACGCTGACTTGAAAGAGTCATAGTTTAACCCCAGAGGTCTGATTTCATGTATCATGTCATACATGATTCATGTTCATGTAGAAATTATGTTGAACTGAAAATAAAAGATTTGTCTTCATGTCTTTTAACTGTTTGATTTTATTTTGAAGGTTGTTTAAACTGCTGACTGCCAAAGATACAAAATCACTTTCTATCTGACTCCAATGCATACAAGAAAGTGTTTTAATTACCACGCTTTAATTCAGTCTCTTCCTGTCAGGGTCAGAGATAAAGAGGTGCGATGGTGGGTGTTTCCTCCTACACATGACAAGCTGTGGTTAGAATGTCCAAAGTGTGACTGATTGAAAACAAAGTGACACTTTATTTCAGTGCCCACATCATGACAGCTCGATCAAGATCAAGAACCTTCCTTTGTTTTTTAATGACATGAAGAGAGATAAAGAGAAGATATGCAAATATGCTCCACACACAGTGCCTAACAAATTTATAAGACCAGCAACAGTCAAAGTTTCTATGCTAATAAAATAAGTCCCTAATAATAGTAAACTCTTTTATTGTATTAAATAATTCCTTTTTTGGTCCGTCAATGGGTTTAAATCTTTTAAACTAAGCTCACCAGGCAGCTTTTGCCTTTTTCTCACTCACTTGTGAGGTCCTCCTTTATAGGTGGAGCATCTTTATTTGATGAACTGACACAGTCTCCAGCCACAGAGAGATACACACCAGAATCAAAGATCAGGTCAGTGGTTACTAATAAATCCATCATTGTATTGCTTCCTGACGTGTATATATTTGTGTTATTTATTCTTCTTATTATAAAAAGACTCTTCTAGACTGCAACAAATGATTTTTTCATTTTTCTCTATCTAGGAAAGACAGTCATATATTTGAGGACTCATGGCTTATGTCCGCCCGAGGTGCAGCTCAGATGCTTCTTACAGACATGCACCGCGACAAAAGGTGTGCGCTGTGTTCTCTGTGCGAGAAAGAATCGCCGCCTTTGAGGAAAATATGGATGCCGCCAACACAACCACCAGAAGTTTTCGCAGCCCTAAGCCTGCCGCTGAGGGAAGATTCTCAGCTCCTCTCACACAGAACACGAAGTCATCGTCACTTAGTATGCCATCACCATCATTCAAACCTGCTGAAACACAAAAGTCCTCCATGTCGTTTCATCAGAAAAACACCATGATGAAATCTGCAATGAAAGTGAATACTGATATTTACAGCAACATCGGTGCCTCTTTTTCTTCATCCATGCAATCATGGAATAGTTATACAAGAAAAGAGTCTTCAACGCTTTTGAAATCAGAAACCCGGCAATCCAAAGTGACATCTTTTTCCAAAGTAGTGCACCGGGATAGCAAAGTATCTGTGGCACAGCAAAACACTGTTAGCAAAGAGCAAAGTTGTCTTTACAGTAATGACAGGGTGGGAAACATCATCAGCGCTAAATCCCCCAAACTTCCAGAAAGAGAGAAGCCTAACTATATGAGAGCGTATGGAGCCCAGAATAAAGTCCAAAGGGAGAGCACCAGCCCATCTGTTCCTATGAGAAGCCTTCCTGCTGTGTATGCTCTGGGAAAACGTCCTCCGAAGCCCAACAGGCCTCCACGTGTTGACCTTCATCGATTTAGGAGGAATATAAACTCTCTGAAGGATGGTGAGAAACGCTTTATTATTCCCACATATGGTTATTGTTTTGTCGTAAACAGTGGCTGAATGTTGAGCATTAGAGAGTTTAAATAAACATTTTTGTGTGGCAGCACAACATGGGACGAAGATACCTCCTCCTGTTGCTCCCAGACCTACGCCTCCACCTTTACGTTCGAGCCCGTCATCCAACCATAGAGCTGCTTCGTAAGTATTCAAACATCACGGGCAACTTATACTTTACATGACACGTGCAATTATATGCTGTGTACGTTATGTCTTCTGTGGATTCAGGCTTCACAGTTGCTTCTAACAGGAAGCTGTTTGTCAGATCCTGACTGATTTCAACGATGCGCTTCAAGACTTTTTCACACACAGTTGCAAAGACAAAGTCTGTCTCAGTCTGCCTGCGAAATGTCTGAAATGACAAACTGTCTTTCTGATCAAAATCAAGGACTCAACAAGTGGACGAGGATGACAACTATGATCATTTCGACATCATGAACCCTCCACCACTCCCTCAAGGTTGTGCCTAATTTCACTTATGTCATACATGCAAATAACCTCAGACTGAGAGACAAGATTGCTGAATTACTCGTTGCATTGTCTTCACAGAACATCCTTCGAACAGGACAGAGGTAATCCACTCATCCTGTCATCGTCAGACTGCTGTTGAAACTCAAATTGTTGTTTCCATCACTTTGATCTCTTTTGTCTCTACAGGCAGAGTTGAGTGAAGACATATATGACGATATTGATAATATCTGGTAAGAGTCAGGCAGGAGCAAGTCAAAAAATGGTTTTATATACTGTTCATTAAATATGTCATCTTTCCAAAGTGTGGAACAGGGAGAGAAATCTAAAATAAACCAAGAAAGTAACAGCGGAAAAGAGGATACAAACCATGGCAAAGTCACAGACAAGAAACAGGCAGTAAGTGCTTTTTATGGATCATATAAATGTAAATGATGTCTTTTATATAGTTATGATGCAATGATATCTATGTTGTTCACAAAAAGAAAGACGGAAAAGCTAAGAAAAAGAAGCAGAAACAAGAGAAAATCAAAGAGAAGGCACAGAAGAAATCAAAGGTAAAAGACTCCCACTGTGACACCTCTGTGTTTAAATGCAAATTCATATGCAAATGAATTGTGCAGAGCAAACCCCAAGTAAAAAAAAACTGAGTCATAACTGAAATCTGCTCATCAACTAGATTCAAGGACATCATGTTCACATAATGAAGAAGGGGAAGGCGCTTATTGGTTTAAAGGGAGGAAAATCAGACTCGTCTCTGAATCAAGAAGAGATCGGAGAGGTCGTGCACAACACAGGTAAGACAGAGGGACAACATGCAGGGATACTGTGAGCCGCTGTGAGAAGGAAGGGTGACGGGGATATATATGTGTGATCTGTGCTGATGTGTGGTTGTATGTCCTGTCAGATGACTCTGAGAAGACTGAGTCTGTCGATGCAGGACACGATGAGAAAAAAGAGGAGAAGGAGGAGCCGGGGTCTGATGCAGAGTGTGACACTTATGATGACGTCGGGGTACCTGTGGAGGTTTGCAGGTGCGAAATGCCTCTAAAATTTTTCATAAGGACAAAAATCTGAGACGTTTTTCAGTCATGCATATCATTGTGATCTCTCTCCTTTTCAGTGAGCCCACCGTGCAAAATTGTAAGCTGTTTTCTTTTGCTTCTCATCCATTTGATGTAATAATGAACTCTCTACACAGGAATCATTTATTCTTTCTTTTGTTTGAAACAGCTGAGGAGGAGGAGGAGGAGGAGGAGGAGGAGGATCAGAAAGAGGAAAATCTAGACATAAGGTTGTATTCTTTTTGTATTTGTTCTGAATGGATGCATCAGATCGGGTCACTGGATACTGTAAAAATCACTTAAAGGTCCAGCATGTAGGATTTAGAGCCATGATTGGATGATTACCCCTTGACAGTCAAGCTCCTTTCTCATGGTCTATGGATCAGATCAGATCAGATCATCATCATTGGGGGGAAACTTGACATGGGACATAATTTGCCTTAACTGGCCTGAACTGTCTTATAGCTCTGATTGTCTTTCTTACACAGGAATGATGTTTACGATGACGTCGAAGAAGGTATGTACCAGCAACATATTTATATTTGAATGGAACAAAGTGTAGGAGCTTACATTTCACTTTGATTATATGTGATCATTTAACTGAATTGCATTGAATGATTTGAACTGATAATAATTACACTTTTACATCGATTTTGAATGCAGGAATTATATTTGACATTGTGGTCTTTATATTTTTACTCCGGTAAAGAATCTGAGCATTTATTTCACCACTCAACTAAAAGCTTTTTTTTTCTACAGCCACTGACGTCTACGTAGTCCCGACAAAGTGAAGAGCACCGGATCAGACCACCTGGATCTTTGTAATGCCGTACATCAGTGTTTGTACATTACATGATTTGTCATATAATATAATGTTATTCACTTGTGAAGTATACAAAGACTGTCAGGGTGATGTACACTTTAAATAAACACTGAATGTTCTTCAAATTAGCCTGTTCATCTTCAGTGTGTGTTATTATAGATAGATAGATAGATAGATAGATAGATAGATAGATAGATAGATAGATAGATAGATAGATAGATAGATAGATAGATAGATAGATAAAACTTTCAGAAATAGCATATTTTAGCCATAATTGTAACAAAACATTTAAAAGTAGTTACATTTAAGCCTACTTTAAGCCTAAAGCCTTTCCCTGATGTGATTACATAACATTAGGACATGTAACAAGGACAAATCATCTGACATCTGGGGATGGTGGGGGTCACAAATCACTGGCACGTTGTTTTGGGGGTCGCAGGCTGAAAAGTTTTGGGATCCCTGGGTAGATGTTGTCCAGTATTGAGAGCACATTGTGCAGGGTCCTTCTCTCTGCCGGTCACCAGTGAGTCCAGCTCCACAGCCAGCGCTGAGCCAGGCCTCCTCACCGGGTAGAATTATATATATTATTATAGTCTTTAATCAACAATAAATACCCATAAATTCCTGTTTGGGCGTGGTGAAGTTAAATTTGCACTCTGTTTTGACCTCTAGTGCCATTACTTTAAATTATAATAACCATCCAGACATAACACTGTCGCCAGGTCAGATGTATGATCGGATTAGACGGGGATTAAAGCGGATACATCTGATCTCAGGTCTGCGTGGTGGGAGGTCTGCTGCTCAGCTGCGGCTCCCCCTCTCTCCCTCCCCCTCCCTCCCCCTCTCCGAGGAGCCTGTTTGTCTCGCGAGAAGCCGCGAAGTTTCCGGTGTTGTGTGTATATGTTCCTGGAAACATGGCGGCCAGCTTCCGCGGCCGTCCTATCCGGAGTCTTCGGATGCGAGGTGAGCGTGAAAAACTCGACACGGTGACACCCGCAATAACGGCATAATGATGAAATAGAGTGTCCGGGGCGCGCGTTGACCCCGGTGTGGCCGCTCACTGTGCCCGGTGTGTGTGTTTTTCTGACAGGTCGGAATGACAGCGGGGAGGAGAACGTACCGCTGGATCTGAGCAGAGGTAAGCACAGCAGAGAGGAGGAGGAGGAGGCTTCATCACATCACTGAGAGCGATTATTGCTCAAAATGGATGCAAACAGCGGCCACGTGAAGTGAAAACACCGTTAGTCGGTGCACTCGTCCCGGTCCTCCCGCTCCGTGTCGTCTAATAACGCCGCCGCTAACACAACAACAGGCGGCGGAGAAGCTAACTAACTAGCTGAGTTAGCGTCAACGGCTAAACGGCTAAAAAAAAAAAAAAAAACCCAGCCATGACGACGCTCTGTTGTTGTTGTTGTGGTCGGTGTGAGCGGGGCAAACATAGCGTGTTATTTAGCCGGACGACTGGAAGTGCCGTGGCCATGCGGCGGTCATCGCTGGCTGTGTGAGAAATCTGGGTTTTTAAGGAGGTAGAGCGGGTCGACCACTAATCAGATGATCGGTGGTTCGATCCCCGGCTCCTCCAGCCTGCATGTCGAAGTGTCCTTGGGTAAAATACTGAACCCCCTAAATTTGCTCCCTGTGTAAGTGGCTTTGGATAAAAGCGTCAGCTAAATGACTAAATGTAAATCTTAGTTGAGTAGCATTCAGGGTGCGCAGGGTGTTTTTTAATGATGAACACAGTCTGCTCAGATTTTTGCAGCAGCAGTTTGTTTACATGCTGCAGCGTCCATTCTCTGTCTGTGTGTGTGTGTGTGTGTGTGGAGGGTGGGCACAGACGCCTTTCAAAAACAGGGGATATTTTGTGCACCTGAATGCATCACAGTGGTTGTGCAGCTGTGGCTGCCCCGGCTCCTCCAGTGGGCAAGAAACTGAACCCACAAATTGCTCCCGTAGCATACATGTAAGCATTAAAGGATGGAGCACACTTATATGTTTGCTTCATAACATTATATGACAATATTTCACAAGTTTTTTGTAACCTAAAACTGAAGACCAGACCGTGTCTGTGTCCCAGCCCAGCCCTGCTGGGTGGCAGTAGTAGCTCAGTCCATAGAGACTTGGCTTGGGAACCAGAGGGTGGCCGGTTCAAGTCCAAAGTATGGTGGTGGACTGGGAGACATTCACGCTGCTCTACCCGCCCATCACTCCACCATCTCTCTCCACCTTTTCATGTGAACCATGTGTACATGAAACACTTGTATGTGTATTTCAGGTTAAAATAAAATCAACGGCCCCAAACTGAAAAAATAACTCCCCTCGAGGGGTTAATAAAAATATCTCTTCTTCTTCTTCTTTCAAAATTCTCATGCAGAGTCAACTCTTTTTTTTTCTTGCAGACATGTGTTCAAACTAGCCTAAACCCATTTGCAAGAAACTATTTCATGCACAGATAGATTATCATCAGTGGCCTCTGGTTATACCTGAGAGATTTATGCAGCATCACGTTTTACTCTTACAAATACTTTCTTCCAATCTAATATTACAGAGTACTGTAGTATTTTTCTCTCGCAGATAAAAGTACATTTTGTTCTTGCTCAGTTAGACTACATTAAGTCATTGCAATTGTTGTGTTAACTGATTTTAAGTTCATGTTTCTCATCGTGTGATGCATTAAGCTGCTGTTTTCATTGATTCTGCAGCTGTATCTGGTTTCCATGTAAACTTAAACTGCCGATAAGGCCTCGATTTTTGCGGCGAGAATCCCATCTGTGTTTGTGCAGAGCATCACGGTAAACACATAATAGTTGAAAGGAACTGAAAACAAAAAACACTTCCCTGCTCGAGTCTTGCTTTTACTGTCTAGACCTTGTTTTGACTGTATACACCAAATTAGTTTGACCAGCTAAACCAACTTCCTTCCTGCAACATATCATTTATGGTTCATGGAGCGTTATTATGGCAATACGGCTTAATGCTTGCCTTGGTTACATTGTATTTCCTTTTCTCCTGCAGAACCGTCAGAAAACTTCCGTGAAATCCTTCAAAATGTGGCCAAACCGCACGGAGTCAGTAACATGCGAAAACTGGGCCACCTGAACAACTTCATAAAGGTAATGCTGTGGACTTATGATGCTTTCACCCCGAGTGTTCTCTTATTTTAGGCAGTGTTGACAACAACGCTGTGAATAAGTGAAACTGCCAAAGCTGTTAAGTTGTTATCTTTATGCGACACCGTCATCTTTCTGGAGCTGTGGCTACAAACTCAGTGTTCAGATATCTGTCAGAGATTGACTGGCTGCGCTGCGCCCCCCCCTCCTCATCTGTAGTGTCACCACCGACCTCTCCTTGATCTTCCTCTCTTGGGTGTTGCTGCCAGCAGGCCTAGCCGTGCCTGTCATTGTGAGGTTGACAGTGAATGTAACAGGAGCTCTAGGGATGCGAAAGCACTCTGACCTAATGTGCATCAAAAGCAGCACTCTGACTTTGAAACCTGGGATTTCTAATGTCTGGTTATTGTTCTTATGACTCTCAGACACTCTCACTTTTGTTTTGTTCATACGTGTGAGCTTTTCCTGAATCGTCTGCTACACGCTGTACGACGTACATCCAGACTTATCAAGCCAGAAAGCAAAACTGTTTTTCAGGTAAACTGAAGCTTCAAACTTCAGTCGTAGGTAGCAGGAGGCCTCTGAATGGAGGCTTAAAACGCTGAGACGCAGCTGAATAACTGGGCTGTGTTTGCAGCTGGAGGCTGCGATGTACAGATTTATTGTTTGCAAATAAAAGAAATGAGGAAGAATTAGAGATCCGGGCAGTTATTTCCTTACTGTGAGCGGTTGGAGAAGTTTCTTTAACCTCTTTTTCAAAAAAAGTGCAGATGGAAGTTATTTTCACATATAAACAGCGGTTTTCGATTCTGTTGTTATTCTTAGTGTGGACGTGGTCTGTGATGGAGCAGTGACCTCTCCGGGGTGTTTTTCTGCCTTCAATCCAACACATACTCGCAAAGTCTCCTGAAATAATTCCTGTATTCACCGTTCCTGACCACTGATTTTAAACGTCTGCTGATTTCCTGCCTTAAACCAGGTCTGACTGTCTGTCACATTTTGTCCAGCCGTTGACGTCCGTGCACCCGATAAGTGTTGGCCTTGTGCAGCTGGCACTGTTAGCATGCTTAAGGCTGAGTTGTGCGTCTGTAATCCGTACACCTAACTCTCTTGTTTACAACTGACAGGGAGGGTAATAGCCAAGATGACGTGTGTGTCTGTGTGTGTACACGTCTGTTAGAGCACCACGCTTCTGATTCCTTATAAGGGTTCCAGGACAGTGAGGGTGACCTAATCCCCACAACACCCACCCACCCCCGGAGAGTGTCACATGCCCCTCTCTCCCCCATCTCCTCTCCCCCTCCTCTTGCCTTCTTGGGCTCTGACATCACCCCCCTACTCACCCATGCCACTCATCACCCATGCATCCCGAGCTGCTCCACGGTGTACGATGACGGACGTCTGTGTCCAGCTTTAAGGAACAATTGAGTTCAGTAAACTCGTCTGTTCTCCTGTTGGTGCTGCATCAGGCTGGCAAGAGTAGACTGAGCTGCTTTGTTGGTAGCACGAAGGTGGCAGACACAAAATGGCAGCATCCTTTTCAGAAGGAGCTCTTTGCTTAGTTGTTAGTGTTGGCCTCCCAGTTGACTGACGCCAAAGATTTATTGTTTTTATAATGAACCGCTTCTGCGTACATATATTTCTGAATCTTGAATACACCAGCTGTGTGTGGGCCTCTGTTAATGATGGAGGACCTGCGCTGCGAAAAGTGGCAATTCACACTTAAAAACAGGTTTCATCACGAGGCCCCGGTACGGCGCAGAAAACAGGAGCAAACAGTCGGCGGATACGACAGAATTAGTCACTTCCAATCTGTCACATATCCAACGACTGCATAAACAACAAATGGTGAAGGTGACACAAGCCAACGCCCACAAGTGGACCTGCGAATGTGAACGTGTTGCCCAAAACACTTGGCAATTATAAACTCCGTCCAGCAGCAGTGAGCATAACATCATCCAGTCACGAATCTCCTGCTCTAAACAAGTCAGCATGTAAACAGACAAGTGGAAAAACACAACAAACACACCTGCCTGGCTGCTGCAGCAGGCCTGCAGCAAGGTGTCGAGCTGTTTGTTAGTCGCTTAGTTTGATGCTTTAACTGTTAAACTGTGAACGTGTTTATCAGAGTCGCTGAACTCTGTTTTGACTCCGAGTCGTCGTCTTATTACTTTCTTTAAAAAGATGAGCTACCAGAGAATTTTGATTATTTTTTAGATTTTTGATATAAAATCTGTTCATCTGTTACAAACACCATCCTTCCTTCCAGGTTTACTTCTGTCCTTCCCATCATCCTTGTCGTTTATTTTGTGTCCTGTCTCTGTCTTCTAGCTGCTATGCAGCATTAGCCACCGCGAGGAAAACTTTGGGTTTACATACGAAGAAATCATCGTTTGGTAAGTGTCGTCGTCAGTGCCTGATTGTACGTGATGTTCTTTCTTTTATTGGCATGTTCTTTTCCACATCAACAGGCTTCTTATTCACGCAGCATGAAATTGTTTGTACGTCGGGCCCCGCGGCTAAGCAGGAATCAGAGATCATCATGCTCATGAAAGAGTTCCCAATAGATTGTGCAAGTGCAGTTTTGGACTCAAACTAAGTGTTTGTTTTTTAACCCTCCAGTCTGCGACTAGCTCTACTGAATGAGGCTAAGGAAGTGCGTGCTGCAGGGTTGCGGTCGCTCCGCTACCTCATTAGAGACACCGCCGTGCTGCAGAAGGTCCTCAGACTGCAGGTGGACTATTTGATAGCAAGGTGAGTGACACCTATCGGGTGGAGCAGTTGGTGCTGTCCAAATGGATCAAACAATATTCCTTTTCACGGGAGGTCCGCTCCTTTGAAACGTCGTGCTTCCGTCACACTTGTTGTTCTCCTGCTGACACATTTCTGTTTCTCCTCCAGGCTGGAAGGACATGACTAATTATTTTTCTCTGCTTGTTTAGATGCATTGACATCCAGCAGAGCAATGAGGGGGAGCGGACTCAGGCTCTGAGACTAGTCCGAAAGGTAATAATAATCCGTCTTTTTGTTTATTATATCTGCAGCTCCTCTGTGATTCTTCCTCTAATTGATTCATTGTCGTGCTGCGAGAGAAACTTGCCCTCTGCCCTCGCTCGCGCTATCAGAGAGATCATTGGGTTAGCTGCAGTGTCAGTGTGTGGACGGTTTGCACAAGTCTGCAGGCGAGGTTATTTATAGCTCTTTCTGTAGTTTACTGTAAACTCTCTTCACACATACCCTCCCCACGCACACACGCACACACACACACATACACACACACACACACACTCGTAGAGTCAGGGTCTGGTTTCAAGAAAGTACTATTGGCTATCCAGGCAGTAATACAACCCCTGTTTTCATTCCGTGACACATAGCCTCCGATCATAAAACACTGTTATCGCCTCTTGGATCATAAGTTGCGTGACGGTCAGAAAACATTCACTCACTGTTTGTCTGTTTCAGGAATTGATCTTCCTTTTCTTAGAGGCTTTGAAAGCAGAAAACATTGTAGTTATAATTTTTTTCTCCTCCGTTTGTCCAGACTTGTTTGATGACTCATGTTTTCCCTCCTCTGTAGATTATCACTGTCAATGCCATGCTGTTCCCCACCTCTATTGCAAACTCTCTAATTGCCGTGGGCACCGACGGACTACAGGAGAGAGACCGCATGGTCCGCGCAGCCATCGCCATCGTATGCGAGCTAGGTGAATACATAACTGTGCCCCGACAGCTCACCTGGCACCCGGACCTTTGCTGCACATCATCCCCCCCCCCCTCCTCACTTTCCTATCACTTTACAGCTGCTACTATCAAATAAAGGCGACTGACATGGACTGAAATACCTTCTTAAATATCTAGTTTGTCATGAAGTCATACAACAAGCCTCTAATATTTCTTTCTCGCTCACTTGCTGCTCCTGTAGCCCTGAAGAACCCAGAGGTTGTGGCCAAACGGGGAGGCCTCAGCACCATCCTGAAGAGCGTGATCGACTGTCAGCTGAGTCGCATCAACGAAGCACTGATCACCACCGTCCTCCATCTACTCAACCACCCACGTACTCGTCAGTACGTGCGTATTGACGTGGAACTGGAGGTACACACACACACACAGACACACTCTCATATCTCCATGGGTGTCACATCTGAACCAGGTTAACTATTACTAATGAAGAGCTTTAAAGTCTGCCGTGTTTTGTACTCATCCATCTTTGGTGTGTGTTTGGTCCTCCAGCAAATCCTCGCGCCTTTCACAGATTTTCACTACCGTCACAACGCAGACACGGCTGAAGGGCAACTCAAGTGAGTGTGTATGCGTGTGTGTGTGTGTGTGGGGGGGGTATGAAGAGTATCACAACAAAAATATAGTGTTCTGACATTTCCCTCTTGTTTACCGTTTGCACTGTTCCTATATTGGTAACAGCATGCGTTGAGAAAGTTGAGGGCTTGTGTAGTGTTGTTGTGATTCGACCCTTGTTATCAGGGCTGCTCAACTCCAGCATGACTCGCCCGAGGAGGTGAAGCAGGCAGAGTCACAATAATCCTTAAGTCACTCTGAAAGATTTGCTTTTATATAAAAAGATCTTTTATTGATTCTCCTTGACTCCTTTTGATGTTTTTTGCATTTGTGGTGCAGTTTCTTTGTGAACGATCATTATGATGCTGCGTGATGGAACACGGTGTCCTTACACAACAAAGAGCACGCTAAAATAAAAGTATAAAGGAGAGGCACCACCTTTTTGATCCGTTCTTGTCCCGTCTTTTCTTTTCTGCGCAGTCCATTTTCCCTCTAGTGTTGTTCACGGTGCTCCTTATGAGATAATGAGTCCGTTTTTCCATGAAGTATATTTCCTCAACAATGTCCAGCCACTGTCCTCGACTTGTAGGGTCACATTTCAGCCAGCTCCTTGTGGTGGGCCCTATTTTTCCATGCATGTATCAGGATTTTGAAGAGATAGATGTCCCTTTGAATTATGTCAGTGGGTGGGGATCCATGGGAATCTTGCAGCATGAAATATAAAAGAATATTTTGTTTTTATACATGGCCACAAAATAAGCGAGTGATTGAGCGTTCAGCTGCCCACACTGTCTCCCCAATAGTTTATTTTTTATGTGAGGTGTAATTAAAAAAGCAGATTATGTTCCTCCCTCTGAAAGCCAATCACTCTTGGTGTTCTTGTTTTTAATGTGCGCTGTCGTGTTCACAGGGAGGACAGAGAGTCCCGCTTCTTGTCGAGTAGAATGGCCATAGTGGCGGCCTTCCGCTCCTGGTCTGGTAAGCACTTTGACCAAGTGATAAATGAGTTACCATCACTTGTGTTTCACTGTTGAACGTAACTTAATCGTCTCTTTCTTTATTCAGGGATTATCAACCTATGCAAGGCTGGAAATTCTGGAATCCAATCTTTAATTGGCTTACTTTGCATACCAAATATGGAAGTCAGGGTGAGTGTTGAAGCAGATTGATTGCTTGATTTGATCGGCTTGTCGTAAAACATCGTTAAACACGCTTCATTCCAGGGGAAGGCGGAAACAAAATAAAACTCTGAAACCGTCTTGGTTAATCTTTCTACAGTTCCAACAAACACCAACTATGATTCGATCGAAACTAATCCTTAATCCACAAATTAGACGTGAAAATATTCTTAAACTAGCAAAATAAAAATAATCCAGCGTTGGACTCAAAGCCTGTTACTGATAGCAGATATATATTTGTCTAATTGTCCAGAGATATACTGCCTGAGATAAACTCTAAGGCGGCCACGGCACAGAGAGATCAAATCTGATATTATTCATGTTTTCAGTGGATTCAGAGAAAAACAAGGCTTCCATCGAGTAATTGGAGTATCGTGCTACACAGCAGTAACACTGACATATTAGAAGTCTGTTTTTGGTTGCTTGTGTTGTATCAGATGTGCATGTGTATGTGTCTGATCGCTCTAAAATGATTTGCCCTGCAGAAAGGCTTGTTGGAGGTGTTATATGAGATATTCAGGCTCCCTGTGCCCATCGTAACTCAAGACTTCACTGAGGCTCTTCTAAGTGTTGGTGAGTAGTTTGTTTATGTACTCCCGGTATCCGGGTTTCTAGTAAGTTGGGTGTGTCTACAAAGCTTTGGTGAGTCCGGTGTAACGTAATCTTTCCTCTGGTCCTTCCTCAGACCCGGCCAGGTTCCAGGACACCTGGAGACTCTCTGATGGGTTTGTTGCTGCTGAGGCCAAAGTCATCCTTCCCCATCGGGCCCGCTCCAGGTGGGAGATGATCTGAGGGAATAGAAATAGAATAAGTTGAACAGAATGTAACCAATCATCTGTCAGTTCAGTGTCTTCATGATTTTTTTTCTCCTGTTTGCTTCGTTAGGCCTGATCTGATGGACAACTACCTGGCATTTGTTCTGTCGGCCTTCATCACCAGTGGGCTGTTGGAGGTGAGCTGATTAGGTGTATCACATGTCTCAGATCACATTTGCATTGCATTGTGGTTTCTATTAAAACATCCCGTCTGTGTCACAACAGGGTATTGTTGAAGTTGTGACCAGTAGTGATGATCAGCTTGCTGTCAGAGCCACAATCCTCCTGGGAGAACTTCTACACATGGTAACGTTTTTTTAGTTTTTAATGTGTTTTTGTTTTTGTCACTGCAAAATAAAGTTATTGTGATTTTAATGCTAAATGCATGTGTTCTTTTCCCTCCACCCAACCTGCTTTTGTTTAGGCAAACACCATCCTTCCCCACTCCCACAGCCACCACCTGCACTGCCTTCCCACCCTCATCAACATGGCAGCCTCCTTTGACATCCCACAGCAGAAACGACTGTGAGTACACTCACACATGCGTATCTGTTGGCATAACTCATTTATTAACCAGAACTGCAGGATATATTCTCTCACGATGCTCCATATTTATGTGTAAACTTTGTAATATTCAGCTCAGGTCGATATAAACACGAAATTGTGAATTCTTAAAGCACTAAACTGTGCAGCCCGGTCAGAATTCATCGGAGTACGTCATAATGTTCTTTCTTTCATCTGATATGTTGAAGTTCAAGATCAGACTTCAGTTCTCTCCTGAGAATGGCGCATTTAAAGCTTCGGTGAAGTTTTAAGTGTGCTGCATCCTGTGCAAGAAAGCTAAGAAGAACTTTGTGTATGAAGCTGTTAGACTGACATGGGAGGTTTGAAATGTTCAGTTGAAGGTGAATAAATGTAATTATTTTGTATAAGTAATTCTTAATTAATTTGCCGTTTTGCTGTGATGTCTTAAAAAGTCTTGCTGAAACCTGCCAGAAACAGTGTAAGTGTCACAGTGAACGCCGTACTGAAGTGTATTATGAACAGAACACATCAAGAACGTGTGTTTTAAAATTTGTTGTGGTTGTTCCAGTCGGGCGAGTGCAGCAGTCAACAATCTGAAGCGTTTCCACGAGAAGAAGAAGAGAGGTTTGAGGCCGCACAGTCTTTACCTGGACCACATCATCCGCAAGTCTGTGTCTTCACATAACCGCAGAGAGTCACACTCGCGCGTCCACAGGGACATCTATGTCATCAAGGTAAACACGTACACAGTGTAGCCACCCTCAGCAGCCTATGATGACCTTATCTACATATTACATTTTGAAAGATGTCATCGAGCCACCACTTCATCTAAGTGTGGCCTGGAGGCAGCTTAGATTATTATTGTCAGCTCAATGTTGTGTGCTTGTGCCTTCAGGACACAGAAGAAGCACTGATGATGAACCTGAGAGACAGTCATATTCTCAACCACAAGCAGAACCTGGAGTGGAACTGGCTGCTCATCGCCACCATCCTTAAGGTCAGGCTGTTCTCCAGGATCATCACATGCTCGGTTATTAAATGATTTTGTTCTTGTCTCATGTTTGGATGTCATTTTTCTCTCCCAGTGGCCAAACGTAAACCTCAGGAACAACAAAGATGAACAGATGCACAAGTAAGACTCCTTCATATCATCCTCAGTCTGACGTAGTTTTCTGACGTCTCGTCTTAAATGACTTGTTTGCTCTCTGTGTGATGCAGGTTTGTGCGGAGGCTGCTGTACTTTTATAAGCCCAGTAGTAAGTTGTACGCAGGACTGGCATTGGATCACACAAAGGCCAGAGAACTCACTGTGGTCGGCTGTCAGTTCGTCGAGTTCCTCATGGACTCGGATGAGGTTAGAGAAGTGTGCTCGTACACACACAAACACACATTCATGTTTTACCTTTTTTTTGTTTTCTTACTTGCCTCTTCCGTCCGTGCCGTCTCTCTCCTCTTCCACTCTGTCACCAGGATGGCCAGGGTTACCTGGAGGACCTGGTGAGGGACATGGTGTCATGGCTGTCCTCGTCCTCAGGACTAAAACCCGAGCGCTGTCTGCAGAGCAACGGCCTGCTCACCACACTCAGCCAACACTACTTCCTCTTCCTGGGGACGCTCTCTGCTCACCCGCAAGGAGTCAAACTGCTGGAGAAATGTGGCCTGTTTCAGTGGTGAGTGTAAAGAAAAGAAACTTTGACAAATGTTTGTTCAGATGAATTTTACTAAGGTTCTGCCAACAACTGTGTTTTCGCAGCCTGCTGAATCTTTGCTCTGTGAAGAACCAGGATGCCGTGCTGAAACTTGCTGTATCCACACTGGACTACAGCAGAGACGGTTCTGGCCAGAGTCATCCTCTCCAAGATCCTCACTGCTGCTACTGATGTAAGAGGCTGTGGCATACAAACAAACAAAAAAGTTGAATTGAGAATCATTGAGAATCATAATTAGTTACTTAAATGCACCTTCAAGCTCTGTTGGCATCATCCTAATGTTCCCTCTTTCTCCCGCGATGCTTCTCGTCGTGCTGAGCAGACGTGCAGGTTGTATGCCACCAAACACCTCCGCGTGCTGCTGCGTGCCAGCGTGGAGTTCTTCAGCAGCTGGGGCATGGAGCTGCTGGTCACGCAGCTCCACGACCACAGCAAGGCCGTGTCCATGGAGGCCCTGGACATACTGGACGAGGCCTGCGAGGACAAGGTGACCGCTTGAAAACACACACATCACTTTAGAGTGCTGCAGAAACACACACATTTGACTGAAGTAGTGTTTTCTTGTCTGACTCGGTGCGTTTGGTTCACAGGCCAACCTCCACGCTTTAATCCAGCTGAAACCGGCTTTGTCCCACCTGGGAGACAAGGGCCTCCTGCTGCTCCTCAGGTGGGTGTTTCACACGACAGCACCAGCTTACCAGACAGTGTATGTATCCTGTCCTGCAGCATTTACCCGCTTTGTTTCTTCTGTTCAGGTTCCTGTCCATCCCTAAAGGGTTCTCCTACCTCAACGAGAGGGGTTACGTCAGCAAACAGCTGGATAAATGGCAGAAGGTACAGTCAGGATATTGGGACGCAGCAAAATAAATCCTCATCTGTAATCCATGTAGTGATATTTAAATTTTTTTTGCTGTTTGGTTGCAGGAATACAACCTAAAGTATGTGGACCTGATCGAGGAGCAGCTCAACGAAGCACTAACAACCTACCGCAAACCTGTTGATGGAGACAACTACGTCAGACGCAGCAACCAAAGGTGAGGCACTGAAGGTTTGTCATCATCTCGTGAGCCACAGGATACACCGCTGAACGTGTGTGCCTAATTTCTTTGTTTGTGTCTCCAGGTTACAAAGACCAAATGTCTATCTCCCTGTGCACTTGTATGGTCAGCTGGTCCACGATAAGACGGGCTGTCATCTATTGGAGGCTCAGGTATTTACTTCGTTACCAGTCTTCTTTCCTCCCTGCACTCGCTGTGTGCAGCAGCCTTTTTCCTAATGTCTGTCTTCCTCCAGAGCGTGGTTCCTGACCTCAGCTACACGGTTCGCTCCCCGATGCTGGACACCTGGGAGGGCATTAAACAGCTGAAGGCTGCTCTCTGGGCTCTGGTCAGTGTCTCAGTTCACCTCAGTTGCTCGTCACTCATAGTTACGAAGAGATGGATCTGATTGCTGATGTTGTTTGTCTTTTTTTCTCTCAGGGCAACATTGGCTCTTCAAACTGGGGTCTGAATCTCCTGCAGGAGGAGAACGTCATTCCTGACATCCTCGCGTTGGCTCAGCACTGCGAGGTGCTGTCAGTACGAGGGTAAGCTCGTCATCAGGTTTGTCAGTTTGTACCGGGGTTGAGGCGAGGGGGTTGCAGACAGAAACTGCAGCACCAAATATCAGCTTTGCTGTCAGATTTGTGGCAAACTGCGCAATATGTAGCTTTCGACCACATCCTCTAACGGCGCCCAACTAACCTGTTTCTAAACAACACAAAAAAAAGTATTTCCTAGCAGTGTCGTGGGAACTACTCTTAAAACAATGAGGACTTGGACTTAAGCTGTCCCTCGACATAATATAGAAACATCTTTCTTCTTGACCATGTTCGTTGCTAACCGTCCTCTGTCATCCACAGGACGTGCGTCTACGTGCTGGGTGTGATCTCCAAAACCAGGCAGGGTTGTGAGGTGCTGAAGCAGTATGGTTGGGATGCAGTCAGACACAGTCGCAGGACGCTGTGGCCTGTCACTCCAGAAGAGGTCGACGCACAGCTGACCTCTGAACTCTCCTCAGTGCCGAGCACGCTCAGTCTGAACTCCGAGTCCACCAGCTCGCGCCACAACAGCGAGAGCGAGTCTCATCCAAGTACGTGCGACTCGCTTTGCATTTGTGGACAGTTAATAAGCCCTGTCGTGTGTTTAGTGTGTTCTTAATTCACTCTTTGTGCTCTCAGACATGTACATCCTGGATGATGACAAGTGTGATGTTCTGGACCAGTCAGACGAGCCCTCTTTCTATCTGCACCCCAAACCTGTCAAGGACCGCAGCCCCTTCACAATCCTGGCCTCCACACGCTTCGTCCGCACACGCTTCCTCAACTCCCTGTCCCTCCCCAGCAAGAAGCTGCGCTCCACCAGCGACCCCAAGACCCCATCAGGCTCTCGCACCCCTACTGAGATCAAGAGGCGAAACAGGACGGTGACAGAGCCCTCCGTCTACAGCCCAAACCAGGGGGATGTCTTCACCTCTGTGTTTAATGGCAGAGGAATGCCGAAGAGTCCCACAGTCAGTCTGGAGACGTCTTTTGTCGGGACCAGAGGGGGCTCTGAGGAGCAGCTTGTGGACGGCAGGCTGGCCAGGGGAGGAGGTTCAGGTCTTGGACTCAGTAGTCTAGCAGGGCAAGGGGGCGTGGAGCACCCCAGCCGGGAGAGGGAGCAGAGCAGCAGAGAGCGTCTAGCGGGAGGAGACGGTGGTTCCTCGTCTAGCGGAGGCAATGTGGGAGGGGGTGGAGGAGGCGGCGGAGGTACTCAGTTTAAAAGCCGCAGTCAGAGCTTTAACACGGACACCACAACCAGCGGCATCAGCTCCATGAGCTCCAGCCCCTCCAGGGAGACCGTTGGAAACCCCGAACCCGAACCGGACTCCTCTGACTGCGTGAGCCTGAACACAGTGGTGTCAGCCAAGACTGTTAAAACGCTCTCCTCCCTCACGCCCCAGGCTCAGACCAACCACATGTCCACGTCCAAGTCCTCCACTGTCTCTCTGGTACCGCCCGGCTCCTCGCACACTCTCCCCCGCCGAGCCCAGTCTCTCAAGTCTCCTTCGGTGACCACCATCAAGAGCCTGGCCGACTGTAGCTTCATGTACACCAGCCCACGGGACGCGCTGGGCTACGCTACGCTGAAGAGGCTGCAGCAGCAGAGGATACACCCGTCTCTGTCTCACAGTGAAGCGCTGGCTTCACCGGCCAAGGACGTGCTGTTCACCGACACCATCACTATGAAGACCGGCAGCCTGGACTCCAGATTAACACCTCGCAGGTAAGTCAGCGGTACAGTGAAGGTTTGCATCGAGAGAAAGACGTGTAGAGCTTCAGTGACATATGAGTGTTTTCTTTTGTGCACCTTCTTCCATGTCTGTCAGGATATCGGATAGGAGGGATACCTGTCCAGAATCCACCCTCTTAAGTCCGTACCGCAGGCTGTCCAGATCACTCGTACCGCGGTGGGTGGACCTACCGAGTGTCCTCCTCAGTAGAGAGATGTAGCTTATAGCACCGATCCAAAACTTTAGTAGCAGCTGTGTCTGCAGTTGTTTCTCCTCCATCCAGTAGCTCCGTAGTGTGAGTTTGCCCCGTACACGTCAGTCAGCTGGTGGTTGTTCCTTCCTCTTAGAGCCGTAACTCTGCACACAGGTAGAGCTTTAGTTAGCTTCAGTGTTTGTTCTGTTGTGTCATGGGTTTCCATTGTTAAGTCACTCATGCATGTGAAAACAAAGTCAGGAGTCGTGCTTTTATCTGCGCTGTAGTAGAAGTATTTTACACATTCCAGTTCATCGAAAAGAAGTTTCACAAGTTAAATCACATTCCTAAAGATTAACCAATTCATATGTGAATATGCTGATTCATGCTTTGGTATGTGAAAGGAAAGAAGATTTCCCAGAGGCCGTGGTGACGTAGTTTTATCTGAACAACATGCTAAAGGTGGAGGAAGTATCATTTTACTTCATGTGCTGAACATAAAACAACACATGACTTATTATTATTAATTATTAATTATTAACTCAAACTGCTTCTCAACGGCAGCCTCAAAGGGACAAAATTCACCCAACGAGTTTAAAAATACAGTCACCACTCAGCGGCCAAGAGACAGCAGTACAAGCTGTGTATATATTTATATTTTATATTTTCTTATTCTTGAAGCAGTAGCTTCATGAGGAGGAGCAGCTGACTGTAGCAGTGTTTTATGCTGCTGAAATCTGACCGACTGACCTGTGAAGCATTGTCTGTGGAAGTATGACTCATCAACAGTCACTAGAAGTGAAATCAGTAAATCACTATATTGACTCACATCGTAGAAAAAGAATCAAAGAATCAAATCGCCCGTCATCCCAGCCCTCTGAAGAATAACAGTTTGTGCACCTTCTTCCATCTGTCAGGCTGTCAGACAGGAGGGATACCTGTCCAGAACCCGGCCTCTTAAGTCCGTACCGGAGGCTGTCCAGAACACTTGGTGTACCGCGGTGGGTGGACCTACCCGGTGTCCTCCTCAGTAGAGAGCTGTAGCTTCTAGCACCGATCCAAACAAATGTGTCCTTCAGTAGCAACTGTGGCTACAATTGTTCCGCCATTGCTTTGACTCCCGTAGCTCCGATAGTCAGTTGGTGGTTGTTCCCTCCTCTTAGAGCTGTAAAATCATCCCAGCCCTCTGAAGAGTTTTGATTAATTCACTGTTTAGTGTCAGAAATCAGTGAAATCATTTCTGATTCAATTTCTGTTGATTGATTTGAAAACAAACAACTGAAATAAGTTAATAAGTTTTAGGTCTCGTGAGCAGCTAACTCCTTCTTTTCCGTTGACCTCCATCTAACCTCTCAATAGATGAAGCTTTGCGCTGATCCACGGTGCCCCAGTAGGCACCTGACATTTCTTTAAGGCTGATTTTACCTGTAGCTGCTGCAGCGTTAGAGCTCAGGTGTGATCCCGCCTTCCTTCTACTAAGTTTCTTTTTTTCTTCACGCACTCCTCACGTTCCTTTTCCTGTCCCAGTCTCTCCCCCCGAATCCTCTCACGCACCTCTCCTCTCTCCCTCCCTAGATTTCTGAAGGCTCTGAGCTTCGCCTCTCTGGATAAAGAGGAACTCCTCAGTCCCATCAACCAAAGCACCTTACACCGCTGCTCCTCAGTGCGCTCCATGGTCTCCAGCGCCGCCTACGGGTGTAACGACGACTACATCGGCCTAGCGCTGCCCATGGACATCAACGACATGTTCCACATCAGAGACTCGGCCTACTTTCAGCAGAGGATCAGCCCGCCGTCCGAAGAGCGGAAACGCTTCCTCTTTGGCGACGGAGACGGTAAACGCAGCCTCATAACTGATTAGATGACAATTAAATCGCAAAAATGTGTGTTTGTGCTCACCGTGCGTTTTCCCCCTGTAGGTGATCGCCCTGCTCTGCCAATACTGAAGCAGCAGTTCAGCATCTCCGAGCTGATCGTGTGCCGAGGCGACAGCCAGAACCACACGGTGGGCTCAGAGGAGACGGGACTGCAGGACCACACCGACGAAAACTGCCTCTACTGTGTAGGAGCCATCGTCCTCGGATACCCCACACAGCCACAGATCAACAGCACACACCCTCGGACAGGTGCGTCAACACACACACACACATTAATTTTCGTGGATGTACTTTAAGCTCAGAAGATAACAGGTGATCTTTCTTTTTTTTTCTACCAGACTATGTCGACTTCCCGTCATGGGGAGGGCAGAGCGGCCATCGTCTGGAGGTGATGCCTCAGTCCAAGTTCTCAGGGGTGTCGGGCTGCAGCGACGCTGCTGTGTCACAAGGCTCAATCTGTAGCACGCCCACACCTGGGGACATCGTTATAGGTGAGACCACGAAGAACCACAACTCTCTTTTCTTGGCTGAGACGAGCATCAATAAGGATTTACAAACATGTGTCACAAAATCTTCTTGTGGAGAATATTAAATATTAATGTGTCGTTCAGGTGGCAAGGCGATATCAGAAGACGGCCCCGCCTCCCGAGTCTTGCTGAGGAAGGAGGTTCTCCGCCTCATCATCAACCTCAGCTCGTCTGTAGGAACCAAAGGCCACGAAACAGGACTACTGACGTGAGTCTCTCTCTCTCTCCTTTGCTAGATATATTTTTTCTGGAGGTGCATGTTCAGCATTTTAAGGCCTGTTTCTTCTTTTCCTGCAGGATAAAGGAGAAGTTCCCCTACGCGTTTGACGACATCTGCCTGTACTCCGAGGTTTCTCACCTCTTAGCCCACTGTATGTTTCGCCTGACCTCAAGACGCTTCATACAGGAACTCTTCCAGGACGTGCAATTCATGCCAGTAAGACGTGATACCATCATTTCTCAAAGCTCTTTGTGGTTACTGTCCCCATGTGTAACATTCATCTCTCCTCTTTTTTCCAGATGTATGAGGAAGCAGAGGCAATCCTGACAAAGCTACCAAAACCTGTTGGAGAGGACGGTGACCCTCCTGCAGAGTCCTGATCGTCCCCCCTCGTCTTTGTGTTCCCCTGCACGGCCCCCGCCGGTCCTGCCACCCTACAAACATTTAAAGAACGACTGAGAGAACATAGGACGTGGCTGTGAGGATGGGGATGTTTCTGTTGCTCAAAACAGAGAGCACCATCGCTAAGGAAGAGAGGGAGGAGGGGGAGGAGGAGGAAGTGGTCATCGCTCGCCTTTCTTCTAGCAAACACGAGCTGGAATCAAAAGGACGTCAGTATCTGTACACACAAATTTAACCCGACACGCCTAATGCTGTCTCAGACTTCTTTTTTTTTTTCTTTTTTTTTTTTTAAACAGGAAAAAGGGGGGAGCAGTTTAACCAAATACTGTTTTCATATGGGTTGGCAATCTTGAGCAACGCTCAATAGAATACATCAACATAATGTTTAAGGACAACAAGCTGGATCATTAAGACAAAGACTCACGATGTGTTTGACAAAAAAACAACAAAAAAAAAACTCAACATTTTCTCTCTTTCCAGAGGTGGTGTTCTTTTTTTCCTGTAATGAAATGAATAAGGCATGTTGTTGTGTCTACCCAGTGATTCCTCACACGTTCTTTTCTCCTTTATGAAACAAAACACTACAGAGGGGGGGCCTGCTGGTTTTTTTTTTTGGGTTGTTTGTTTTTAAGAAACTTACCTGGAGCCCCCCCCCCCCTCGGTTCACATCCCATTCTGACCTGTGATCTGTTCTAAGCCACACGTGTGCTTTTGCTTCTCTTGCCTCGCCACTTCCCACAACCTGTAGCCTCTTGTCAGCACAGACAGCCAATTACTTTTTCTATTTCTTGTATCTCAGACAATCAAACATCACTAGTATTGTATTTTCTAAAGCACTATATATGCCACCCTTACACAGTACATGAGGAGAGAATAGCATGTGATTTAATGCTAGTTTATGCCATCCTTTACGTGCTTAGGACCTTTTTTTGTTCTTTCTTCAGCCATTGCATTATTAGGAATCTTTTTCGGAGGTGGGTTGATCTTTGGAAAGAGATTTAGCACCAAACTCCGCTCACGAACGTTTCCAAAATCCTGCGTTAGCCCCGCAGCGACCCGGCTCTACGCCTTCTTCTTCTTTACCTCTGTGCTCCACTTCCACTGCATGTGCAACAAGCATGGTTGCAAAGTTGTGACGTCACCTGAACACGTTTCTCGCTTGTAAAACTTTAACAAAAAAAGAAAAGAAAAGAAATAGGGTTGCCATTTACATGCTGCCATTTACATTGTAGGAATATAATTACCCCTGAATCTGTTTCCACAATGCAATATCACTGTCTGTCATTGGCTGAGATGGAGGAGGAGGAGGAGGAGGGAGGGAAGGAGGGAGGGAAGGAGGAGGTGCGATGACTAAAGGATTTGTAAAAGGTTTCCAGGGAAACGGAGGATCTGTTTCCATTGGCTTGTTTTTGCTATAATGCTGCTACACAAATGGACTCATAGAGAGATGATTCATAGATCAGCTGAGTGATGTCAGACCCGATCTATTTATTATATGTCTGTACCATAGAGTGAGCTCAACCAGAGAAGAAAAAAAAAGTTATTTATATTTTTTCCTCAAGACTGTATTATAATTTAAAAAGATTTTTTCTTTTTCTTTTTTTTTTTTTTTTTGCCTGAATCGTGGTTTCCCTTGTATAATGTGTACAGTATGTTTTTGGGGGCACTTATGACCTAAAGAAACATACAATCCTATCAAAGGGATGCATTGTTAATAAAACAAAAATTGAAATACCCAAAATATTTGACAAGCTTCTTTTTATTTGGCGCTAATATCTCATCGTCTCATTGTCGCGTTTAAAACTGTAGAATTACTCCGATTACACAAAGATTAAATATCAATTATTTCTTTCTATATTTAATTTTCAGTTTCCTACAGAGGACTACGATAAGGACAAACTATCATTTGTGATATAGTGTAATGTGTTGAGGCAGTATAACATGTCTCTCCACAGTGGACAGACATTAAGGTGGACTGGAGAATAGTTTTGTATCTTTTAATTCTATAAATCCAATTTGATTTTTAATTCTAGAGTCAAATGCTGAATATGAATCTTCTATCACGTCAAATTCTGTATATGGCTGCTATAACGGATTGTCAGTCACTGGTGGAGCATGCTCAGTGATAGTTGAAACTTCAAAAACAACAAACTGGATGTATTAATTAGAAAATATGTTATGTATGTGCAGTAAACAGCAGTGGACCCAGGATAGAGCCATGTGGCATCCCATTTCTGGTGGCTTGACTGAACAAGAAGCTCTGATGTGTATATTAGCATGTTGACTAGTTAATATTCAACATGCTAATATATAAGATCTATATCTTATGTTTTACTGTCAAATAAGCAACAAACTTTATTAACTTTGAGTATGGTTGTGCACATTTCTGCCAGTTTTAATGACATATTTTATTCTAGAACATGCAGACAAAATGAAGATGGAGCAACGTTCTGCGTAATGAGTAGTAAAGTGTCTGCACTCACCCACCTGGCTGAAATCTTTGCTAGATGCTAGAAGGGCAAATAAAAACTCACACACTAAAATCTGCACAATTTATTTCATTACACATGCAAACTAAGTCACAGTTCCTTTTTTTATTATTTTTATGGTGCTGAATCTCTTTTTGTATCATAAATAACTTAAATGTTTAAACACATTTAACATTTTTTTCATTTTACAGCAATGCCACCATACCGCTACTGAAGAAACTATCATAAGAAATGCTGGAGTGTGTCCTTTGAATCACTCTAAACAGTACTAATGTGAAATATTACATAAATAATTCACACATACAAAACAATTACATTCAAAGAAAAACAAACTAATTCAAGAATATTCCTTGAGTTCCTGCCCCGTGTTGTGAAGACAGATGTGTAGTGTTCCACATGTTGAGACAGGAAGGTTGACTCTCATTGCAACTGTCCATTCTTGCTTTGCTCAGAAATATTGCACAGCTGTGTGTTGCTATCTTGCAGTCCCACTCGGCCATTCCTAATTGAGGTACACTGTTAATGATTTGAGCCATATGCACGACTCCTTATGGACTATCTCTTTTCTGCTTCCACCCTTGTTCAGTTTGTCCCAGAGGTATTTTACTCGTCAGAGCTTGACAACAGTTTTGTTGCCGGTGTTCAGAAATCGGTCATTTTACTCTCCTGTTGGGTTTTTGAAGCTCTGCTGACGTCGTTGGGAGCCGTCGTGGAGGCCGACTGGCCCTGTTTCGTTTCGTTGTCTTCATAGCTCAGGTTCTCATAGGACTTGATTTCTCATCTCCAGCTCCTTCCTAGCCCTTTCTTTGTCCTGCTGCATCTGCAGCAGCACTGCTTTATTCACACCAGGACCTGAAGACAAGAAATATGAAGATGTGAACAAAATGATTCTATTTTAAACTTTTTTTTTTTGGTTGCATTCTTAAACAAGCACGTATGTGACACACACCGAAGAAGCTGAGCAGCACAGGGAGGAATATGAGCCCGTGAGCCATCCCCAAAAGTGTGATGATCAGGTTTAACCGGAAGAAGAAGATCTGGATGAGCTGCGCTTTGGCAAACGCCAGCACAAGGATGCCTGGCAGGTTGGTCATAGCAACACCAGCAAACACCTAAAAAGGTCACAAAATAAACACATTCAGTTCAACCACCACGTGGAACTAAACATGATTATTTCCCCGATTATGTGAGTGATTAAAATGGTCTGCTACTTACTGCGCTGCCCATGTTGGCCGTGGCCTCCTTAGCTCTTTCCACATGCGTGGGCTTCGTGCTGAGTGCAAAAGATCTCGTCATATGGGACACAAACTCTACAGAGATGCCCACCGCCTGAAAACAACACAGAGAATGTCAGTTAGTAAAATAAAGAATGACTTCCTCTCATTGTTTATGTATCAAAACATAAAAAATCTGAGAATGCCCTTTAATCGTAGACGCGCTCTTACCGTGACCAGGTTGATGAGGGCCACTGCGTTGTAGTCGATGCCCCACAGCGTCATGATACCAACCGTGTCCACGGTGATCATGATTATGGTGATTAGGTTGAGCAGGCCGGAGCGCAGATCCAACCCCAGCAGCAGACAGCAAACCACGAAGGTCGGCAGCAGACACAGGGAGATGTTGAAGAGCCCCTCGGGCACAATCGTCAGGTACTGCTCGTAAAACACATTAGTCACCCTGGAAGAAAAATACTGGTCAGAAACTACGGACAGCTTTACATGAACAGAGCCGCAGATGAAGGAGAAGTTGAAGTACATACGTGTACGGAAACACTTCAAAGTCCGGCGAGGTGCCTGGGATTGCTCTCATGCCCAGGGTGATGTTGTGGGCCAGCTCTCTGGCCCTCAGCAGTGCAGCAGTGAACTCCTGAGAGTTGGTTAAAGGTGTGTGGTAAGCCATGAACCGAGTGGCTGGGGGCAGAAAAGGTTCAGTTAGTGTACCATTCCCAACTAAAAGAAATATCCCTGCCAGCTTTAAGATGATTTCTGACGACTTACCTATAATTTCTCCATTCTCAGCTATCACCACGGCTTTGTCATACGCTCCAAGACCGCTGTTAAGAGAGACGATACGGAGTGAGGTGATGTTTTTATGCCGTGATGTTTGTGTGTGTGCACATGCCCAGGTACAATACACACCCTTTTGGGCATTGTAGGTCCGGCCTGTTACCCAGGAAGTCAGGAAGGAAGCGGTTAAACTTTTCCACACTGGGCCTGAGGACGCCATCAAGAGAGAGACCCATACACTTGCGGTAACACTTGTAGTGAGCTGTTAGATGGGAGCAGAGTGTTAATAAAAGAAGGGTAATGTGTTTTATCATGTAAGGGAAATTCACACTAAACGTGGTGATTCTCACTTTCGCTTGCAGGACAGAACTGTCCAATTTCTGGACCGGACGTGTACAGACGACAACATTTGGACCCGGGGTTCAGCCAGTCGATGAAATCATCTACCCAGGAGTTCGAGGGAATAGCCAAGTAGGATCTACAGATCAGCAGAGGGTTAAAAGAAGGAGGTCAGTTAGGAGACTGATGCAAATGATCATTAGTTGCAGCCTCGCTTGAGCTTGGAAATGAAACCCTTCCTGTAAATTCCACATATTTCCTCCTTAGTATCATTCTTTTATCTGTTTTTTATCTTTCACTTTCATATGACAGAGCTGTAGCAAAATTCCCCTCTCCTGAAACTGCTTTGCCGTTAGCGAGTATCAGACTGATAATGCCAGCCGATACTCCAGCTTCAGTATGTTTCTTATCTCCAGGAAGCTGTTAACTATAATCTCGGTGTCACAGTGATCGCTAGGTAATATAACTATATTATTAATTGGAGGTGGATTAACGGACTGCAGACATTTTGACATGACACAGCAGGAAACTCACAGGTTGTGTTTTCCTGCGTGCGAGTCACTGTTATTAGGACTTTTAATTGCTAACCGGTGTTTTTCTGTCTTTGATGAGTCAAAATGTCTGCGGCACAACCTGTCCTTTTATCACAGGTTATCTGTTTGGTGGGAAATATTAATAAAAATGCACCAAGATTTATTACCTAGCCTGCTCATAACCATAACACAGTGGTTTGAACAGTACGTGATTGTATTTGCTCATTTGAAGACTAATTATAGGAGATATTTAGTTTGCTCTCCCTGCCTGGTATAATCAGTTAGAGGCACCCGTTATCTGCTCCGTGGTGCTCATGTAACTGAGTTTATCATTAACTCATCTGATTGCTAGCTGATGGCTAGTATGTAAGAGGTTGCTACTACGATATCAGCAGGTTCAAGGATCTGTCAGTGAGAAATAATGATTTGAAGAACAGAGGTAGAAAGCCACCCTTCACTGGACTGAACTATTTAACTGCGTAGCCACGCACAAAATATATATATATATAAATGAACAAACTCACAGTTCAGGGTAATTTGTGGCGTACTGGATCTTCTGGGTCAGTGAGAACTGATCACAGCCCACGCTGGAGCAGGTTGCGTTCATGCCCGTCACAGTGGTGAAGTCGAAGCCCCGTGTTGTTACAAAATAAACGGGGACCCCGACTTCAAAGTATTTGTACAGGTACTGGAAATAGGTCAGCATGTAAGAGCCCTGCAGCAGAAGCAGAATGATCCTCGTGAGGTTACACCGAAAGAGATGTGTGCAGGAGTTCAGTCACATTTATATAACAGCGCTTACTGACCTTAGGCATAGCCAGCTCCTGATCCAGACCCACAGTCACATGAAACATGAGGAATAAGGATCCGCAGAATATGAAGATGAAAACCAGCATCTGAAGAGGACACAGGGCAGAAATATCCAGTTCAAACATCCCTTTTTATTAGAGCATGTTTATGTTCATTTCACTGGATTTTAGGGGCAGCTTTACCACTATGATCCTGGTGTAACGGTTCAATAGGACAGGGGCGTAGTATTTCCTCATGAATGGCAGCAGGAAGCCCTCGTTTGGCTTGCTGGGACGCCTGGTTGACACCTTGACACAGCAGAACAATTCGCAGCGGTTGTTGTCCTGGCGCCGGGCATCCAGGGACAGCAGTGCCACAAAGGCAGTCATCTGGAGGACGAAGTCCATTAAGCACTGCCAGGGCAGCGTACAGAGCAAAGGACTTCACTGCTGGCATGGTGGACAGGGCCCCTTTGGGTAGCAGACGCAAGTAGAGATTAACACATTGTTCAGAAGTGTAATGGTTCCTTCTTTTCTCAAACACTGCGTGTTGACTTCCTACCTAAAAAGAAGCAGACAGACTCGGAGAGACTGCACAGGAGCATGCTGGGAGCCACGTTTCCAAGGACACGGCCGATCTGCTCCTCTCTCTTCTCTCCGGGCTTCCTTACATCTCTCTGCAAGAAATAAGAGAGTCAGGTAACGTCACTGAATATCACATCTCACAAAATCAGCAGCACACAAATATACACGCACCTGGTACTCCAGAACAAAGATGAAGATGTTGTCAGCTCCAACAGCAAGCACCAGGAAAGGCACGACCTGCAGGATGACCAGCGAGGACGGGATGCCGATCCAGGAGTAGAAGCCCATGGAGGCCAGGACGGAACAGCCGACCACCAGGATGCCACCCAGACCCACCAGAAACTTGGAGTCCACCTACAGGACGCAGAGATAAGAATACAGATGTACATTTAACTCAGTGAACCCATATCTTTTGCTATATCGTGTAAGCCCTCATGACCAATAAACCTGCGTAGTACACTGTAGAGATAAGCGCCAAACAGCTGACGCAGTCATGCCACTGCAGTTTCTCCTTATCATATATGCGATAAGTACTGTTTCATCAATTTTAATTTCTTTGTGGAGGCTTATTGTGTCCCAGGAACACACCAATACGTCTGTTTTTACAGCAAAGTAATGTGGCAACAGCTTAAGTGTTTAGAAATGCTAACATCAGCATGCTGACATGCTTCAGAAGGTATGATGTTTACCATCTGAATTTCACGTGGTAGCATGTCAGGGGATGACCAAGGTCAACGTGGGGTCATCCACCGAGGACCATGAATGCCTTACCAGTATGCGTTTCCATGAAGAGTACTCCCCCAGTGCCACAGCAATGTAAACAAAGATGACGGCGTAGCTGATCATGAAGATGGGGATATCCTCCGCCGTCGTCCGGTTAATCTCATCCTCCAGAGATCTCTGAGGACCAGGCAGAAGAAAAGGATTAAGGTGATGGAGAAAACTCAACATGTGCCTTGAAAAAGCTCTGACAGCAGATCGTACTTTACCTCTGCCATGTATGCGAAGGTGAAGTTGCAGGCAGGGTCCTTCTGGTATTCTTGGACAATTTTAAGAAACTCTGTCTCCCACTGCATGGCCCTTCCTACCTAAAAAGAAGCAGACAGACTCGGAGAGACTGCACAGGAGCATGCTGGGAGCCACGTTCCAAGGACACGGCCGATCTGCTCCTCTCTCTTCTCTCCGGGCTTCCTTACATCTCTCTGCAAGAAATAAGAGAGTCAGGTAACGTCACTGAATATCACATCTCACAAAATCAGCAGCACACAAATATACACGCACCTGTACTCCAGAACAAAGATGAAGATGTTGTCAGCTCCAACAGCAAGCACCAGGAAAGGCACGACCTGCAGGATGACCAGCGAGGATGGGATGCCGATCCAGGAGTAGAAGCCCATGGAGGCCAGGACGGAACAGCCGACCACCAGATGCCACCCAGACCCACCAGAAACTTGGAGTCCACCTACAGGACGCAGAGATAAGAATACAGATGTACATTTAACTCAGTGAACCCATATCTTTTGCTATATCATGTAAGCCCTCATGACCCAATAAACCTGCGTAGTACACTGTAGAGATAAGCGCCAAACAGCTGACGCAGTCATGCCACTGCAGTTTCTCCTTATCATACATGCGATAAGTACTGTTTCATCAATTTTAATTTCTTTGTGGAGGCTTATTGTGTCCCGGGAACACACCAATATGTCTGTTTTTATAGCAAAGTTATGTGGCAACAGCTTAAGTGTTTAGAAATGCTAACATCAGCATGCTGACATGCTTCAGAAGGTATGATCTTCACGTGGTAGCATGTCAGGGGATGACCAAGGTCAACGTGGGGTCATCCGCCGAGGACCATGAATGCCTTACCAGTATGCGTTTCCATGAAGAGTACTCCCCCAGTGCCACAGCAATGTAAACAAAGATGACGGCGTAGCTGATCATGAAGATGGGGATATCCTCCGCCGTCGTCCGGTTAATCTCATCCTCCAGAGATCTCTGAGGACCGGGCAGAAGAAAAGGATTAAGGTGATGGAGAAAACTCAACATGTGCCTTGAAAAAGCTCTGACAGCAGATCGTACTTTACCTCTGCCCATGTATGCGAAGGTGAAGTTGCAGGCAGGGTCCTTCTGGTATTCTTGGACAATTTTAAGAAACTCTGTCTCCCACTGCATGGCCACTTTGAACTTGGGGTCGTTGCGAGGGAAGTTGTTGAGGGAGAAGGTCATTATCAAAGCCTCGGCATTGGTGTAGTCTTCGTCTGGGAAAACCAAAATGTTCAGTTGAGTCACCTTTCTTTTTTTAGTGATTATCGTGCAGAGATTCGTGTTGGTGAAAGTCACTTACTGTCATAACCTCCCACAGCCAGAAAGGAGAATACTGGAGCTCCGTAATCAGCCATGCAGCTCATACCTAAATCAGTGATGTCCTTGAAGGACAGCGGAGAGCTTGAGAGGAAAAGGGAAGATCATGTTAAAGTTCCTGAGCAATTGCAGATGAGGACTGCAGTCTGATTTGAAATTGAATCCTTACTTGAGGCAGTAGATTAAGTGGTCTCTCCAGTCCACCTCTTTGGTTACCCCCAGCGACGTCATGTTCACCTTAGCATTAATGTTTTCCAGGCTGTTCTGGAAGTACTGTGGCAAGCTGTTGACTGCACAGTCTGTCAGGGAGGTGTTGGTTGGGTTCAGCGGTGCAAAGCACACATCCTTCAGACTTGCCGTGCGGTTCAGATCTTCTGACCAGAATTCGATGTTCTGGAAAATAGCATAGAAGAGGAATCAGTGCGTCAATTCATAGGGTGAGCTTTTACAGTGGTCAGCTCTGATTCTGGGCTCCGCTTACCTGGATTCGTGTTTGGAGCTCCAGCAGCTCAATGATGAGATCTTTGGATACAATCCCGCTAAAGTTCTGCGGCCCAAACAGCAGAGAGTCGTAAATGTGGCCTTCTCTCTGCGGTGCCGTCAAAATCAGCTGGTTCGTCCTGAAGAAAGGGCCGAAGTTCTTGTCGTGGAATTCTTTCTCCTGGCGGGCACGGCTGTTGGGAGCAGACCACAGCTCGACTGGGTCAGTGGTAAGCTTAATGTCTTTGAGGCCGGCGGAGAAGATAGCCACGGTTATCGCTGACAGCAGGAGCACCTTGAATGAAGATAAAATTTTAGCAGCTGAGACACATCTTCTGGCTGACAACCTTTCTTGTTCTTCAAATGAGTTTAAATGTTTATAAATGTTAAAAATACTTTGGTGAGACTAACCGTGAGGGGCCAAGTGGCGATGATGGTTCCCCATTGCTGAAACTTCAAGCTTAGGAAAGTTTGAGCAGCCAAGCTGTTCCTGTCAGTGCAGGTCACCTCTGACGGATCGATGACTCGCTGAGTCACATTGTTACTGTTCTGGTCTTTGCCTTTCCCCTTTCTCTTTCCCTTCTCCTCATCTTTTCTCTTCTTGGACCTCACCCAGAAAGCGACCAAGATGTAGAAAATGAAGGCAAATATCAGGAGGCAGAGTAAGATGATAGAAATCACGAGGAAGCCGTCTGTCCCCAGAAGTCTGAAGGGGCCGGGGGGCAATGAAGGAGGCGGCACCCTCGGGCATGACTCTTCGCAGTCCTGGCAGGAGCAGGCCTTTCCTCCGGACGGTGTGGTCTCGTTACACTTTAGAGCACGTCCATTGTAGGGAATCACGCCCGGTGGCAGTCCCGCGGTGTCTCCCTCTTTTATCAGTTCGAAGTCGATGTCCAGCGGAGCCAAGCCGTTGCTGGAGTCTCCCTGAAAGTCATACCAATACTGGGGGGTGCAGAGCTTGGCGCCATACCGACCACACATGGTGGCAATGGCGAAGCCCCCTGTGGCTGGGATCCTAACATTTTGACAAGACTTAAAGGAGGCATCTGCGAAGGTGGTGGTGAGGAACGCCTGGTAACCTACTACAGCTAAGTTAGTCTCATTGTCTTTGTTGGTAACATTCATCACCTTTGTGATCTTTACTGTCTGGCTCTGGTTGGGGCTGCAGGTATTGATGCAGTGCAGGTGGGCAAAGTTCTCGGCGCAGGAAGGGCACCGGATCAGCACCGCCTTGGAGAGGCTCAGACTCTCCTGCAGGGATGACAGCTGTTTCATGGAGCAGCAGGCGTAGGTGTTGTTCTCTCCACGGTCCAACATGGGACACACCTGCAGCAAGAACAGGTGCTTACTTAAAGACTGACAGACTCAAACACGAAGAGATCTTCTCTACCATGCTTTACTCAGTCCTGTTTGAGGATTTACAGACCTGTCTGAGTTTCAAGTAGTGTACTCCTTTGAGGTGACGGGCAGGACTGTAGTTGAGACAGGGGACGATCGGAGTGATGAGGGTGCCTTCTAGCGATGGGTTTATACCGCACTCCTCATAGAAAGCGCAGTAGCCCGGCTCATGTTCGGCCTCTGACAGCACCTGAAAGCACATTTTGTCACAGGTAAGAGAAGAAGACGGCACCCTGGGAGACATTTCAACACTGACTCTTTGCATGTTATATAAATCAGACTCAGTCAATCCGACTTTGTTTGTATATCACGTTTCATACAGATGAAATGTAACACACAAAAAAAGAAACTGAGGAAGCTCATCATCTCCTCGTGTTGCAGTGAGGAAACACCAGAGGCATCAAATAAAAGATAAAAGAGAGATAAAACTCAGCAGAGGTGATAAAACAGAAAATAAATCTTCCCATCAGACCACGCTATCCATTTTTAAATCCGTCTGAAGCCTTCTGTCTTTACTTACTGCTTTGCTCATTTATTTATTCATTTGTATGGTTGAGTTTCTCTTTTACTTTTTTGTAAAAGAAGTTTGGTGAAATTGTTCAAGAGTGTTTTTTTTAACTCACATTTACTTTTTTACAGTTTACAGTTACAGTTTATTTTAACTCTTAATACATCAACTTTTTAAAAATTACAACAAGTTTATTTGAAATTACTCAGTTTAATGAATTGTTACTAATTCATTGGAACTTGAAGTTGTATGGAAGATATTTAATGTCAAATCAAACAAAGAAAACATACATACATACATACGTAACACAAACCTGCACCTCTTTCAATTTCATGTTTTCACTCATCCTTTTTATGATTCAGTGAGTTTTGTGTGTTTATGTATATAAATGTAAAGATGTGTTTATATTTTAAATATTTACATTTTATTTTTATTTTTTTCTTATTATATATGACGTAGGTTTTTATTTTCTATTAATTATCACAGTTTTTATATTCATTATACGTCTTTTCCGGTGCATTTCTTCTTCTTTCTTTTCTGAATTTATACAAATTATTATTGTCATATGTGTATATTATTGTATATGTGTTGTGTTGCTCACCAAGATCATTGATGACTCATCATCAACATTTATCTTAAGTCTCTTTGCTGCCTGCATGAACACTTCTCTAACCCGTTGACAAAAACTTTGAATATTAACGACATAAATTCGACTTTAGTTCCAACTTCTACCAACATAATTACAGTTTTTATTTCGCTCTTATATCTGTAAATGACTCCATTTATTTTATATATAAATTATAAAAACATTAATTGTATTCTTCTACTTTTGGTCACAGATCAAATCCCAGTAAAGCTTTTAATAGAATAAAGCAAAGTGAGGTTGTTCTTCTGCTGAATGAACATAGTTTCATTTTACAGTATATGTTTTATTACCTTACAAAGACAAATAACTAAACCAACTTACCAGACAAGTCAGAAAAGTGATCAGGGCTGCGACATGGACCATGATTCCTGCAGGTCTGTCAGCAACAGGAGAGTCCGGATCCTCGAGTACAGTGTATAATAATCACTGCTGCCCTGCTGGAACATACATTAGACAAAGCAAGACTCCGAGAGGTGCTCCAAGTTGTCCTCTCCTGTCGTCTGTCTGTCTAACAGTGTTAGGGGGTTGGGGGAAGGAGAAACATCATTACATGTCCAACGTCACCACACCTGTGATGTCACATCATTCTTATCTGGTGTGATGCGACGGCTGGCCAATCACAGCTACGATCAATTTTTTTTTTCTGTCTGATAATTAACATGGGAGAGATTTTGATAGGGTTGCTGCGGAGATCCAAAGTAACAGGGAGAATCCAAAACAACAACCGCACCCACTTTGCACTTGAGTCATTGTTGCTGACGCTCTTTTAGTGTTTCAACTGAAGGAGATGGACATGTAGACACTGGGTGACCTGAAGCTGATCCACCAGGATAAGATAGGATTGTACGCAACACTACAGTGGATCTGAACATGAGCTTTGAACCGCCATCTAAGTTGTGTTGTTGTGTGCAGACTACCTGATCTATAAGCTGCAAAGAGCCCCGGATATATTTCTGTCTCAAGTTAGTTTTGTATAAAATTCTGTGACAACCTGAAGACGGTAGCAGGCCGCCATGCCACGAGAGCATGACTTATCACTTTCCTGAATCACATCCTATAATCCGAGATCAACTTCATAATTAATGTTGCTATCACATGTCAAGGACGTGGCTGAGATAAAAACCTGTAACCAACCTGATCAGGGCGAATCTGTGATAAACAGAGATGGGGAAAAAAGACAAGAAGAAATGGGGCAGATAGTGTGATGGTCTTTGTTCTTTGGTATGCTGATAAGTCACGACATCACGTAGAATTTTGTAACTTTTCCAGAACACTGAAAACTTCTACAGTGGATTCAAATCAAAAGATAAAATCACATGATTTATCAGTATTAGTATCTATTTATCTGCTGTCACAGCATGACTGAGCAGAGATGCTGTGCTGCTTTGAAATGATCAAGTTACGTTCATGTGAAAACTTTCTGATGTTTAACTTCCTCTTCTGTGGATAAATTAATTTATTCTTATTTGTTCATTTTATTCCTACACTTCTACTTTATGAGCACTTCTGTACTTATGGCACACATTTTTTTATGAGTACTACAGCACTCATAAAAAAATGGGTGCCTGAAGACTCTGCACCTCTCAAGGTTAAACACAGATGATCATTTCCTCATATGCGAAGGACTCTGCCCATTCATGGACTGTTTTTAACAAACAGTATGCCAAAAATGTATTCAAGAAGCATTTTTATGTGTAACATTTGACTACAAAATCAACATCCAATCTACATACATGTTTATGTACCTGTACCTGTGCATACCTGCACATTAATGCACAAAACAACATGTGAAGTGAAACAACACAACGGTCACAGAACAATTCCCGTAATAAAATAAGGTGTCATATTTCATATTTATATCATATTTCACCAGGGTGGACACAATAGCTGGGACACCTGATCAATTCATAACATGCAATATATATTGTAGATACCGAAAGTTATTTAAATGATCATAGAATTTAATTAATATTTCTCTGAGAGTCTCTAAAATGCAAGATGGGTTCATAAAAGATGACATTAAAAATATATATTACTGTTTGTTTTTGTGTGTTTTAACACTGAAAGGGAAAGAGACCATTTATTTATGTTAGTAAAAAATATATTTTATTTTTATTGCAACACATATTTTACACATTACACATTTACATATGCGTATGTAAAAACTTACTACTACTATTTGATGATTTGATGTCATGTTAATCTGCATGAAGGATGGCTATAAATACGGTGTTATGGTTTCCTTCCATGGTAACATGCAAACGATTCAAACATATGACCTGATATTATAGAAGTTATACTAATACAATGCTGCATGGTCTGATTTATTGAGCCTTACATGAATTATATTCAAATACTCGTGCAGCCTTTCAAATATTATTCTTAATACAGAAAGTTAAAAAATAAATGGAGTAATTGATGACAAAAAAAACTACTTAAAACTACTTAATCATTGCTCCTTCCTGTGTGCAGACACAAAGATTTTTATGATCCATATGAAAAAGTACGGAGTGTTGAAAAGTTTCTGAATCTGGCTTTTTTTCTCTCAGACCTTGGCGATCTGTCCTCGAGATAAGACACACTTTCCCCTCTTTATGACAGAGTCCTTATCTGTCATTATTTATGGACTTATTGTGCGCGCTTGACGCTGGAACGAGTTGATTATCTTGACTTTTTGGACTCCGATACTGGTGAAGGGCAGTTTTTTCAGAAAGATCTTGGCTATCAGCTGAAAACTGTCTGAGAGGATAATAAAACCATAAAGTGATGGAGATGTGAGGCTCCTCAAATATCTGCAAACATCAAATTATCTAATTAAGACTTTTGGTTTAATTATATCACTTACTACCGTTGCTTCTTTTTGTACAGATGTTTGGTTTGTACTGAGCAGCTGCTACTGCTGCACAAGTCTGGCACACTGCAACTGTTTGGCTATTATGCAAGCCTGAAAGGTTTCGGTCCAGCAGCACAGCACAAACTAGACTTTCTCTGCATGCTGTTTTTATTTGGGTTTCATCTAAACGAGCGGTTTCTTCATGAAACCCAAACAGCAGCGCGTGATGTACGTTACAGACTGCTGACACGACGTGGAGCGCCACTGAAGTCAGCACTAGGGACGAGCTGAAACAGCATTTAAAAACGTTTAAATCTCGTGTTTTGCACAGCTGAGATCGATGAACTTTGACCTTTGAATATTAAGCAATTCACAGAGCTGGGCACGCACAGCTCATCCGACCAGCTTCCCACTACTTCCTCCTAAAATGTCGATTTAAAACAGACCCTGCTTTCTTGTGTCTCATTAGTCAGTGTTACTAGTATGCAGGTGTCACTTCAGACTGTGTGGGCAGTTGGAGTCTTTGAACTGTGCTTCATTCTTCCTTTTTCTGAGTCACGAGACATCTGGTTGGGTGGGTAGGGATTTGCCCAAGGAGTGGACCACCAATAAAAAGTGAGCATTGCAGGCCTCTTTGCCAACACACACACCATACGCTGCCATAGAAGGAGAAACACAGGTATGATTTATTGGTATTAATCGTTGCTCTGTTACACTAGGACCTAGTGAGCCATAACAGTGGCACAGTTTCAGGGGAGGATCTGTGGAGGGAGGGGACATAACATGACATCAAAACAAGAGCCTGAATGTTCAGATACAGAGGTTCAGAATGTTCATCATTGGTAGCTTCATAGAAGCGTGTGTGGTTAGCTCATTGGTTAATGCTGCTGACTTTCACCCGGGAGATCTGGGTTCGAATCCCGTGTGGACCCTTAGGCACGGCCAAGTAAAAAGTATAAATGTAAATAAATATAAATAGACTAAGACTAGAACTAGAACTGACTAGACTTGACCTGAGTTAAACAAAGTAAGTACCACATCCACTCTGCTAGGATGATGAATAGCAGCTATGGTCTCGATAAACTAGGTAAGTATAGGATAGGATATAATGAATGCTTGTGATGGGTGGCACCTCTAGCAGACAGATAGGTGTGAAAATCTACGTACTTGTTCAGAGTGAACTATTATCAACTTGTTTGTGGACGCCCACTTTTTTTTTTTTTTTTTTTTAACCATACTAAACTATGACTTTTTGCCATATTATATACTATGACTTTTTTTGCCATACTATATACTATGACTTTTTTTGCCATACTATACTATGATTTTTTTGCCATACTATACTATGATTTTTTTTACCATACTATACTAAGACTTTTGCCATACTATAATATGACCTTTTTTTGCCATACTATACAGTGACTTTTTTTGCCATACCATACTATGACTTTTTTTTACATACTATGAGGTTTTTTTAACCATACTAAACTATGACTTTTTTTTGCCATACTATACAGTGACATTTTTTGCCATACTATACTATGACTTTTTTTTGCCATACTATACAGTGACATTTTTTGCCATACTATATACTATGACTTTTTTTTCCATACTATGAGTTTTTTTTAACCATACTAAACTGACTTTTTGCCATACTATACTATGACTTTTTTTTTGCCATACTATACTATGACTTTTTTTTTGCCATACTATGAGTTTTTTTTTACCATACTAAACTGACTTTTTTTTACCATACTATACTATGACTTTTTTGCCATACTATAATATGACTTTTTTTTTACCATACTAAACTGACTTTTTTGCCATACTATACTATGACTTTTTTTTGCCATACTATACAGTGACATTTTTTGCCATACTATATACTACGACTTTTTTTGCCATACTATACTATGACTTTTTTTGCCATACTATACTATGACTTTTTTTTAACATACTATGAGTTTTTTTTACCATACTATACTATGACTTTTTTGCCATACTATAATATGACTTTTTTGCCATACTATACTATGATTTTTTTGCCATACTATACTATGATTTTTTTTACCATACTATACTAAGACTTTTGCCATACTATAATATGACCTTTTTTTGCCATACTATACAGTGACTTTTTTTGCCATACCATACTATGACTTTTTTTTACATACTATGAGGTTTTTTTAACCATACTAAACTATGACTTTTTTTTGCCATACTATACAGTGACATTTTTTGCCATACTATACTATGACTTTTTTTTGCCATACTATACAGTGACATTTTTTGCCATACTATATACTATGACTTTTTTTTCCATACTATGAGTTTTTTTTAACCATACTAAACTGACTTTTTGCCATACTATACTATGACTTTTTTTTTGCCATACTATACTGACTTTTTTTTTGCCATACTATACTATGACTTTTTTTTTGCCATACTATGAGTTTTTTTTTACCATACTAAACTGACTTTTTTTTACCATACTATACTATGACTTTTTTGCCATACTATAATATGACTTTTTTTTTACCATACTAAACTGACTTTTTTGCCATACTATACTATGACTTTTTTTTGCCATACTATACAGTGACATTTTTTGCCATACTATATACTACGACTTTTTTTGCCATACTATACTATGACTTTTTTTGCCATACTATACTATGACTTTTTTTTAACATACTATGAGTTTTTTTTACCATACTATACTATGACTTTTTTGCCATACTATAATATGACTTTTTTTTACCATACTAAACTGACTTTTTTTGCCATACTATACTGACTTTTTTTTACCATACTATACTATGACTTTTTTGCCATACTATAATATGACTTTTTTTGCCATACTATACAGTGACATTTTTTGCCATACTATACTATGACTTTTTTGCCATACTATAGTGACATTTTTTGCCATACTATATACTGACTTTTTTTTTTGCCATACTATGAGTTTTTTTAACCATACTAAACTATGACTTTTTGCCATACTATACTATGACTTTTTTGCCATACCATACTGTGACTTTTTTTTAACATACTATGAGTTTTTTTACCATACTAAACTATGACTTTTTTTTTACCATACTATACTATGACTTTTTTGCCATACTATAATGACTTTTTTTTACCATACTAAACTGACTTTTTTTGCCATACTATACTATGACTTTTTTTGCCATGCTATACTATGACTTTTTTTTGCCATACTATACTATGATTTTTTTTTACTATACTATACTATGACTTTTTTTTTACACACTGAGTTTTTTTAACCATACTAAACTGACTTTTTGCCATACTATACTATGACTTTTTTGCCATACTATAATATGACTTTTTTTTTACCATACTAAACTGACTTTTTTGCCATACTATACTATGACTTTTTTTTGCCATACTATACAGTGACTTTTTTGCCATACTATACTATGATTTTTTTTTGCCATACTATACTATGACTTTTTTTTAACATACTATGAGTTTTTTTTACCATACTATACTATGACTTTTTTGCCATACTATAATATGACTTTTTTTACCATACTAAACTGACTTTTTTAACCATACTATACTATGACTTTTTTGCCATACTATACAGTGACTTTTTTTGCCATACTATACTATGACTTTTTTTGCCATACTATACTATGATTTTTTTTTGCCATACTATACTATGACTTTTTTTTTAACATACTATGAGTTTTTTTTTACCATACTATACTATGACTTTTTTGCCATACTATAATGACTTTTTTTTACCATACTAAACTGACTTTTTTGCCATACTATACTGACTTTTTTTTAACCATACTATACTATGACTTTTTTGCCATACTATAATATGACTTTTTTTGCCATACTATACAGTGACATTTTTTGCCATACTATACTATGACTTTTTTTGCCATACTATAGTGACATTTTTTGCCATACTATATACTATGACTTTTTCTTTGCCATACTATGAGTTTTTTTAACCATACTAAACTATGACTTTTTGCCATACTATACTATGACTTTTTTGCCATACCATACTGTGACTTTTTTTTAACATACTATGAGTCTTTTTTACCATACTAAACTATGACTTTTTTTTACCATACTATACTATGACTTTTTTTTTACACACTGAGTTTTTTTAACCATACTAAACTGACTTTTTGCCATACTATACTATGACTTTTTTGCCATACTATAATATGACTTTTTTTTTACCATACTAAACTGACTTTTTTGCCATACTATACTATGACTTTTTTTTGCCATACTATACAGTGACTTTTTTGCCATACTATACTATGATTTTTTTTTGCCATACTATACTATGACTTTTTTTTAACATACTATGAGTTTTTTTTACCATACTATACTATGACTTTTTTGCCATACTATAATATGACTTTTTTTACCATACTAAACTGACTTTTTTAACCATACTATACTATGACTTTTTTGCCATACTATAATATGACTTTTTTTGCCATACTATACAGTGACATTTTTTGCCATACTATAGTGACATTTTTTGCCATACTATATACTATGACTTTTTCTTTGCCATACTATGAGTTTTTTTAACCATACTAAACTATGACTTTTTGCCATACTATACTATGACTTTTTTGCCATACCATACTGTGACTTTTTTTAACATACTATGAGTCTTTTTACCATACTAAACTATGACTTTTTTTTACCATACTATACTATGACTTTTTTGCCATACTATAATGACTTTTTTTACCATACTAAACTGACTTTTTTTGCCATACTATACTATGACTTTTTTTGCCATACTATACTATGACTTTTTTTGCCATACTATACTGACTTTTTTTGCCATGCTATACTATGACTTTTTTTTGCCATACTATACTATGACTTTTTTTTACTATACTATACTATGACTTTTTTTTACACACTATGACTTTTTTTAACCATACTAAACTGACTTTTTGCCATACTATACTATGACTTTTTTGCCATACCATACTGACTTTTTTTTAACATACTATGAGTTTTTTTACCATACTAAACTATGACTTTTTTTTACCATACTATACTATGACTTTTTTGCCATACTATAATATGACTTTTTTTTTACCATACTAAACTGACTTTTTTTGCCATACTATACTATGACTTTTTTTGCCATACTATACTATGACTTTTTTTGCCATGCTATACTATGATTTTTTTTTTGCCATACTATACTATGATTTTTTTTACTATACTATACTGACTTTTTTTTTACACACTGAGTTTTTTTAACCATACTATACTATGACTTTTTTTTGCCATACTATACTATGACTTTTTTTAACATACTATGAATTTTTTTTACCATACTATACTATGACTTTTTTGCCATATTATAATGCCTTTTTTACCATACTATAATGCCTTTTTTACCATACTAAACTGACTTTTTTTGCCATACTATAATGACTTTTTTTGCCATACTATACAGTGACATTTTTTGCCATACTATATACTATGACTTTTTTTGCCATACTATACTATGACTTTTTTTGCCATACTATACTATGATTTTTTTTTGCCATACTATACTATGACTTTTTTTTGCCATACTGTTTTTTTTTACCATACTAAACTGACTTTTTTTTTTACCATACTATACTATGACTTTTTTGCCATACTATACTATGACTTTTTTTTACCATACTAAACTGACTTTTTTGCCATACTATACCATGACTTTTTTTTGCCATACTATACAGTGACATTTTTTGCCATACTATAATGACTTTTTTTACCATACTAAACTGACTTTTTTTGCCATACTATACTGACTTTTTTTTGCCATACTATACAGTGAAATTTTTTGCCATACTATATGACTTTTTTGCCATACTATACTATGATTTTTTTTTTACCATACTAAACTGACTTTTTGCCAAACTATACTATGACTTTTTTGCCATACTATAATATGACTTTTTTTTTACCATACTAAACTGACTTTTTTGCCATACTATACTATGACTTTTTTTTTGCCATACTATACAGTGACTTTTTTTGCCATACTATACTATGACTTTTTTTGCCATACTATACTATGATTTTTTTTTGCCATACTATACTATGACTTTTTTTTTAACATACTATGAGTTTTTTTTTACCATACTATACTATGACTTTTTTGCCATACTATAATGACTTTTTTTTACCATACTAAACTGACTTTTTTGCCATACTATACTGACTTTTTTTTAACCATACTATACTATGACTTTTTTGCCATACTATAATATGACTTTTTTTGCCATACTATACAGTGACATTTTTTGCCATACTATACTATGACTTTTTTGCCATACTATAGTGACATTTTTTGCCATACTATATACTATGACTTTTTCTTTGCCATACTATGAGTTTTTTTAACCCATACTAAACTATGACTTTTTGCCATACTATACTATGACTTTTTTGCCATAACCATACTGTGACTTTTTTTTAACATACTATGAGTCTTTTTTACCATACTAAACTATGACTTTTTTTTACCATACTATACTATGACTTTTTTGCCATACTATACTATGACTTTTTTGCCATACTATACTATGACTTTTTTTGCCATACTATACTATGATTTTTTTTTATTACTATACTATACTATGACTTTTTTTTACACACTATGAGTTTTTTTAACCATACTAAACTGACTTTTTGCCATACTATACTATGACTTTTTTGCCATACCATACTGTGACTTTTTTTTAACATACTATGAGTTTTTTTTACCATACTAAACTATGACTTTTTTTTACCATACTATACTATGACTTTTTTGTCATACTATAATATGACTTTTTTTTTACCATACTAAACTGACTTTTTTTGCCATACTATACTATGACTTTTTTTGCCATACTATACTATGACTTTTTTTGCCATGCTATACTATGACTTTTTTTTTGCCATACTATACTATGATTTTTTTTACTATACTATACTATGACTTTTTTTTTACACACTGAGTTTTTTTAACCATACTATACTATGACTTTTTTTTGCCATACTATACTATGACTTTTTTTTAACATACTATGAATTTTTTTTACCATACTATACTATGACTTTTTTGCCATACTATAATGCCTTTTTTACCATACTATAATGCCTTTTTTACCATACTAAACTGACTTTTTTTTTTTTTACCATACTATACTATGACTTTTTTGCCATACTATACTATGACTTTTTTTTACCATACTAAACTGACTTTTTTTGCCATACTATACTGACTTTTTTTTGCCATACTATACAGTGAAATTTTTTGCCATACTATATACTATGACTTTTTTGCCATACTATACTATGATTTTTTTTTTGCCATACTATACTGACTTTTTTTAACATACTGAGTTTTTTTTTACATACTATACTATGACTTTTTTGCCATACTATAATGACTTTTTTTTACCATACTAAACTGACTTTTTTTGCCATACTATACTGACTTTTTTTTTACCATACTATACTATGACTTTTTTGCCATACTATACTATGACTTTTTTTTACCATACTAAACTGACTTTTTTGCCATACTATACCATGACTTTTTTTGCCATACTATACAGTGACATTTTTTGCCATACTATAATGACTTTTTTTTACCATACTAAACTGACTTTTTTTGCCATACTATACTGACTTTTTTTGCCATACTATACAGTGAAATTTTTTGCCATACTATATACTATGACTTTTTTGCCATACTATACTATGATTTTTTTTTGCCATACTATACTGACTTTTTTTAACATACTGAGTTTTTTTTACATACTATACTATGACTTTTTTGCCATACTATAATATGACTTTTTTTTACCATACTAAACTGACTTTTTTACCATACTATACTATGACTTTTTTGTCATACTATAATATGACTTTTTTTTTACCATACTAAACTGACTTTTTTTGCCATACTATACTATGACTTTTTTTGCCATACTATACTATGACTTTTTGCCATGATACTATATGACTTTTTTTTTGCCATACTATACTATGATTTTTTTACCATACTATACTATGACTTTTTTTTACACACTGAGTTTTTTTAACCATACTATACTATGACTTTTTTGCAACTTTGTTTTTAATACTATGACTTTTTTTTTTTTAACATACTATGAATTTTTTTTACCATACTATACTATGACTTTTTTTGCCATACTATAATGCCTTTTTTACCATACTATAATGCCTTTTTACCATACTAAACTGACTTTTTTTTTTTTACCATACTATACTATGACTTTTTTGCCATACTATACTATGACTTTTTTTACCATACTAAACTGACTTTTTTGCCATACTATACTGACTTTTTTTTGCCATACTATACAGTGAAAATTTTTTGCCATACTATATACTATGACTTTTTTGCCATACTATACTATGATTTTTTTTTTGCCATACTATACTGACTTTTTTTAACATACTGAGTTTTTTTTACATACTATACTATGACTTTTTTTGCCATACTATAATGACTTTTTTTTACACACTATGACTTTTTTTAACCATACTAAATACTTTTTTTGCCATACTATATACTGACTTTTTTTGCCATACTATACTATGACTTTTTTTTCCACACTATGACTTTTTTTTAACCATACTAAACTGACTTTTTGCCATACTATACTATGACTTTTTTTTGCCATACTATAATATGACTTTTTTTTGCCATACTATAATATGACTTTTTTTGCCATACTATACTATGACTTTTTTTTACCCATGGCATACTATGACCTTTTTTTTGCCATACCTACAATCTGACCTTTTTTGCCCATTACTATACAGTGACATTTTTTGGCCATACTACTAACTATGACCTTTTTTTGCCCATACTATACAGTGACCATTTTTTGCCATTACTATATACTGGACTTTTTTTGCCATTACTATACTATGACTTTTTTTTACTACTAGGAGGTTTTTTTAACCATACTAAACTATGACTTTTTTTGCCATACTATACTATGACTTTTTTTTTACCATACTATACTATGACTTTTTTTTAACTAAACTGACTTTTTTTTTACCATACTATACTATGACTTTTTTTTAACTAAACTGACTTTTTTTGCCATACTATACTATGACTTTTTACTATACTATGACTTTTTTTTTACACACTATGACTTTTTTTAACCATACTAAATACTTTTTTTGCCATACTATACAGTGACATTTTTTGCCTACTATATACTGACTTTTTTTGCCATACTATACTATGACTATTTTTTCCATACTATGACTTTTTTTTAACCATACTAAACTGGCTTTTTGCCATACTATACTATGACTTTTTTTTGCCATACTATAATATGACTTTTTTTTACCATACTAAACTGACTTTTTTTGCCATACTATACTATGACTTTTTTTTTACCATACTATACTATGACTTTTTTGCCATACTATAATATGACTTTTTTGCCATACTATACAGTGACATTTTTTGCCATACTATACTATGACTTTTTTGCCATACTATACAGTGACATTTTTTGCCATACTATATACTGACTTTTTTTGCCATACTATACTATGACTTTTTTTTACATACTATGAGGTTTTTTTAACCATACTAAACTATGACTTTTTTTTGCCATACTATACTATGACTTTTTTTTACCATACTATACTATGACTTTTTTTTAACTAAACTTACTTTTTTGCCATACTATACTATGACTTTTTACTATACTATACTATGACTTTTTTTTACACACTATGACTTTTTTTAACCATACTAAATACTTTTTTTGCCATACTATACAGTGACATTTTTGCCATACTATATACTGACTTTTTTTGCCATACTATACTATGACTATTTTTTCCATACTATGACTTTTTTTTAACCATACTAAACTGACTTTTTGCCTTACTATACTATGACTTTTTTTTGCCATACTATAATATGACTTTTTTTTACCATACTAAACTGACTTTTTTTGCCATACTATACTATGACTTTTTTTTTTACCATACTATACTATGACTTTTTTGCCATACTATAATATGACTTTTTTTGCCATACTATACAGTGACATTTTTTGCCATACTATACTATGACTTTTTTTGCCATACTATAGTGACATTTTTTGCCATACTATATACTGACTTTTTTTGCCATACTATACTATGACTTTTTTTTCCATACTGAGTTTTTTTTAACCATACTAAACTGACTTTTTGCCATACTATACTGACTTTGTTTTGCCATACTATACTGACTTTTTTTGCCATACTATACTATGACTTCTTTTTAACATACTATGAGTTTTTTTTACCATACTAAACTGACTTTTTTTTACCATACTATACTATGACTTTTTTGCCATACTATAATATGACTTTTTTTTACCACACTAAACTGACTTTTTTGCCATACTATACTATGACTTTTTTTGCCATACTATACAGTGACATTTTTTGCCATACTATATACTATGACTTTTTTTGCAATACTATACTATGAATTTTTTTTGCCATACTATACTATGATTTTTTTTTGCCATACTATACTGACTTTTTTTTTAACATAGTATGAGTTTTTTTTTTTTACCATACTATACTATGACTTTTTTGCCATACTATAATATGACTTTTTTTTACCATACTAAACTGACTTTTTTGCCATATTATACTATGACTTTTTTTGCCATACTATACTATGACTTTTTTTGCCATGCTATAGACTTTTTTTGCCATACTATACTATGACTTTTTTTTACTATACTATACTATGACTTTTTTTTTTTACACACTGAGTTTTTTTAACCATACTAAACTGACTTTTTGCCATACTATACTATGACTTTTTTGCCATACCATACTGTGACTTTTTTTTTTAACATACTGCGTTTTTTTTACCATACTAAACTATGACTTTTTTTTACCATACTATACTATGACTTTTTTGCCATACTATAATATGACTTTTTTTGCCATACTAAACTGACTTTTTTTTGCCATACTATACTATGACTTTTTTGCCATGCTATACTATGACTTTTTTTGCCATGCTATACTGACTTTTTTTTGCCATACTATACAATGATTTTTTTTTTACTATACTATACTATGACTTTTTTTACACACTATGAGTTTTTTTAACCATACTAAACTATGACTTTTTTTGCCATACCATACTGACTTTTTTTTAACATACTATGAGTTTTTTTTTTACCATACTAAACTATGACTTTTTTTTACCATACTATACAGTGACATTTTTTGCCATACTGACTGACTGAACTGTCTATCTCCACTTATGAAGATGATCTCCCAGGTGAAAGTCAGCAGCATTATCCAGTGAGCCACACACCCTCTGTGAAGCTACCAATGATGAACATTTATCATGTCGGGGCGGTCGGTGGCGTAGTGGGTTAAGCAGCCGCCCCATGTGTAGAGGCTACAAGTCCTCGCTGCAGCTGGCCCCGGTTCGACTCCCGCATCGGACGGCCATTTACTGCGTGTCTCTCCCCCTCTCTCTCTGCCCCTGCTTCCTGTCTATCTTCAGCTGTCCTATCAATAAAGGCATAAAAAGGCCAAAAAAAAGCACCCACATGTCGCATCATGAAGTAGGCTGGTAGCTTTAAGGACCTTGCCTCAGGGTCCACACTGGATTCGAACTCGGATCTTGATGATTCGAGAGTGGAGGGAAATTTTTGATGAAAGAATGTGGGCGTGTCGCTCCGTCAGATTTGACCGTTTGTCCCAATTCTTGCTAATGTGTGTGGTCAATTGAACGAAATGCTTTGAAAGCGTCAAAGGCTTGCGCGTTTTCCGACTGTACCTTCCGACGTGCCAGCCCGTCGAGTTGCGCGGGAGTGCGAGGGCCCGTCCAACGTTGCTTGCAGCTTTAATTTTTTAATGTATTTATTAGGCTTTGCTCAAATGTGTCTGATTCCTTTCAAAAATCACAGCAACTTAAACACAGCTGGACGGATTAATTCAATAATTCATCATTCAGCAGGTTTAAGTGTTCACGTTAGCGGGTATTAATTAATAAGCTGTGTTGGAATGTTTTGTTTTGCTCACTGGAGATTTTGCTGTCGATGTGACATCATATGCTGCTTTTGAATTGTGTTTCGGGGTCACTGGTTTGTCAGTGTCACAGTGTTCATGAAATCAATACTCCGACAGCAGTGAACACACACTGAAGCCACAGCCAATGGTGCTTTATGTGCAGGGTTCACACAGGAAAAGTCAAGGTACTTCAACAAACAACCTGCAGACTCTAAAGGCCTTCACCATGACGACCAGTCCACATGATGCCTTCATACCACTGCAACTAAACTATATTATGTTACCAGCTGTGATTGGTTATTTAGGGCGACAACAAATATGATATTCAAGCGTACTCCTAAACTTAACAGTATAACGGTAAAAGACTTCTAAATCTCGTATCTGTGCATAAAAACTTTGGTCAATTTTGTGGTGACACATGTGGCTGCTCTTTACGACAACTTCGAAATCTGAAATGTCAAAGAGAACTCTTAGGGAATCATGAATTTATTCCAGAAAAGTCAACATGTCCAGGACAAAAACATCTTCTATCCCTATGAAAAATACATTATAAGGTGAAAAATAAAAGTAAAAGACATGGCTCATTTTGGAGAGTTATGACATTTTAGTACTAAAATATAAACTCAAAAGTACAAATAAAATGTACAAAAAGAAAAAAAACAGAACAGAACAGAACAAAAACAAAACCATGCATCGGCCGTCAAAGTTCAAAAAGTAACGTTCACTACCTGAACTTTAAAATACAGTGAGTATGAAAAGGGGAAAACAGACATTTGATTCAAAATCTGCGTTGTTTGTTATAGTCTCCAGGCCCGGGGACGCCTCTGGGGAAGCCGCCCTGGCCTCCCCCGGGCATGTTGTTGTTTCCCGGTCCAGGCATCATTGGAGCATTCTCAGCAGCCATGCTGGGAGTACCAGCAGAACCGGCATTGCCGCCCAGCGAGTTTCTGTTCATGGGCATGCCGTGATTGCCCATGTGCATCCTCATGTCTTGCTCCCTGTTTTCAGGGAAGTTCCCTCTGAAGCCCTCCTGCTGCCTCTTCATCATCTCCTCGTTGCGCATCCTCATCTCCTCCTCTCTCCTCCGGCGTTCCTCCTCCTGTCGGAGCTCGGCCTGTTTCCTCTTCTGCACCTCCTGGCTGTGGAGCTCCTCCATCCTCCGCAGCTCCTCCTGCCGCCTCAGCAGGTCCTGCCTCATCAGCATCACCTGATGCTCGTGCCTGGCCGCCTCCATCTCTGCCTCCAGCTTCTCCTGAGCCTCCTTCATGTTGCGGTCCACCATCTCGTACTGCTGCTTCTCCATCTCCATCAGGGCCTTCCAGCGCATGGCGTACTCGTACTCGAAGGAACCGGGCTGGGCAAACCGTGGCGGCTGCTCGCGCTCTTTGTGATATTGCTGGTTTTTATTTATGAGCTTTTCTGACAGACCCTCCTCCTCATCACACTGTTCCATAGGTTCCACCGTGACGGGCCGAGGGAACGCCGTGAGAAGATAGGCACCATCACTACACTTATCCAAAGCCTTCCTCGCAGCTGGCTTCGAGGTGTACTCCACTATCCCCTTCCCTGTGGGCCTCCCCCGGTCATCCACTATGACCACAGCTCTTTCTATCTGACCAAACACGGCGAAGGCCTCCTCCAGGAGCTCGTTGGACACAAAGTCTGGCAGATTTTTCACAGTCAAAGCAGCACCGTGGGTTGCAAACCTCACCCGTATGGGCCTGCCTCTGAATGGAGTGTCATCCAGCTCAGCTCTGGCTATCTCAGCTATGATCCTGGTCTCCAGCCGGATGAAGCCGAAGCCCCTCTCCTTGTTGATGAAGATCTCATTGGCCTTGCCGTACTTGGCGAACAGCTTCTCCAGATCCTCCTCGGTGACTCCGGTGGGGAGATTACCTACAAACAGCCTGCTCCGCTGGGTGAAGGTTTTCTCCCCGGGTTTCCTGAAGCTCTGCAGGTCCAGCGTTAAGGCCTCGTTGGGGTTGGTCTGCTCGCTAGGCTCCGGCTGCTGGCCGTTGGTGTTCGTGCCCCCCCCGGGCTTCTTCTGCTCTCCCGGACGGTTGGGTCCGTGGTTCTGCTGGGGGCCTCTGTTTCCCTGCATGTTTTTGCAACAGGTTTAAAAGCCGAGTGGAGAAGCTGCTCGGTAAAAAGACGCTAACTCTTCAGTGGCGCACAAAGAGCTAGGAAAATGGCGAGGCTGCCGCGACGCTATTGTGACCTCATTACAGCGCGACTTTTGTATATAAATGCGTGACGTCAAATCTGTGCGACGGCGCGAAGAAAAATAAAAACGTTAGACCAGTGACGTCTTTTGTAAAATATTATATAATATTATATGTACTATTTATTTAAAGTGTATGTATGTATTTGTGTTGAGGTTTATGTTATACTTCTTACGATATTTACGTAATCTCGCGCCCCCGTTCAATAGCTTTCGACCAGACGATCTCGCGAGATTACGTGAAAAATATCGGTTGAGCGAAAACAAAAGTTAGTCCGGTGACGTCTTTTGTAAAATATTATATATGCTCAATATCTAATTATATTTACTTTATGTAGGTAATTTTCGTTAAGGTTTATGCTACGTTGTTTTTGTGTAACAATATTTTTTACGTAATCTCGCGAGAATATGCCTACACCCAACCAATGCCTTTCGTCCAAGCGATCTCGCGAGATTTTGTGAAAATTAGTGGTTGAGCGAAAACAAGTTGGATCGGTGTATTTTAAAATATGATGTTTTGTGCAATATCCCGTCATATTTGCTCAAATATTATATTGGTAATTTCCGTTAAAATTAATGCTGCGTGTTTGTGTTTTATATATTTTTCCCTCGCGCTGTCTATGTAATCTCGCGAGAATACGCGGTCTCATTGACAAAAAACTAGTGCGAGCGATTTCGCGGGAATTGTCTGTTTTGCTCGCTGACAGGGAGTCAAATCAGCATCACCTGAACATACACCTTAGCACCTGAGTTAAGGCAGGTAACAGCTGGAGCTCCACGGTCCCCTCTTCCAAGGTAAGGTCGTTGAATCTGTCTAAAGTCGGCATGGCACCACTAGCTGTCGGTAACGTTAAAGTAGCCTGTTAAAACGCGTTATAAAAATGCATGACAGTCACTCAGGGTGCATGTTAACAAAGCAGATCAATCTGTGCTTCAGGACAGTCATGTTCTCCGCCCTGAGCGCCCAGAAGGACGGCTCCTCTCTGCTCTCTCGCCCTGCCTCCGAGAATCAGGACCAGGGGCCGGTGTTTGAGAGGCTGTCGCTGGCTTACAGTCCCTGCTCCGAGCGCTACAAAGTCGGGGAGAGAAGTTTCAGTCGCCAGTATGCTCATATCTACGCAGCACGGCTCATGCAGATGAGGCCTCTGCTGTCAGAGAGAGCCCAGCAGAAGTGGGGTGAGCTGAGGACGTTGTTTTGCATGTTATTTTTATTACTTTCAACATATTTTCTGACCTGCTTGACTTCTTTTCTGCCAGGATCAAACGTGCTTATCAAGAGGCTGTGTGATCTGCAGACAGGAGAGCAGTGCTGCATCGTAGGAACTTTGTTTAAGCGTATGGAGTTGCAGCCGTCTATTCTGCGAGAGATCAGCGATGAGGTCTGCAGACATTTGGACACCTCCATCCCCAGAAAAAACGTAAAAATGAGCTGCCAGCAGGTGTCATGTATCACATCTCTTGTTTTCTCACCTGCAGCACAATCTGCTGCCCCAGCCTGCACGAGCCAAATACATCAGTGAGACGGACGAGCTGATCCTGGAGGATGAGCTGCAGAGGATCAAACTGGAGGGCAAAATTGACAAAGAGAAATGTGTCACAGGTAAGATCACACCTCGCTGAAGGAGCACAGTGTTGCTCAAATACATAATCATGTCTCATGTGCGTCATGGCGCCTCGTCTCTTTCAGGTAGTGTAATTGCGATATATGGAGCTGAAAGGAATGATGGGAAGTTCACAGTTGAGGACTTTTGCATGGCTGATCTTCCTCCGCAGACACCAAGACCTGCGCTCAGCTCTGACAGGTACATTCACACATACATACACAGCTTAAATCTCAACCTTTTGAGGTGATGGATTCTATTCTAAAAAGTTTTTTGTGTCATCATCCAGGTTTGTGCTCCTAGCCTCAGGACTGGGCCTCGGCAGTAGTCACGCTGACAGCATGCTGGGCCTGCAGTTGCTCATTGATATGGTAACCGGTCAGCTTGGTGACCAGGGGGAGCAGAGCGGGGCAGCCAGCATTTCCAGGGTCCTACTGGCTGGAAACCTCCTGAGTCAAAGCACCCAGGATAAGGACACATCAGCGAAGGTATCTAGAACTTCTTTAACCATGACACACGTTTCATTAAATATGTCTCGTCTTAGTTTTACTCTTTTAGAAAAGAAGCATTGAAACATTAAAATACTTGTTTCATCCTCCCTTGTGTGTCAAGCCCAAGTACCTGACCAAGAAGACTCAGGCCGGCAGCGTGGACGCGATTCGTCTGCTGGATGAGCTGCTGCTTCAGCTGGTGGTGAGTCCACCTCTGAAGATTTTCATACACACTAGAAATAGCTAATGTGGCCAAAGATGAGACATTAAGAGCTAAAAGCTGTGCGTGTCACTTCCTCCTGCTATTCTAGGCCTCACTTCCAGTGGATGTAATGCCGGGCCAGTATGACCCCACAAACTACACCCTCCCACAGCAGCCTCTCCACCGCTGCATGTTCCCCTTGTCCTCTGTGTACCCCACACTACAGCTGGCCTCCAATCCACACATAGCTAACATTGATGGAGTGAGGTAAGCAGTATCACACACTCACTATCTTTCTTGGTTCTTTCCCAAACAAGTGTGCAGATGTTTAGTTTGTGTTTGTTTCCATGAAGGTTCCTGGGCACTTCAGGCCAAAATGTTCTTGACATTCAGAAGTACAGCAGCATGGACAGTCACCTGGAAATCCTGGAGGAAACGCTACGGCTCAGACACCTGGCCCCGACGGCTCCTGATACTCTCGGTTAGTCAGATAAGTTAATACTGGATAAATAAGCAACCTGACTAAATTGATTCAAATTATTCAAACTGTTTTTTGTGTTTTGTGTCAGGATGTTTCCCGTTTTACCAAAAAGATCCTTTCATCTTGGAAGAGTGTCCTCATGTTTACTTCAGTGGCAACGCTACAACTTTTGAGTCCAAGCTGGTCAAAGGTCAGTGTGTGCTGTGTAGAAACTTCAACTGTCAGACTGCAAATGGACAAAATATTTACCGTTTTCCTTCAAACTAATGTCTCGACATATTACTTCCTCTGTCTCTAACAGGTCCTGATGGACAAGAAGTCCTTTTAGTTACTATTCCAGAGTTCAGCAGCACCCAAACGGCGTGCCTGGTCAATTTACGTACTCTTGAATGTGAGCCAGTCAGCTTCTCGGCTTTCTCCGCCAACGACGATGAGGAAAGCGAGATGAACATCAGCCACTGAGGGTCCATATCCACGCACATCATGCCTTCAACATGCCTAATGTCTCCAGTCTTTGATGCACTGCTCACTATCATAAAGGTCAATGAATTACAAGAGGAGAAATCAGTGTTCACAAAAAAGAGAGAGAGAGAGAGAGAAGACAAGCGTTGTGTATTAACAAGCGTTTATTTGAAAAATAACTCTTCTACCCCGACTGTGCTCGAAGGAAACGTGACAGAACTTTCCCTCCTCTTGACTTTTGTTACCAACTTTGAACAAAATGCTTTTTTTAAAAAAAACCTTTCATGACTGTTCATACAGTAAAAAAAAAAAATGTTTCTGCCTTTGACGAAGACAGTGAAAAAAATTCAACCCTGGTGTAAAAGTGTACAAAAAAAATGTCATGACTGTTTTTATGTGCATCCACAATAAACATCTTTTTCATGAAGCATTCATAAAGACTGAAAACACACCAGAGAAACGCAGTGTGAACTATGAAACTGAAGTACTGTTAATTAACAGGGTAAATGTCTGTGAAGAGGCATTTTGTAGATACACTAACTTTATACAGTTAATATAGTTAATATTCTGTACGTTGCCATTGCTTATGCACACAGACAGGACTCCTTGTTTGATTCATCAGCCTGCTCAAAGTACAAGGTGGCAATGAGAACTACAAGTAGAAGAGGACAGTTTGCGTGTTTACTGAGTCGTGTGTTTGGTTTAATAGTCATCGATCTTGAACTCATAATCCATGATGGAGTCTGTGAAAGGTACGTAAGCGTAAGGCGTTGAGGACTGTTCTTCATCTATCCATGAGTCGTACCAGGATGTGGTGGTCTCTGGCGTCGTGGGAATTGTGGTAGTTGGGGGTAACGTTGTCGGCGTTGTCGTTGGAGGAGGAAGAGTTGTTGATCTTAACCTCAATAATCTCTGTTGCCGAAGGCGACGGATGCGAGCTATCCTGAGCCTCCTCTGCCTTTCAGCGCTGATTGGTGAATTTGGTGAATGCCCACCGTTGCCGTGAACCACACGCCTGTTGTTATTAACAACTGGAGGCTGTACTCTGGAGTTACTGTAGCTGAGTCGAATAGGCTTGTTGCCATGGAGGGCCATGATCTGCAGGGAAGTTATGAAAGACACTTATGAAGTACTAAACAGACATAAAATGAGCGTGTGGTTTCATTCAGGGTGGCATCGCCTCACCTGTTTAATGCGGTCCCAGTTGGATTTGGCCAGGTTGAAGCTGCAGGCGGTGGCTCCTGACTGGTAACCCACCACGCAGAGTTTGGTCACAGGGGAGAAGCCCTCAGCTCGAGCCGTCACGCGGTACTCTCCCGGGTTTAGCAGGCGCCAGTAGTCTCCTGTCGATGCTACAATGACAAAGAGCGGCCACAAAGACGGTGCTTTGTTGTTTTTCAAAAGTTAAAGACTCAAAAAGGAGGAAGAGAGGAATTCTTTCACCAAACCTGTAGTGACGTCATGGTTTATCCCCTCTACAGACACTGTGGCATTTGCAATGGCGTTCCCCTGTTGGTCCTTCACAATGCCCCTGATGCCACGATGCACCTGGGCAGAGAGGGTAAAGGTTTAGGAGGGGCAGGTAACTCGTTATATGTCCTCTTAACTTCTCTTGATGACAATCTTTGATGAACATTCAACTCTAGTACTTTTAGAAAGGGAACAGTTACAGAGCTTCACGCAGGAATCTCCAATTAAACAGCTGGTGAGGATCCTTAAAATGTTTCCAAACTTATGGTCTGGAAGCCAAATGGGTCTTCGTCTGTTTTATTTAGGAGGCAATTGGACAGACATCTCCAAACAAAGCATTGACAGTATTGGGTGACGAGTGTTTAGTTCATAAATGTTGATCTTATGGTAATTGTGTATTTTTCTAAGTCTTGGTCCTGGAAAAACTCAGAATTTCACTCTCTATTTCGCCAGCTGAAAACGTTTGAAAAAGCAATACTAGCAGCTCTGTGAAGATGTAATTAGACACAGCAGTGATTTGAGCTAAATGCTAACATACTGATGTTTAGCAGGTGGTATGTTTACCATGTTCACCACCTTAGTTTAGCACGCAAACATGCTAGGACATGCTAATTAGCACTAAACACCAAGTACTTTTGAGGCTGAGGGGTAAGTCATGTGTTTGCAGGGATCACTAAAGTCAAGAATTCATCCTTTGCTCTAACATAGAGGGTACTTTGGATACGTGAGATCTCACATGGGTTGTGACTGACCTGCTCCATGAAGATCAGCATTGCCTCTCTGTTCTTCTCCCACTCATACGCCAACTCACTCTGATGAGGGAACTTATCACATCCCAGGAACACGGACAACTCAAAACAGTTGGTGTGCAGGTAGCTGAAGTCATTCATACCTAGGAGAGGGAGAACACACACACACACATAAACCTGAGAGCATGCACTGCACATATTGTCCACCAGGGTGTGTTATAAATGCATGCAGACCTATAAACCTACTGGCCTCAACTTACTTCCTGTGATTGGCTTCCATTTGGCGCGGTTGATGAGGCCGTGCCCCCCTGTAGGAACGTCTCCGTGGCAGGAGCCGCGGTAGTTGTGTGTCATGGTCAGGTGTGTGGAGGCGTAGGAGACAGCCAACCACCTGAACAGGGACTCGTCTGCAATCACCCGAGGCTCATCTTCGGGCTCAGCATACTGGTAGCCGGCGCTTCTCCCTCTGTCGTCCTCTTCCTCCTCTCTGTGGCCATAACCTTGGTTGTAACCGTGGTCGTAACCGTGACCTTGGTCGTAACCGTGACCTTGGTCGTAACCGTGACCTTGGTCGTAACCGTGACCTTGGTCATAACCGTGACCTTGGTCGTAGCCTTGGCCATGATGGTAGCCTTGCCCGTGGTCGTAGCCTTGTCTGTGGTCATAGCTTTGGCCGTGGTCGTAGCCTTGCCTGTGGTCATAGCTTTGGCCGTGGTCGTAGCCTTGGCCCCTCCACTCCTCCTCTGGCTCTGCGTATCCCCTTCCTCTCCAGTCTTCCTCAGGCTCCTCCTGGTACCCTCTACCCCACTCTGTAACGTCAAAACCTTCTTCTTCATACCTGTAAGAAAGCAAGAGAGGTCCTCAGAGAGATATGCAGGAGGAAAATGAGAGTTTGGGCACAGAAGCAAAAGGAGAGAACAAGTCGTACTGTCTCTTCTTGCGGCTGTGGCGTTTCTGGCTCTCGGCAGGCTTGTTGAGACGCAGGCTGTCATAAGGATAGGCCACAATTGACTCCCCACCCTGGAAGTTTGCACCCAACACAAATGGATGGCTTTTCATCCAGGAGATTATGGCCCTGGTTTCCACAGCAATCTGGATCACAGGGACAATGGAGAAAATCCATGTAAGCAGTATATCTTCATTTTTGTTTACTGAGCAGACCACAAGTCTGTTTAAGTCTTTTACATCCACTTTATAGTAAAAAAAAAAAAGACACTGTCATCAGCATTTATGATTAGCTCCTCACCGAGCTGTTGTACTCAAAGTTCTCCGGTATTTGTACATGGTGATTGGGGAAGATTTTGGGCACTAAGCCTTTATCTTCAGCATCCCACAGGATACTATTCAGGTCTGGGAAGTTCTGGAAGATGTCAAAGCCGTCTGCAGTGAAGTGTCCTGTGGTCCACCCACTCAGCTCTGATCCCTGCAGGAGAGGACTTGAGAATAAGTGACACATGGAGTCGAGACAACCCCAGACCACCAACAGAGCATGATTCGCTGACATTTCCTGTTTGTTTTTCTCTCTTTTTTTTTTGTTTTGGTTTGCCTGTTAAGTAGAAACACATGATTTTAATGATCAAAATCTACTAACCGCCTCAAAAGCTTCCTCGTGTCCGTCAGGGTTCAGAGATGGCACCAGGTGGATGCGTATTCCCTCGACCAGCTGCTGGGCTCTGGGGTTCCTGTCTTTGTACTCTTTGCACAGGTACTGCATAAGTAGCAGGATCATCTCCCGACCCACTGCCTCGTTTCCGTGGAGACCGGCCGTGAAGCGCAACTCTGGCTCACCTGCGACGGCAACCAGACAAGACTGTAGTTATTTGTCCCCCAACCATAATCTGCTGACTTCCACCTGGTGTTTATTAAGATTTAAAGGAATCATCTGTGGTGCCATCGAGACCCACCAGCCCTCAGCTTTTAATTTCAACCAATCTGTGTTCCAGACTGTTAGAAAGACAGACTGCTAGTTTGCATTGTTAAAAAAACATCCATCTGTCTGTTTCATGGTCGTATGAACACCTTCCCACCTATTTCATGCTCCGTGGGGTTGCCAGAGATGACCATGGCCATGATCTCCAGCCCCTTGGAGCTGCGTCCCAGGCTGTAGATGCTGGTGATGTTTGGACACTCGTCATTCACCGACTTCATAAGCTGAACACACGAGAAGGAAACAGTCAGCGTGTAAAGTAGTGTGCATCATATTCATGCATATTATAAAACGGCTGATGGTTACTGTTCAAATCGTGAACAGGGATACTCACTGCAACCATCTCTGAGTAGCTGTGATGTTTGAACTTCAAGTAGTCTACTGGTGTCACTTCATTTTGCCTGTACTGAGCATCAACAGCATCTGTGGAACAAAAACACGATTAGTTTTGTGTGTTTTTCATGTTTTGTTGTGTGTGCATTCTTGTGTTTGAGGCTCACCGGGCACGGGGCAGCCGAGGACCTCCAGCCTCATACACAGAGTGCCGTTCCAGCTCTGAGGGATGATTCGGATGTAGCGGGCCAGCACGGGCTCCGCCAGCTGATTCATGACTGGAACATCCTTATCACTGTTTCCAAAAAACAACTGGACAAGAGAGGCAGAGTAGTGAGTCAAGGTTTGAGTCAGACGTGGTGCCCAGAGGAGGTGATTTCAGCTGAACTCACCCAGTCAGCGTATCCATCGTGGATGGTGGTCCACTCTCTACTGTCATTGCTGAAAGCCAGGAAGTACGATGTCACGAAGTCGCTCCTGAAACGAGACAAGGCGTGAGCAAAGTGTTGAGTTTGGAAGCAGAGAAAGCAGCGCGCTCGTCTGTGTTTGTGTGTGTGCGTGTCATACTCGTTGTAGGAGTCTCGTCCTTGCGTTATGACTCCCGTGAACTCCGTCTCCCTGCGAGCGTCTATCTCAAACCAATGGATCCTGTCCTCTGAGTTGGCACACCACGCACCGCCTCTCATGTCGTCTTCATCATCGGAGCCCTGGGAACCACAGAGGCCAGAACACACACACACACACACACACACACACTTAAAAGAGCTCTGTGTAGGATTTGTTTCAGAACATCAATGGATAGAAAAGTTCATTCTAAGGTAACAAAAAGATAATGATTCTTATTTCAGATGATTATGCATGAATATAAACAGAGCCCACTAAATCTGACACACCATAGATGCCGTGATAACCTTTGGAGTTTATTTCAAAACATTTTGAAGATTTATCAGCTGATTTAATTGCGTAGCTGCTGAAAAGATTCAGACTATAAACGCCGCCGAACATAAACTGCCAAAGCAGCTAATGGAGACGACAGACTCAGCAATAACAGTATTTTTCCAACATGTGTCTGGTAGCTAGTGTTTATTCCAAGGCTTGGAAGTATGTAAGTGATAGCTGTAGCGTATGTAAGCTTTCAGACCACAGCAGTCCTACTCTGATTGTTGTGTACCTGCATGTTGAGGCGCGCCCGCTGAGGCGCAAATCTATACTGAGCCATGGAAGAGGCTGAAAGCTGGTCTGACTCGATCTTATGGGACTCCATCCCCAGGGGAGGACACTCTGCCACGTACACAGAAACACAGATGATATGTTAAATGTATTAGCGAAGCTTGAGCAATGTTTTCCAGCTTTTAAACAAGTCGTGGACTTACGCTTTGGCTCTTTGAAGACACGTGGTCTGTTTCTGGCCCGTTCCTCTGCCTCCTTCAGCTTCTGCGCTCTCTCTGGCAGAGGTCAGGAAAACATTATTAATGCCAAATAAATTGTGCTGTCTTGGCTGAATATTTTCTCTCTTTTACTCTGCCCAGAAATGATGTAGGAACTCATCATTATTTTGCAAGTTTTATATGCCAAAAAAAAAAAAACCCCAAGAGAACCTGGAAGGCTGGAGTGAAGTGTAAAAAAAAAACAACCCAGATGTTGCGATTTCCAAGTGTGCTCTGATCAAACTGAGATCATCCCGGCCCGGAGAGATTACTATCGAAGCAGAAGGCTGCTGCATCCCATCTATCATTATCATTACTCATATTGTGAGACACTGAACTGCGTGGCACACTGACACACTGTAGTTTATTGCTGATAGTATGGATGGCGTATGTCTTGACTGACAGTGCAAATGTAAGCTCCACCAGTGGACAAACACATGCACCCATTAACTCACACCGATGTGTGTAGGTGCAGGCACACACATATGCGCTTGTGTGTCGGCGTCACGGATGAGTGCTTCAAGACTCTGAGAATAAACCGTCCACGCAGGAAATGCCCTTTTGACACCAGTCCTGACAGTGTTATATATCATCGCCTCAACCGCCAGCTGACCTCACAGCACAGACACGTGGCGGGAAAGAGCCGAATGTGACGTGATTACACTTTACAACATCCTCTGCCAACCAATTCTCCCTTGTTCTGTCTTTTTCTTATCACTCCCCCTCCTCCCGACGGCGCTCAAGAGATTTACTGAACTTTTTTTCACTAATCTCCATTTTGTTTTGTAAGGATGAACTCTTGTCCCTGCCGTGCAAGTTAAAGCAAGCAACCAAACCAAAAAGCCCGCTGACATTAGCGTGGTGGGAAATCACATCTGCATTCTCTTATTACAGAAAGGTGATCCAGGGGAGAGCTGTTATCTGTTAGTACTTTTGAACTTGAGGTCACAGGCCATGTTCTTTGCTTTGGCAACTGCAGCGCCGCTGTATGTACTTTAACATGATTGTGCAGAGTGATGTTATGTAAGAAAAACGGATCCACATCTGGGTTTTCTTACCTCTCTCCAACCTCTCTCTTTCTTTAGCTGCTCTCTCCCTCTCCTTCTCCATCCACTTCTCGTCTGTCTCGTCTTCTTTCCTCCCTGTAAAAATAATATAATCAAGGATGATTTTATAGAAACACCTATAAACACACAGGCCGCATGTGCAGCAGTGTCTGGGTTTTTTTTTTTTTTTTTTTTACAAGCCATTAGGAACAATAAAAAGGTCACGAAGGATCAGTAAGAAATCTGGAAGGTTGTTGACCTGTTTATCCCCTTTCCTGCCTGCTTCATTGGCAGGAAGTCACTGAAGCTTAACCAATCTAATATAAAACATTTGTGTGTGGATATGTTTCAGCTGTTTGTGTGTGTGTGTGTGCGTGTGCACATACTTCCATATTCGTCGTAATCATCATACCACGTCCCCTCAAACGGAGGAGTGGTTGTGGGCTCCTCTGCGTTAAAAAAAAAAAGAAAGAGACCAAACATCAAGTCACTCAGAGGCGCAGCTACATATAAGTGAGATTTTATGAGATTACATGGTTTAATCTGAAGTTTTACAGGTTAGTACAGCCCTGATTTATCCAACCACAACAACTGCTCCCTATTTGGATGCCACTGTGACGCCTAGCGTGCAATTAAGCCGTTAAATCTTTAAATTCACATTTACGAGAATCATAACAAAGTCGTGATCTGATGACAGGGCTTTTTTTTGTTCTTCTCTTTAATCCACAACAAAACTGAGGAATGATCTGTTGACTCTGTGGAACCAAGCAAACCCACCCACTCCTGTTTGAAAAAGTAGGGCAGGTTAGATCACAGGCTCGCTATAATGTTATTCCCATGTGTTGAATTCTGCTGCCGGCTTAAAGGCACAGACGGAACGGACATTTTATCTGAATCACAAGCCTGGAGAGATTTCCTACCAGCTAACTGTTTGACACACTGATTGACCGACGTTCGTTGAATGTGTGCTGTTACCTGGGAGCGTTTCTACTTTGATTTCAGGGCTGACCTCTTTACCGTCAGGGAATGGAAGATTGTCTGGCACCTCGACTGCAAGAGTGGAAAAACAGGACAATAAAAAGATTTAGAAGGTCAAACAGAGGGATCATTAGTGTCAGAAGCAGACTGAGAAACAGACTGAAGAGACAGAAAGGCCGAATGTGAGTGAATTACTGGAAACATTGGAAGACCAGAGGTATGGTACAGTGTGCTGGAAACACAGAGTAATGAGAACATGTCGGTCCGGTCCAGAGTGTCACAGAACCGCACGACGACACACTGTTTCCTACATCTGATGCTGCGGAAAAACTAGTTCAGTCATCGCTGACTTCAGGTGGACGGAGGCTGGAAGAGATATGAATGATTCAAAACGTTTTCAGCATGAAAAGTCTGTAAATGAGACCATGAAGGGTGAGAGTAGAACAATGTGGATGCGGATGAATCTTCTTCTGTTACCACAGGCATGACAAATTGAACCGACAATTTATAATCTGAATCGCAAGTTGTTTGGACAGAAAAATAATATTTAAACAAGCCAGTCTGTTGCTTGAACAACGACGAGTGAGTCAGGATAACTTCAAATCTTTAGCTGTGATTCACTACAAAGTTAGAAGAGTTCTGTTGACTCATGTTCTTTAGTTGCAGGGCAGTGGGTTGACCGGACATCCACACATCGAACACATCGAATCAAGTTATTGTTAGCTTGTTGTTTCTAATTTAAGGAAAGTTATGTGTCTGTGTCTACAAGCGTCCCAGAAAAACAAAGTCATCCACGATGGAGATCCACTTAAACTACTACCCACACTTTTTTTTCTTTAAAACACACTTCAGCCACACATTTCAAACCAGGGTCTATGTTTGGCTGCGGCTGTTAGCAGCACAGTAAAAGCAGCAGTGATGTGGTAGTGTGGCGCGTGTAGGGATCAAACCTGAAACCGCTGGTAAAATGTATGTGATCAAATCTTGGCAATACAATACAGATTTTTTTTGGTTTGATCTGTCTAATTTTGAGTTACCCGAACAAGAAACACTTGACAGAAAAGTTTGATTATACAAACTTAAATTGAGTTAGCACAACTAGCTGGCTGTAAATAGGGCGGAGGTTCAAAGGCAATCCCACCCACCATGTTTTGATTGCTTTTTTTAACAGTTGAATTTGGGTGGAGTTAAATATTAATTGCGATTTTGATGCTAGCTGTGCCTGCTGAGCTGGATGATGGATGGAAACGAAGCTAAAAGCACCTCTGTGGGGTGCTTTGGGCCACCAGAGGAGGTGAATGGGCGACCCAGCAGGATATACAAGTGAGGATGGTGGTGGACCCAAAAACCCTAAAGCTACCTGTCCATCAGGATACTCCAAATCACAGAGGGTTGAGGCAGAACAGCTGTTGGACATCAGAAAACATTTTCTCCATAAAACATGATCCGGTTTCACCTAAATTCAGAGCCCCATCTCATCATCTCGCATCATTCATGCTTGACAAACTGCCCACCCCCCCGACAAACATCCTCAATCAAATCGAAGCAAGGAGATGAGTCAGACATACATGTGGCATCCCAGTAATCGGTGTCATCTGTCCCAGCCTTGCCATCAACCTCAGGAGCAGGGGGCGTCGGGTCCACCTCTTTCCAGTAGGTGTCATAGCTGTCAGTCACAGGAGCATATGGTTCTGTCTCATCTGGTGTCCAGTAGTCTACAAAGAGGGGAGTTTTGGTGGTCACCTCTTTCTCATCTGGTTTCCAGTAATCATCGTAGGCGTCAGGCGCTGGACTGGACGGCACGGCCTCTTCTGGTTGCCAGAAGTCATCATAGTTGTCTGTTACTGGAACAACTGGGTCTTCCTCCTCTGGCTTCCAGTAGTCATATGGAAGATCTGTGATTGGAGTCTCCGGCTGAGGCTGGGACGGTGTGGGTTCGCCCTCCCAGTAGTCATCCTCCGATTTCCAGTAATCTCCGTCTGACAAGAGAAACAGATGGAAAGGTAGTCTCAGATGTCTAGACTAAAATATTTTAGCATAAATTTACATATATTTCCTGAGGGGAGGGCGGAGGAAGGTGTGATCACTACCAAAAGTTGTTTTGTTGTTTGCCATACATTTATAAATTGCAACTTTCACTTCTGATCTACACATTGGCTATTGTGAAAATGATTATTCCATAAATACAATAAGATTTTTAAAATGACTTTACACCTTCCACCGTTAGATTGTCATCCAGAGCGCTGTGGGATACACGATGGGATATACAACCAGAAACATCGGCATCGGCATTCTTCTTCTCTATCAAAACATGGGGACTACATGACCCACAATGCAACCTGACCACCAACAGCTGCTGGCCTTCAAGCAGGGATGGCGAGCCGGGTAAAGAGGTCTGGTAACAATTCCTTTTTCTTACTCCACACAACCAGATTTTTTTATTTCCAACTCCAAGTGTGTGTCACTCACCACCATCAGGATAGGGGTAGTCTGTGTAAGGTTCAGTGGGTGGTTCAGTCGGGAACGCTAGAGGCGGCAGAAAGACACAAGGTCAACAACATTCATTCAAGTTCGAGTCATTTAAGTTCAAACATGGCTCACTGCTCCGTCCTGCCCTCACGTGTTGTGGTTGGCGGTAGAGTTGTGGTCGGCGGTGGAGTTGTGGTCTTCGCCTGCTTGTCCTTCTTCTTGCCCTTCTTGTCGGTTTTGGGCTTTTTGGTGGCGTTTGGGTCTTTGTTCTTCTTCTTGTCCTTCTTCTTCTTCTTGCCTTCATCTGGCGCTCTCCTCACCCGGCCCAACACACCTGGAAAGACGAGGAAACGCGAGATGAGAGAGGTTTTCCATGCACATGCATGCATAAATAATTCTCTCCTGTAATAAACCCTCTCCAGCTCTTATTAATCAATGAATGCTTATCATAATGAAGTCAAATTCAAAGCATATGTATTCCTGGTTCTTATTTTTTGTTTGTAACATTTATGAATCAATGTGAGACTTAAATTATGCAATTATTTCTTTCCTGCGATGTCAAAACTCAACGCTGCCAGGGAAAATCCAGACAGCCAGATGCATTTCAGTGGTTGCTTGAGGTCCATCAGTATTTCCTTCTGAGGTTGTCTGAAGTTCTGAGACTCTTTCATGGAAAACACTTCTCTCTCTTTCCATTAGCTGTGCTCCATTAACCACAATTCAGTTTTAATGACACTAAATCCATCCAAATACTCAATAAATATATCACAATCACCTCAACAACATGTGACCCCTAAAGCATAAACCCCCCTTCAGTTGGGACTCATTAAAAAGTTTGATTGGACGGACATGTATCACATTTCAAGCTCCAGAAAAGAGGTCTTATCGCAAAAACATCCTTTGTGCCAGCGTGACTGTGCACCAGAGTCAGCATTAATCACGCAGGGTAACGGCAGCAGAGGCAGTGGAAAAGGTCAGCGTCATAAAAAATCTGCCAGCAAGATGCTTGACTCAGTGTCTTCTGCTCTAGCTGTGAGCCAAAGAATTTCTGTGGAGAATTAGTAGTAGACAGGTGAGGACATGGACTTTTTCATGCCTGTTGGAGCTGTCAGTGACTGAACGGTTGTGTCTGTGTTTGCTCTGCCGTGTCATGTTGGAGATACCATACCTGAGCAGCTTTGACGTCCTGCCTGCGTAACGTATCTGTATTTTTAGAGTTCAGATAAAGGTTTTCTCCACTCACCTGCCTCCTGTGTGTCCCTTCGTGGGAGTGCGTCCACTGCGAGTCCATGGTCACTTTCTGCGTCATCCAGGGACTCGTCTTGCAGCTCATCCCCTGCCTGCCTTTCCCCTTCAGTCTGCCGGAGAGAAATTATCCCCCCTGCACTCTCCCCTCCTCTGGGGATCAGCAGGAAGCACAGGGCCAGCAGAGCCACAGACACAACCGACAGCCTGGCTTTTCATACCTGCTGTTCTTCCAACTGCAGAATCCTTTGGTTTGGAGTTTTTAGCTTCTCTCCCTCTGCTGTCCAATGCTCAATCCAACGTCTCTCCACCAGAGGAATCTTTTTTTTCCACCCTTTCTTCCCCCCCGTGTCCCTCGCAATGTGATCCACACTTTTTACTCCAGCAGGGAAACTTCTGCAGCTCCACACCGTACCCACAGCCACAGTGTCAAGCAGGCTGAGACTGGGCTAGACAGAGATGGAGTGGGAGGGGGGTAGGGATAGGCAGGGAGGGAACGGAGGTGGGTTATATAGAGAGAGACAGAGAGAGAGAGATACAGAGCAAAGCAGCAATCCAGTCAAATGAATAGACCGGGTTCCTAATTGCCCTGCAGCTATGGTCAGCTGAAAAAACAGCGTAAGGCCACAGGATCCCCCTCACCTGGCTGACGAGTCAGAACAGGTGCAGGGCTCAGACAGGAGATGTCGGGGGGTGGATGAGGGAGGGCAGGTGAGGCCTCAGACTGCAGGGCTTGCACCTCCTGGGCGAGAGAGAAATAAGCCAGCTCCTTTTCGTCTGCGTCTCGTCTCCGTTGAATTCCTCGGTGGAGAGCTTCTTTTTTTTTTTCACCCTGCAGACTCACCCACAGAGCAGAACAGCAGGAGAGAGGAGTGACTCCTCAAGACATTGAATTCCACAACAAGAGGAGGAGGAGAAAAAGGGGGAGGAAAAGGGATTTTGTGTGTGTGTGTGTGTTAACAAAACCAAACACCACTAATCTTCAGGGGGAGGAATTCAAAGAAAATGAAAACAGGCAGGAGTAGAACATAAATTCTTTTTCAGTCCAGCGCTTGTTTTGGTTGGGAATGGACCTTCGCTTTCCATCTCGCCTCGTCGTGCTCTGTCACTCTTTCCTCAGCGTGTTGCGAAGCTCGCCTTCTGCTTTCTGGAGAAAAAGTTATGGTAGGCAAAGGGGGCCACGGTGAAGCACACACACACACACACACACACACACACACACACACACACACACACACACACACACACACACACACACACACACACACACACACACACACACACACACAGGACAGGACAGAATTGTTTGAGCAGATGACAGAATTATAACCTTTTAAGATTCAGTGTTTTCTTTGCCATTACCCCAGCCTCCTTCCTCCACCTCCTCCTCCTGAGTTCACTGTTTGGAGAGCCTGTCAAGGCCTTCAACTGCTGGGTAGTTTATTTTGCCACCAGTCTAGTCAAAGCACATCCTGTAGTCCTCCTTGGTAATTCAGAGATGTTTATTCTCAGCGAGGAATATGACAGATCGGAGATGCAACTCCACATGAGGTGATAAAAGAAATGACAACATTTTTAATAACCAAACTCTCGACAGTCCGACTGTCATGCTGCCCACATTTGCAGACATTCCTAGAAAATGTGACGACCTCAGCTCAAGTCTTTCCAAAAAGGCTCCGTCGTCACCTGCACTCTTCCATGAGAGGAGCTTTATTATCCAGCAATGCCAGTGCAATCAAAACACTGTACAGCCCACCGAAGTCCTCTTAACTCCCGCTCACACACTTATAAGAGTGATTTCCCCTGAATGGGTTTCAAACTGAGCGAGAGGAGCAAACACTGACATGCACGCAAACAGCCACACCTGCTAAAATAATTCAGTTCATACACTCTCGGATAAAACACAAAGTAAAATAATGGAGGATTTGTTTTTAAGAAAACCGTATTGCACCCGTATCTACGGAGGATATGACTAAGGCTGCGAAGAATGCAGCAGATAGTTCAGACTACAGTAAGGTCAAGCAGAGCCCTTTTCAAATGGCGAGGATACCGACACACGCAGGGGAGCTAACTGGAAAATACTTTTTTTTTCACAATTTCGAGAGAAATCTGCGTGCGGCCAACGTCTTCAGTGAGAAAAGCCAAATGAAAGCATGGAAAACAATATGTGAATCACTTCAATTACTCACTCTTAAGACATGGATTAGAGGTAAACCAGAGCAGCTACTTCCGGATAAAAAAAAGGGAAGAGGGAAGAGAAACTGAAGGATTTAGTCTTTATATTGCAGTAGAGGAACTGCTTCATGGTTTTGAGGTACTTGTACTTTACTTGAGTATTTCTATTTCATGCCATTTATACTTATACTATACATACTAAGGTAGCAAACACTAGCTCCACTTCAGCCAGCTGCATTAAAGTGAGGCTATGTAACTTAACTTAAAGGCGCAGTGTGTGTGATTTAGAGGCATCTAGTGGTGAAGTTGCAGACTGCAGCTAATTGAATACCGCTCACCTCACCCTCCAGGCAGACTCCACAGAAGAGGACCCGCTCGCTCTGTAGATATAAGAGGCTCATTGTGAGGTTCAGGTTAATATACACAAATGAAAACAGAGTTATGCTTTCTGCTGTAATATCTCCAAAAATGTTCCACACAGGACATTTAAAGTAAATTAAAAGTGGTGAATAAAAAGTACAATATTTCCCTGTGATGTACACTAGAGTAGAAGTACAGTACTGTACGGTATACATATATAATATTGACATTCTGCTGATATAAACTTGCATTTGAATGGATTCATTTCACGCATAATGTGTTTTTACAGCTCGGTGCTGCCACTCAGGTGTCTGAAAACGTCTTCCACCATTGTATGCAAGAATGGGAGTGTGCTCCCAAACACAAAGAAATAAATACTGACTACTTCTGTCACTCACACTACTGTGATTACTACTCAGGCAGTATACGTGAGCGTGAGCGGTGGCAGCTTTCCCCCAAGAAGCTCAGAACAGACACCATGAATAAAACAGCGACGCTTGAGGGCCTTAAATTAGCTTCTATATGACAACCGGACACACTTAGCACTTAACACACACAGTTTATTTGCAACACAGACAACAGAAACCAGAACACTTTACAGACTTGGGAGTTTTAATGGATCTGTGGGCGTAGGTAAATCCCTATAGGTCAAACTCAGCAGAGCGGTATACATTAAGTTGAGGGTCTGTGCACACAGCCTTGAGCTGAGCGTCAGCATCTACTGAGCAGGAAACAATGACATCAGAGAGAGAAAGAGGGAGAGAGAGAGGAAGAGAGTTGGGGGAGGGAAGGCGGGAGAGAGAGAGAGAGAGAGAGAGGGAGTGAGAGAAAAATGCTGTATTCCAGCAGGCTCACTAGGTACAAATGGAAACAGTTTTATAAACCTCCATCCTGCTTTTCTCTTCATTCTCACTGGGCATGTGGACACCTAAACACTCCTGCAGGATATCTGACACATAACGGATGTCTGTATATTAGATTATTAACCCTTTAATGGACTCCCGAGTGATATAATTGAAGTCGTGTGTCTTTATTTGTCCTCTGCTTTGCGCTGACACCACATGAACGCGTACGCAAACACAGACGGGACGGCAAATTATTAGCAGATTTGAAATACGGGTTGTGGAACTGAGATTTTCGACTCAGATTAGTGATAAAAAGGTTGGCTGGAGTGTTTTTCCATGCTATGTGTGCTGTGATTCAGCAGGTCCACCACAGCCCAGTCATCTGGCAGTGTGGGACTGGAGCCACGAGTCTGATTAGGCACAGATGTAGAAGCATGCAGCAGCACCAAGATTCCTTTGGAAGCATCCCAACTCTATTGACCAGGACCAAAAATCCTCTCTGTCTCCGATCAGTTGCAAATATTTCAACTTTGTCCTGCAGTGGCGGCAAAACACAAGGGAAGCGAGTTTACTAGAGTTTATGTTTGATAGGTATTCAGTGACGTCTCAGTAATCTGTTTCCCCGATGAGATGAAGAGCAGACTGAAGGGCCTTGGACTTCAGATGAGACTTTCAAGAGCGTCGCCGCAGCCTGCCAATATCTGTGCGCTCCGCCCTAATCATGAAGCACCAGAAGGTTCACTTAGAACTAAACAACCAAAGAGAGAAGAAATAAGGATTGGGGTTTAAATTTCACGGGAGTAGAAGGATTTGAAACATTTCAACAGCTCATTAGCTCAGATTCAACAAATCAAACTGTTTCACAATAGATTTTGGATGTTACACCACTGCGGTGAAGGTTTTGTTTAGGTTAGGGTCGGGCACATCTTGGTTACTTCATGAACTGTCACGTGAACTCTAAAGGAGGCACGCATGGAAGTCAAGCTCTGGTATAAAACAGCCCGTGCTTAATGCAGCACCTGTATTATGTGCCGTTAAAGCTTTTGCTCCTTTCAGTTGCAGATCTGTCAAAGTGTGCACTCTAGTGGCTGAATCACAGAACAGAGACAGAAAAGCTGAAGCACCGTTATCAGCGTAGCTGCACCTCCAACTTCTGAGTGCTCGAAAACGTCAGTATGCATACGGAGTTCATTGCCCCGCAGCGGATTGCACAATGAAATGAGAAGAGCTGCTCACAGCTGAAAACAAACAGAAGGTGATTCATAGATTTGCTGAAGTGGAAAATATTTGTCTGTTTCCTCTCATCTAGACTAAAGTCTAGACTATTATTTTATTAAGAGATTAATTGATCATTCAAGTAATTGTTTTTTCCAGTCCTAAAGATGAGCAGTGATGGAGAAGCTCCAGGAAGGTTTTATATCATTTACTATCAGTCTCTTAAAAGGACCCATCAACTATTTCCTCACTTAATCGATTGGGACAACTGTTTTGCTCATAAAACTGTCATCATCAAATGTTTTGCTTTGTCCACAACCCAAAGATAATCAGTTTGCCGTCAAAGAGGACTGAAGAAAGAGAAAACATTCACATTTAAAGAAAGAAATCAACATTTTTATCTTTAAAAAACGACTCAAAACGATGAATTGATTATGAAAATAGTTGACAACTAATTGAGTTGCAGCTCCAAAGTATAGAAATACACTGATCTGTTGGAGAAATATATTAGTAAAGCATACGTGTGCTGAATTTGGGACAAAGCGATTCCACAGAGAAATCAAAGTAGATTTTAAACAGCATTTATTTAGCTTTCTCCATACAATACATTTAATGTACAACAGCACATACTGTATTCTGAAATAACTCTCAGTATAAAATAGGGCTTCTACAATCAAGGTACAGTCATAAAATGCTCTGAGGGACATGACGACGACGGCGACAGTAAAACACCTTCATATAAAGCGCAGGATCTTGAGAGAAGTGATTGTAATTTGCCGATCTGCTTCACACCACACCTCTCAGAGCATCCGACATCCTGCAAGAACCCGTTTGTTTTGTTTTTGTTTTTTTTCTCTTGGTTCTGGTTTCACAACTGAGGAGATTCCAAACGATGATCAACGCATAAGAATATGATCTATTACAACGGCTGAAAATATAACTTTTGGTAATATGAGAGGATAAATCAGGCCTTGTTTGGATACTGAATATATACCAAGGTCAAAGCATACACCGTATTATGACTGCTAATCAAGCTTATATCTTTACAATCATATATTGAACTGTTTGTTTGTGACCGTCGCTGTAAAGACTGGATTGTTTCTGAGTGTTTTCCCGGACATCAAACACTTAAACACAGCAAAAGTATACTGTACTATCACTGAAGCCACAAGAAAACCAGCTTATTTCAAACATGGTAAACATCAGCCAATTATAGATTGATTTTTAAAAAAGGACTTTTTCTTTTTATTATCTGCAGATGTGCATCAGAGCGTGTGTGGGCCTATATAGTGTCTATAAATGTGTCTTTAAATAGAATACACATAACATTGACCAGCTTTCGTGTTAGTTTGCTATTACGTAGTATTTCAGGTGTTGAATATACATTATATAACATGTCCAATTGGTATGAGAGAGAAGGCCTAGGTACGAGGAAACATAAAAAGAGAAGAGTCTGACTGAGAGGCCAAACAAACATCAGGAGAGAGAAAGGAGAGATTTGTCTCAAGTCTTGAGGTAAGCAATGTGTTTCAGTATAATGCCCTACAGACAATCATACAGTTACAATCATTAATTCTCTATATACAAACTTCCTGATTTACATACACTGTACTGCTCCTCAGTTTAAAATTTAATAAAACTAAATGTGAGATCATATCGTGGTGCACTTTGTTTTCTTTCTTCTTTTTTTTTTTTAGAGCGAGGAGGGGGAATCGGACTCCACAAAGCCTGTTTTCATGTTTTCATGAGGCGGGCGACGACGATGGCGAACGTTTATGGCTATTGAAGATGGCCTCTTTCCTCTTGCATACGTCACACATACTATCAAATATCTACAACAGTGCAAAAGATTTTCCTGTTCGATCAACAACACTCGCAAACAATTAAGCTAAACTACATCAGCTCGGTTTTTTTTGAAGGTGGAGAACGGAGGTGGCAAAGAAACAGAGAATATACATGCCTGGGTGTCTTTATGTATATATCCATTAGGCCTGCATGTTTTAGGGGTTTACTGTGTGAATGGAGGAGGAAATCTACGGTGGCTCAAATGAAGGAAAGAAAATACAAAGGAAGCGAGGACCAACCAGCACTCTAACCCCAACATGGCTCCACCGGATGTAGGCACCTTTTTTGTTTACTGTTACCTTCTTAGAAGACAAGGTTGAGCTCAATAACCAGTCAAGCCTATCCCACATCTCTCCGGCTGCACCACCTATGAATGTCTGTCTACTGAAGGAGACTTAATGCAAATAAATGTGCTATAGTAGTAACAGATTGCGCACTCATCGACACTACGGACTGTAACTGAGACGTGACATCAACAAGCTTTACGAAGAGGAGGAGGAGGAGGAGGCTATAGGATGCTACAGTACTAGTGCTACCTGAACATGCTACAGATTGAAGACTACGACGATGGGAGACGGTTTCACATTAGCACAAAGCAGGAACCAGCTTTGCTGAGGAGCTCTATCCATTCGCCTGAAAGCAGGCGCTGCATCCAGAACCAACATGCTTTATTTAAAAAAAAAGAAAAGAATGAGTCCTGTCAGGATAAATCTCGTCCTCCGAAATGTTGTGTACCATTTTTAAAATGACAAAAGTACCGTCTTTGCAGCTTGATGGATCAAGTACTTAGTAAAGCTGGCTTATTGTGTGCAGAGGAAAGCACCCCATCTGTAGTCAGTTCCTGTCATACGACACACACACACACACACACACACACACACACCCATATGAACACATTCGCTTGCAACAAGCGCACAAACCCTGAAAGTTAGGAACGATTTCTATCGTCACACAGCACTATCGTTTTGATTATCGTTGAGTAAGAGCTGGGATTGCATACTGTACCATACGTCTCCTAGAGAGAGGCACCCTTCATCAATATCAGCTCATTCATCACACACACACACACACACACACACACACTCTCTGAACTGGTGAAACAAAAACAAAAAAATTACAATCACATGCTTTATAACGGAATGTAGAGAAAGCTCATACCAGACCTTCGACTTTAAGCCAAACACACAGACTCTGTTATGAAGTGTCCTCGTGGCTTTTACCGCGAAGAAACGAAGCTGAGGAGATTTTTCAGACGTTGTGGTGGACTTTAAAAATCCTTCTCACGGTCACTCAGCCATCAGATTAATAACAAAGTTCTGAAGTGCTTTCATAGGTAACTGAAGTTATGACAGCTTCAGAAAAGACTAAAATAGTTTTTTATTTTTTAAATTATTTAAAATATATCCCCCCATATTAAGTGGGAGCTCTGGACCTAGTCTATCAGACCCCTGACACCAACAGCTGGCTATACCTCCGCACATCTGGACTTATGCCTCTGCATCTTTCACATCTTTCACATCACATATATTTCATTCACGCTTGTAATAGAGAATGCAAAGTGATCGGACCTTCAAAGCAAGCTGCATTCAAAGTCGACTGTGTAAGATGTTTGAGAACATTTCTGCTCCCCGCTCAAAAAAAAAAAAAAAAAAAAAATCACTACCGTCTCTCGGTGGGGTTTTCTATCCGCCGCTCTCGCTCAGGTCGAGAGAAAAACCTGCTCGCGTTTGCTCTGTCACTGATTATTTCCTCTCTCATCAACATTAAGTTAACAGAGCGTTTAACAATCCGCTGCACTCGTCCTGCGCTGTGAGCTCTGCAGCGCTAACGTACCCTGACTGAGAGATTGTGGGGACACAGGTGTGTATGTTCCAGACTTCCAGGCAGGTAGCGTTTAACCACAACAATTTGGCAGCGATAAATTTGGCTACGAAATCGAACAGAAAAGCGCAAACATTTCACTTTCTTGTTGTTTTTTTGTTGTGACATCTTCTGTTTCTGCCCTGCATCAGCGATTTAAGATTTGACTGTTTCAAAAAAATAAATTAATCATTAATTAAAAAAAAGAAAAAGCTCTGAAAGACCCCCCCCTCAAGCTTAATCTGATCAAAGTGCAGCACCCCAGCATCAGTGGAAGGAGTGGAAGTGTTTGAATGGGTTCAGATAGCAGGTCCTAGATCAGGGTCTGGTGGGGTTCTAGCTCTCTGAGAGTAAGCCACTCGCACATACCGTAATAGATATACTCACAAACAGGATTGCTCACACACACACACACACATACACACACACTCACACAGAGTCTAGCTTAGATGAGTCTGGCCTCTCCCTCCATGTCTGGCGGTAGATCACACACTCCTGTGAAGTGCATCTCCTTTCCCTTGCTTCCCTGTCCCGTCCCGGCTCTGGCCCCTCTTTCCCCCAGGCTGGGAGAAGGCTGTTGGGCCTGAGGGTCTGGCGACGTCCCACGGGGGATTCCACCTGTCCGCCTCTCTTTCAGGAAGACCTCTAGTCGGCGCAGCATCTGCTTGGGGTTCTTTTTGGCAAACAGCTCCACCTCTGAAGGGACAGAAAACACAGAGGCTGTGGGACACACGCCGGGACGACAATCTGTGTTTAACTGCGAGACCTGTGAGTCAGGTTTTAAAGGAAGAGTTCAACATTTTGGAAAATACACCCAATAATCCAGCAGCTAGTTAGCCTGAATTAGCTATAGATCCACATTTAATGGACAGATATAAGAGTGGACACCAGTATAGCTCTCCTATAACACTGTCGAGCTCACGATGGACCAAATCAATGTAGCAGAACGAGAGATGTCACCTTTTTTACTCCACACATGCATGAAAACCTGGTGCCTACATTATCCATACAACCCAACTCCACTTTTCATTCTTTTCATTCGGATTCAAAGTGCTCAGTAGGAACAATCCTTTACCTTTTAGTACAAAGCCAGAGTCAGCAATGGTCTTCTGTTGGGTCTTCCACAGTTGGTACAAGTGCAGATACGTGGCAACGTAGAACTCATTCAGCACACCGACCACTTGCTGACGACGATTGCACTCCCTGAGTGAAGACAGAGAGGAGCAGTGCTGCGAATGAAGACATACTTTGACAGATATTACACAGACGAGCAAGGACCAGTGACTCACTTGGACAAGGCTTCCTCTCTGAGTACTTGCAGAGCGATGCGGGTCATGTTGATTGACATCACACTGAATGGAAAATTCTGAAGTGGAGAAAATACACAAGGAGATTTAGGTCCGCGAGGAACACTTACAAAGGCTGCAAGAGGAAGTCCTAAAATATGCCAGTCTTGTAGGCGACTTTATTGATCCCTGAGGGGGAATTCGCTTTTTCGCTCTAGTTCCCTCTGCGTGGAGGACAAAGGTCAGGGTCAGCTACAAAGCAGCACGTCTGGAGTGGGGGGAGCATCAGTGTCTCCATGAAGGATTAGTGAAATCCAACTCCTCAATCAGCTGTAAGAAACAAATAAAACACATTCACTCTATTTCTATACCTGTGTAGGGTGTTGTGATAACTTGTAGATGTCTCTAGCCAGCGGGAGAGTCTCTGGGTCCATCACAAAGTACAGAGTATGCATCAGTCCCAGGAAACCAGTGCCACGTAGGTCAGTGGCTGGGTCTGTACCTGCAGTGCAGAAAACAGCGACGTCATTTTACTTTCACACAGAAGCTTCAGAACATTTTACTTCAGTTATTTATTAAGAGAAACATTTAATGCTGGAGGAAAAAAGTGTCTTACCCTGAAAGCCGATGTTTTCCCAGTGCGCCCCGTAGCGAGGACAGTCCAGCCTGCTGCCAATCAGCCTTTTGTAAATGGTCTGGAGGACGCGCATGTGGACTGTTTGGCTGTTGTCCACATGGCCTATAGAAAGCACACACACACACACACACGTAAAAGTGAAAATCTGAGTTTTTTTATGTGTACCTGGCAGGATGATTACACAAACAGGCCCAGCAAACACACACACACACACACACACACACTCACACTGTGCAATGGCAAAGACCAGATCTCTCTCCTCCAGGAGTTCCCTGTGCAGCCGTGGAGGTCCAAAGAGGAAGTGTGTGATCGCGGCGAGACCCGTCCTGCGAATGGTCGGCTGGATGTTCTTCTACAGGGCGAGAGGCGAGGACAAAAACACAACGCCAGCTTTACAATTACAGTCAGAGCTACTGACAAACATCTTAACGAACTCCACTTGAATATTTCAAACTATACTGTAATAATTCCACTAATTTTCACTGTATTTGTACTTCATTGTTCACCTGTAGGCGCAGTTCTCCTGCAGTTGGAAGTCACCACAGTTTACGGGTGTTAACACAGGTATTTATTTGAGACAGGCACCAAATGCTTCCAGCACTTCCTTCTACTCAGTAAGACGACAGTATAGTTTCTCTGATAGACATAACGCTTTGCTCTTTACCCTGTGAGCCATTACAGTACAGGTACATCTGTTTTCCAGTCAGAGCTGACCCCCCTGCCTTTATTTGAGAGTTGGCCATTTTTGGTGTGCAGCATTTCTTACCAGCAAGTCCCCGAGGTCTGTGGTCTGGAAGTACTGCAGGGCTTCATTGAAGGAGATGATCGGGGTTGGATTTGAGTCCTCAGTGAGAGCTGGTGGGTAAAACATAAAAAGTGATTCAGAACAGCTAATTACAAAATAAATAAATGAATAATCTTGATGCAAACAGGTGAAACAGCGGGATGTATCTGACCTGGTTGGACATTCTCCAGAGCCTCCCACTCCTGTCTGGCCTTTTCCAACTCCACATTTTCTTCTGCACAGATAATTTTGTAAAAAAAAAAAAAAAAAAATGAGGGGAGAAAACAAACTAATACGCCCCAACTGTCACACACAAACCTCACCGCAATCACTCACAGGGGATGAGGTTCTACTCAGCCAACGGGCTATGATGCGAAGGCCGACACCCATCCTGTTCATTCTCAGTCATAAATCCTTCCTGTCTAACAGACCTGCATCACATCTCAAAGTGCCGCTGAGACACTATGATTCCTCCAAGCAGGCAACCCGCAGTCCTGAGGGAGGTTTTACCCTCAACTGCCGCCTGGTATCTAGGATACACTCAGAGATTCCTGAGGGAAGAGGATGTGAGACAGAGGAGAGGTCGAGTCAGAGACGTCTGCCTTACCTGCAGGATTAGACTGGTCCCCTCCGGCTGCCAGGGTCTGCAGAAGACCGTTCTGCTTCAGTGCTGAAATCTGGAAAATAATCAAATAACAGATTATCTTACATTCAACAAGAAGCATGTTGGTTCAAGTCAGATACTGAGAATTTAATGTAATTACCGGCAGGGATCTGAGTGGTGCACTGCCGTTGTTGTGGTCTTTGACATTATGACTGATTATCAGTCCGTTCATGACCTGAGAAGAAAAAAAAAGTTCAACGAGGAACTTTCCAGGAAAAAAACAAATGAAAGTGGATCAATGAGGAGTGATTTTTAACTGTACTCACAGGCTTATGGGTGGAGTGTCCATTGGTGATTTCCTCTAATGGTTTACATTCACGGGACAAACCATTCAGGCCCTAACAGGAGGGCAGCAACACAGAGCAGATGCTTCAGACATGTGCACAATGCAAAGGAACAGCACAGCTTTCACTGCGTTTAGGATGCGCGGGGCTGCGACCAACGACTGAGATTACTGACGATCAAAAATGCAGATCACAAAGCCCAAAGCCCAACGTGGTGTTCTCAAACATCCACAAAAATATTTATGGCTGTCCATAAAGGACTAAAAAGAAAAGAAATATTCACATTTGAGAAGCTGAAATCAGAAGAAATGCTCTCATTTTTAAGCAGTTTTGGCATCCCTGAAATCTAAATCTAACTTGAAAAACATAAACTACTACAACCCAAATAAAATCTGCACGATTGCAAACGCGTCCTCTTTAACTCTTTAAGAATTCGGTAATTTAAGGGTGTACTTCCTCTGAGGATAGCCGTCCCTGCCCTCTTACGTCGCCTCCAGCGAGGCAAGGGACATACTTATCCAACTGTTTACAGAAGAGGCAGCACACAAGGCTAGAGGCCAGGGAGCAAGAAGTAATGTTACGGCTAGAAAACCCAGGCTGGGGATAAGGGAAATGCCCCGTCAGCTGCCGCCATGCCAACATGCCAAGCGAGCCAGGCGATTACAGCTCGAGTCAGAGGGAGAACTGTTGACCTTAGGTTAAGTTAAACACATTAGGCAGACAAATGAGATCTTAATTGTTTAACATTAAACAACAGTGTGGAACAGGAAGGGAACGTTTATCCCTGAGGGTAACGACATCAATGCGGCAACACCTACTTCCATTTTGTTGACCAACAAAAGGAAGTGTAGCGTTCTGTTTTAATGGATTTAAGCAGCTGGAAACACAAACACTGGAACAAGATTAACCGTTTAAACGTTAACGTTACCTCAGTGTGGGATGTGACATCAATGTCTTCTTCCATTGCATAGGAGTGTGTTGGCTGGCGAGCGTGTTCCTGATCCTGGCCTCTAAAGGCTTCTGTAGCCATGGACTGAGATGGGCTGAGGAGCTGATGTAAGGACCACCATGGTGTCTGTAGTGCACATTTGTAGTGACTGCCAAATATCGATGCTTCTCTTCTCACATACACGCAGAACTCAATGTCCACAGTCACCCGTATGATTTCAGAAAACCGTCACTGGCAGAAGAAATCCACGTAGCGCGCATCTCTTTCTCAATGATTGTGTGGTGTCGATGGTTTTATTAGCTACTCCAAAGTCTAACCTTGAGTTAGTGTGTGTACACTGAGAGGAATGTGCAGGTATCGGTCTACAAGAGCTGACAGGAGGAAATGGCTATCCATCAATGCACAAGTTTCCTGGAAACCTGCCTCCTTCCTCTCCTCCACAGATCTGCTTGGCCAGTGGGTTCACTCCTCAGCCCCATCAGAGGTGCACACAAGCTGGATGATGACATTGCTTTTCAGGGCTGGGCTCTCCCCGTCCGAGACACGTCATTACTTTGGTACTGTAGGCAAACCCCACGATGCACCTCGTGTCGTGGAGGTACCGGTACAGTTGCAGTTTACAGCTGGGTTATGTCTTCAGCCTCACGTGAAACGGCAGCACACGTCCAAAGTGAGAAGAGCAGTTGTCCAGAGAGATGTGGGTCATGGATGGACTTCTTGTATGGTCCTGAGGAGGGGCTGTCATATGGACACACTATCTGAAAATCAGAGCAAACAGAAAGACTCAACTAGCAACACAGTTTGAAATATTACCTGCATATAACAGAAAAATGTTTTTTGATTTAATCATACCAAAATACACAAAAACTACTGGCTTCATTGCCACAAACTGCTGTATTATTGTTATTTTTGGGCAAACATCTTAAAGATCCGTTGTTTAAGATTTAGTGGAACCAACTGCTCGTCTCACTTTCCCTTTCCAAGCCTGCAGGTGAACCTACGGTACCTGCGAAATTCACGGAAAACTCAAAAGCTGTTTGATTTGTCCCATTGTGGGTTACCACAGAAACATGGCAGTTCAACATGGTGGACCAACTAAACAAACGTCTTTGTCAATTTGACATTTCATATATAATATTACATGCATTACATATAATTATCTTATGTATTTTAATGCATTGTTATGGAATCATCTATCAAACATTATATAACAGAACGTTTCTGCCAACAGACGCCCTTAAATGTCACACCGGACCTTTAAATTCAATAGTAAAGTAGTCGCAGTGCTAATCATACTTTATTTGAGCCGTGCTATTATACCAGATATATTTGACAGCTGCACTAGTTACTTTAAAAATAATGCTGCGTGCTTTACATATTATTAGCTTTTGCAGTTTAATGCATCGTTATGGATTATTCTATAAACTCTCCAGAATTAGTTATATTTCAATGAAACAACAGTATGAGACTCACAGGAGTATGATGCATGAGTTTTAAATATAACAGTGATTTCACAGTGAGGTGTTAGTACTTTTACTCGAGCATTGCATCGAAATACTACTTTAAAAATAATTTTACATGCATTCCATTTAATTATGTGATGTAGTTTAATGCATCGTTATGGATTAGCCTATCTGACAGCATACACCCCTCCTAAATATTACACACTGGACCTTTAAATTCAGCTTTACAGTACTGTAGTATGAAGTACATTTACTTAAATACAGTACAAATACTGTAGTTTAACGCATTGTTATGGATGAATCTATCAAAATGCATGTGAAAGTCAAAAATTAGCTTCCAGCAATTGGCTATAATTCAATGATACATTAGCATAAAGACTCATGCATGAGTTTTAAGTCATTTTACAGTGAGGTATTAGTACTTTTACTCGAGTATTGCATCGAAATACTTCTTTTAAATCACAGCGAGATTATAAAAAATGCCAAGAATTCATTAGACTAAACGTCAAAGTTAAAGCAGAGACACGGGATCGTGATCAAAAATGATAAACCCATCGAATAAATCCGTTTTTTAATCGATGACAGCAGCAACATTTGGCCGCTCTGACAGCTACAGTAGCAGCCTAGCGTAGCAACCGACGAGCTAGCAATATGTCAGCTAGCAACCCCGCAGGCACAAAGACGCAGCTCCAGCTACAGACAACACAGCACCGACACATTTCCAACACGCGAGGCGGGCTAAAAAAAAATAAAATAAAATAAAAAAAAAAGAAGAAGCGCCGCAAACAACATACACGTTACATACACGTTACATCAAGCGCAATTCAAGAAGTTGAGAGCTCGCCAACACAAGAAAAGCCAGCTGTCAGGCTAACTAACGGTGCTAGCAGTAGCTCTTATTGAAGTGTAACGGAGGATGGTGAGTCTGTGTGATCGAATCCCGACAGCAGCCCCGCGGATTGGATCTGCTTTTGCCGTGGAGGTGTTTTAAAAACGCCACCCGACATTACGTGCCGTGGCCCTGTCCGACTATAAAACGCGATACGAAGCATTTCAAAAAAGTACCTCAGTTTCTGACTGTTTCTCCCTCCAATCTCAGCTTCCCTTCCCCCGTCCAGCGGCCACGGTAATTTCAAGTGCATCTTGGGAATTGTGGTTTCCTGTGTCAGCCTGGCTTCATTACGTCATTGCTCTCTCTCTCTCACTGCCTCACAGATATGGTGACCTCCTTTTTCTACCTCCCATCAGCACAGATACTCCTCTTCACTCAAAATAAGTTTACATATTCTCTGAAGGCAGTTATGAATTTAATATTTAATATTAAAATAATCATTAAAAGCCCCCAAATATGAAGATTCTTCTTACTTAACGCCTCCAGACCTCCCCCTGTTTTGTAAAACATAACACCCCACCTGAGAGGCCAAAGTATGAGATTTAATAAGTCATATACACAATCCAATGTGATCCAATATAAAACATTCTACTTATATAGAGTTTCTATTTTTCATTCATTTGAATTTTAATGTTAAATTGTGGTGCAGTGGGCAGCAGCGTCAGCTCACAGCAAGAGAAGATTCCAGGTTCAAACCTCAGTTGTGGCCTTTCTATGTGACTTTGCCTGACACACACTTAATGTTTTAATTGATGATTTTTTTTTACCAATTGGCACATCAACATAGACACTCAATAACAACACATCCATCCATTTTCTGTAACTGCCTATCCTCATCAGGGTCATGGGGGACTGGAGCCTATCCCAGCCGACTTGGGGCGAGAAGCTTGATGTCTATAACTCAGTTGAACTAGTGAAGATGGTGGTATTCATATTTCTTTATGTCTCCGTTTTCTGGTTGATGTAGTTTATAAAAAAGAAACTGTATTTTGTCAAATCTGCTCTCCTATCCTTTAAATGGGAATTTTATCTTCTTCTCCTAAATCTAAATTCTTTCTAAATCATTTGTACTTCCAATTAAGGCAACACCCTGCAGGAAAAATATGTTTTCTATCCTAATAACTAAAGATTTTGAACTGTTTTGCTTCCATAACATACAATGTTGTCTTTCAATTAGGTGTCAGGCCACAAATCTCCATTCTTACGCATTATTCCAGAGGGGTTTGTTCATGTATTGTTCATATGTTCCAACATTTTTATTCCTAAAAACATGGAAAGGGATTTTTTCAAGGCTGATGACGATGATATTTTTTTATTTATGGAGTGATAAAAAGAGATTCCCTCTGTATGTCTATATGTCAACAAAATAAAACAAGAATTGTGAAATGTCTGAGCGAGCATGTGCATGTCTAATAAGACACTGCCTCATTTGCATATTTAAACATAAGATTTAAGTAAACCTGTATCTATATCTATTCGTTTTTTACTTATCCACCTGTAGTGTCTCTGCAAAACACAAAAGTTAGTCATTGTGCAGATGTTTTGAAGATTTAAACCAACATTTATAAGAGCCAGAATACTTCTGCAGTAGTTCAGCAATCTAGGACAGCTCCAGAACAGTGATCCTGGCACCAGCCTCACATCCCTCCTAAAGTCTGACAGACTATAAAGTCTGCGAGTTTGCCTCCATTTCTCCTCGACAGAGAGAAAAAAAAAGCTGATGTTTGTAGTTTCAGTCAAGGACACATAGATGGATATTGGATGAGGGAAAAAAATAGAAAGATTTAATCAAGGCTGTCATCGGTGCCAGGGATTCCACATAACTGCCAGATAGCGTGTTTTGTCTTCCTGGTATTATTATACAACTTATCTGCACTGGATAATTTTCCCCTTCCAAGCCCAGAATTTCTCCTTTCATTACACAAATAATGGAACAAGATCTCCACAAGAGAGTGGCTACAACTCACATCTGCTTATGTTCAGATTTTGAGGGATTTCAAGCAGATGTCAGTTATTACCCCTCTGGAAAATTCTTTGTAAGGAAAAAAAAAAGAAATGTTTGTTTTGCGTTACACAAGCCAGCCCCTCGAACTATTCTGCTGAGGTTTGTTTTATTTTACACTGAAGCCTGGATCTGCTGGACATTTTGTCAAAAAGTTGATGGGAGAAAGTGAACCGCAGCTCACAGGTTTCACCTCACAAACATCCTTCAGGCCTTAGCGGTATGTCATTACAACATAATTCTGGAGTGAACGTCTTGCATCAAATCTTCATGCGAGACACAGAGTGAGAATCCTGGCCCCTGCAGTGTGCACTGCGTCCAAGAAAATGAGCTGTTACAAAACATTTTGGATCGATTAAAACTACACAAAATAGAGGAGGGGTGGAGGGGGGAAAAAAGTTACACAACTGGCAATAATAGAGGACAGATTTCCTGCTTGGGATGAAATCCACCGTCACTTGATCTCAGGGAATGTGCTGCTGGCTCACGCCAGGAGAACTGCCTCGCTGCTGGGCTCCTCACCCATCTGAATGGCCAAACACCTGCTCGTTCTGGCAAACTGTCAGTCCGAAAAACCCATCACGGAACAGGAACACATTATTTTCTGAGCTACATTTTTCAAAAATTTAAAAGAGAAACCTTCAAAAACATCCAGTGGAATAATTGTGCAACTGCTGTGTTGCTTCCAAGATGGGTATTCAGGATTGTGTGTGTGTGTGGACTTGTGTTTTTTAAGTTCAACAAGACAATTGAAATGCTTTATGAGCTTTTATTTAAGTTCTCATGCATCAGGAAAGGACAGAGCAATCATCATCCAAACTGCTTTTTGTCTTCGTCTCCAACAACACAATAAAAGCATAAAGACATAAATATAACTGACTTTACCATCATTTATTCACTTGGCAGTCATTGTAGCGTAATCAATAAATCAATAAATAAAACACTGAAATAAAAGTGCAGTTTCACAGCAGAGGGAGGGACAATGACTGGGGTGTTATCAGAAGGAAACAACGGGCAGTATTGTTACATGTTTTACTGCTCACACTGACTCAGTGTGCCAAGTGATGTGTCAGAAACAATCGAGGATGCACACGGTGTTACATGCAAAATCTCATGACAGATTTTCTATTAAGAGGGAGCTAAAAAACACACATTCGCCAACTGAAACCAACATCTGTACGCAGGTTTTTTCCTAAGATCTCAGGCAAGCATCATCTTCCATAAGATGCTCTGTGTTTTTCGTGTTTCTTCAGCAAGTCATAAGCAGATTTATATGATTTTTGTTTAACGAGCAAGGGTTGCTCTCCTTCCACTGTGCCAAAGCTCAAGAGGCATCTTGTGTCAGCAGGCGTGAGCCATCTCCATAGAAACATTATTAGCCATCCTTTGCCTGAGGTGGTTGGCAAAGTCCACCTGCGTCTGAGAGAGCACTTTGTTTATGATTGTCTTTGGGATCCAGCCCTGCAGACGACACAGACACAGACACAGACAGACAAAGACACAGACACAGACAAAGACAGTGTTAGGCTGGGTGACACGATGCTGCTTCGTTCTTGTAAATCGGTGTGATTACTGTGGAAAAAACACAGTCATATACCTTTAGGTCTATATTTAGTAACCAGGTGAACTTGGTCTTATTTGGGTCTTCAGCACAGGGCTTCATGACTATACAGGTAGGTCCATTCTCCGCTCTGAAACATAGAATGATCATGTAGTGTCAATGTAGTTGTCTCACTCCTCTGTGGGACAATATTTATTATAAAATCTGCACCTCTTCTGTGGCGAATGCTGTTTCAAAATACTCTACACTTCCTGGAGTAAAGCAGGAGAAATTAAGAAAAATATTGACCCATTTTTATCCTTTTCTGGACAGGCAAATGGGGCATAAATTAAGATTATACCAGCTTCTACAGGCTCCACAACACCACTGATCTGTCCATAAAGTGGGGGAGTTATCTCCCCCTGACTCACCTGACCACACCCCTCTGTTCAGGCATTGTCGGGTGCTTAGTGGACATCCCAGCCAGGAAGCAGGTCGAGCCTCGACGCTTGGCACAGCGGACGCTGACAAAGTCCCTCGGTCCGACCACGTTACCGGGTGTCTCTGCAGACACCTCGTGGGTGACCATTGTTTCCTTGCCGATCTTTTGAAGGATCTGTGGCATCACATGGTGAAATTTTAACATTCTTTAACAGATATGCGTGTATGTCTCTTTCATAAATGTGAGAATGTGCTGCCTCGCTCTCTCTTACCTTGACCTTCTTGACGTTTGGGTTCCACTCCCCCATCTGCTCCATGTTTCCCACCAGCTCATTGTAAAGATCGTCAGGATGCTGCTCCAACATTACTTCCAGCTTGAACACCTTCCCGATGTCGGGCAGCATTTTACTCAGGACTTTGTCTCCATTTGCCTGAGGAGGAGTGTTAAACAAGTACTGCAAACATCTACATCTACTTCAGTGAAATGTGTCCTGTCTCTGTACTCACAGCCACAGTTTCAATGGTCCAGCCGTCTTGTTCGCCGAGGAATGTTGATGGCCTTCTGCAGTGCATCCTCACCTTGCTTCACATAAGACATCTCCTGCTCGCTGTAGCCCTGCTCCTCTTCAATACGAGCACCTAAAACAAAGAGCAAGACTTCCACCTTTATGTTTCTGTATTTTCAGGGTAAGTACATCACAGGCAAAACACTTCAGCTTCCATCTGCGTCTCAAATGATCACTCACTGAGGAAGGAGCTCCGGCGGCGGACTTGATTGATCCAGTTACTGGAGCCTGGACCTGCCAGTCTGTTCAGCTCATGGTGAATGGCCACCATGGCATTCTTCCTCAAACCTACGAGACAGAGGCAAAATGTGCGCAGTTACTACAACTCCAAACCCATACATGACTCATCCAGTACATCAAAAGAAGGAAAATAACAAGAAATAACATGAACAGTTGTTGCTTAATTCATTCAGCCTCTCTGACTCAGAACTCCATTGAGAAAATGTGAGTTTTAGAGCATACCGGGAGAAACAGGGAGAAAAACTAGGCCAAGAGTCTGAGTGTCAGTCTAAACAGGATTCTTTTACTCACCTGTCATGTTCCTCATATGCCGGTAGGAGATGCCAGCACACAGTTTGAAGGTTGCAGGCAGCATTTTTTTCTGTTACAGGAGTGTTAAGAGAACTGTAAAACTATAAAAGCAAGTCAACCGCAGAGTTTCGATATCTGACCGAGCTGTAAATCTTCTCAAAAGAAGTGCACGGACGGAGCGGTGCTGTGGAGAGGATTCGGGTTTCTGCCTGTAGGCTCTCGCAAGCGCTGTATATATAAGAGGACTGGCCACAAGGCCGCAGTGCTATCACTGTGTAGATAAACACACACACATCACCTCACTGTTCCAACGGCCATGTCGCCAAGGTTGCCTGGCGGACACGACGAGCATGTCTCAGACTCTCACAAACACTGTGTCAGATAACGTCCAGTGCTCAGGCCCACACACACACACACACACACACACACACATTCCCATACCAATGGGTGAATGATGAGACTGCCCCAAAAAAAAAGAGGTCAGTGGAAGAGACCCTGAGTGATTCATCCATCCCTTCATGGTCCATTACAGCCTAAACACTCACTGGAATTTGAGGGCAAAAAATTTCTATTCAGTTTGGCTTGTTTCTTCCCTGTTATGCTAGAAGCATGTCTCTAGTGTCATTATCACTGAGTGCAGCTATTAACCCGAATGTTCTGTTTGGGGTGCTGGAGACTGTAGGGTCAATTTAACAGTTCAAGAAACATACTTAACCTTATTTTATCACTTTAATACTAAAAAGGATACAACGCTCTCTCTTGATTTTGTGATATAAACATGATTTTGTTCCAGAGGTGCTACAGAGGTCACATCACTATGTAGACTTTATGTTTATTCATTAGTGCGGGACTTTTTAGCACAGAAAATAAATACTTGTTCCTGGATTGCTGATATTAAACATAAAATGTTAAATATTGTCTTATTTTTTTCCATGTACAACTGGAGGAACAAAATCTAATGTTTAAAGGTGAATACAGAAACAGAGTTATGACAGTTAGGGTTAAGATGTAACCTTGATGTTACGGTAATTATATGACAGTGTGGGATTTTATTCAAAGTTTATATTTTGTTGTTTTGTTCAAGAGAATTTTGACCGTCTGCTGAGCCAATGGCTCATCCTAAATGTTACACACTGGACCTGTAAACCGCTTTTAGATGCATCTATTGTGTAAAATATGCCTGATAGACAACAGACACATGATACAGACCACGGGGCCTCGCAGCAAACAGTCATGTAGTAAGTAAAGGTTAAACAAAACTACTCAGCGAGGGTTTAATATTGTTCAAACACAGCCCTGTCAGTTTTTCCATGGCGGTTAGACTTGTCAAACACATCACATTTCATAATACCAACATCCACACAGCAGCTTTGTGACTCTGCTTCAGCTCTTTCTGTCAGTGCTGATTGAATCACGCTCTGGAAGTTTTTCCAAACGGCTCGCTTAATCGTCAAATGGCACACCATGATCTGTTAATAACATGTTTTATCAAGGCGCTCACATGTTTTGACAACCTTGCTTACTCCGTCCAAGCAAAATCAGAACTATCTAACAGCAATATTGCCTCAGCGTGCTGCACGTCAAACGTGCGCTCAGAGTCAACAATGCACATGACCACAGGAATGGAAACCTGTCCAGAGAGGAGCAGGCCATCTGATTAACGAACAGGAATGCACACACGGAAAACAGGAACAGATTAATAAAGACAAACTGAAGTCACCTTAACCTGCAACCTCACATCCTTCTGGCTTCATGGCAGGAATTATCCATGAGTCCCTCTGGCCTTCTGCAGGGTGAGTTCTCTCTTTTAATATGGGAACACACAGGCCCTAGTATTATCTGACCCATTACTCAGCCACAGTGGACAGTCCAGGCACCCATGACTCTTGTACTGTAAAGCTCCTTTCTCTGAGACAAAGAATCAGGAGCCAAAGTGGGTCATATGCCTGTTTCTAATGGCTCCCTATTTGACAAGAGCAGCATTATATTTTAATGAGCCTCGGCCCTGGATTACACTGCAGTTCTCTTACTGGCAAAGCTTTGAGAACCTGAAGAAGGTTAAAGAGTCTCTGCCTTTCTGTACTTCAGCTGCTGATGTCCAGACAAGGAAATCATTACTTAACGATGATTTTGTATTACAGCATTACGAGCCTCAGAGGCTCGGATTTTATGAGGACACTGGGACAGTTTTTGGATTTTTCTTCTGTTGCTCGCAGGCTTTAGAAAAAGATGTTTGCGTCCGTAGCTCCTCCATAATCTCACCCTGTTATAGGCCGTCTGGTTTCAGGCTACAGCTAATCTAATTTATTCACATTCCTCAATGTAGGCACCTTTGTTTTATCTCACGAGACAGGCATTCGTCTGCAATATGATGAGTTTGTAACTTCTTAAGGTTGACTGTGAGAAAGAGCTGATAACAGTGTTTGTTTTCAGATATGCCACGGCGCATGAGGTAATGAAAATATCTTCTTGCACAAGATGCATAGTTAATTTACACGGAGGCGGTGCATGTGCACGTGCACATGTGCACAATGAAGAAATTTCAGCGTGGATTTTGCAGGATGACGTTTACAGCCCTTGCTCTGTGCAAACGTGTCTTGTGAAGTTCAGATGATGCTTCAGCAGTCAGAGTTAGTTAGAGTTAGTATTTTTCAAAGTTAGAGTGCTTTTATTTTGAAATTCCCTCATTATTTGTTCTGTTTCTGTGCCGATAGCAACACAAATATAGAACCGTGTTGATTTGTCTAACTCAAACTGCTGAAGGTTCATATCAGCTTTGGCTGAATTTATGAATATATTTGAGGCACATTTCACACTTTAAAATTGGAATCACACCCAAGGAAAGACAGATACAGCAACTAAAACCTGTTTCAATACACATAAGAGAGGAGTATTGTGTGAACCTACACTTTTATTGACCTTTATTTAATTAGGGAAGGTGCCGTTGCAGACAGACAGACAAATTACAAACGTTAAAAATAAATAAAGAAGTCAGTTATAGATTTAAAGCACACTTGCCTGGTAGGAGGAGAACATAGTTATGGCCATGTTTTCCCTAAAACTGTAAAATAATAAGAATAATTTACTACTAGAAGCCATTTTTTCTTCATTTGACATCCTCAATAAGTACATTCATGGAACATTCTCACCTTATCGTGCAACTGCACAATAAGTGTCCTGTGTCGATGTACCTGTGAGGATGTATTGTATTTGTGGTTCATAACGTGACTGAAAGAGTAGCAGCATTGTGTGACTATCAAAGAGCTTTGCTGTTTTCCGTTCCATAACAAAATGGTGAGTAGTAAAATGACATCTCTGATGGTTTAAATGTATTTGAATAGGAACAAGGAAGTGTTCTGTGGTCACGGGAGGGAATGAAGAGACAGGAATACTGTGGAGTACTCAAACTATAGCACAGAGTTTATTGGGACTTGAAGGACACAGTGGGTTTGGCTTTCACATGCACTCAGCACTCTGCTGTACATCACATTAAGAAGGAGAATTCTCACATCATCTCCTCTCCAACATCCTTTTTCCTCCCTCCTTTTTCCCTTCACTTCCAACAAAACTGTGCGAAGTCTGTGTGTGTGTGTGTGTGTGTGTGTTTGACGCGTTTCCCCAGCCAGACAAACAGAGCATGACAGTCAGAGAATAAACAAAGTGCTGATGTCTGTGTGGGCATTGTCTGGGAGATCATGCTAACAAGGAGGCACTTCAGTCTGATTGAGATTTTTTTTTAATCCTTTTCATATCAAGTATGCAGAGAAAAGAAAAAAAAACAGGCTTGTGTGTGTGTGTGAAATTAAAATGACTGCATGGACCAGCTTTCACTATCTCAAATAGGGAAAATACCACATTCTTAAAAACAAGCGGAAGAGATCGAGCTCTTCCTCCCTTTTTTTTAATTGGCTGTGCTGCTGCGAGAAGGTCACTTCATTGTGTGGTGTTTTGCAGGGGATCCTCTGGTGTCTTCCTCTCCTTCCTCTGACATGAATGAACTGGACCGATTAAAAAATAAAAATAAAAACTGTAGCTGTTGATACCCTGTGTCTTGGAAAGGGTTGGACACGAAACGAAGACGGAGGAAGACCCTTTAGATTTGAGGGGCGAAAATATATTTTAAAAACCTGTACATGTGACAACAATGGCTATGCAGCAGTATCTTTGAAATGGGAAAGGCAGAACAAGAACACTTTTGAATGTAGAAAACAAGCGGCGTGTGACAATATCAGTACAATAATGTGCCTTAATGATCAGAGGTAAAAACATTTTGGTGAAGAAACAGCATGACAGTTTAATTGTGCAACTTGTACGTCGGGCTGAGTGCATGTGTTCCTCTCCACTCCACGCGGGGACTGTGCAGAAAAAATTGAGCAAAAAAAAAAAAACCTCAAAAGATTTCTGCTTCTGTACAGCATATTAATTTTTCAAACTCCACATTAATGTCAAATATAAAGTGACACTGTAAACCGAGGGAGAACCGTGTGTGTTGTACGGTATACTATGGAATGAGGTATGCAGAAGCGAAAAAGGGGATACAGCTGTCCATACTTACACTTGTCCATGCAATGAAAACACAACACGATTCTCACAATTCAGTCTATCCGTGTCTGTATGTATGCATGTGCTGCGTCTGTACGTGTGTATGTGTGCTTTAAGCGTTATGATATGTCTGCAGGCTCATATTTAGAGAAAGTGTATAAAACGGATCACACGCTCTGATCCTCCCGTGGTTCTAAACGACGGCTGAAAACCTTCAAAAAAAATAAAATCAAACATGACAACAGTATCACAAAAACTAAACTGTAATCTTTGGCCTGAGTGTACGCAAGGCAATGTACATTTATGTGTTGAGGTTGCTGAGGTGATGTGTTATGAATGTTTAGGAGTGATCTGAGGTATGGGAGGTGGAAAAAAATACAGAAAAAGAATAAGTTAGAGTTATTACGGATGGTGGACGCTCGCAGGTGTGTGTGGATGGATTTGATGGGGAGAGATACGGGTATGAGATACAGGCCAGAAAGTAAAAGGACTGAAAATGAGTGAAATTCTGGAAAACGAACAAAAAAAAATTCACCAAGACCCCATCTTCTATTCCCTGTGGTGGTCTTTATTATACAGTGGATCCCCTGAATATTAGCTTGTTTTCTATCCTTTTCTGTTTTCATCAGCGTCAGTGGCTCTGTTCTATAGTCCAACAATCCTGAGGGTAAGTAAAGTTTGTCCGAATATTTCCAAACATCTCCGCAACATTGACCAACCCAACTACAAATGCCCGGGTCTCAGGGCCTGGTCAACCCCCTCCCGCCCCCACCCCTAACCCACCCACACCCACCCACCCCCATGGGCTGACCATTTAGGCTTCTAGACAGGCTGTCTCCGGCTGCTGCTCAGGCCCTGGCTGTGGACCAATCAGCAGCGGGGAAGCCCCTCGGAGCTCCTTCCCTTTGTGTGTGTGTGTGTGTGTGTGGCTCCCACACTGCCACTGTGCCACTAGGGGGCAGAGTTGGACATGGAGTCCACAGAGTTTACACTGGAAGACTGCACACGGCTGTGGGAGATAGACACCTCAGGGTGCTGCAGCAGAGAAACGGAGAGATAGATGTGTGTGAGTTAGGTTTATATGCATTCATCTGTGTGTGTGTGTGTGTGTGTTTGGTGTGTGTCCGTTCACTCACATGCCTCCTGAAGATCCTGTCCAGCAGGCTGCGTCTGGGCGGCTCTGGTGGCTGATTCCAGTCCAGATCTGGGGGTCTCGTGCCTTGAGGCCCGAACACATTCAAATCTCTGAAACACTCCGTTTCAATCATCTGGATGAGGAGGAGAGGAGAGGAGATGGATGTGAGGGGAGAGGAGATGGTGTGAGGGAGGAAGAAAGGAAAGGAAAGAGGAGAGGAAAGAGAGTAAAGCAGAAGGAAGGACAGGAGTGGGAATGAGAGATGCAGAAAGGAAAGGAAAGGAAATAAGGACAGGAAAAGAAAGGAATTTAGTGAATTTGATGAACTTTGGTAAGCGAGTTCTTCCAGCTGTTATACAAACTACACTGAGCGCTTAAAAATGTCACATTTTGTGTGCACACTTACCTCATTCTGCCATGGGATGGAAACACTGCCTGTAGCAAATTTGGAGTAGAAGTCATTGTCGGTTTGGTCCAAATTTACTCCCTTGACTGTGGAGAACTGCTCTATGTCCAAAACATCCTTACAGTACACTGCCCGAGGCTGGGAGAGGGCAAAGAGCACGACAAGGACTTAACAGGTTTCATGAAACTTTTTCATGGCATCTTTTCTCATTGTATTTAGCGTGAGGAGTTTCAGAACATGTTTTGGCAGTGGGATTGATTTAAGCATGTATAAATCACTCACATCAGGCACAAAGGGAGGCTCCACTATTCCAGCCTCCAGCCTCTTGAAGTTGATGTTTTTGAAGAACGAGTGGGCCTTGACGCCCGCTGCTCCGTCCGCCAGGCACCCCAGCCTCTGCTTAGGGTCTTTGGTCAGCAGCTGGGTGAGCAGCAGCAAAGATGACTCATCAGATTATTCATCCATCTTTCTCCCCCTCTCTCTCTCCATACAAACATCAATGCTCACCATTCTACAGATGGCCTTGGTGTCCTCTGTAAACTTGTCGTTATACTCCTCCTCTTCCTCCTGCACCCTCCTCTCCACCTCCTCCCGTTTCACTCGCTCTTTGCGGGCGCGGAACGGCGATCGCCCGGCGGTCATCTCGTAAACGAGACAGCCCAGCCCCCACCAATCAGGACTCATGCTGTACTTTTCGTTGTTTATCACCTCAGGAGCTAGACGAAGGAAAAAAGATGATGATTAATCAGGTAGATTTACTCGCTAAAGTGTACATGATGACAACTGATCCTGAATGTAGCAATTTCTGAGTAACACGTGGGATATGAACCATTCTGGTTCATTCCTCGGTCATGTATACAGAGAATTTGCAAAAAGAGTCTCAGTTTGTGACACACAGCCTGTTTACAGTCGGCTCAGTCTGTTGTAAACAAACCAGTGTGCAAGGCTGGAGTAGAGATTCATGCACAAATGTAAATCCTCCTCTCTGGTTAAAAGGAGAAAGACAACTACTTTCAAACATTGTGATATCAAGACTTGAGTATCCAGAGGGTTCATCGGAGGATGCATAGCTGCATGTAAACATGTGAATATTCATTCATCTAGTAAACAGCTTAGCAGGAATGCTGTCTTTTTTGGATTAAAGTCAACTGGAATATTTTGTGCATATAAACGTGCTCAGTGTTTCTTACCCATGTAGCCTACAGTCCCCACCCGGCCTCTGATGGATTCCCCTTCAGGCACTTTGATGGCCAGCCCCAGGTCAGAAATACGGATGTGTCCTGCAGCACAGCAGCAGTCAGAAGTGTCAAGAGTCAAAGTTCATGCATGCAAACTTTATGGAGTGTAAAATGTAGTTTGAAATTGTGTATCAGCAGTAAAACAAGAATGCTGTGCAATGCAATACCCATAAATGTAAGCTGCTGAACTCACCATTGTCATCTAATAGGATATTCTCTGGTTTCAAATCCCTACAAATAACACAGCGTGTTAGCAAAACAACATTCAACAGAGAACTAAAGTATCGATTCACACTCCTAAAGAAGCTGAAAACTTCATTCAAGGAAGCAATAAAACCAATCAAGCTTGAGCGGTGCGTTACCTGTAGACGATGGATTCCCTGTGCAAATGATCGAGCCCACAGCAGATCTGAGCAGCGTAAAACTGGACCCTGTCTTTCTCAAAACCCGGCGTGCCCATGTTGTAGATGTGAAACTTCAGGTCTCCACCGTTCATGATAGTCAGCACCAGACACAGAGCATCTTTGGTCTCGTATGCATACGCTAGGCTCACCTGGCAACACAAGGAAAGCATAATAAATGGTGTCAAACAAATGAGCAGACATGCATGCAAAGCAGACTGGCGACACAAACTTCTTTCATGTTGACTCACAACAAATCTACTGTTGACTTTCTCTAAAATCTGCTTCTCGTTGAGAGCCATGGACTCCCCTTTCCTCTTCTTTATCCTCTTCTTCTCCAGCTTCTTGCAGGCGTACATCTTCCCCGTGGCTCTGACCTGGCACGCACACACCTGAGCAGAACACGTTTGCCTCGTCATCATCATCATCATCAGCATCAACATTCATCACTCTCGTCAGACGCTGCATCTCTTACCTCTCCGAATCCCCCTTTACCCAGCACTCTGTACTGCCTGAACGTGTCTTTCGTGATTGGTTGCCTGACAGAACACAGACACAGCAAAATCCATTAATAGACGCTCATATAGTATCGATTAGGATGGAGATATTATCTGCGGAACTCAATACCACCCTGAGTCTGTTTCCTGTACAGAGGGTGGGGCCCTCCTGTGCACAATTTCACTTTCCAGACACGGATACAATCAAGGCAGCTTCTGAAGAGCCTGCTGTTTACTTCTGACTGCCTTTAATATGCACTCTGCAGCAAATATTTTCCTGTCTCGAGTGTCTCTGGAGTGAAGCAGTCAAGTCTTTTCACCTGCCAACCGTTTCGCTCTTCACACTGATAGAACATGGGAAGTGACATCTGACAGAGAGATTACACGAGTTTAAATCAAAGACGGAAAGTAACTAAGTACATTTCTACTTCACTACATTTAAAGTATTGTACCGGTACTTTATTGAACTTTTATTCAAGTAACATTTTAAATGCAGTACTTTTCCATGCAATGTGAAGTGTCTGACTACTTCTTCTCTCGCTGGTTAAAATGTTACTGACCTTAAAAGTGTAAATAAGTTGCGAGATGTTATCTGAGCCATAAAATGCTGAAATAAAAGAACTGACTATGAGTAACATTTTGTTTTTCTATTTCAGCTTCAAAGCCGCCTCACAGATAAAGAAATATTATTACTGTCAGTAGCCTTGTTAAAGGCAGCGGACACTTAAATTAGGTACACATGTAATAATAATAACAATATGAAGAAGAGGTTTATTTATTTCACAGAGAAAGGTCACAAGGTGCTTTCCAAGAGCGGCGAGACAAAAGCCAGCCTGACTTCAACAGGAAGAGTGTGCCACAGTGTCAGAGCCGACACTTCAAAGGCACGAACAGCCTTTGTTTAGAGCCAAAGTGTGACCTACTGGTGATGTAAGGATGGAGCAGACTTCCTGACCCTGCAGGGCTCTATACGTGAGAACAAGAAGCTTCAGAATGAATCCTGGACTTGATGATATGCCAGCGTAAAGCGGATAAGATGAGAGCGTGATGTGAGTTGTTCTTTCGGTACTTGGTCAACAGGCCTTACAGCAGCAGCGTTCTGGACCGTTTGTAGACAGTCCAGAGGAGACTTGCTGAGGCAGGTGAAAAGGGAATTACAGTAATTTAGCCATAATGATATAAACGCACGAATGATCATCTGTTGTTGAGGTTGTGACATAACAGGCCTGAGTTTGGCGGCGTTTCTTAAGTGGAAGAAACATGACCGGGTCAGTGATTTTATAGAATGTCTGAAATACATAGACTGAAGACTTTACAGCTGTGCAGTCTTAATGGACCCTCATGACATGTACGTAAGAAACATACGTACAAAAAACTGGACATAAACCTTGTAAATGTAGAATTTACAGCAGAACTGTTGCATGAGATTCATTTCAATTAGATTTTATTGGACTGAAAAGTAGAGGAGATCTAAAAATGCTTCATTAGGCTGAAAAGGTCACACTCACACGTGAATAGCGACTGAAATGAGCACAGAATAACATGATTTCATTTAAAAAACGACTTCTATGAACTTATTTCCGTACCTCTCCAGCACCTTCCACTGCAGAAATCTGTCAAAGTACATGCTGTTCTGGTAGTCAGCGAACGGAGCTTCACTCAGGTAGTCATGGACGGCCCTGCGTCCGACAAACACAACACAGCAGTTCTCAGTCGGCACAGTTTTACAACTGAGGATGTGATGCAAACTAGCAGTATCTGTTTGTTCTGTTCTGTTTACATGATGTGAATAAATTAAAAGACAAGGCAGAGAAAGAGAAAACAGGTGAGAGTCCGGCCGACAGGTGAGGGGTAATAAAAACAGAGCGGCGACTCACTTGCGGCAGTTGCTGAAGATCTCCTTACATGGACTGAGCTCGAGGTTCTCTCTGCACTGGTCTGCAAAAACCTCTGCTATGTCTACACGCTGAGGTGACTACATCAACACATGTAAACACACACAGTGACATATGCGCACACGTACACAACATACATTACTTTTTATTACACGCTCTACATCAGAGTAAGGAGAAACACGAGTCACTCCTCTCAGCCCATATCAGCGTGTTATGTACATACACGCTGTGCAAACATTACACTGTTATTTTTGTACATTTGATGTGTACATTGAATTACTACGCTCTTGTAAGTTCCCTTGTGAGTGTTAACGAGGCTCTCATTCAGCAACATATTACTAAATTCACTTTTAAAGCAAACACGAGATAAAAACGGGTTCAAATTTTCTGAAACTTACTTGTTTGGAGAGAAAAGTCTTGATGATTTTGTCTCCTCTGCTTTTTCTCTTTTCGTCAGGCGTCACCTCGTAGTCTTCCTAAACAACAAACATCACCACATCGTTAACAGCCGAGCGGATGAAACGACTTCAACGCACGAGCATCGAGATTAATTATCATCACTTGTTATAGAACATGTAACTGATGGCATCATTAGTGCTTCAGATGCAAGACATCAATAATATTACATTATCGTTAAGTAAATAACAAAGGTCATGTCCAGTTGTTGGCAGTGTTGGAGAGGAGGTACTCTCTGAAGAGCTGGAGGTCTTCAGGAGGTTTTTGAAGGTACAGATCAGGACACTCCACCAACGGGGACTAACAGACGCGAAAAGTTTGGATCGCCCTGAGCGTACGGGCGGCCGGGCCAGGTGCCATTCATTGGAGGAGGTAACATATGTCTGCATCAGGGCATTCAAGTAGGTAGTAGTAAGTAAGTAGTAGGTTTTCTCTGTTGCTGCTGCTTATCCTCCTCCAACATGCTTCTTTATCTTGTAAGCTCTTTAATTCTTTAAGAAGATCCAATGACCTCTGAACTCCTGGAGAAGAGCTGCAGTGCATCAATTTATCAACGATTTACACTTTTAGGTTAGCTCATAAAGGGTCAAATCCGACCTGCGGCCCCCCATGCATGCCAAACGACAATATAATTTAGCTGATTAGAGAGCGGTACTTATTTGTGTCATTAAATTACACCATACATACATTAAGTATGCTTTTGCTCAGGTACAACAGTATAAGTTAGAAAGAGAACATATTTTCTTACGTAAAACATAAAAAATAAGGAACTCTGTGTCCTCTCGGTTCTAAGGAAAGCCTCCCTTCTTAGTCAAGTGAGTATGCAACAACATCCTCCATCCATGGAATGAAAAACTTCCTAAATCCTAAAACACAACTCAAGTGTTTTGAAAATCATCAAACCAGAAGAAGTCTGCAGAGACGAGGGACATGTTCCATGATGCATTTAACCCTCTCCCACCTCTCCCTCTCTCTCTCTGCTTCATGTGCTGTTTCATTTGTACGATGGAGTAGCTGCTGTTTGGTGTTGACAAGACCACGCACCTCTCACTCTCTGCATCTCTGCGTGTCGCTGTCACTCTCACATAAACATATGCCGCTCTTGGCTCTCTGTGTCTGAAACATACGAGGCCGTTTGACACAAGCAGGTTTGGCCGTTGCAAGGCCGGACATATCGGACAGGGGGGGGGGAGAAACGCTCTGACGCATTTCATCGCAAGCACTTTTAACTTCTCCCAAAAAAAAAAAAAAAAGGAGGGAAGCGACATGGCGCCCCTCGCTGCACGCTGGCCCTCCTCTTTCTATCGGTGGCTTTTTTCCAACATGGTCTTGTGTTGCCTGGCAACCTCACAGTAAACACGGCGGGATTCCTTGAGGTCCTGGAGTGTCACAGTGTGTCACACCAGCGTCACCGGCTTTCCACTACAAAACACACACACACACATATATATAGATATATATATACAGTACATACACACATAAGCCGGGAGCTTAAGAAAAAAACAGGCTTTAAAAAGCCACAACGTCACTGACACTTCAGAACAAAGCCTGAAGAAATCCAGCAATAAAAACATACTGTGGATATAAATGTGAATATATAAGAGTACGACTGAAAGACAGAGTGAAAGGGAAGGAGCCGATTGTGATTGCTGCCAAGTGTTGATTAACTGAGGCTTTGTTATCAAAGGCTACACACACACACACACACACACACACACTGAGTAAATGAGCTGTCTGAATCCCACCCTTTGCTGGCAGGGGGTCAGCCAAAGGGAAAAGAAGACGCCCCTTTAGCCTTTTGGAAGCAGAGGGGATCCAAAACACACACAAACATAATATTGTATGCACACACACACACCTTCTCATGATGTAAGAGGAACCACTGGAACCCCCAAGCACATTCCTCCCTCTGTTAAACACTCACACACACACACACACACTCCCTCTTCCTCCAAAGCGCTCGTGTTCATGCACACACACACACACGCACACACACACGCATGAAACACAAATTTTCCCGTCTGACTAACTTCAGTAAACCAATACACCCTTTTTTATTGTATTTTTTTATACGATCTGGTGACTGCATTACATAACGAGCTCACAACAGCACAGCAGCACACGGGACTCGCATGTTATTTAATCACTTGACATACTTGCACCTGCCTGGTTGTAATCACCCCTCAGGCCTGGTTTATTGTCAGTAAAGTGGTGAGCATAAAGCTCAGCGGTGAGTCTGTCACGTGGATCGCAGAATTAGCCGGAACATGTGTTTGGGATGAGTGCGTATAAGTGGTCGCCCCCTTCGCGGAGAGGGTGACGGTCACTTTTAGGGCTTGGTGGTGGTGGTGGTGGTTAAAGGGGGGCAGAGAAGAGGGGAGGGATGGGGGTGTTGGGATTGGAAGGGGTGGTGTGGGAAACAATGCTGTCCTTTCTGTCCTGTCACATGCCCCCGAAGATATTCTGGGCATAGATAAAGACTTAAATGTGTCATGTGGGAGGTATTCCGTCTAGACGCGGCGAGCGAGGGCGAGAGACTGGAAGAGGGGGGGACAACGAGCCGGGTGAAAGGGGGAGATCTGGCTGGTTGAATAATCACTACTCAGTTTAATTGTCTCCTGTGGCTGCATGACCCAGCACCAGCTTCGCTGTAATGAAAGTGAGTGCGCTGAAAGAGTGGATGAGTGTGTGTTTCCTAGACTGCTGCTTCTGCTGCTACTCTTGACACGGTCACACCTGGAGGACACCTGAACACTGAAGGAACTGACTGTTTGCTAAGCATCTCACCTGTTGGCTATCGTTGCTACACCTGTAGGCTCTTTGATTCCATCAGACACAGCTAGATAGCGTAAGACAAACGCTAAAACCATTGCTATGTCTCAATTTGCATATTTCACACTGTAAATGATGGATTGTGCACTCATAACAGTCAATGCTGGACACCTCAGTGGTCGCCATTTGGCTACTCAGCGGAAGAGCGGGGATTGTGAAACAGGCGGCCGAGGAAGCTGAAGTAGTTGTAGTGAATAGTGGAATATACAAATGTAAGTTGTATACATGTTCTATATTTAAGAAGAGGAAGAAGAAGAGGAAGAGGAAGAAGAAGAAGAAGAAGAAGAAGAAGAAGTAAAATGTAAGTAGCACAGTAGCCGTACTCAAATCGAAAGTAACCTGCCAAAATTAGTACAGTACAGTAGGAAGTATACAAACTGTACTACACTGTGTACTGTAAGTACCTGAAATGAGACACAGCATATGTGACTTGTTTGAAAGCTAGTTCATGGTTCAATGCTAAAAAGAAGCTACACACTGACACATAAAGACAATCAATCATTCACGCTTTGATTCACACCTGTGAGCGATTCACCTGCATGTCTTTGGAGTACCTGACCTCTGACCTGTGTTAAAATCATTACACTATGCAATCAACACATTTACTACCACGTATCTCTCCTTTTAGACGAGAACAGTGTTCAACAAGTCTGCAGTTCAGGTTTCAGCTAATAATCGAGAGGCTGTTCAAACACTTTGATGGTAATTATTAAAAGAGTTGATTGTTCATCCTCCTCTCCGGGATTCTTAATGTCAAACTTCTGGCTCTGTGTTTCTGTGTGTGTGTGCGTGTGTGTGTGTGTGTACCATTGCGTCCAGTAGCTGGATGCATCGTTGCAGTTTCAATCTGGTCTCACAGTAAAGACGGAAGAGAAGCCTTCCGATAGGCTGTTTCTCACAGATGCTGACATAATCCCTCTCTGCAGGAAAAAAAGAAGCAAACGCACTTTAATAAAAAATAAAAAGAGCAGCGATGAGACAAAACAGGTGAGCACGCACACACACACAAACACGTACCAATGCTGTTTCCCAGCTCAGTGCACTGGCTTATATGGGGGAAGCGAAGGATCTCCTTCCATTTTTTGCTTCTCCCTTTCCGCTTTCCTCCTCCACCTGCGGCGACAGAGGGAAAAACAGGAGGTGAAAATGTAACTTCGTGAAGTTGTCAAGGTTTATTTTCATCAGTGAGGAGCAAATGAAGGCCTAATGGGCTAAAAAGGACAGTGGAGAAAGAGTGAGGAGGGGGGGTTGTGTGTGGGCTCTCCCCTGAATGAAATCATAGTCTCAGTGTGTATATATAATTCATAGATTACGTCTCACTTCCTCCGTAAATCTCTCTTCTCTCTACAGACTTTCTTCCTCACTCAGTAGCTTTTCTGAAAGTGGAACTGTGTGTGTGAGTGTGTGTGTGTGTTGTGTCCACACAGACAGAAAGCCTATTCTGACCGGCTCAGTTCCCATCAGAACCCGGGACTTTGCCAGACTTGGATTCCACCGCTCTGAATAATCACGCATCAGCTTCCTGCAGCAACGCAATGCCATCACGAAACAGAAAGATCACTCAACATCTTCTCCTCAGATCTTTTGAAGGGGAAACTTACTGTGCAGTCATCCATTAATCCAATTTATCTTCCCTTAAATTTTCACATTTGACCGCCTCCATATTTCCTGACTAAATCATGTTGAAATCACCTCTCTTATACGGTTCCAAAAAAGGGATTAAACACAACTGTGAGAACTTTATTTCACCGTTTTCCGTCCATTGCAGCCCCGCTGCGGCCTACGTCATGTTCTGCCGTTTTATTTTTTTCTTAATACGTGAAGACTGCTCTAATGAACTGACAGGGATTTCCTTTAACCGCTCTCTGCAGTGGAAACTGGCTGCGAGCGGCTTCGGCCCGATGTGAGAGGCAACATTGAGAGAGGCACGAGAGGAGCAGGAGAAGCAATGACAAGCAGACATCTTTAAGTAATAACTCAGGAATGCGAGAGGAGGCACTACGTCATGCCGGAGCCTCTGAGTGAAAGCTTTAGCAGTTTTCCCATCAACCCTCCTGAATTACTGCCTCATCCTTCCCTCCTCTGCTGTGTGAAATGCGTCCGTTCATCTCAAACACACTGGGTTGCACACGCAGTTCAAAAACTTGAAATGATGCTCATCTCTGTGAAGATTAAAGACAGAAATCTGCACACTTTGGTGCCATATTAGACATCAGGACTCGTGCTAATGCTTGCATCTTACTTTAGAGCATGCAAACAGTTTTAAAGCTTGTAGGAACTCTTATTGTAACTTCAGGTAAGGTATTTTTTTTAGATAAAGGGCTCTGCGTCATCATAGCTGACACACACCACACACACACACAGAATGGTGGCCATATCACCACGAACAAACACGAAGCATGACTGTATTAATAACTCAAGTCAAAGTATCCCCTAAGAGAATCATTAACTCCCAGCACCTGCTCCTCATCAACATTACTGTAGACCAAACAAGCTATAAACAGGCACACTTCCTTATTTAAGCGCCAGTTGTTCTCTGGAAAACAGTTAATATGTAAAGAGAGCTCCACGCTGTTGCTGTGTGGTCTTAAATATTTTAAATCTCCTTTCTTTCTTTCTTTTTTTTTCTGTCTGCCAAAAAAACACAACACAGTACAGTGAGCGGAGAAGGTCAAACCCCCACGAGAGGCCACCAGGCTAAAAATGAATGCTACTGTAAGGCGTCTGTGGATAAAAAAGCACCCACCAAATGGCATAGATTTCCTGTGAAGGGTCAAACGCCATGTCAGATAATTGTACCAAACATCTGCGCTCCACCCAGTCATTCAACTTCTACACAATGCTGAGACAACCACAAATAATGTAGTTCCTCCTTTTTTTCTTTTCTGTGTCCTGTTTTTTTTTCCCTCTTCTCTCTAAATCTATTTATTTTTCAGTTTCTCTCTCCCCCCTTTTTCCTGCTTTTCGTCCATCACCCTCTGCTTATTCTCGGTTTCCTGTAACCCGGCGTGCGAAGATCTTCTGTCACCGTCACCTCTGCATCATCGAGAAGAGGTAGTCGCTGCCAGCCAGTGAATGATCAGTTCACTTTATATAAATAGAACGTCACTGTAGGTCAGTGGTTTCCTTCTTGTTTTTGGGCTAAGTACACATTGCATATAATGACGTGAAATGACGTGATGAAATGATCCAGAAACAAAGATTGGAGATGGTTGCTATAGATGATCTGCACAGTCATTAAAGGGATAGTTCAGGATATTTCAAGTGGGGTAGTATGAGGTTTGCATAGTCAGTGTATTACCTACACTGGATGGAAGTTGGCACATGCCCAGTTGGGAGAAGCAGTCCAACTCAGTCATGTCAATCACTCTAAGTGTACGCTATATTTAGACTGCTTTCACCTTGCCCGTCAGGCAGCTCTTTCTGACAGGAAACTCAAATGTTTATATTGATCCATATCTCTCCGAAGCCACCAGACTTCATTCACAAAAAGCGTACTTTTACCTCACGGGACACGGGAGTGAAGCAGCAATTCCTGTTTTCCGTGAGGTGAAATGACCTTTCTGCGGTGGCTTCAGTTTCCTGTTGGAAAGAGCCGTCTGATGTCAAAGTAAAGCGCTGAAAATCTTCTAAATATAGCGAAAATTTTTTGTTGCTGCCCCCGACCACAGCCGTGCATTGTTCCTGTCTGCTCAAGATGATACACGACTACCTCATCCAACCAGACGTCAAATAACCCGGACTATCCCTTTAAGGGGCCCTCGTTTCGCCAGATATAGTGCATTCATCGTGGCAAATAAAACCTTAAGTGTCATTCTTCACTGCGTGTGAAATATAAAAAAAGAGCTGGCGGTGTGGGAAAGTTGGTGGAGATGAAAACATCCAAACTGCCTGGCAATCTGCAACCAGAACCCGTCAGCATATTTAATTTGTGCAGCTGTAACAAACTGCTTTAAGACTTCCAGTAAGAAATGAGTAACAACAGAGGCCTGCTGAGGGAAAAGAGATCCGAACATCTAGATGTGAACACACCCAACCGCTCCCACAAACATGCAAATATTATGCATAAATTATCTCCATTCGAAGAGGCTCGTCCATCTGGACGTAACAAGTAATTTCCTGTCTGGGTTTTCTGACATCTCCGATGGCGTTACACAAATACAATCAGTTCAAATGAGTTCAAACTCTGCGGTGCATTGTTGGTGGACGTGATCTGCTCGCTGGAGGGGAAATATTCTGGCGGGATGTCACACACTAGGTCTGGGGAGGGGCGGTGGGGAGGTGGAGGAGTTTACAAAAGGTTGTAAATATCAACATAAAAAGGAAGCGTCCAGATTTCAAACTCGTGGTACCAAGCTGCAGGAAAAAAAAAAGGCCTCCACTCCACACATGTTTTGTTTCAGGTCCAGATCACTAACTCTGGGCTCCTGTTTAACAAAACTGGGCTGTTATATGCTCGTAAATGTCGTCCATAAACCTCCCTGTCCTCGCTTTCCCACATTTATTTATTTCTCGATTAGGAGTTCTCGCTCTCTCAGGGTCTGTCACTTACACATGAGTAGAAATATGCACTGCACCATGGGTAAAGTGCTGCACACACAGGAACTAGTCGGCCTAATTTGTTCCATGAGGGCAGTGTGGTCGCCACCCTTTATTTGTGTTTCTGCTTAGCAGCTCTGACATCATCAAGGCATGTCAAGTGAAGCAAAAATAAGGTCAGAGAGGGAACGACATCCGTCTGGCCCGGCACCAGGGGGTTACCGGCATCCTAAACATGTGTGTGTGTGTGTGCGCGCTGTATTTCTACTGTGACCTCTCTCTAGTAATGTCCTCATGCTCAATTTAACCGACTCGAGCAGTTCTGCAGGCAAAAAACTTCCCTGCCTAGCTGTGAGGTTATATTCACAAAGTGTTGACGCACAAAAGAATATACGGCATTAACTAGTTTGCAGCTCTCTTTCTCTCTCACACAGAGATAGACACACACGTTTTTTGAGGTTTCAAAACACCTCCACTTGTACTGTCACCAGACGTGCAGTCAGGTCGTCTGTGGACAACCAGTCCAAACCACATCCTGAAGCTCACGCTGTGCATCTGGCACATACGTAACAACAACATCTGCAGCAGAATGTGATGTGAGAGCGCTGGCGAAGTGAAGTGCTGTGAAAATGTGCTATTGTCTACACCTACACTGTGCAAGAGTGAGATTTTGGTAGATTTCTGTGACTCTTCACACTCATCTCCTCGCTGCACCGACCTAAAAAAAATTCAGTCTTGCTCAAAAACAACTGATTATCGCTTTCTGATTATCTAACTCATTCTCACATCACCTCCTTTGTCTGATCTGTTAAACGTCGGCCTCACGGTTGAGTCATACCGTGGTGGTCAGCGAGGTACCAACGCAATGAAGACAACCAGCCACCAGACGATGACACAAACGCCTTTGTTCTCTCAAAGTCTGTGTCTTCCTCCTCTCAAACAATGTCCAACTGTTCAATATGTGGAATTTATTTGCATTGGGGCTGCAGGTAAGGGCCAGCTGTCTTTGTGCATGCAAAAGTGTGAGTGGTAAATACACAACAAGCACATTATCAAGCAAAGGTGGGAACTTTGCATTGACGCTCGCCCTAAAACATCCTCTTCCTGCTTCTCTGCAGAGTGATTCATTGTGGCTCACGGCTGTTGCTTTATCGAAAGACACATCTAGACATAGTACTAGATATCATCTCTTGCAAAACATGGAGTTACTTGGAAATAAATCACTCCATTTCAGATTGTGCAACTTGTGCAGCAAGTCACACGCAACGCTGACAAAGTACAACGATTAGTTTTTTTGTCATTGATTCAACCGCATCGTCAAATCTGAGGCCTTATCCAGAAGTGGCATTACACTCCGCGTTTATCTCTACATGTGCAAAACATGTTATCGACTGGAGGACATTTTAGGGTTCAGTTTAACTGTAAAGTGCGTGTTTGTGTGTGTGTGTGTGGTCTGTGTGCCACAGGAAGCCGAGGGAAACGCTGCCCAGACCTGAGCAGAAGGGGAGGACTATAGCAGGAAGAAGCTCTTTGTTGCCCTGTTCCACCATGATGTCATGTCGGTCCCTCCGTCCAGCCGCCTTATTACCATCCTGAACGAGCCTCTCCGTCCACGTATTCCTCATTATTATCGGGATAATCCGGGCCTGTAACATCTGCTAACCTGCTCAGAGCAAACATCTGTGACGTACACTATTTACCTGGAAACACTCAACTATTCTTTTGGGTGCTGTGGGGGGGTCACATGTTAAACCACTTAATGAGGGGTCATAAACTCAAAATCAGTCATAGACAATAAAGAAGAGATCTTATCAGCCGTATTGATGCTAGCGTACAGCTGTGCCCCAACGCACAGAGTGTGTTGCATGGACAACAACACCCGAATCCAGCTTGACCTTAACAACAGCCGCATTTAGCATGACAGTCACATGATCATGTGTTAAAGATTGATTCGGACGTAAATGCAGCATGTAACGCGTCGCTCGCGGCTTCATTTGCGCAAAGCTTTAAGACAAAAAAAAAAAATACACACAAGTGTGCCTCTTTTCCTGTCTTTATGTCCTTGTAAACATTACTGCTAAAAATAGCAGCGAGCCCAAGGGCAGGAGCAATGTGTTGATACAAACTGAGGTGGTCAAACCGGTCCATGACCTCAGAGCTGGTGAGCTGTGACAGTTGTCGCTAGAGTAACTATGTGTGTGTGTGTGTGTGTGTGTGTGTACCTAAGTGAACAGCCATGTGCAGGAAGATTCTCAAGTGTGAAAACTCGCATGCAAGGGCAGAGATCTCACAAAAGCAACAGAAGGCTAGGGTACATTTCCTGTCTGCCAAGAGTCATGTGCCACAAGTTTCCTGTTCTATAAATATATAAAATATGGAATGTGAGGGGGGGAAAAACATTCAATAGACTGAAATTATATAACACACCAGAGCTGTCCGATCAAAGCAGCACACACACACACACACACACACACACACACAGTGCAAGGCTCAGGGCAGGGTAATACATGCTGTTTGCTCATCCATAAAGATCCAGGAGGACAGAGCATAGTCCACATGAAACTAACCATAATAGGGAGCTCCTACGCTCTGAAGCAGTGTTAGTGTGTTTGTTCACCTCCATAAATGTTTTGATAGGACGAAACATTATGGAAATGTGATCCTAAACGTCTGTGAGGGACGATTTTACTCCTGAACTCTGCTGTTACATCACGACTGAGCAAACATGGTGGAAAGAGCTTCCAATGAAAACAAGAGATCCGACTTATCAAACCCGATGGAACACACGGTGCGCCGTCCGCGGACAGATATTATTGAACGCCGCGTGTGGGGGTGTTTGCTTCTACGCACTACTTAAAGAACACAAAATCCCATCCTGGAAATAAGGTTACCGTGATTACAGTGCTCTTCTCTCCAGCTGTATCTATTCTCTCTATTTGTTCTCCGTTTCCTTTTTGTCGCACAAACACTCTCAAACAAGTTTGGCCCACGTCTTGCTCTTATGTTGACATTCCATGTTCTTTTGTCCCTGTTATGGCAACATCCCCCGAAAGAAAAAAGGTACTGGAGAGTGAGCTGCTGAGAGAAAGCTGCCGTTTCAGCTTTTACCCCCGTCTGTCTGGTTTTCTGGGGCATTTCGAATTCCGCTGTCGAACGTCAGGTTCTGTCTGACATTTATTTGTTTTTACAACATTACATGTCATAAAATCCTTCATTTATCTCCCTGAATGCCAGAGGCACCCCTACAGTAGCTCATGTAAATTATAAGGCCTTATAAGACTTGTGTGCGTGTACATCATGAGTTTACATGGCAGGAGACACGGAAGCAGGAAGCATCACAAGACACAGTATTGATTATTCCCCCAATTAACGCACATCAAATATTAATTGGATGTTCCATTAAAGAGATACGGCTCCAGCGTATAACACAGGAAGCACATATCACATGGAGATGCTGCATAAGTGATCACCTGTTCACCTGTAAGTCTGACATGACAGGAGATACAGATTTCATCAGTGTGGCCGCTCAGTGAATTCCTGGCCGCGCTTTAATGACGAGCTTAAATGTTTTCTGCATCAGCCCACCTTATCTACTTTTACTTCGGATAATTATCTCCTATATTTCCCAGAATTCCACTTGACAACCCCCGGAGAACAGGCGTGAACTTGTTGCATCCAGTTGAGTTATGTATACTGTATGTGTGGGTAGAGGCAGCAATAACAATAGAGATAGTAAGAGCCAGAGAGCTGAATTTTTCCACTCAAGAAAAAATGAGTCACACTCCTACTCAAAACACAGCGAGCCTTGTGGCACGTTGTCGGTGGAGAAATGGGCATCTCTGCTTCTTCTTTGGTTTTAGTTCTCCGTGTATCACTGCTGGTGGAAGATGGAGAGCCAAGAAAAAAAAAAAAAGCCCTTGGACTTTAAATTCTTCACATAAAAAAAATGAAATGATGAAAAGTTCCGTTCCATTTCAACCACTGGAAATATTCAAGCACGAAATAAATAACTATAATAAATAAGATAGTCGAGCATTGATGTTGAAAGGGGGGTCTATTTGCATCGGCTTTGCTTAATATGGTGGAATATTTGCATGTCTGAGCGTCTGAATAGAAAACCACCAAAATAAAAGCTTTCACTTTTACTTTGAAATCAAAAACTGTCTGTAAATGTATTAATACGTAATAAATATTATTCCTGATAGTTTAAAATAGCGGATCAGAACCACGCTTTGACAGAGCTGCTCTGTATTTTTACATGCTATGAAGTTGGGATGTAGCAGGTGCAGCCAAGCTGGCGTCAAAATACAAAGAAAGTGACTGTGTGTGAGGGTGGGACACTTTGTCACGACACCGCTTTGAATAAATGATAATGTTAGCATGCAAACATGCTCATAATAAAACAGTCTGCATGCTGAAATTTTGTAGGCACAGTGCTCACTATCTGTTCATTGTGTTAGTATAGTAACTAATTAGCTCAAAGTCCAGCTGGGTTCGATGGAAATGTTGTTTTTGCTGCTGGACAACATCAAATGTTGAGCTGACGGTGGAGATACTTGAAAAGTCAAGGGAGATAAATGTTTAAACCAAATTTCAGGTCAGTCCATCCAACAATTTGACTGCAGAACTGCAGATGTAAACATGCTTGATAGCCAAAGATTCTTCATCCTATGGGAATCATCCATCCAATAGTCGAAATTTTTCGGTCTAGACCAAAGAGCTGGAAGCCACTAACATGGATAAAATATTTATTTCTGGACCTAGGCTTAATATTAACAGTATTATGAGTAACTCTGACTGGCTGAGTGCTCCTGAAGCATGCCGGGAAGTGGAAACATGAAAAATTTAATTAATAATCAAAAATGAATCAACTCTGAGAGGAGTAATAAATATAAGATGTCTGCGAATGGGTCACAAACAGCCCTGCAACTTTCTGCAATAGACTCTCTACACAGGTTTGCTTTTCCTGTCCCTTCCTTCCCGTCAGAAGAAGCCAGCGAGCAAAAAAAAACCACAGGCTTGTTTCCCTCTTGAGTATTTTACTTCTCCCCCCCTCCATTAAAGCTCTCTGCCCAATAAAAGTGGACGGCATTATGTCACGGCCCCGTCCTTTCAGAGGGGTCCCGTGGGAGGAGCGCTCCTGGCAAAGTGTTTTTGTTTGTGTGGTAGTGGGAGAGAAAGTTTGCGAGCGCACTGTATATTATTCATGCCGACAAACAGAGGCCCGTGTTGTGTGTTTGACAGCTGTGGTTGCACATTCAAACAGGTTACCCAGCTCATTTCACTAGAGCTCTGTTAGTCCTGACAACAGTAGCTCCCCCGGCTTGCTGAGACTTGCTGTGGCATCACATGATGCGACACCCCCCACCCCACACACACCTTTCTGCAGCAGCAGGAGCTGGAGGACAGCGTGCACACTCGGAGCAGACACGAATACCTCATACCTGTTATCTTACGTTATCTTGCCGCTTCTTTTAGTCACTGATCGGTTGGCCTGAAGTACAAAGGGAGCTAAAAAAAGCACAACAAACTCCAATGTGTGCTTGTTGCACACTGAATCTGGGACTCTGACAATCTTATTGTACTTTGGAGGATCCCCAATGGCTGCATGTCGCCATATTTAGGTACTAATCATGTAAGGCTTTTCTCTGTGGATTCTTCCAGCACAAGAACGAGTCCAACATTTATTAAAAGCCACATGATTCTGGACCGATGTCAGCCGCCATGGTAAAACCAGATTTGGGATTTTGACAACCAATCAGGCCATTAAATGGCCGCTACTTTAATGAGCTGCAAGTAGCACTGACCTGCCAATCATTTCCTCGACTAATCCATTAATCATTAAGTCTGTGAAATGCTAAACTAGTAAAATACACCCTTCCCATTTTCTCTAAATCCAAGGTGACACATTTACATCTACATAAAACAGAAAATCAGCATGTTTTCATCTATTTCTGCTTAAAGAAATGATAAAAAAGTGGTTGCCAAGTAATCCTCCTTTGATCGACTGATTGCGCAAGCTCTAAACTTTATCGTACCTCTCATCTTAAGCATTCACATATGAATAGAAGCTGTCAAACACAAAGTCCTTAATTCGTTAGAGAGACTCCTCTGTTGGCTGAAAACAAACGGATGAATCACTGCAGAGCATCATCTTCCCAAAATCATCCCTTCAACAAGTGTTTTACTGGCGAAAAAGACGCAGGAGTGGAAAAAGATGTGACGAGAGCAGCCTCGTTATCGTGCCTCACTTTAGTTACCTGGAAATAAAAAATAATACGTCACCACTGGGGTCATTTTACCCCGGAGATATCCATATTTGCGTCATATTTTATGTAATTGTACCCGCGTGAGGCACTTCCCTTTTATACCAAGTGTTTTTTTTCACTTTTACTTGCACAACTACAACCTGCAAAAACAAGACAGGCCGAATGCGAAGAAGCCAGGAGAGTGCTGGAGTGGAATTCAGTCTAGTAGCCCAAACTAAATACCCCGGCTCTGTTACCGCAATTCAAGAAAGGCATCTGGATGCAGCAATGCAGTTTTTCCCCCTTACTCTCATTCACTTGGACAGCCGATGACGTTCGCTCGCCTGGCTTGGAATCTGCGACTGCTGCCAGCAAGAGTTGTGAATGGTGAGGCAGGCAGAGGCGCGCACACACACACACACACACTCGGGGTCTACTGCACTGATGTTGCTCTTGTTACATTTAAACAAAGGAATTCACCCCACACCCTTCATCTGCTAACACATGCATAAATCTACAGAGTACCCTGGTGTTAACCCCTCAATCTGTCAGCTAACATCATTGTGCGAGCAGATCCCTGCAGAAACAAACAGCCGTGCCAGGCTTCAAGAACTTTGTGGAACTTTTCTTTCTCATCTGCCGTGACCCCTTCGATTTCCTCAGCTGACAAAGATCACAGAGACAGCAGAGCTCTTTAAAGCATCAGCACACCCGCACATCCTGCTGCTCTGTCATGGCTAAACAGTGCTGTAGCTGTCAGATGATACTCAGATGATCGCGCTGGAGATCGGGGTGTTTCATTTCACCGCATACTCATCATCCATAAAGTATCTTCCGCAGAGACCGGAGAGCGGCTCCACAGGAAGATGGAGCTCGGATGGCAGTAGCCCACTCAGTTTGTTATGTAACGATCAATTTGATTAAATAGCTTATGGGCTGCATCTGACTGATGGTGTATAATACCATTTGGCTTTATGTAAGACAGCTGTCACTTAAGGATATTGTTCAATATGATGAGAGAGAAAATGAGTTGTATTTTCCATCTTGTGATTAACATGAAACATCGTATTACTCAAAAAGTTTGAACCTATCTCATCTAGGTTCTCAAAAATCAGCAATCAGTGACTAGTCTTCCTGAGATCTTGGCGGGTAAAACCCAGACCGCCAGGCCAGTCATCGCTGACACAGAAGAGCCTAAGAGCGATGTGAGGTTGGCACAGGGCCTGATTTGCCAGTTGAAAATATCAATAGTGTTTTTTAGCTCGACGCCTCGATGCCACTCGCTCTGTTTTTGCTGATCTGGGGAGGTGAGAGGCAACGCTGGCATAAAGACTGCAAAATGTAAACTGGGCCTTCCTGTTGTGCGTTTGGACTGGAGGACGCATGCCTCTCGCTTCGACTCCTCGGATGCTGGAGACGCACTCCCATAAACAAACAGGAATAAACACTCTTTATTGGCTCCATTCACATTCTCTCACTGCTGCTGCTGCTGCTGCTACATGACCTAAAATGAGCCTTTCTGTGTGCAGTGTGTGTGTACTGTACTCTGACATAGATGTGTGTGTGTGTGGGGGACATGCTGCACGGTGTTTGGCACCGGGCCCCGTGAGATAAAAAATCACCAATGAGTCAGACACAACTGACAACCTGTGACATGTTTCAGTGTGCGCGGGGCTGTAAACAGCCTCACATGGCTGAGTCTGTACGGGGCCCATTGATCAAGCCGTGGAGAAAAGTCGCGCTTCAGCTATAAACTCAAAGAACCATCTCATCCCTTTTCATGTGAAAGTGTAAAAAGACCTTTTCTCTCCCACACACAGTTGGGACAGAGACTGGATGAGCACCAATGGAGCAGCTGGGACAAGCAAGATCTGTCATGGGTCATTAACTGCTCTTATTAATTCATGAAGCTTAATTCACCCCGGCTCCGTCGTGCTCTGCTCCCATAAAACAAGCGTCCAGATTGACCCGCAGGCCAATGCATCCTTCGTTAAGGGTTCTGACAGCATGTCGGCTTCCTGTTTTACTTCATTATGCCATTATTTCCCATGAAACTCTCTTTGCCCTCTCTTGAAGACACCCCCCCTCCTCCTCCTCCTCCTCCTCCTCCCTCTTATGTCATCGTTGTGAGATAAATGGAAGTCTTCTCCTGCGTCACCCCGCAACTCCACAGAGACTTTAACCACATGAAAACACATCCAAACTTGCCCGTGCACTTGTGCGAGCATTTGCATGTTTTCACCAGCACACAAGAGATGAGTAATTTGGATTACTTGCAATAAAGATGACATCATTTACTCTAGAAAAAAAAAAGAGATGAAGGGTGACACGTGGAGTTTCATAGGAAGTGTGATGGTGATGCTTGTGTGGTGATCAGAAACAAATCATGGCGTCAGGCTGCATGATGTTTACCTGCAAGGCCTTCCTCCCTGCCCTCAGCTCGACCCTGTCTTCCTCAGGAAAAAGAGCCATTAATGACAATGAACACCTTCATAATATTTCAAACCTGCATCTGGCCCTCACACACACACTGGAGCGTTTATCCACTGATAACCAGAGTCTCTCTCTCTCTCTCTCTCTCTCTCTCTCTGTCTGTCTGTGCAGGCCTCCATACATACATAGATTTCAACAGCAAGCGCGTCATCACATCAGCGTTCAAATGCCAGCCAGCCTACACTCATTTATTGCCCGCGTGTGTGAAAAAAAGGAGTTATTCCCTGCTTCACTGTGTGCCTCAGCATGTATAATGTTGCGAAAGAGCGCATTCATTTGCACAGAGAGCGAAAGCGGATGTGGGAGGCAGAGGCAGACCCCCTCCACCTCCTCCTCCTACCTCCTACCTCCTCCTTCCTACCTCCTGCTCTCTTACATATGTGGGAAAACGCATATGATCTGTCAAAATCTGTGAAAACGACCCAAGAGCTGTGATCGGGGTCTCCAAATTAAAGGTGGACACATCTCAGTGAGATGCGTCCACGCTTGTCTGCAATATCGCAACAAGACTCGGTTTTTTTTCTGTTGCATCTGTGGGATTTACCTGCTGTACCGAGCCGTACAGTCCGCAGGCTCTACCTACTGCCGTCATCAGGACGATCATTCCCACCTTTTCTGCATATCGAGCGCAAAATGTGACACAGCCAGGCCTTTACTTACTGTTTGCTCCTTTCAATGTGTCAACTTACCCTCTCTCGCTTTTAGCAGTACAGTGTTGGCTACTATGTTCTCCAGCTCCATCAAAAAAGAAAAAATCCTAAATGCAGAGGTTTTCGGGTACACAAACGTCTGCAGCGAAAAACAGCGTCCTTCAGCTTGAGTGCCGTGCGTGCGTGCGTGTGTGTGTGTGTGTGTGTTTTCTTCACTCCTCGTCGGTATCCGAGTAAATTTCACTCATATCAAAGTCGTAGAGGATAAAACAGGATGTCATAGATTTGCTTGCAATGTAAGCTGGGCATGGTTCTTGTTGTGGGCTGGAAGTGCGGCGCTGCATTTCTACTCCAATCCCCCCAAAACCATTCCATGCGTAATGTGGCTGCGGAATCTCCCCCCGATGCAGAAAATCTCCAAGTTTGGAGGCACCGATGTACGTGAACCGAGGGCTCCCCTTTTTTCAGTGGATCCTTTCCAGCCGTACACCAGGATACTACCAGCTTTACATTACAACAGCAGGGGTTGGTTGAGCGCACCAGAGAGGACATCAGCGCGTCCGCCCACCCCCCCTCTCCCCTCCCCCTTGTCGGTGCGTAATCAAAAATGGGCTGGGCCACGCTGTCACCGCTGCGTAAAGCCACAGACACAGCAGCGCATCCACCAGAAGTACAGCCGATTTGTCAGCAAAATAAAAGCATATACCAGTGAAGCTTTCTTTAATTATTATTATGCATTATATCAAGAAACAGATGGAGGATGCAAAAAAAAGAGGTGTCAGTTTATCTTTTGGGCAAGGTACCAAACCTCTTACTGCTGCCAGGGCGACACTGTGGCTGCCCATCGCTCCACATTTGCATGTGTGTGTGTGTGGTTGTATTTCAGGCCTATGAGTGCTTAACAAAGTAATAATCTATCAGAGATAATAACATCATAAATTTAATGTTTCCGTGCGAGTAAAGCAGCCACTGTTGTCCTACACAGGTGTTTGTTGTTACTCGATTTAAACCTCCTGTCTGGCTGTAAGTCACCAACTTTATGATGCCTCAGCAGTAGTAAAATCTATTACCTATCTAACATTCCTTATTATTCCATTATTTTTTAAAATCATTTTAATAGAGACAAAGTGAAGTTTTATCCCAAGAGAAAGACGAGAACGAGTATAAATGCATTTGTATGCAGTGATGCCTGTGAACTCCCTCTGGCTCCCTCTATGGCTGATTAGACCTCGACCCTGATTGGAGTGGACATGAAATCGTACAGTAAGCGCAGGTGTTACAATGAGCCATTCAGGTGCTGCTACAATAAATGGAATGGACCCTTAATAAGCATCACTGGAAACACCTGGAAAAGGGTCTATGATGGCTGCATCACTCTCGTCTTTCTCTTGGTTTAAGACTTCACGTCGTCTCTATTCCGATCATATAAAATGAGGGTAACATTTCATATTCATCTATGGAGAGCGGGGTAAAAAAAGTAAAGTCGCCCTCTGGTGGCAGAATATTTACATAATAGAATAAAGTTATGGATACATTAACAATCTTTATTGGCCTTTTTTATGTTGACATGTCACAGAAAGGAAAGAAAAAACACAAGTGAAGACACATCACTTGTTAAGTGCCTCTGCAAACTGCAGATTCACACACAATGACCCCTGATTGCATTGAACTGTTTGGGTCTGTGTGGCTGCAAGTTTGTATTAGTTTGTCTGAGATCACCTCTTTCATGTCAGCAGCACTTGAGAAATTAGTATCCAGACACTGAGATCCAAAGAAGAACTTATACACAGCCTGTAATGTGACAACGTGTCCCTCCAGGCGGGCTAAAAGCAGCATATGTACATGATGTTACATATTATAAGGTGTTATTACTCCTGTTTGTGTAGCCTCTTAAACCAAGCTCAGATGTTGCCGTCCTGATCCATTAAGGCCCCTGTTCCTCCTCCTTTAATGAGTTTTGTGGAGCTTTATTTTGAAATTTAACCGGAAGTCAAGCTTCTAAAAGTTGTGCAAGCTTGATATCTTTCTGGAAACTTTTTTTTTTTTTTTTTACATGCAGGCTGTACAGTGTTCACAGTAAAACACTCAACATACATTGAATCTTGGCGGAAGCATACTTCACGTGGTGCTATGATGATACCGCCGCCCTGCCTCCTCCTGCTGCTGCTGCTGCTGCTGCTCCTGAAGCGGTCACAGGGTCCCTGCTGAGCAGGGCTGTTTAAGATTAACTCACTGTATCCGTCCAAACGATTTAACAAGCTTCTTATTGACTGATGAAGGCGGATAGGATCGATTTCTCCGGACGCGCTGTGATTTTCTAAACAGGACATGAGGTAGTCTGATGCACTGATATGCTGCCTGCCATAAACTCAATTATCCAAATGAATTATGTCCTTTCCCCCCCGCACAGATTTCATAACAAAGTCTCACGTTTGATGTCACATTGCAGCATGAGACGCTGGTCTGCACCAGAGCAGCCGGACCTGGAGGGCACAGATCCCAATTTCTCATTTTTAAAATGAATGAAACAATAAAACAGGTAGTGTGGTGACAAATGTTTCCAGGCACGCCTTCCATAATGAAAAACTAAACTCTTTAATGGAGCAAGTCGTTTTTGTTTTTGTCAACAGGAGGCTCACTGATCTCCAAATAAAAAGACTGTGACGATAGAAAGTGCTGCTGTAAGATAATTGCTAAGTTGATCCTTTACATGTTTTTTTTCCTTCTTCCTCCAAATAACTCAAATTCATACAGTAAACTACAGTATACAGGCCCAGCATGATGGAGCCCTGTACTCATAAAAAAGAAAAACACACTCATGCTCTCATACTTAAATTCATGTAAAAAAAGAAAAATGTCCCAGTCCGATACAAACTGAGAAAGAGGCTCCAGGCGGTGTCAGTATTCGTCTAAGTTATCGGCTTTGGGGATGGAAAGGCCTCGGTCCTTCAGGACCTGCATTTTGACTTTCTCCGTCTCCTGTTTGGCTTGTTGCTGCAACCGTTGCTCCTCCAAGATCTCTTCGATGGAGACCTGCTGCAGGAGCGTGTCGCAGGGTTTATCCACATCCTGCAGAGACAACACGGATGATATTTCATCTGTCACCGGCGTGTGTGTGCGGCACAAACAATAATGTTCCCTCACATGACAGACGCACATTTAACCAAACATCTTCCTGTAAAGATTTGTCCACTTTTGGTCATCCAATATTTAACTAGACCGTCTCTGCTCAGACACAAACCTAAGCCTGCATGCACACCAAACCCCCACCCACATCAGCAGCAATTAAAAACAGAGGTGAATTAATAATGAGCAATAAATGAATAATGAAATCAAACTCTGCGGGAAACCTCTCCTACCATTAAAGATGTTAACAGCTACTGGAGCGCTGGGCTTTCCAGCAGCGGTGTGCCGACGCCTCGAGTTGGTGTTAAAAATTAAAATGATGTTACATTATCTCAGGCCATGATGCCATTAACGTCTAATCATTCATTCTTTGTTGGCTCTGCAGCAGTAGAGGCTGCACCCCTGTTGAATGCATGATGAATGAAGTCTGGGTTCATGGAGTTATGTTTTACACTGTGTGCAGGCCTGTCGTCTTAACTTCTGCGTCTCGACATCTTACTTTGGGAGCAAACTAACGTCAGCTGCTGCTGATCGAGATGCCGAGAGACGAGCAGCTCTCATGTTCTGCGATTTTTTTTGTTGATGACGTGTTGCTGGTGGCTTTGGTTTCCTGTTGGACAGAAATGATCTAAATACAGCGTACACTTGACTCTTTACACACTGATGGTGACGATCTCACTTCAAAATAACCCAAACTATCGCTTTAACAGTTGTGACAAAGAGTCTGCTCAAGTGTTTTCAGTCGGTCGGACCCTGCGGTCTGCATGTCCGAGTGTCCTTTTGTGCACGACACTGAACCCCGCACTGAGCAGCTGACACCTCGCATGGCAGAGATATGTAGTGTAAAAGCATTCAGTCCATTTAGCACGAAGTCAACAGACGCATGCAAAGATTTTCTAAGTTCACAGCTCGTGTGAGTCATGTAGGAGGATCTCACCACCCATCGTACAGTGCATCTGCAGCTTTATTATAATAAAGAACTTATTTGATTTACAAATTGAACAAATAATAAATGAGATGACCACTAAATAAATAAATAAATAAATAAATAAATAATAAGCACACGTGTGTGTGACATACAAAACAAGGATATTCCCACTTACTATCTCTCCGAGCAGCACCACATTCTCTCCTCTCACAATGAATATTCCTCTCGGGATGTCACCAAATTTCTTCCCCACGTGGATGCGCTCAACTGTCTGATGAAAAACTAGATTGGCTGCGGAGGAGGAGGAAGAGGAGGAGGAGGAAGAGGAGGTGGTTAAAGACATCAGAATGAAAACAACATTGTAACATTTCTATGTGTCGCATGTGTGAGTAAACACGGTGGAAGGAGTTATACCGAACTGATCAATGCTCCTGAGGAATCCGATCAGTGTTCTGCCATCTCGGAGCAGCACCAGGTGTTTCTCTGCAGAGGACACACACGTTCAATCACACAGCTTGATCCACACACGGTGCCACATTTTTGTTGCATTACAACTAAACCCTCTCAGAGGAGCGGACTCTCCTCCTTCCTTCCTTCCTCCCTTCCTCCTTCCTCCTCCTCTCCTACTTACTGTCGATGTCGTCGATGAGGCTTGCCGTGCCTGGTACGTAGTTCATCTTGGGGCTGCTGTTTCTGTGTTTGTCTCGGCGTATTTTAATGTACCGTCAAGCCATGAATGTTTGAAAAGATGTTTCTGTTAAGGAGCACACAGGAAGCGTCTTTATACACAACCCGGATAAACTTCCTCTGCAGACCTTTAACCCTTCAGGCGCTGCGACGCGATTAAAAACAGATTTTATTTTTATTTTTTATGAGCGGTTATTTAATGACACACATTTACATAAACGTAACATTAAATACAGATATTTATTTTAAAATATTAAAATGTGAAAAATGATTGAAAGAATAAAAAAACAGGATGTTTTTTATGACGTTTTTCCTGACAACGTCAACTGACGCACGTACGCCACCAAAGATCGTATATGCAAACACGATGCTTTTGTAGTCATACTTAGCAGGGCCGTTTCTAGCTGCTTTGGAGGGCCCCGGGAGAGAGAACTTACTTAAATAAATAGAAATACAATGAATTGTGGAAAAATACAAGAAACCTACATCTATTTTAAAGTGCAAACAAATATAAGACATACACACCAAAGATAAAGCAGACTATCTTTGCTACTTTTTTTTATTTTGGGAGAATTAAGTCTTTATTTGTAGCGAGACAAACCCTGATTTGTTATAAGCTTTTTTTTTTATAGCTTAACTAAGCTGCTATGATAGGAAAGCTGTGACATCCACATAGTCTGGGTGTTCAAAGTACGGCCCGGGGGCCAATCACGGCCATATATATGGCTTAATTAACACATCGCTCCTCTTCTATTAAAACAGGGGCGGTGTTCGTTTTTCCCCCCATATATATATATATATATATATATATATATATAATAACTATATATAGTGCATAGTATATATACTTTATAGTTAGTACCTAACGTGCGTGTCGTGCCAGAATCGGAGTGAGACGTCTGTCGTTTCGTGGCAGCTCTGTCTTAAAGTGACAGTACAGGCCTCGGTTGCTCGGTTGGTGGGTCATTCAATCATTTCCTGATTGCAATCAAGCGATCTCTCCACTACTGTGTGTGTGTGTGTGTGTTTGCGCGCGGTCGGTCGTGTGTGTGTGTGCGCACGTGTGTGTGTGCGAGGTGGAAACAACAAAAACACACTTTGGACCTCTCGGCTCGGTCACGTTCGTCTCGTTAAAGGTTTCGCTTCGTGTTTGAAACGATGGCTGGATGACAGCGCGGCTGCCGGGGAACGCGCTTAGCTTGATGCATCATCATCAGATGCAGTCGGACCTGAAATCTGGCTGGCCCTCCACTTCGGAAAATAACAACGGGAGCTGGAATAACAGCATGGTAAGTGAGCGGGACGCGTCTGTAAGGCTCTCTGTCTGTGTCTGCCACCGTCAGTAAACACCATCACCCGGCTGGCTCGTGTAACATTGGAGCTAATGCCCAATGCTAAGCTGGACGGCTAACGGCAGCTAGCTCGGGCATTATGTAATAGTTGCTGCTACGCTGCGAGATCAGCTGTTGCCCCGAGTTTGTGACCTTTACCTCGGTGCAACAGCACCGCTAACAGCTCCTGCATGCTCTAGTTGTGTGTTTCCTCCAAAATGAGGCTGTGAGGTTTGGTCGAAACTGGTTCAGCAGGTAGGAAATGAGTCAGTGCCGTTGTTTGCACAGTTACCTGGCGGTGATTACTCATGAATAACTCTCTTGTGTCATGTTTTGTGTCCACAGGATGCCCCTCAGTATCCAGGCTACCCTTCACACTACTGGTATCCCCAGTCTCACTCCACAGGACACTATGCAAATACCTATCCGGCGGGATCAGATGTGCAGCCGCAGTACAATCCACAGGTACAACCCGGGAGTAAATCTACTCCTTATCCTAAGTCTCCTAAGTCCTTTCACCTTTCGCTCACATTTCCCAGTCAGCTGCAGCAGAGTGGGACGGTTACATAACCCCGCGATCTATGTATGTACACACAAGTCAATGTGCTTTCTATTTTCAGGTCATGCCTGCAGGTTATCCGAACGGCCATGGTGTCTACAGCCCAGCGCAGGGTCAATATTCAACAAGTGGTTTCCACCCATCCAACCCGTTCTACTGTGCCGACCCTCAGAGACCGGCTCCGGGTCCTTATCCCAACCAGGGCTGTCCAGCTGAGCAGACCAGCGGGCCATCCGGGCAGCCACACTCTCAGCACCAGCACCAACATCATCACTATCCTGGTCCACACTGTCAAGGCGTGAGTTCACGATAACTTAACATCGCTGGTGATTTTTTTTTCTCATTGCTTTCACACCCGACACAAGGTGAATATCTGCTGCCTCTGCTCTCAGGGTCCGGGATATCCAGCTGGACCGTACCCTCACTACAGTGAAAGTGGTCATGCAATGCCTCCGAATGCCCCGTACCCAACTGGACAGCCTCTCCACCCGAGCGCCCAGGCCGACGCGTGGGCCCACTCCGGGGCGTATGGCTCCTCACAGCAGCAGTGGCAGCCAGGCCAGCAGCCGCCACAAAACCACTACGTCCGTCCGGCGCACCCTCCAGCATGGCCAGGAACCGGAACTGGCGCTCCACCACCTTACCAACCCAAGGTAGAAGACATAAACACAGACGGTCACACGTGTTTTGATCTGATTTAAGTGATGTGCTCACACAATCTTTTGTGTTTCTGCAGGACCAGCAGCACCAACGAGCCCCACAAGTGGGACCTAAACCCAGACCGAATCCACCTCTGAATCCCCCCAACGGAAAGCCTGCCGAAATAAGTTCACCCCCTCAAATGTACAACAAAACCGGGAGAGGTGAGCCCAATCCTTCTCAAGGCGAACCCCCGCCCTCTGCCCCGGTCCAAATTCCGCCTCCAGGCCAGGCCGGACCTACAGCCTCTGAGCAATAACCCCAGCCTAGCTGAGGGTCCAGCAGGTCATGTCCAGGGTGCTACTGCTTCAGGAAGATGTTGACGAGTTTGTTGGTAAAAAGACAGACAAGAGTTACCGTTGTCTGGAGGAACTGCTGACCAAAGAGCTGCTGGTGCTGGACTCTGTGGAGACTCAGGGACAGGAGAACGTCCGGCAAGCCCGGAAGGAGGCCGTACAGAGGATCCAGGCCATCCTGGACCAGCTGGAGAAGAAAGCCTTCTGAACTGGACTACTTTATTGGTTTGTGGGTCACTAAGTCTTGCTGTTTCTTCTTTCCAGATCTTCCATGGACATAATGAGGGTCTAAGTCTTGTTCCTTGGAGTGTGTTATCTTATCTTTTTTGTTCGTTTGTTTTTGCCCCTCCCCCTCCCCCCTCCACCTCTATGGTATAAAATGTCCTGAAGTAAGTAAGATGGACCCAAGAACAGGCAACTCGTGTAACATGGAATAGAGCCTAATTATGCTGGTTTAGAGGTGCAGACTGATGGTTGTACATATCATAGGTGACTCTCAGCCTCCGTGAGTGACTGTACTGACACTCTTTTGTCACGTCTTTGCCAGCATGACACGCTGGAAGATGAATTTATTTAGCACCACGTTGCAGCTGTTTAAACCTGTGATACACGTTCTCGTCACGCTGTCCCTCAGGATCTGGTCTGTTCCTACTTCTCAATCCATGTTGCACTTGGTTAGCTGTCTACTAACACATTTCACAGTCCATTGCACGATCACGATGTCACCCTCACCCCCCCTTTCCCCTCCCCGATAGAGGCCATGCACTTAGTTGCCCATTACTCCTCCACGTGTCTGCAGGAATAGGCGCAATGCTTTCCCTCCCCCTTTTTTTTCTTGATTGCCCTGCATGCACTGTTATGTCAGACGAGCACTCAGTACAGTCACGACATCTCCGAGCTGAAAAATTGGGCCGACGACGTAGCAGATTAGTGAAAAACCCCTAAAGATTGCTGTCCCCATTATTCCATCTTTTGGATGAAATTGCTTCCTAATTGTGGACCTAGAATCAGACCTACATATGAATGCCATGTATCTCACTCTAGGAACTACTGTTGTTACGGCGGTTTACTTGAAAAGCTGTTAAACTTTCTGTCTTTTCTATGTTTAAATCAAATCCAGATTTGCACCACAATCCATTTTTCTTGTGCAGAGTAAGTCGTCCTCTTTTTTTTTTTTTTTTTCCAATCATTGCTCCTGTGTTGATTTAGAGAAAAAAAAGGAGTGCCATATTTCAGGGGATGGTTTTATATGATTAGAAAAAATAAATAAATAAAAATAAGATCACAAGCTTTGCATGAAAAAAACAAACATCTGTCATATGTGTTCATTTCCCTGTGCTGGTAAGTTTCTGTTTAAATGGAGCACAACTGTACAGTTTCAGATGTAATGCATGTTTCCGAGACCAAATGGGAATCTTTGCCTGACTTTAAAAAAAAACCAAAAAAAAAACATTATTACAAGTGAGAAAACAGCAGAGAAATAATTAAATGTCAGTATATTTTTTAACCTGTGATCAAATGAATTTTATTTTTTTTTCCTCTCACCGTTTATCCGAAGTGAAATATTGAGCTCGGTGCAGAGAGTGGAGGACGCACACTCCTTACATCAGCTCACCAACATTCAGATCTTTAAATAGACTTATTTTGATGTAAGAGGCCTCTGAAGGTTTCATACAGCCTCAGTATAATTCAAGGATCAAATGACCTGACACCACTTAAGAAGTTCAAACAAGCCACCACGTACTACGCCAGAAAACATTTGTCTTTCCAAGGATCATCATTTTGACAGAGGTTAAAATCCAGCAGCATAGATCGACTGTTCAGCTACAGGACAGTCACGCAGGAGGCAGGTAAGAATCACACACGACGTATCAGGCTGATGTTGAAACTAAAATATTTCAGGAAATTCAAAACTTATTCTAAATAACATTCCAGCATAATCTTGATTTAATATTTCAGCTCAGAGGACAAAGTCAAATCTATGAGGAACATTTGTTCGGCAGTTGACGGCACAAATGCAGAGGCTGAACAAACACAGCGGGGGCGCAAATACAAAGTTGAGATAGAGAATAAACAAGCCAAAGTTCGGTTGCTCTGATCAGTCTTATATAAAGGGGCATCTCCCTCTGCACAGTCTGTGCTTCCCTGGACAAACACTGAACCAGAAGGTAAGAATCAGATGAACTGGTCTGCCAACACTTAGTTTGGCTTTTTTGAGTTTGAGATGTAACGGTGCAAACACAAATTTGAAATTCTCAACCAGAAATGTGAATGTACTCGTTATCCACCTCAATCGATGTGTTGCTGTGATTTCAAACTATTAAGTGCTAAAATTCGACAATCAACAAATAGTTTAACAGATTCCGAACAAAAACCTGGTTGGTGCATGGACATACATGGCACCGCCCTCATAAAACCAACAAGAAGGGCTAAAAAGAAATCATGAAACCCTGTAACAACCAAAACTGTCCCAATGTTGGCATGATTGCTTTGTCAGTTTGCAGAAGCCTTTTGCTCATACTTAGAAATTAACTGTAGAAAAAGACTTTCAGGGCGACACATTTATTGTAAACTATGAGGAAATCAATATTTGCAAGAGCAAACATTGTGTAAGCCAAATAAACATTCCTGCACTTTTGAACTTTCGTCATAGTTTGCAATGATGCATGCAGCCCTGGGGATCTGGATCTTGTCGGCAGTGATCTGCGTGGGGAGAGGCGACCACGTCCATGGACAACAAGACACTGCGCTCGACGACAGCACCAGCAGCGTCTCACTGGTGGCTGCAGCAAACAAAGAGTTTGCCTACCGTCTGTACAGCCAGTTAGCGGCTCATGCTGACTCACAAGGCAAGAACATCTTCTTCTCCCCATCAAGTATATCTGTTGCCTTGGCTGCCTTGTCCGTAGGAGCACGGGAGGAGACCCACCGTCAGCTTTTCAGTGGTCTGGGTTTCAACAGCACCCTACTGACTCAGGCAGATGTAGATCAGGCCGTTCACACTCTCCTCGAAGCGGCAAACGCCACATCTGGAGAAGACACCAATGAAGGCACCGCCGTATTCGTGGACGACAACTTCAAGCCACGGCCTGAGTTCCTGGAAACCTTGAAGCAGTCCTACCATGCAGATGGCTTCACTGTTGACTTTGCCAAAGCTGCAGACAGTGCCAATACCATCAATGAGTACGTGAAAGAGAAGACCAATGGGAAGATAGAAGATTTAGTTAAGGACGTGGATCCAATGACAGTCATGTATCTCATCAGCTACATCTACTACAAAGGTACACGTGATGGTTGTTTGGTTTGTTGGCTCCAAAAGTTTGAAGTTTTAATTCTGCTCATCTCCGTCAAACAGGAAAGTGGGCTACTCCATTTAAACCTGCGCTCACCAGGGAGGACACATTCACAGTGGATGAGACCACCAAGGTTCAAAGTTTCTTCATTTATTCATTATTATGCATCATTGTTCATCTTTCATACTGTGTGTCTTTTCACATCGATGAAGGGACTTCATGTTTAAATTGTCGTTTTCCAGGTTAAAGTCCAGATGATGAATGAGGAGACGAGATTTGATGTCTATTACGACCAGGCCATCAACACATCGGTCCTCCACCTCCCCTTCAACAGCTCCTACTCCATGCTGCTGATGTTGCCTGATGACATGGCAACACTGGAGAGAGCAGTTTGCCCGAGTCATGTCACCAAATGGTTGAAGTGGAAGAAGTCCAGGTTGGTTAGAATCTAAAATCATCCTTAAATTCTTGTTTTCATCTTTGTCCTGTCAGATCAATCACGGTCTCACTTTTCTTTCAGGCAGTACGACGTATATCTTCCAAAGTTCTCCATCAAGACTTCCTACACACTGAATGACGTGTTGACTAGAATGGGAATGACAGACATGTTTAGTGAACGTGCAGATTTGAGCGGCATTGCGGAGGATCAAAAACTGACAGTCTCAGAGGTAAGTTTGGTTATTGCACGTATATTTCCTTCCCTGTATTCGGTCCACCGTCTGTCTCACTCTGCCTCCGTTGCTCTTTAGGTCGTGCACCAAGCCACCCTGGATGTGGACGAGGCCGGAGCCACCGCTTCAGCTGCTACAGGCATTGGCATCACACTTATGTCCTTCCAGCATACCCCTGTCTTGAAGTTCGATCGTCCGTTCATGGTCATGATCCTTGAACGCAGCACAGAAGAAATCCTCTTCATGGGCAAGATTGTCAACCCCACAATCTGATGGAACAAACACTTTGTCTGCAGAAGTACAGCTGTTGCATCACATATAAAATACTCTAAAAAACATTTGTGCTGTGGTCTCTTGCTATGATTGAGTGTTTCTATTTTAGTTTTTGAAGGTAAAGTAATAATAAACAGATATTAGTATAACAGATAATGATTTATGACTAATACATTCAGGGACTGTGGAGATTTTTTAATGTTATCACATTTTTAGTGTGTGTTTAGAGTGTCACATGAGGGGTGGGGCTGCACCATTGTACTTATAACACAACAAGCTAACAGAGAGATTCAACACATCTTTGACACAGTTTGACACACAATATTCTTCACTAAGGCAGTGCAGTCATAGATTGTTTCATTGAGTTTATAGTTACAAGAAAGAGTTCTTGAATGCTTTAATGAACCTCTTTATGATGAGAGGAGCTCCACGACCTCCCACTCTTGCTGCTTTTTGTTAATGACACGGCCATGCAACAGATCCTCAGACCCTGGACTGCAAACCTCTCTTTGTAGTCTCTCTCTCTCTCTGAGGAGAGGAAGAAAGAGATGAAGACAGCACAGTAAAAACATCAGGGTCTTCTGACTTGTTCTGCCACCTGGTGGTGATAAATAGCTGGTGGCTGCTTTTAAACCATTTTAATTATAAACTCAGTGACGCCGAATCCTGTCAAACAATCTATGACTGCACCGCACTGCCTTAGTGAAGCCTATTGTGTGTAAAACTGTGTCAAAGATGTGTTGAGTATTCATCACATCTACAGACATAGGAGACCAGAATATTACAAAACTACATCTCAGTGGACATAAATTAGCCATCTGCAGTACACTGACTTCATTTTCCTCATGAAACTGTTCACATACAGAAAAATATGGTTTGTACAGAAAATGCTGATGGTTATATCTACTCAAAGAAATATACCAACGTCTGTCTGGTGTATATTTAGTATATTTACCATCTTAGATAGTGTAGAAATGATGAAACCCTCAAAAATGTCGAGAGCAAGAGACCACAGCACATATGTTTTTTAGAGTATTTTATATGTGATGCAACAGCTGTACTTCTGCAGACAAAGTGTTTGTTCCATCAGATTGTGGGGTTGACAATCTTGCCCATGAAGAGGATTTCTTCTGTGCTGCGTTCAAGGATCATGACCATGAACGGACGATCGAACTTCAAGACAGGGGCAGAGTACAAGCTGCCAGAAAATGGCACGATCCAAACGCCTGTAGCAGCTGAAGCGGTGGTTCCGGCCTCGTCCACATCCAGGGTGGCTTGGTGCACGACCTAAAGAGCAACGGAGGCAGAGTGAGACAGACGGTGGACCGAATACAGGGAAGGAAATATATGTGCAATAACCAAACTTACCTCTGAGACTGTCAGGTTTTTATCTTCTGCAATGCCGCTCAAATCTGCACGTTTACTAAACATGTCTGTCATTCCCATTCTAGTCAACACGTCATTCAGTGTGTAGGAAGTCTTGATGGAGAACTTTGGAAGATATACGTCGTACTGCCTGAAAGAAAAGTGAGACCTGTGATTGATCTGACAGGACAAAGATGAATAGTTTATGATAGAAAACAAGAATTTAAGGATGATTTTAGATTCTAACCAACCTGGACTTCTTCCGCTTCAACCATTTGGTGACATGACTCGGGCAAACTGCTCTCTCCAGTGTTGCCATGTCATCAGGCAACATCAGCAGCATGGAGTAGGAGCTGTTGAAGGGGAGGTGGAGGACCGATGTGTTGATGGCCTGGTCGTAATAGACATCAAATCTCGTCTCCTCATTCATCATCTGGACTTTAACCTGGAAAACGACAATTTAAACATGAAGTCCCTTCATCGATGTGAAAAGACACACAGTATGAAAGATGAACAATGATGCATAATAATGAATAAATGAAGAAACTTTGAACCTTGGTGGTCTCATCCACTGTGAATGTGTCCTCCCTGGTGAACACAGGTTTAAATGGAGTCGCCCACTTTCCTGTTTGACGGAGATGAGCAGAATTAAAACTTCAAACTTTTGGAGCCAACAAACCAAACAACCATCACGTGTACCTTTGTAGTAGATGTAGCTGATGAGATACATGACTGTCATTGGATCCACGTCCTTAACTAAATCTTCTATCTTCCCATTGGTCTTCTCTTTCACGTACTCATTGATGGTATTGGCACTGTCTGCAGCTTTGGCAAAGTCAACAGTGAAGCCATCTGCATGGTAGGACTGCTTCAAGGTTTCCAGGAACTCAGGCCGTGGCTTGAAGTTGTCGTCCACGAATACGACGGTGCCTTCACTGGTGTCTTCTCCAGATGTGGCGTTTGCCGCTTCGAGGAGAGTGTGAAAGGCCTGATCTACATCTGCCTGAGTCAGTAGGGTGCTGTTGAAACCCAGACCACTGAAAAGCTGACGGTGGGTCTCCTCCCGTGCTCCTACGGACAAGGCAGCCAAGGCAACAGATATACTTGATGGGGAGAAGAAGATGTTCTTGCCTTGTGAGTCAGCATGAGCCGCTAACTGGCTGTACAGACGGTAGGCAAACTCTTTGTTTGCTGCAGCCACCAGTGAGACGCTGCTGGTGCTGTCGTCGAGCGCAGTGTCTTGATGTCCATGGACGTGGTCGCCTCTCCCCACGCAGATCACTGCCGACAAGATCCAGATCCCCAGGGCTGCATGCATCATTGTCAGCTAAAAGTTCAAAACAATTTCAATGTTTATTTGAGTTACACAATATTTGCAGCAGACAACACAGACAAGTCTTTTTCTACAACAACACGTCGATTCAGGCTCCAAAGGAGGATAAGAGGAGTACATTCATAGTTTGGATTAAAGAATTTCACATTCGACTGTGCACAGTTACATCTCAAACAACAAATTGCTAAAACAGCTGATCTGGATTCTTACCTTAACGTTCAGCGTCTGTCCAGAGAAGCAGAGACCAACAACCAGACTTTGGCTTGTTTATTCTCTATCTCAGCTTTATATTTGCGCCCCCGCTGTTTGTTCAGCCTCTATTTGTTCCATGAACTGACAAACAAATGTTCCTCATAGATTTGACTTTGTCCTCTGAGCTGAAATATTAAATTGAGATTATGCTGGAATGTTATTTAGAATAAGTTTTGAATTTCCTGAAATATTTTAGTTTCAACAGCTATTTATCACCACCAGGTGGCAGGACAAGTCAGAAGACCCTGGTGTTTTTACTGTGCTGTCTTCATCTCTTTCTTTCTCCTCAGAGAGAGAGAGAGAGACTACAAAGAGAGGTTTGCAGTCCAGGGTCTGAGGATCTGTTGCATGGCCGTGTCATTAACAAAAAGCAGCAAGAGTGGGAGGTCGTGGAGCTCCTCTCATCTCTGTGCATGCTGTGTCGGGCCCAGTGATGAGAAGGTCCCAGCAGCAGTGAGGACCACAACACTCATGCTTTCTCTGAAGTCTCACTCACTGCTCTCCTCTGGATTATTGTTTTGTTCTGCTGAAGACACCGATGGAGGATTGAAAAGGAGAATCTGCAAGGATTAACTTTGCAACTATTTTTCTTTTCTTTATTGAAGTTGGTTTTTATTCTTCATCTCATCTGTATGGGACTTTCTTCATTTGGAATAATGCCTTCGTGCTGGAGTAGAAGCTCCTGGTTTCCTGTTGTCGTGTTCGGTGCTGTCCTGGTTGTTTTTACTGCTGGTAATGCTGGACAGAACCAGGACAGGAGGCAGGCTGGGTCGTCCTCGTGCTTTGGAGGCTTTGATCTTTACTTTGTTTTGGACAAGTGAGTTACCTGACGCACATTTCCAAAAGAATAGGATGCTTTGTGATGACACGTTCACACAAATCTATGAGAAACAATACGTTATCTTTGAATTCCAGATGTTTTCAGACAAAAAAGATACAAATATTACTTCATGCATCGTGCAAGCACATTCATGCATAAAGTTAATATGCATTATCTTATATTGCTCTGGGGCTTCTCCCATCATCGTCTGCCAAAAATGTTTTCATGATGTCACCCCCAGTTCTGTTATGATTACGCCCCCTGGCGTCATGTCATGCAGGAAAATGGATGGACGCAACCGAGGATGCATTGCTCTGATAGACCTTCAGCTTTGGCATTATGTCTACAGCTGCAGATGATTAGTGGAGTTTTAGGTGGTGCCCCCACTCCCCACTCTTCAGTCATCTGCAGGCTGCACAGATTACCAGCGCTGTAGCTGTGTGCTGTGTTTGGTGCTCATCCACATCAACAGGACGGATCATGTGGGCCAGTTTTTCAGCCAGCAAGTGCATAAATTATCCTTAAATTCTCTCATCCAGCGTAGTCTCCAGTGGGACGCAGGATGTTGATTTTTGGATACACGAGTCTTGATTTAGAAACCATGTTTATCTAACTATTAATGAAGCATGAGAGGCTTCTTTTAATTTCTTATCAGGAGGGTATACAAGAGTTTTTCCATGCTCAGTTTCTTTACCTGAGTTTTTCTGTCTGGGTTTGTAAGGAAAGCTCTTTATGCTGCAGATAAATGTGCACACAGCTCCTCTGACAGTTAACACACGCAGGCTGTTGCCTGTGCCTTACCTCATGATATTTGTGTTTTGCAAATCTGACTTAAAACTACCTGCCCAAAATGTTTGACAACTAGGTCACCAGCATCCATCACTCCAATCATCGGAGCGGATTGGAGGATTACAATCTGCCATTACCCTCTCCGTGTAGCTCTCCCTCCAGAGATGGTGATGGATTTTCCAGTTGTCCTACAGTACATGTCAGTGCCAGCTCCAGGCACACTGCTGTTCCTCTGAGGGGAAATTAGGCAATAGAGTGTAATAGAGAGTAATTGTTCGCGTGAGCCACGTTTTAAATTACATGTTTGACTTGACAGCATTTATTGTCGGGCATCAGCTCACTGCATTAGCCGTTCCTTTCCCTTTTCTTTTTACTGTCTTTTCTCCAGGCGGGATCTTAAATTGCTCCGTTGCTTTCTAGCAGGGATGTCCTCCACCTGCCCTCACTGTCCTCTTGCAGTATCTGCCTGATCTTCCTTCTCCTCTCTTCTCTCTTCTCCAAGTGTCTGCTCTGCCCTTTCTCCATTACGTCCAGATGTTCCAGTGTTTCAGCCTGTTGGCTGGGCGCTTTGTGCTGGGACTTGTGTCATGGTAACAATGGAAACATACAGTAGGTGTTTTCAGAAATGATGCAGGGGGAGGTGTGGGCTTAGAAAAACAGAGTTCAGTTGAAAGATTTTGTTATCTATTGATAATTAGATCACAAATCACAAAACTCAACTGAGGCGTTTTCTCCTCGCCTAGCACAGAGTGCAAAACAATTAACATCCACGCTGACCTAGTTGTGAGCTGACTGATATAATTGCTGGTACATTATAAAGACTTTACCGGTAATCTGAGAACTGCAACATCATTGCTACTTCACTGTATAAACCAGATGTGCTGCCAGAGAATTTACTCACGCCGGCTGCTTTTCCCTTTAAACATCTATTCCATAGACGGATGACTGACCTACTGGGCAGAGATCCAGGGGCCCAGGAGGGTTTGGGGCAAAGATGTAAAATGACTAGCTGAGACACAAAACTACTACAAGATGCGAAACTGGCAACAAAGACTCTCTAAACTCTAACGCCACAGGCTACAAAACAACTACAAACAACCACAATCATACACAAAATGACTACAAAGGGACAAAAACTACTACAAATCACAAATCAACCATAAAGATACACAAAGTGACTACAAAGAGCTGCACAGTTTGTGAGTCTTTTAGTCTGGGGTTGTTGCTCCTATGTAAGAATGGGAAACCTTTGATATGTCTCTACCCGGGGGCCCATTTCTCATAATCTGTCCACAGTCTATTGTTAATTTGACAACACTTAACATAATTACAGAGGAGACGTCGTGTGGTTTAGATGCACGGCACTGGCTGAAATATGCATTCTCACGTTCATTTGTCTTTTCTATTCCCAGATCTGGGAGCGTGCAGAATCACTGGACCGAAATCTACTACTTTGTAGAACATCTAGCTCACAAATTCATAAGGTAAAAACAAAGATAATCGCATCAAGCGTCTGTGGGAAAACATGTAAGTAGTAACGATCTAACAGAGGGTATTTTTCTCCCCCCTCGCTCTCTCTCTCGCTCTGTCTCTCCCCTCAGTCCACAGTTGCGGATGTCCTTCATTGTGTTTTCCACTGAGGGAAGGATCCTAATGAGCCTGACAGAAGACAGGTGGGTGCAGATCCCCTCAAAACTGCTTTTAATCCTTCACTTTTCATCCAGCTGTAAGGAATGAGTGTAAATCCAGATTTGGATGCAGGTCACACACAGTTATGATCCTTCTGAATTTCTGTGACCAAAAAGAGATTCCAGACAGATACTTTCCTTCACTGTGATCTGTCTATAGTGTCATCGGCCCGGACAAGTAATTCATTCTGTAGTTTTTGACACATTGTGGGCAGCTTAGATGTCTAATCTTTCCTCAGCAGCGTCTCAGCAGCCACAAAATCTTTTCACAGTTTCCCCTCATATCTTATTCTTCAAGAGACTAATTTCCCGTCTATCTCGTGACAGTTTCCTGAGCCCATGCACACCAATGCTGCTTCACTTCATTCATCTGTAACACATTGCCGATATATTTTCTGCAAACGCTGCCCTTACGGAAACTATTATTCTCTTACCACGCCACCCAGTGTCTGGCTTCAGTCAAAAGTGTGCTCACAAACGAACCTGACAAAATAAATATTTGAATTAGATTGGATTATCATCAATGAGGATTACATTGTCTTCTGTATGTCTGCACAGGGAGCGCATTCGTAAAGGTCTGGAGGAGCTCCAGAGGGTACTTCCCGGGGGAGACACCTTCATGCATGAGGGCATCCTGAGGGTGAGCGGCTTCTGCACGTCTGACTCCAAACTGGCATCTGTTTGTATCTCTGCTCTGGCTCCAGAACAAACAGCACATGGTGCAGGGAGCTGCTGTATTAAAGCATGACAGACTTCCTATATTCACTGCATGCTACCAGAGGGATAGTCTGCTGGTTCAAGCCATCTTTTCTTTTTTTCTTCACAGGCCAGTGAGCAGATATACTATGGAAACACTGAAGGTGTGTATTAGTGAATCAAAAAAGGTAGGAAAATAAGACACAGACAGGCTGGAACGACAAAATAAAACAGGAAACTCAGAAACAAACGCAAAACTGTGACATTAACAAGGTCAGAGGGACTCAAATCATATCTGTTTGATGGAATGACTCACCTCTGAGGGGCTGTGAGGTCATGTTTGAGGTCCCGAATGAAAGTTTCTGAGTTGATTTTATGTCATTTGAAAGTGTTACAAGTGACACAAACCTAGCTGTGGTTTGGATTTCATTTCATATTTTAATGGCGGATGTGAATCGTAAATCTTGCAGTTTAGATTACAATAAATTCGACCGTTAGCCATCTGTAAAGTTAATAAATTAATGCTGTGTGGTTATTTACACAGCAGGAAAAGATAAGAGTGTAAAATCGCAGCAGGAATCGACCAAAGTCTTTCATTTCTGCAGGTTATCGCACTGCCAGCGTCATCATAGCTCTGACGGATGGAGAGCTGCACGAGGATCTTTTCTTCTACGCCGAGAGAGAGGTGAGAGAGATGAAAATAAAAGTCACACAAATTATATCCAGATGAAAAAAAACACACACACGTGAGGGCCCAGATCAAACAAGTGCCCCCCTTAAATGTGACCACTTTGATCCTCTTCCTCACGTCTGGAAAAAAATGGAAAAAATGGGGTCAGAGCGGAAGATTTATACTCATGCTCACAGAGATCTGATGATTTATTTGCTCTTTAGACCATTCAGGCACTACAGGTGAAGGTCTTCAAAAAGCCTAGACAGATGTTGAATGAAGCTCCAGTAGCTGGATTTACTTCATTTCTTGACGGCTGCCTGAAGTTATCATTTGGTGTCAAAATTCAGAGGGAGTATTATTTAGAAATGAAGTTATTTGGCGTGTGTGTGTTCTGTTTGTCATCTGTGTGACATTTCTATCATCATGTGACGTCTGAATAATGTTTTTTTACCAGGAACGGAGTTGCCCAACGTCTTGTGCAATCCTATTAGAGGCCAGACAAACACAAACTTTTTGTTTTTTTGTCGTTGTTGGATGGTGTTATGGAATACAGAGGTGTAATTGAACCCAGGTGCTGAGCTTCTTCCTGTTTTTGCTGTGAATCTGTGCATACCTGACAGGCCAACCGCTCCCGAAGCCTGGGTGCCTCGGTTTACTGCGTGGGGGTGAAGGACTTCAATGAGACCCAGGTTTGTTTTCTTTCTATATGTTTTAGTCTGTACTTTAATGCCTTGTGACATCCAAGCTTCAGGAAGTGAAATGGATACTAAGGTTTTAAATCAAAGCTCTGTAAATCGAGCTCTTATTTTGAAAACAGTGAAGTTTAAGTAGCTTTACGTTACATGCAGGGGCAGTTTGTCACCTTTCCTCCCTGCAAAACTGAAGTAAAGAGTTCCAACAAAGGAAAATCAGACGTCTGTAAACAATTTCTGTGTTTGGTTGGTTAATAATTACAGTGGCAGTCCAAAAAAGTTTTTTTCCTCCATTACTTTGTGTGAATTTTTTTTAGTTTGTGCTCCAAAACAAGGAAGTGAGTTAATATTGTTGATTCATACGAGTCCACTCCTGTAATCAATTATGCTGCAAGCCTGGATGAATCAGTGTCACAGACTTTGTTTCTCTCTAGCTGGCAAAGATTGCTGACAGCAAGGACCACGTCTTCCCTGTGAATGACGGATTCGAGGCCTTGCAAGGGGTGATCGACTCGGTGAGCGTTGAATCCTTGAATATATATCACCGGCGAGGGCTGAAAATGTTGCATGTCTTTAAAAAAGGTTCACAGGAAATCGTGTCGCTTTAAAGGGCTTCGTGTAATCTCTCCCATCAATTCTCCTTTAATCCGTCAACACGCTGATCAGATGGCCAGAGAGGAAACAAGACCAAATAGGTTTAAAGCACGATACGTTATTCCATCCATGGAGTCGGGCCAGGGACAAAATTCCAGGAAAACCTGCTGCGACTGTGACTTTTGATCATCACAGCGCCGACGTCTGGCCAAACATCATCAAAGTTTGTGCTGTAATCTCCTACGACCCGCCTCTGCGCTGTTGACTTTTTAGATTCTTCTATTCTCAAGCTTGTGAAAAATGAAAAGTTTGTCGTGAAGGATCTGTTGTCACTAGGATACGAGGGTTTTTTTTTTGAGCAGTTAAAGGCCACGCAGCTGTCATCTGGAGCAGATTAACAAGTGAACTGAAAGCTGTTACTTCATATTCATGTGTGCAGCGCTGTGGGTCATGAATCAGCCCTCTTATTCGTCCTCGGGGTCATACAGTTTGTATGTTCCTGGAGAGCAGCGGGTGCAGACACATCTGCAGAGCACAAATAAATGGAAACTTCCAGCCCAAAGGTTAATTAACGGGCACATAGAAGTCATGGCTACCAAAATATTGCCTTCAAATGGTGATGAATCTGCAAGCGGAGGAGATTTTTAAAAGACTACTTGTTGGCTGCTGAAAAGTGTCATACTGATGAGCTCCGTGATGTCTGTCTGTTCATCTCAGATCCTGAAGAAGTCCTGTATCGAGATCTTGGCGGCAGAGCCCTCTAGTATCTGTGCTGGAGGTAAGACGAGCCACCATAGTTCTCCTTCACGCTAGGACGGAGAGGGTGAGGTGACGAGGTTGCAATCAGCACTTTAATATATCATGTAGCCCCTTTAAAACTCAAGATGAAGAACGTATCACCTTGGCTGCACACGGACAAATATTTACCTAAGAGTCACGAGCAGACAAAGAAATAAACATTACGTTCTCTAGCATACAGTAATGACATTACCTACTGTAAGTTTTGGGTCAGTCACACTAGAGGAGAGACGTCAAACGCCCTGTTGGATGACTCAGTGACAGAACACTCTCAATAGACTTATTTGGAAGGAAACTGCAGCTTACTGTCAACACCAATCACAGACACAGAGCAGATGAAAATCCATCGTATGTAATCATGTTTTACAGCTCGGCTTCCAGTGCATCACTTGCTGTGTGCACTTCTTTCTGACAACAAAATCCCTCCGTGTCATAACACGATGAGACGTTTGACTGTTTGACTTTGAACCACAAGTTCAGACGTTTCTCTTATTTTAAATTCCTGGTGTGTGTTTCTCCTCTCCTCATTCAGAGTCCTTCCAAGTGGTGGTGAGAGGAAACGGCTTCCTTCAAGCCCGCAACGCCGACAAGGTTCTGTGCAGCTTCCGCATCAACGACACCCTCACAAAGAGTAAGCGAGCATCTCCTCCCCGATCCACCACATGCACTGTGTGTGTGTGTGTTTTAATTGAGCACTGACTCAAAGCATCAAAGCCGATCGCTCAGTTCATTAACAATAAAAACAGCTGGAATAAACAGACAAGTGTGCGGGCTGTTGTAAAATTACACCTAGCTGAACTTCCCAAAAGTCAAACATTAAGTCAGCTGGAATCTGCTGTGATCAAACACGCAGCCATGCTGGTGTTACTGGTACCATCAACGCACATTAGGTCATTTTACAGGCCTGGAAAGCAGCCAGAGAATAAAAAAAAGATAAAGCAGAGAACCACACACGAGGCAGGGCGAGGAAAAAAGGGGCATGAAGGACCCGGGCAGTTTCCCCACACAGTCTTTACTGGTGGCTTACTGGAATAAGTTGTTAAAACCACTTCCTGCAAGGCACACCGCGGTAGCTGCAGGCACTTTCTGGTCTAATTACAAAGCATGATATTCACCAGAACTGAAGCACAAACAAACTATCAGCTCCCCAGAGGGAGAAGTGGTGGTTCGTGTCAATGCACGTCTCAATCATCCATACTCTGATGGAGGAATGTCTTACTGCTGCTCTCTGAGGTTTCTTCTGTCAGAGTTTGATGAATGATGGTTAACCATCCTTTCTGCTTTCTCATGTATACACTGCAACACATGCATCTTTCTTTCTAAATCAGATTCTTGCAAAATCTTCTCTAAGTATTAATCAGACATTAACAATTCCTCAGAATCGTAGCTGTTTCGGTGTGACATAACATCCAACTTCCTGCCAGCGTGGAAACAATTTGAGTTAAATGATCTCCTTATGTCAATCCCATTATACTTGTATACTTCTCCTCCAGATACGTTCACTTCTCCAGCATTGTTTACACACAATCCTCTGGAACTTGTTTGCTTCGCATCAGGGGTAAACCTTCAATGAAAATAATGAAGCCACAGTTAGCTCGCCTGGAGATGCATACGCGATCGACTATAAGGAAAACCATTTCTCTTCTCCGACTGCCCTCGCTGACTCCCCCGCTCCGCTCCAGTTCTTCGCATACTTCACCGATATGTCGAAACAGTAAAAAAGGACAGCAGCAATATGTACTTGCATGTGTCGAGCAGATGAATCGATGTTTGAATTTGTGTCTCCAGGAAAAAGTAGCAGCAGATACAGTCAAGCCCGCTGGGATTTTGGCAGGTCCTGCCCTGAGCTATCCATTGTGACAGATGTTGCGACCATAGAAGCATGGACGATACTGAACTGTGAAAATAGCAGGAGACTTTAAAGAAGTAGTTCAACAATTTGGAAAATATATCTTGCCCGGCATAAGATGGGACGCTCACCTTTCTTCACAACATTGCCTCCAGGCAGAGCATTAGCAACAACATTTGACTTAAATTTGTATATTTCTGTATCCACTGCAACAGATTCAGCTTCCTCTGCCACCGTTTTCATGTCATTATGTAGCCACTGCACAGATTGTGCACCGCGTACTCACAGCGCACTGCATTCTGCAGAAGGGATCGAAAGCAATTACAATATAACTTTATTTAATTCTAACAAATTCAAGTACTTCTTCAACCACTCAAAGATGTACACAAACTATCCCAGGCCGTGCAGACAGTCCGTCTCAGTCCGTACATCTACTATCAAGTTAGACTCTGGGTACTTGTCTGCACCACACAGTAAAACATGACCTCTCTCTGGGATAAGCAGTCCAATAAAACATCGTGACATGACATGGAATCGGGATGTTTACCAGCATCTTCATCCTTCAGGGGATTTAAGCAGTGGAAATCTTTACTGGATCTTACTGTAATTTGTCGTTTATAAAGCTCTCAGTGCTTTGAGTCATGCTTTGATAGCGCGAGGCCACTCGGAGTGCAAGGTGGGTGCAGAGATGAACTCTGACCACGGACTAAATCTGGGCCAGTTTGCATTTGCGCTGAGCTGTTTTTGGCAGCGTTGTTCCCCTCCCCTCCCATCCTATCCCCTCCTGCGTGGCGTTCATAGAGAAAAGCAGCCTTGACCCATGCGGGTCTGTTGATATCCTCAGTTCTGGGGTATGCTCTCCCGCTGCCAGGATAAACACACAGGATTGGGCGACGATGCTCGTCGGAGCTGCTTTCCTAAAAGCCAGCTGGACGAGGAGGCTTGCCTTGAAAAACAAAATCCTGGGTGAAATTGTGTTGTTGTTTCTGAGCAGGATACAGGCGTTTTCAGACGGTAGACAACAAAGCGCCTCGCAGACGGTTTGTTAATCGAGTTAAAACCTCTTTATTGAGCTGACATGAAGTCAATAAACTGAACTTACTGTAATCAGGCTAAACAATGACGTCATCTAGAAGGTGGTTCAGGACTGCAGCTTTGTGTGTCAGTGAATGCTACCACAGCTTTTGACCTCCTTCTTCTTCTTTTCTAGTGGTGAAGCCACTGGTTGTGGAAGATACATATCTCCTCTGCCCTGCACCAATACTTCAAGATGAGGGGATGTGAGTCCTGTAATTTATTTCAATAAATATGAGGTTTCATATGACACCCTCTGGCCTGTTTTTATATAAGACACCACATCAGTGACATCCATTTTTCTTTTTCTTTTCCAGGGCAGCGAACCTTTACGTCAGTATGAACGAAGGTCTCAGTTTCATCTCCAGTTCGGTCACTATCACCACCGTGGGCTGCGTGAGTTCGATTTAACGTATCAACTTCAAAATGTTATCGTTTCATCGCGTTTCAACTCCAGCCAGCACTAACGAGATAAAAAAACAATCTACTAACAAACTTGAGAAGACGCCAGCATGACGGATGATTAAATGATTATTTCAATTCCACGGAAGATGAAACTTCCAGAGTCAGGAGAAGTGGTTTACATCGTTTTAGTGCTCTGTGTTGACGTGTCTGTCTCTGTCACAGTCTGATGGGACCATCCTGGCCATAGCTCTGCTCATCCTGATGCTGCTCCTGGTCTTGGCTCTCCTCTGGTGGTTCTGGCCTCTCTGCTGCACTGTGGTGAGTTTTTTTTTAATGCAATAATAAGATGCACGCACGCTGCTTCACAGATTCCCTTATAGTGGACAATAAGACAGAGAGAGAGATGTCTTTTCCACGTCTGTCTCGTCTGGCTGATGACATCTTATTAACCTAATCAACATTCCAGTGGGGAGAAGGTTTAGGGGTCTAGGAGTCAATAAGGGGCATGTGGTCCATTTGGATCCCTGCAGCTGAATTTAGTTCACGACCAGAAGAGAGGTCAAGGCCACCAGGGTGAATGTGTGTTCAAGTAATTGCACTGCTGTTGAAATCATTTGCGTTTCCAGAGGTCACAGCAGGTGACCTCCGAGTCTCAATACCTTCTCAGTATTCACTGGAACACATAAACTGATAAGAGCTGGCTCTTAAGTGTTTCTGAATAATTAAATAATTGTCCAGCTGGCGGGTTGGAAAGAGTCAAATGTTTGTGTTTTAGAAGCAAGATAACTCTTTAACAACTCTAAAAAATTCTTCTACGTGGACACGGCAAGAGGAAAAACACATATGTGGCGTTATTTGTACATTGGTCAAACTGCCAGCATCACAACATTTCAACAAACCGTCTTGTTACCAACCACTCCTTGTCAAAATCTGTATTTCTCCTTTTTAAAACGAAGAGCCTCAAAACTCTCTCCAATGTTTCCAACGCTGGAAACAGGAAAGTTGAGAATTGCCAGAGAGAGATGTCAGCTTTTACAACATGGCTATCCCTCCCTTTGCTTTTTTTTTTTCTGTTCTTGTCCATTAAAAGTTGCAAATTCAAGCCTGTGCAGAGAGTGTGTTTAGGAAAAGCGATGCTGGGTTACCATGGGGATTTCATTTTGTGTTCCAGGATTTGGAGAAGCACGGAGGAAAATGACAAATAAGAATCAGAATCACTTAATCTGCCAACTGCATTTAACGTAGAAGAAACCGTCTGGTGAACTAACACACTGACGGCTCGTGTGGTGACATACATACGGGGAAAAGACACACAGATATAGACTAAACTGTACATTCTGTCCACGTGCGATCATGCAGTGCAGCAGCTGGGCAGCATACTCCAGAAAATGGAGCTAGAGATGGATAGAAGTGAACGTCCAAAAAAGGACAAACAAAAAGTTCAATAAAACTTTATGGATAACTTTGAGCAAATAATACAGTATTTATGAGCCTGTTACTCTCCCCGTCTCCTAATCAACAACGTGAGACCAAAAAAATCTGGATGGCAGATTTCTAGGTCAGTGCATTGCTCTTGTAAAGTAGTAGAGACTCAGCGAGGAAAAAAACAATTCCTCAGCCATGTGTTGTTGTGTAACCATCGTGTTGTGCACAGAAAACACAGAACGCTGACATGCAGGTTATATAAAAAAATCTATTTTGATACACGTGTTTGCCAGTTTTGTTGTCACCTTCTCCCTCCTCTCTCCTCTTTCCTCTCATGTGATCTTTTTTTCCTCCCACAGATCATCCATGAACCGCCACCGCCGGTCGTGGAGGAGAGTTCGGTAGGAGCTGCACCACTTACAACCCCCCCCCCCCCCCAAAAAAGAAGAAGCTCATTATTTGAGATTTAAACTGCTGCTAAAGTTTAGACTGTAGTTTATTTTGACATTTTTCAAACCTCAGCGACCACGCGCCGTCATTCACACGCTCCCTGGAATAAAACTCTGCTAGTAATTCATCAGATGGTGATGTGGGTTAACGCCCTCTTAGAATAACAATGAAATCCACGACTTTTACAGATTTTCCCTCTCGTGTTTTAAAGAGGACAGATTTGTTTTTAAAACCATAATTTGTATTTTTCAAATCACTTCCTCTGGAGCTCTTTTGTATCTTCCTGGAATGTGACTAATAACATCGCTTCTCATCACTTTGACCAACAAGTGTGTGACATTAAAACACATTTCGCCAACACGCAATTGCGGGACACATGGCGGGCTACGTTTATTTGCTCCAGTTAAAATGAAAATGGGGGTTTAAACTGGTGAATTTATTCCAATAACAGACTTCAATGTCAACCGTGACCTCAAAGACAAATTTCAGCCTTCATTATGGCTTCCTCTGTCTGACATCCTGGTAGATTATGAGTCAGACAGGGTGTATTAAAGAGCTGAAACGTTACAAGTTTGGCCGCCGGGCTTTGTAATTTCCTTTCATCTGACAGCCGGGCCAGAGGGGACAAATTGGGTCGGATTTGGAGGGCAGACAGACTTTGAGATTTATACCAGGTAGCTCTGATGTGTTCATTTGGTGTGTAGATACATTTGTGTTGTCCCTTAATTGCAGTTATAATTGTAGCTATATGATCATAAAAGCGACTTCCTGCCATCCACAGGATGACGAAGACTTTGAAGCCCCTAAGAAGAAATGGCCGACTGTAGATGCCTCCTACTATGGAGGAAGAGGAGTTGGGGGAATCAAAAGGATGGAGGTAAATCTCACCTAGCATCTCTAATTAAGGACGTCTGATTGATTTCAGACCGCTTCCAAAGCTCAGACTCTCCATGCTCTCCGTCATTAGGTCCGCTGGGGTGAGAAAGGCTCCACCGAAGAAGGAGCAAAGTTGGAAAAGGCCAAAAATGCCAAAGTGAAGATGCCCGAGCAGGAATACGTGGCGCCACCCATGCGCGTTCTCAACAACGGCATGCACAAACCCCACGGGCCGCGCAAGTGGTACTCACCCATCAAGGTAGAGTACCAACAAAAGTAGCCAGGAAGCCACTAAAGGGGGGCGGTAGAGTTTGATCTGCAGATGTTCAGTGACAAAAAAATACAGACATATACTTTGGTGGAGGATTTGTTCAACAAGTCCGTGAATATAGCTCAGCTTACATTCAATTAATAAAAGCGTTCATGATTGTTTAATAGCTCTGCTGGGACAGGCTTTCTTCAGCTGTTCGCATGTGTACCGCATGAAGTGCAACATCTGCTACAAATTACTGCATGTTAATCTGGCTCAGGATATGTAAGTAATGGTATTATTAAAACATCGGAGTGAAAAATAGCATGAGATGTGTTAAGGTAATAATGGTAAGGTGACTACTGGCACACAGTCCCTTCCTCCAGGGGCCAGCATGGGGTTAAAGGAGTCGTTCCGAAGCCTTCCCAGTCAGCGGGGGATTGCTAATAGAAACCAGACTGTTGGACTGACCTCCAGGGAGCAGGACTGCACAGCCAGCAGTTTTAGTGAAGAAAAACAGCTGGATTTTCTGCCCTTATCCTCAAAGTATTTGCTGTTTAAAAAGTATGAAGGGTCCGTTTCCAGCCATTTTCAGTTTGTCATGTGTAATGCTTGCAGGAATTCGATCGCTCCGATCATGTCACTGCAACGTGCAAATAAATGTATGTCAAAGTTTGGTTTCTTCTCTGTTCCCGTAGAGCAAACTGGACGCACTGTGGGTGCTTTTAAGAAAAGGCTACGACCGCGTGTCTGTCATGAGACCTCACCCGGGCGACAAGGTAAGAAAAGCTACACAGGAAGGCATCGTTCAACATGAATCAGCCCGTGTTATACTGACTGACATCAGGCTTGGCTGCGCATTAGCGTTTGGCAAAGGGGGGGGGGGATTCTTTTGTATCTGAAAACGTTGAGAAAATGAACCAGCTGTCAGCTCTGTGAGCAAAGAAGTGTGCACAGAGAGACTCATGGGAAAAACTCACGGCGGGTTGGGTTAGATTTTTGACTGCAGCGTCTACAGTGCGCTGCGATGATGTTAAGACGTCTGGGGAAGTCGTTATAAGAAAGGCAAATGTGATTCCTCAAAGGCCAGCTGTGGTGTCGATGACCTCTACTGCTGGCAGCTGACACGCAGTCTGAGACTGTGGGATCTACCAGTGATGAAAAATTGTGTCTGAGGGAAGTTTGTATATAATAGCTCTTCACCCGCGTGTGTTTATGTAATGCTTCATCTTCCCCTGAGTGAGAGATACAAGACGATTCAAATGTCCTCCTCATTACATAGTATATTCAGCATGTCTGCTGGTAAACACAGCATACAGTCTGAGGCCTGTTATTTTCACAGCTGTACAGGGTGGCACACAGCTGTTTTGACACTCAGCTCTCATATATAGTGTAGTATAATACAATATATAGCTGAACTGGGAGGATGAAACAATGGGAACACAGAAATAACAAGGACCCGGTTTCCAGGAGTAAAATAGGATTTATTCAACACCTATTGCGATGATACCAACCTTAGTATGTCAAATCTGTATTCAATTATGCAATAAATGACAATACAGAAGCTAAACTACCCTAAAGTCCACAAACTGGATCAGCTGTCGGGATATTTTGGGGTTGCTGATGAAGCATTCTTCAACGAAAGTATGAATCGGTCTGAGCTGAGCTGAAGATACATGATTAATATCTTCCAGAGCTTTTGAGCCGGATAAAACCCTTCACCTCCGCTTGATAAAATATCCACAGCAGCACTCAGATAAGACGGTGCCAAAGCTGCGCCTTTACGCAGTCATTACGAAGAACTGTCAGTCCTCGGATAGATAGAAAAATTTAAAAAAAAGATTCTCTATCACCAGCGATTGTGCGAAGATTTCTTCTTGCAGAAGCTCTGAGCTCTGACTGCAGATGTGCAATTAAATATTCCCAGTGTATTAAAAAGGTAAAACCTCTTTACACACGGGAATTTTGGTGGCTGGACTTTTACTACCTCCACAAATATTTAAAATGACTGATTCTATCGCTGTGCACAGAGAGACGTAGCTCACACAGAATAGAGTTTCTTATTCTCAAAGTAAAAGGCACCGACAGCACATATTCATTAGTGACGAAATCTAAAACAACAGAAACAGACATCATATTCTTAATCTCATTTATGATGATGAGCTAGTTCTCATCGCAGTTGAGGCCGATGAGCGCTGCTGGCATCGGTGTACTATAATCACATCCTGCAACGAGCAGATGAAGTCTTCTGCAGAAACACCCAGACACTGTGTCGACATAATGAGATCCTAATGGAACGCATTGAAACTCGACCAAAACATCTTTGCAGGCCTGGACAGAGGGAAGAAAGAGCTCCGCGGAGACCATGAGGTCCTTCAGATACAGTTCAGTGACTGTAAAAATAACAATGACCTTCTCCACATCGAGCAGAGTTTGAGACCTAAACAGTAAATGTCACGCTACAAGGCGAGGATGCCCTGCAGAAAAACAACCCCTGGAGCCTGATTTCCACTGAGACTGCAGACAGAAAGAGGCGACATGGAAGGAAGCTCACAGCAGGACGAAGATGAAAAAGAGGAGGATAAATATCTATGACATGACGCTTAAGTGGAGGGTGAGGAGGCGGAGGCGGCCATGAGAAGAGGCAAACAAGACTTCCCAAAAGTGATTTTGGAGCCTCGTGTCTGCTGTGCAGTGATAAAAAGAGTTCAAGGGTCCTTAATGTGGGAGGTGAAGAACAACTTAAAAATGGAGGAGGTTCATATTTGGGCACAGATATGAACCTCCTCCTCCCACAGGAGAACGTTTCCACAGAAGCCGCCCATAAAAACCTGTGGCCTTGAAGGCCGTGCAGGAGAGCTTGGAGGAGCACGGAAAGCTCGAAAGAAGAGTGATGACCAGGGCTGAACTTCTTCACTTTGAAACAATGATGCACGGACATAAGGATGCGCATAAAGGTTTGAAGCTCAGGAGGAGGAGATGAATTAGGCTTTCTTGTTCTGCACCTGCAGTCCTCAACACAAATGAGAGACACTCATGAGGTTTAAGGGAAAGAAGATCTTCAACCAGACCGTCTGGATGGAGACTCAAGGTTGTGCGATTGCACAAGAAACCATTTTGTGCTTCAGTGTTTATGTTAGACTCAGTTTGTGTCTAACGTAATCATCGTCCTCTCAAAACCTCCTTTGAAATATTGAAACATGTAAAAATGATTGAGCTAGCAGTCGAGGAAGAGTGCAATCACTCTCAAGGTTTCGTACATTTTCCCATCCATCTGTCGCCATTCCACCTTTGCCAAACTGTGTTTGTGTGTGTGTGTAGATACTGTGTATGTTATCCTCATAAAATAATGATAAATAAAATGAATCATTCAAAAACAAACATCTCTGTAGCGTTTCACTCCAAACGGGATCGTTTTACTTCTTCTGCATGCTTCAGCAAGTGAAGGATTTTGTGTTTAACTGGCTACAGCAGCAAAACATTATGGTTTGATCTGTTTAACAGGTTGTTACCTGAAAATAAGTTTCAGTCAACAATGCACGTTCAGGGAATGAAGTTTATACAGAGCAGCTTTTAAAAGCTACACCTGGGGGCGATGGGAGACTAATGAAGCTTGAAGGTGAAGCACTATTTAAGGTGGACTAGCTCCCCCTGCTACAGCCACAGTCAAACAATGTCAGTGAGGTTGCATACTTCCCCTCCACAGTACAGTAAGCACAGCTAACACACCGCTCTGTAATTAGAAGTGCACGAGTGGGTCCTCCACACGATAAAGCTCTTCATTAGTGCGCTGGAAAATCAGCTCAGCTCTCGTATCCTTCATGATTTGCAGTAAACAAGCTTGTTCTGGTTGCAATTAAGAGCCTCTTGTCAAAGCTTTGCTTTTATAACTTCCCCTAAATGAATGCAGTGGTGGGAGGAAGGAGGCCAGTTGATCCTGCCTGCCTGAGAGGAAACCAAAAGTCAGGTTCCTGTAACGTGTCATATATTTCTGAGCCTTTAAAGACTGCTCTGCTTTTAGTAATTAAAGTTGGACTCGAACGCAGGGATAAAATATAGGTTTCCGTCCTTGCTGTATGTGTCACGTGCAACATTTTGCCCGGTCTTGTCAGAGGTCGCTTTGCCCCGCTGTTGAATCAGAGACACGGAGCAACACGGTCATCCTTTATCAGTTTACTGCAACTCCCCAATCCCCTCAGAGCAGCTGCTCCCAGGGTGTAGCTTGTTTCTAGAATATGATAGTCTCTCTTGCATGACCTCACCGTTGGTTTGTTCCAGGGGTGAATGGTGGCAGGTTATTTTGTCCAGCTGAGTAGAGCATGTGCATAATTGCCCGTTACTAAAGCTGTGATTAAGAACTATTGCAAATGTAGAGGCTTGTTGGCATTAAAGCGCAGTGATGTAGGTGTGCGTGGACAATAAGCGCAAGAGTCACACTACCATCTGCTGCAGTCATCAGTCCATGGGAGCTTGCTGGAGAAAACAGGAGGGGACGTTTTTATATCTTAGACTAATTCGGCTGTCAGAGAAGGGGAGTTGTGTGTTCAGAGAAGTAAAGGAGCGAGCTCCAGACTGCATGTTAGACCAAGAGACACAAATACAGCAGCTGAAAAAGGCTCCATTCATGACACAACCCTCAGGTGTCAGAATGTGAATGACAAATTAGCCCGAAAACATTTTCTTAAAATGATGTTTCGATCCCGTGTGCGTCCTCATCAAGTCGAAATGTTCTAACCTGGGAACGAGACCCAGATTTCTACATCATTAGGTTGGCATCCCAACCGACTTATTACATCACCAAAAACTACTGAAGAGCTTAGAAACGTGCAGACATAAATAATATGAAAGCTGTACCCTACTTTGAAATATCAATACGCACATTATCACATCAGGTACATCGTCCCAATTATCTCACAATGGTTTTATCTCATGCTCTTGATTGAGACGTCTAAGATACAGTCATGGATGAAAGTATTCCCAAAAATGCACCATTTGTCCCAGAAAAGTGTTGAAATTACAAATGTTTTGACACTCGAATATTTCCTTCAAGTGCATTGGAACAACACAAAGAAGCAGAAGATAAAACTCAAATTTGAGCTTCCTACACTTCTCAACTGGAATTTTGGACCACTCTTCTTTTGCAAACTGCTCCAGGTCTCTCAGGTTTGAAGGATGCCTTCTCGCAACAGCAATTCTGAGACCTCTCCATAGGTGTTCTGAGAGATTTAGATCCGGACTCATTGCTGGCCACTTCAGAATTCTCCAGCATTTTGTCTCCAACATTTCTGGTTGCTTTTTGAGGTTTGAGGACTCTTCCAGTTGTTTTTGATTTGTGCCGTACACTTTTCCAGCCTTTTGTTGCCCCTGTCCCAACTTTTTTGAGATGTGTTGCTGCCATCAGTTTCAAAATGAGCTAATATTTTCCTTGAAATGGTGAAATATCTCAGTTTTAACACATGATATGTTGTTTATGTTCTATTGGGAATAAAATATGGGTTTGTGAGATTTGCAAATCATTGCATTCTGTTTTTATTTACGTTTTAGCGTCTCAACTTTTTTGGAATTGGGGTTGTACATGTGTGCACCAAAACATTTGTAATTTCAACACGAGAAATGGTGAATTTTCGGGGAAAATTCCAGGCGTGTCATGTAGACATCTTCAAACAATTCAATGTGCTGCTTTTTATGGCGTGTTCCTCTAAAATCTTCTTTGTTTTTTAAATTTCAGGGCAGATGCATGAACTTCACCCGCATTAAGTCACCCCCTCCTCAGTACCCTCACTACAACCACCAATCATCTCCCATCTACAACCCTCCGCCGGCGCCGCAGTGCAACCTCCCTCCGACCCCCGGCAGCCCTCCATCATCTCCATCTCCAACTTCATTTCCATCTCCATCGCCATCGTTTTCTCCCTCCAACCTTCCCCCACTGCCTCCAACGCCTCCTCCCACCTCAAACACTCCCTCGCCTCCCATCACGCCTCCCCCTTACACGCCACCTCCAAATCGGGCACTTCCTCCCGCCACCCTGCATATACCTGCCCCACCGGCGCTCCCACCGTCCCCTCCGCCTTCAGCCTCCCCTACCGGTTCCCTCCCTCCTCCTCCACAGGGACCCCCTCCGGGGCGAGCCCCACCACCTGCCCGCCCTCCCCTCGCCCTGGCCTGTAGAGCTCTGGCAGACGACGGGAGAGAGCTTAACAGGATTTTTAAAAAGGCAACTCAGACAATCAGCACATGACCAACCTTGATTGTACCTGCGAGCGAGGACATTGTGAGTGCCTCGTGCCACGCTCGGTGGACTGTGGCCTTCCTGCCATGTGAAGTGGAGCAGTGAAGACTCGTCTCCAGCTATTTGTCTACAGTGACTTTTGTACACATTTAGCCCAACAGTGCAATTGCTCTGATGCTTGAATTACACAAACATTCCCTACAAGTGAGATCATGCAGGCCGGTTCAAAAACATTTGCCTCCATGGTCCTCTGAGCTGCTTCAGGCCCCGCTGTCCCCTCCACGAGCACACAAGATTGGACCGAGCAGAGGAGGAACAGCTTGAACTAAAGCCTGTGTGCACATAGGCCCTCAATAACACAGACGCGTTCATGACACTAAAATATGAGTAGCATTTTTATCCTTCCTGATAAAAGAAAATAAAATATTCCCAGCACAGCAGATTTAGAAGAATCTGGAAATCCCCCTTTTTTTTTGTACTCTTGAATGTTGAGCAATTGCATGCAGCATTTTTTCAAATAACGTTTCTACCTTGTTTTTATACAACATAAACACATTTTTTTATTTGTATTTTTACCGTCGAGTAGAGCACATTTTTCATTTTTGAGGTTAGAAAAACATCCATGTACAGTAAGCAGCAATGCGACATGCTTTTACAGCGTAACTCTTGATTTCCATGCCGTATTAAAAAAGCCTAGTATGAGTCATAGCTGGCCTATTTCTTGTGCGCATCATATTTCTCGGGTTTGGACACTAAATTAGTTACTATAACCGACAGGACTACAATCATGGCGACAGCTGCATCTGACTCTGATCAGTATTCAGACAAAAATACGCCAGCAGGGGAGAAAAAGCTTTGCACATCGTCTTGCTCATCCACCCACGGCCTCTAGCAGTATGTGTAAATAATCATTTTGATATAACCACGTGTGTTCTGATATCTGTGTGTGTGTGTGTGTGTGTGTGTGTGTGTGTAAAAAGAAAGAGAGAGACTAGTCTACTATATGTATCTGTGACAGCCAGTCCCAAAGTAATGCCGGTTTTATCAACTCAACAGACATCTGTCTTTTTTGCAAAGTGCCGACATGTTTAAGGTTGAAATGGAGCGACGCCTGCGACCTAGTTCAGGCAGAAAACTCTGCATATACACACCTGACATGCCGCACACTCCACAATCATCCAATCCAAACACAGCATCCCAGCGCAGCAATCTATTTAGGCTGCAAAATATCCCATCTCTCCCTCCACTATAATGCCATTACTGCCTCGCATCAGCATCACCGTCTGTTCTTAAGACCCACCGCGACACCAGCGCCCACCTGCAGGCTCCGGGGGGTTATCATAATTGCTAATCGCTCCTCAATATCTCTATGTATACATATCTGCAGGGAGTGATGAGGTTGGAGCCTAACGTCAAACTCTAACTGCGACCAGAGAGATTCAGTTTAGAGCCGTAGAGGACCAAAGGAAGCAGAAAATATTCACATTTGAGGATTTTCTTCTTAAAAAAAGGTCCAGTGTGTAGGATCTAGCGGCACCTAGCGGTGAAGTTGGAGATTGCAACCAACTGAATACTCTCCTACACATCAACGTCTCCTTCCAAGCAAAACTCAGACTGTGAAATTCACGTAAAAAGCAAAAGTCCATGTTTAGGTCAGTGTTTGGTTTGTCTGCTCTGGGCTACTGTGCAAAAATGGTGGTTCAAAATGGGGGACTACATACATTACTCCAGATACTCCATTCCTGCAAGGAAATACTTCTAAACATGACACAATGGACCTTTAGAAAATGATAAATCATTATTAAAATAGTCGGTCATTAATCTTTGCTTCTGGTTTGCATGAATTAATATACACTTGTTCTTTGATGCTTTGATGCAATCAGAGAGGGACTGTCACTCAGCGAGTCATGGCGTAACTGAACAGACGTATGTAACTTTCCATCCATGCAGTATGTAGACACCTTTGTTTGTTTGTTCTAAATGAAAGTAAAGGATTTAAATGTATTAAACTGGACTCGTCTGTGTGTATGTTCCTTCACATACAGTTACTGACCTGTAAACTGCTGTGATTTACTCCCACTGAGCTGCACTTCGCTCTCTAAAGCTTTCATCAAAAGCCTGTAAAGACTTTCATAGTTGTACCCTCATGTTCCCTTAAGTCACTGTTTTATCACGCGGCGCTCCTCCTCTAAACTCTGCCCGGCGTCTTCTGCATGCCATTTATTCCACAACATGCTAAGATGCACTTTAATCCTAATTAATTAAAGTTAGAGAGCTGGTATTGTCAACGGGTTCACCAGCGAAAAGCACAGAGCACCTCGCTCACTCCCTGTGATGGAAAAAAAAAGAAGTATGCAGAGCATGGCTAAATAATTCCAGATGTTCATATGTTGCATTTTGTCACATGCACGAATGGAGTGAGCTATCTTGGAAAATATTAGGCATCATCTAATCCTCAGGAAATGTGGACCGGCGTGCAGGAAGAGGTGTGCTGGTGCTAATTGTTAATGACACAGTTTTAGGGACCGATGAAGATTTAAAAGTTTTCTTTTTGTCATTTCACGTCGACAGTGTGTGGGCTCAGCTTTATACAGTGGGGCTGTTTGCAGTGGATTTTCTATGTCAGACAAACTCAAGTGCAAGATGTCTCGAGTCTGCTGCCAGCTTTTGTTTCCACTCCTGTCCAAACCATTACAGCACAGATGTCTACCATATACATATAAACATTGCATCACAGATTAAAACTATTACAGACTTCTCACATATGACACCATCTCAACAATATGCTCCAGTGTTATAATGAGTTCTGTCTCTTTGTTGAAGAATTCGGGTGTGAACTTTAGACCTCAATTACTGACTGACAGCTTATTGATAAGAGTATTTCCAAGAGTCGGCTTTGTGTTAAACCAGCAACCGAGAGTCTGTCTGACCCAAATACGGCTCGTGTGATAGATTAGATTATCAAAGATCAGCTCATTTGTATTCTTGTAGGTCTCTGAAATCAGTCAGTATTCATGCACGTATCTAAGTTTTAAATGTTCTTCTAATCAAACAAGCCTAAAAAATCGTTTTTCACGTGTTTTCAGCAACCATCTTCCAACATATTTAATGTGCTTTGAAAGAAATCTCAGAATTGCCTCTGCGTGGACTTTAAGCGCCAAGTAAGAGTCAGCAGATTATCTCAGCTGTTTGAATGCATGACATGATGATATAATACTGAGATCCACATAGGACAATAAACTAATTCCCCCCGGGCTTCAAAATATAAAATATCTCGTGCCTTTAGCCCAAAGAAGCAGAAACATAACACAAATATTCAAACATAGTTCCAAGTGACAGCCTGTTGCTGTTTTGCTGGAAAAGAAAATGGAGGAATGGTGTCAGGAATGAGAAGGAATCTCTCTCCCTCCCACAGGGCGTTATGACAGCTGACATTTTGGCTCGTCATAGGATGAAAAGCGTAGTTTAGAACATAAACAATGGCTCCGATCCATTTAAGCATTCCAGCAGTGACATGCGGCCTGGGATCATGGAGCCATCGTTTGCTGTTATTCGTTACATCTGTGCTCTGTGACAAAATATGCACTCACCTCACGGTGGGTCAGGATTCAGCTGGCAGAGCTGCTTCAGTGGTGACAACACCTGCTAATAGTTATTCAATCCCACTCAGGACACCATAAAGCAGCTGTGGTTTGCACACACAGTGAGGGCTCCAGCACAGAGGATGCTACCTGAAATGTTTCAGATGCTGCTCTCCCTGGATGAAAAACTACCCACAATGCTCCCTGTGGTTATCAAATGGAGGCTGCCTTTGTTCAAAGCTGTGTCTGCTTTGTGTAATTACTCTGCAGCTGCACTTGAAGCCATCGTTGTGGTTAGTCAGTGCAGTGAAGTCCTCCTGAGCGTCGCCCTCGCTCTCACCAGAAGTTTAGCCTTCTACCTCTCAGCCGTGCTGAGGCTGAACGCATTCCTCAGGCTGACGCTGGCAGGTGTGCTCCACTCACGAGAGGAGCTGGACCAACGTGGACGCCGGAGCTGCTCCACCTGGCCTTCATACGACAGCTGCTCTCATCTTTGCGGAGGTGGAGGAGGAGGGAGGACTGCGAGGTGTTTAGTGCTGCATGGCGTGCCTGCACTGTGCAGGTGTTCACTGTCTGTTTGCAAGACTCTGCTGTCTCTGAGCAATGCCTCCAAACCCAGAGTCAGAGCCATTCTGACCTTATGCGGCTGCATCAGACTGTCCACCTTACAGACTGTGACTAGTTACTCTACACAGGTACTTGGAATCATTTGGGATCTGGCATCAGTCTTAAGCAGCACCTGAACTCTTAGTATATAAACTTAATTTGTAAACTTTTAATATCCTTAAAATTGTAAGTCTATACCTGGATTTCTGTTTTAATTTTAATAAAATAGTTGATAATATTTGCTGACCTGTCTAATCAAGCACAGCATTTGGCATCCTCGCCGGTCTGTGCGGGATCAAAACAAGCATGTACGACCTGAAACATCATGAAATGAGCTCGGACACTTAAAAAGGGAAGTACTTGACACTTTATTGCATCAGTTCCACTAATAAATAGTGCCCCCGCCCGCCCAATCCCTCAGTAACTTCTCCAACAGATGTTGCTAAGATTCAGTGCAGCTTCCTTTCTCAGCGCCTCCAGTCAAGAAACTTAAAATCAGCTAATGTATGTGGGGGGTTACAAAAGTACCTGTAACAACGTTGTCCAGTTTTCAAACTCATTCACTGGCTCAGGAGTAGCTCAGTGTCCTGGGAAAATAAATGCCAAAAAAAAGAATTAAGGCTTGATTGCAAAAGCAAGATAAAATACAAATGACGGACTCGGAAGGAAAAAACAAGTAGCTCAGATTTCTTCGCTACGCAACCGTATGTGTACAACATCACTCTTTCCTTATTCGGGATTGTGCACACACACACACCACACACACACACACAGCTGGCCTCTGACTTTCTAGCTAAATAAACATCTAAAGTGTGACATGGTGCCATCGAACTGGTGTGTGCGCCCCCCCCCCTCTCTCTTTCAGGCTTCGAAGCATCTTCACAGCACACAATCTACCAGCATCAGTACATGTTTGGCTACAAAAGCAATACAGGATGAACATATAAAATATATATGTTTTGGTTTACAACTGCCAAAGCCACTGTAGAGATTTTTTTTTTTTTTGGTTTGACAGGACATTTTAAAATGACAGTAACATTCACATTTTAAATCAAAGAGTAACTTCAATAATATAAAATTACCTTGTTCATTTTTTTTTTAAAGAAAATGTAACAAAAGAGAGAAAAGAGTTTCGCTTTAAATGGTCCCGACATTGCAGCAGTCATGGTGGCAGGGCGTGGGCTGGACACTGGGTGCAACTTCTACTTCAGATTAGTGGAACTTCATTTCACGATATCCGCTTAACTTTCTAGTTTAAATGTAAACTTGAGATCAAAAATAAGGTCTCACAAAACAAAACAAAAAAAAACGAGAGCAAGAACAAGCAGCCTCCCCAAGAAGATTGTACACAGTAGTATGTTCACAAGCTTTCCTGTGATTTAACTTCGGATGCCTCTCCTGCTGTAACTAGTGTTGCCTTCAGAAGAAAGTCCAAGAGAGAAACTGAGTCAAACTGGCAAACTGCGCTGCAATTACGAAGCAGTGACCTGTGGCTTGGAATGATTTAAGACTGTCGTTTACTTCAACTGTGGAGTGAAGACACTTCAGATGATTAGCTGCCAAAGAAAAATAACCCAACTCAATTACAAATCATTGCACTAAAGACAAAAAAAAGCCAGTAAGGTCTTTAAATCTAACTTCTGTCAGTTAACAGCTTTAACATCAGCCCCCAAAAATTCTCCCAGTGAGACTAATCAGCAAAATATACATGGAGCATGAATATGAATCGACCCAAACAGTCCCTGTCAGCTGCTACAGCCTCACAGATTAATGAAGATCGTGTTAGTCAGTGCCAGCCCAGACCTCGTCACCACAGACAGAACAACTCTAACAATAACACAACGATGCTAAAGGTTTCTGAGAAAATAGACAGTGAGAATACAGATAATATGCAACAGTTAGATACACGACTGTTGAGTAAAAGATTGCATTAAAAAGAGATCCGTGACGCGACACACAAACGGGACATTTTCTTCTCGGTTTCTGCGTGCAGACGCTCTCCTCTCCTCGCCGTCTGTTTGAATGTGTCTGCCAGGCTTTTGTTAGGTGATGAATGGTGTGGTTCACTCTACTGTCACAGACTTGGCCAGGTTCCTTGGACAGTCCACCTGTAGTCAAACAGAAGAGGACACTTACCACATGACAAACAACACGCCACGCTGCAAATGAACAAGTAACACAGATGACCTTTCAAGCACGATTTCACAAAGATCCAAAGAAAAACTTTAATGTGTGAGCCAGCAATATGGCAGCAGATCCTCGGCTTCTCATCACTCAAACTTCAGACACTTGGACACACTATAAAAAACAAAACGAGTGTGGGTGTGTGACGGCGCTGTGTGCACATAAATGTTTGCTTCTCTGTCAGGACAGCAGCACAATTTGGCACGACTGCGAATAGTTATGGACTTAAAAACAAGAGCTAACTGGGCTGCGCTGTCAGGACGTCTCTGTGAAGTAAAGTGCTCCAAACGCAACATCAGCACTGACTGTATTTACACTCCGTACATCAGTTAAAGTGTTTACTTTGACTTCTGACCTCCTGCAATCCGGTGAAGCCAGTCAAGTTTACACAAAACGTACAACAGCTAGTCTGTTCTTGTTTAAATAGTCACCTAAAAATGGAGAAAGACATAAAATTAACAGTGATAGCTGGTGTTCGTTTGTTACCTCACATGAGAGGATGTGCACGCACCGAGGTGTTTACATGTAACGGGAAGCGTCGCTTCCACCTTCATCTCAGTGTTCTTAAATAACGAAGTTTACTCCAAATTAGGAGACTCAGAAACACTACGATCTGCACACATAAACACAGCGAGCATGTTGTTTATTTCTGCCGGTGTTTTTACTGCCTTTGGTTTCCGAGCAGTCACCGGGTACGCAGCCAGAAAATCAGTGACCCTGAAGCACAAAAAAACAACAACACACACCTCTCTCATAACGTAGAGCAGCATCGTTTGGACAATTCACTTAAGAATGTCTGAATTATTGTTCTCAGCTTCACTTCTCTTTCAGCTATTTTCCACGTGTAAACATGGCGATGGTGAAAGGTTTTCGTTAGAACGATACAGAACAGTGAGAGCTTGATATATAAAGCGTGTTTTTGCAGCTCAACTGACAGATGGGGCTCATAAATCTCATCTGGCAAAACAGCCGGTGACCAGCGAGCCTGAAGGGACCCCGGACTTACGTCGTAACCTCGGAGAACGGCCAGGTGGAAGGACAGCAGCTGCAGCGGGATGACGCTCAGGACGCCCTGCAGGCAGTCCACGCAGTGAGGCACTTTGATGGTGCGGCTGGAGTTCTTGATGGTCTCGTAGTCGTCTTTGTCGCAGATCACGATGGGGCGGCCCTGCAAAGAAAAGCAGCCGTCGTCATGTGAAATGAGCCTAATCGAAAAGAGTTTGAACATGAAAAAATTGTTTTCCCTCCACGCCTCTCTCGGTTGATTTTCACACCTCTTAAAGCCACATCTGCTGCAGATTACTAACTGGGATGATGTCACCCTGAAGTGACCCCTCCCTTGTATTTACTGAGGTGAAGGATCAGAGGTGTGGCGCAGACAGGACTGTGAAAATGAACCTTACGTGCAAAATACGCTGCTGTCAGCAAATGTTTAAATGAAATACTGATGATGCAAATGTGATTCAGATGATCTGCTTTACAGAGACGGCACCAATAAAAACATAAACCAGACTGATGACATGATATAATTTAAACATATATCCATTTGATTTTCTGGTGTGCACGCGTGCACGAGTTCACGCGTGCTTACCTGACGAGCTACAACTTGCTGCAGGGCGTTCTGACACTTGATGTAGGTGTGGTCTCTCATGATGATCATGATGACCGGCATGAGTTTATCCACCAGGGCCAGCGGGCCGTGCTTCAGCTCTCCGGCCAGGATGCCCTCTGAATGCATGTACGTGATTTCCTTGATTTTCTACGTGGGGATAAAAAAAACATTAAGCATTAACACGAGCGTTCTAATCTGCTTTATAGAGTATTTTATTATTGAAAAGGAGTACGGTCGGAGACGATTATCTCTAATGAACTGCAGAAACCAACTTTTCTGCTTTCTCAAGAGGAAAACAAGGTTGAATGTTTCTCTGGGTCTGGTATCACTTTTATAAAGAAACACTTGGCTCAGCGCTGAAGGAGAAAATAAGAGCTGTTTTAACAAACAACCAAAATCTGGTTGAAAAGGATCGCGCCCGCTCACCAGCGCTCCTTCCAGGCAGGTAGCATAATGGTAGCCTCTGCCCATAATCAGTACACTCTTCTGCTGGTACAGCTCTGTCGCCAGCTTCTGGATCTCATCATCCAGACTGAGGACCTCCTTGATCAGATCTAATGCAGAAGGAAAACAAACAGATATGATTGAGGGTTTGGTTTGAAAATGTGCATAAACTTGAATAAAACACTGTGTCGATGGGGCAGAGAGGCAGAGTGGCCAGACATTCCTCATTAATTTACCATCAGGGACATGCCATCACATGCTTTAGATCCAGAGAAGCATGCAAGGGCCTACAGCCAACATCTTGTCTTCGCTCTCATCACTAGGCTTTCAAGAGGATTATTTGAACAAATGACAAAAACGAAGCAGGCTTTGGATGTACTTGATCTTTGCCCTCGGAGCTGATTTTCCATCCCTATACATTTAGTTTCCCCCGATGAAGCGGAGTACTGCTAGCTTGATTTTACCTGGAAGGATTCTCAGGCCCTGGATTATCTCACGGCGTCTGGGCTGCATGGAAATCCTGTCATCGCACATGAGGAGCGCAAACATGATGAGGGCCACAAACTGGCTGGTGTAGGCCTGCAGGGCACAAAGTCACAAAGTGTACATGTTATTATTATTATTGAGGTTTTTCATTCTTATTTTTATCCACTGATTATAACTCCAACTGACTGTCGAACCCGAGATCCAGGAGGACCAATGCGGATTCTGTCCTGGCTGTGGAGCAACAGACCAGCTCTTTTCCCTCGCAAGGGTGCTGGGGGTGTCACTGCACTGTGTCACTACGTGTGCTTTGTGGATTTGGAAAAGGCCATCACCGTGTCCTGAGGGAGCATGGCGTACCAATGCCGCTGCTATCAGCCATTCGGTCCTTCCACAACCAAGAGTTGTCAAATACTTTATTGACGGGTGTTGGACTCCACCAAGGTTGCCCCCTGACCCTAATTCTGTTTGTAATATTCATGTCCAGGATCTCAAGGAGCACCCGGGGCGAGGAGGGTGTCCAGTTTTGGGAACTTCAGGATTGCATCTCTCCTTTTTACAGACTTCATCAGACCGCGACCTTCAGCACTCACTGGGGCTATTTGCAACAGAGTGTGAAGCGAATGGGATGAGAGTCGGGACCTCCAAGACTGAGGCCGGCTGGTTGGTGGCCTTAGAGATAAGGTTAGGAGCTCGGACATCCAGAGGGAGCTGCTGCTCCTTCGCGTTAAAAGCAGAGAGCTTAGGCGGGTCGGGGCATCTGATTAGGATGCTTCCTGTGCAACTTTCTTTGGAGGTGTTGCAGACACGTCCAACTGGGAGGAGACCCCGGGGCAGACCCAGAAACTGCTGGAAGGACTACATCTAGCCTGGGAACTCTTTGGGATCTGCTGCCACCGCGTCTCATCCCCAGAGCGGAAGAAAATGAATGGATGATTTCATAAAGACGACAGCTCTTCAATGACGTGTGCATCAAATGGACACAAACCTACCAGTGCACATTGCAACACTGCTTGTTGTTAGTTTGTGAAAACAAAGAGCAGCAGCAGTTTTAATAATGAACTCCAGCTAATAATCTGCACCAGATGAGAAATGGAAGGAGAGGTGGGTTTACACGAAGCAGCGCAGAGTTGAGCTGAGTCAAGCTTGCGCTGCTCATCCTGGAAAACTTTGTGAACACACAACATCACATCACAGAGCACGCTGTGGAAATGTAACCGCTCAGAACTCCAGCACATCTGAGACTCGGAGCCTGCCGTCATCGTCGCCCACTCCCTCGCCGTTCCTTCATCTCCGTGCACATTTGGAGGCCGGCCATGCCCATTGGGGAGATTTTAATCAGTGCTTGGGTGAAGCCAAGCCATTTCACAGGACCCTCCAGACTCAGAAATGCCAGCGTCTAAAGCCAAGAAAATAGCTGTAAAACCTTTACACTGGTTTTTTTCCTCCCCCTGACAGCACGCTAACCACAGTGCCTCAGAACTTTGACAGCCTGTGCTGTCGGGTCAGATGTGGCAACATGTTTAATCCACATAGTAAACTGTGGTGTTTTTCTATGTTCATGTTCAGTGTTTTTCATGCAGAACTGTTACCGTTTAGTGTTTTTAATGTGGAACCGTTACCGCTTAATGTTTTTAATGCAGAACCGTTACCGTGCAAAGATGACCACCTAAAAACACGAGCACATTTCTCTCACGCAGACACAGTTGTGAACTTGAAAACAAACTTTGTAACCCTGTAAATTCCCGGTGGATACTGTGAGGTGATTCATGAAGGCGGTCTTCTTCCATTCAATCTGAGCTGCCAGAATGATTTGCCTTTTGATAGCATCAAACAATTTTGCCTCAAGTCTCAATTTATACCATAAATCTTGAATATGATTATAAGAATTGGAAACAGTTTTTTTTCTCCAGTCCACAAAAAACCTCAAATTAGCGTTAGAAAACACAAAATAGAAGCCAAGTAGATGAATTTGGAGTCATTTAACAGTTGGGTGCAATACATGTTCTCCACTGATGAGCTAGGTTGTGCAGCATTCGGTTGAGCTGGGTGTGGGGATGTGGCCCAGCCAGCCAAGCAGTAAATGATGGCGTCTCCGAGGCGTGCTCTGGGGCTTTGGAGCAGCGCAAGAGTCGCTGAGCCAAGCCCAAGGGCCGGGCCAGGGAGGGACCTGCTCCACTCTCTGTCCTCACTAAGCTGGGAGGCAAAATCCTTTTTGGTTTGGGAGAAGGAGGTGGGAGCAGAGGCAGAAAAAAACAGAGATCCTAGCTTACTTTACATGAGATGAGATGAGAATATCAGGCTGCTTTAACTCCCCCGTGGGATCAGAGTGGAGGGAAATGTCAGCTTCCAAGAGGCGGACCCAGACTCACAATTGAGTTTTCATCTGGGTTTCATTCAGCTTCGGTGGGCGTTGAGTTCATTTATGAGATGATGCAACAAATCGATGTGCCGTTTCTTCAAGCTCAATATAAAAAATTTAAAAAAAGTCCCAAATCTAAATCAGTGCCATTTATCCACACAGAGACGTTTGACTGGATGTGAGGCACTTCTTTACCAGCAGCTTTCATCGTGAAGAGTTAGAGTTAAATCTATAAAATGTTATAAAACTGTCCATGCGAATTTCTAAGAGCCTGAGGTGATGTCTTCAAAGTGTTTTTTTTTGTCTGACTAATAGTTCAAATCCTAGAAATATTCCATTTCCTGTCATAGAAGGAGGCTGGATCAGAAGCATTTCTGGCTTTATTTAAAAAAATAAATAATATTGACAAATTTGTTGGTTCCTGTTTCCTGTCCTATTCATTTCACCTCAAATTAAAACAGAGATAAGAGTATTGAGTTGCGCAGTCTATGAAGGAAGGAAATAAGTTTTATCACATTTTATGTGACCAAGCCTGGAAAAAGTGTTTGTAGCTATTTTACATATTTCCCAGATTAAAAAATTCCCCCCGGACACAGAAATGGCTCAAATATGTGACTGTGTGTGAGAACTTGTGTCTTATGGTGAAAGCATTATAATCTGTCAAGCCCATAGACTCACCTTGGTGCTGGCCACTCCGATCTCAGGCCCAGCGTTGATGTGGACTCCGCAGTCGGTCTCCCTGGAGATGGAGCTGCCCACTGTGTTGGTGATGCCCACAGTCAGAGCTCCTCTCTCCTTACAGTAGCGCAGAGCCATGAGGCTGTCAGCAGTCTCCCCTGGAGGATTGGCGGGAACAGGAAAACGTAACAGTTTATGCAATGTAACAGCTCTGACAACCAAATGATGCTGATTTATTAGTTCGTTAGGAAACAACTTTCACACCACAAGAGACATTGATTTGAAACAGCTTCACCCGAAAAACCGCGAGAGAAATGATCGCACTTCTTGCAAAAAATAAATGTCACCCACAAAAACACATTCAGAAGACGACGACAGAGCAGTATAGACACAGAAAGCTGTGCACTGCACAAGTTTGACTTATTCATTTGCAAAAACTCTGAGCACAAGGAAACATAAATCAGGAAGATGCAGAGTAGATCCCAGAGATAGAAAGTGAGAGACAGGTGGGGAATGTGCACTCGATAGAATCCAGATGGCACCGGCCTCGCTACCTGACTGGCTGATAAAGAAGCAGACGTCGTCTCGGAAGACCGGAGTGTTCCTGTCCAGGAAGTCGCTGGCCAGCTCCACCATGACAGGCAGCTCGGTCAGCTCCTCGAGAACCTGGCGGGTCTGAGAAAAGGAACAGAGAGCACTGCTCAGCATCATTCTGCTAAAACAAGCCAGTCGAGCTCAGCGCGGAGAGCGTGCCAGCGCACAAATCTCACACCTGTGTCCACAAACAGACGTTTCACACGATTCTGACTGATTCGACATGGAACACAGACGTGTTTCCATCATGCAGATTTACACCAAAGAAAAAAAAAAGCATTCGATGGGTGGTTACTCACCGCCACTCCGGCATGGTAGCTGGTGCCGCAGGCAATAAGAATAAGTCGCCGACACCTCTGGATCTCTTTGATGTGGTCCTTCAGTCCACCCAGGATCACTGGAAAAGCAAACCGAGCAGCTAATCCATCATTCTGACCCATTATTTTCCACCTCATTAAAAAGAGAACCCATAAGAGTGCTGAAAAAAATCCCCAAACCATCACTGACATTTCAGATTTTGTGTTTTTACATGCGTGCAGCTGAGTCAAATCTAGTCAAGCGCAACGAGAATAAAAGCACTAATTTTGGTTTGGATATAAACTCTTAGAAAACTTAAGATCATTCTGACATGTGGTGGCGTGTAGGTGTCTGAAATAATCAGTGTCTTCTTGTGAGTTTTCCGCTTCAGAAATTGTGTTCGAGCAATGCATGCATGCAGCTGTGTTATTACACGAAGGCTAAAAATCAGACGCCTCCCCTCTCTGACCTGTGTTGTTGTCGAAGTTGATTCTCCCTCTCATGGTGTTGACCACAGACTCTGGCTGTTCAAAGATCTCCTTCTGCATGAAGGAGCTGTAGTTGCCTGTGGCGGAAGGATCAGAAATCAGGGGAACATTTTCAACACTAGTAAAAAAAAATAAAAAACAGTGATGGACTTTTAATAAAGTGTGAGGCTGCAGGAGGCCGTCTAAGAAGGGTCGTGTTGACACACATCAACTACCTTAAGTACATTAAGTAGGACAAACCACAGCCTCCTCCGCAGGACAAACATTTACAATGTTTTCATGATAATAAGACTTTCCTGGAAATGTTGGGGAGTTTCTGTCTTTTTTTTGTTGCTTTATTAACATATCCAGACCCAAAGGGAAGGTCAGCTCTTAAATTGTGAGAAAACAAACACAAAACATCAAGGAGATAGCGTTTTTCCATCAATAATAAACCGTGACAGTAAAATATGCGAGCATTTGTCAGCCTGCCACTGACAGCAATTTAGGTCATGCAAATTAGGTTATTCAGCAGAAAGGCTCCACAAACTGAAACAGAGGACAGAGGCAGAGTGATGACAGGACCACAAAGGAATGTCGAGACCGGCCAACATCAGTTTACCTCTGCCCTCTGCTGGAGTACTGAGGAAGAGTCAGCGGATGAGAAGCACATGTAAAGATACAGACTTCCACTGAATAAAAGTTCAAGCGTCGTCTTGCAGCTTTAGGTGTGCAGAGTTTGGTTTTAGACTTTTTAACTGACTGAGATATTTTGGTCTCCTTCAGCGCTGCAAAGCTAGCCAGTTATTTGTTTCCAGCTGCCTGTTTGTCATAAGACTGAAAGAATAAAACTATTTTAAATAGTGAAATAATAATAATAACACAGTCCTCTCGAGCTTTCGTCATAAACAAATAAAACATTAGCCAGCTTAGCTTAGCACAAAGACTGGAAATGGGGAGAACAGCCAGCCTGACTCTCTCAGAAAGTAACAAAATCCACCTTCCAGCACCTCCAAAGCTCACTTCTAAACACTTTGCATCATGTTTGTTTAATCTGTACATAAAACTAAACCATTTTATTTAGGTCATGTGCCAGACAATTTCTTGGCTGGGACCTGTACCTTTGTAGAGTCTGACTGTTTGCCTTGGCCAGCCAAGAAATACTGGCAGAAAACCACTCGTTAAAAGTCTAATTGTAATTTTTAAACTTGGTGTTTTGATTAAACAAACGAGATATAACATGAGAATTTATATTCTCATCCAACTCTTGGCAAGAAAGCAATTAAGCAGATTCTCCAAAATGTCAAATCATTCTTTAATTTGGGGAAAGAGCTCCAGTTGCTACTCTGTTCGTCTGATGCAAATATAAATACACCCAAAAGAAAGTACTTCTTTGTCCTACTTAAAAATGACGACGCGCACGCTATACCGACTCAGGTGAGGGTGATAAAGTCCTGCATCTCAGGGGTCATTTTAGTGGTACAGGCTTGCCTGGAGGTGCAACTGATCCAGCAGGGGTGTAACTAGCAGGATGATAACAAGGATGACCTCAGGGCTGGACGTTAAAAGCCAGTTCAGTTATATAAAACAGCCCGTCCCCCATTAAGACTTGCCCAATAATAACAGTGTTCAGGACAAAATTACAAGGCAGTGCACCGCTGATTTATTTGCATATATGGCCTGGGGAAATGCATGGTGGGGCTGACCTTCTACTCACCCTTCATGATTTGCTGGAGCTCCATCTGCAGGGTCTGGATGGCGCGGGCTGGATAGTCTCCGGCCGTGCGCTTTATCCTGTGGATGGACAGACGGCCTTCCATCACGGCAGCCACATCGTCGTCCTCCAGGAAGATCACGCGGTTCGTGTGCTCGATCACTGCGCTGTTGTGGCGAGAAATGACATCAAACATTTGATTCTTCACACATGAAGCGAAAGCATATGGGGAGCATAGTCTCGTGGAGAATGCTCAGGTGGACGCAAAGACACAGTTATCTGCTTACCTTGCATCTGAGGCAAAGTAATACTCCACAGCTTTCTCATCCACAGGGAACAGGCAGGTGTCCTGGTCTGACCTGGGCAGAGCGGTGCAGCTTTTCTTGTCTTTAGTAGCTGAGGGAAGAGAAGAAGAAAAACTGAGCCACAGTCACACTTATACAATCACGTATGCACAAATTAGACCCGAAACAGAAACTTACAGGAGCGGTACAGCACAGGAATATGATCTGAGGACAGCTTGTGATCACTCCTCACTCCCATCAGCAGAGGACTTCCCCTCCTGCACAACAACATTCATATGAGCCAACAGCACATCAATCTGCAATCACTAACAGCAGTTTGACAGCATCAGCGGGAGTGTACCTTGTGCCAACCGCCTGTCCGGGGTAGTGGACACTCTTGAAGACGAGGGCAAAAGCTCCCTCCTGGCAGGTAGAAGAACAAACACATCAGACAGGCTCTTTTCTCTGAGGATCGCCTCAGGAGAAGCGGTGCACGTGAGCGCGTTCCTTACCAGCTGCTGGGTCACCCGTTCCACCAGCGTAGCAAAGTTGATGTCGTCGCTCTCCCTGTTGTCGTACATGTACTTCACCAGCTTGGCGATGGACTCCGTGTCAGTCTCTGACTCGAACTCGTAGCCTTTGCTCTCCTGTGGAAATGAAGAGAGAGAGTTAGTCCCGTTTCCTGTCAGCGTGATGAAAAGACGTCTAGAAGGGTTCATAAAAACTCACCAAGAATTTCCTCAGGTCTTTGTAGTTGGTGATGATTCCATTGTGAATGACAATGAACTCTGCCAACCAGAAGGATGATCATACACTTTTAGATATCAAAACAGAAGTTTGGAGCGAGTTATACCATCTTCAACACAACTCACCATTTGTCTTGTCAGATCTGTGTGGATGGCTGTTAACCGGGCTTGGCACACCGTGGGTGGCCCAGCGGGTGTGGGCGATGCCGACGTGAACGTCAAACTCCACATCAAGGTCAATATCCTGCTGTTCTAAAGTTCAGACAAACACAGACAGTAGAGTAGAGTTTCCCAGCTGCACCACAGTGTACAGTACGATGAAGCAAAGCTCCGTTTGTGAATGATTGATTCTCATCGACTTCAGCTTACTGTGGATCTCCTCATCGAGAACCTTCACTTTTCCCCGCTGCTTGATCAGGGTGATAGACTTGGCATTTGACTCCCAGTCCTTGCCGTTTCCGCCATCAATTCCAACGCCTGATTAAATGAAAGAGTAAAGAATAGCATGAGAATTACAGTGATCACAACAACTACTTCGAAAGAAATGTCCTGTTTTCTCAACTAAAACATTCAGGACTCGTGTGGAATGCAAATGGACTTAACAGAAAGTAAATGAGCTCCATTAGTGGTGCAGTAAGTCTAACCTCGCAGCACGATAATTGCTCTTCAATAATTCACAGTGACCACCAATCCAAACTCATTACAACAAATAAAATAAAGTGCGATGATGAGACGATTCTTATGCTGGGTTAAAGTCATACTGGACGCACTGTAAATACTGTCAGCGCTATCTGAACAAGTGTCCTGCAGGCAAACAGTGAAGAGCAACTGAAGAAAAGAAGCCTGATAAAAAATATGCAGAGTCCATCTGTTTTATTGCTCAGCTAATATTGGCCTATTGCAGACATACCAGTATTGACACATGTTATCCGCTGATATGAAGACTGTTGTTTTCCTGCTATATCATGTAGATATAAATTCATGTGGTAACAGACGTCAGTGCAAAGTTTATCCAGCAGAGTGTGCTGCTATTTACAATACTGTGCAATCAGCACAAAGCGAGAGACGGGAAACAGCTCCCAGCGGTGTCAACTAGAACTGGTCGACAGTGTATATGTTCAATTATTTAAATTGTTAAATTAAATTATTTAACTTCAAAATTTGTTTAAGAAACCAGCTTAGAAAGAAACCAGTCATATCAGTGTGAAATCCCCTTGGACACAGTGAAAACCTCTGGTGATATCAGCCTTCTCTTCTGTCTCTCACCGGCTGAGTCGTAGCCTCTGTACTCCAGACGCTGGAGGCCCTTGAGGAGGATCTCAAGGATCTCACGCCGAGTCCTTGGCACATGGTAGTTAAGATAGGCAAAGATTCCTGTGGAGAGGAGCGAAATGTCAAGACTCAGCGCTGTCCAGCGTTTGTCCTTTAAAAAGGTCTGCTTTGCACAGACTGAATGAAATGTCTGTCAGACCGGTACATCTACAAGATGGTGTTAGTTAGCTTAATTCAGCGCTGACTCTCAGAGCTTAATGTCGTCTGCAGCTGTGCAGCCCTATTATCTATCAAATGAGTGTACCTAGAAGTGAAGACACAGATGGATGGATGATATGGCTTTTAATTAGAATGAACAGAATTTGACAAATTCAGTGTTTTACCCATCATTTAAAACTCACCTTTTTTTTAAATTTTTTAATAAATTGGATTAATTTTTATAAAAACAAAAACATGCTATGATCATACTGTCACAGTTTGTTCCACCAGAAGTCAGAGACTTTGCCTCGACTAAAGGATTACATGTCAGGACACTATTGTGCCTGATGCCTGACAAACCTGTCTAATAGGTGAGGTGAGCGCACTAGAATACGTTTCTGGGCTGTAATAACTGCTTAGAGACAATGGAGTGTATCTTTAGACCTGGTGTTACGCAGGCTGATATGTCTTGCCTGAGGGGAGGGGTGGAAAAAAAAGAAGTATCTGTCCCAGAAAAACAGGAAATCTTCCAGTCGAGATGTTTTAGTTTTGGGCTACTCGAAATGCCTTCACGTTAAAAATATCATTTTACGGAAGAGCTATCTGTATGTGGTTACAATATTAGGTATTAGAGTACAACAACAGGCTGAAATTGAGACCTGATCTCATCAATAACCTCCATGCAAATATTTGGCATCCACACCCATCCTATTTTATCCACACTGACGCTGAGGAGTGTCACCTGAATTGGCCAAAGGAGAGGTATGAAACACGGCCCTGTTACACAGCTAAAGTACCGACAGATAAATGCAAATGCAGAGCCAGAGGACTGCCCGGTTCAACAGAGCATTCATTCAGAACAGCAGGTGACTGAAAGAGTGCAGAGGCAGTGAAGGGACCAAGTGCTGCTGTGGGCAGGCGAACCTCACAAGAGACACTTGTTTAAGAAACTGGTTAAACATGAGAGTGAATTCATGCATGTGGCGTGTGGCTATTAACAGAAAAGTATTTGTTTTGCTGATCTAAGAATGGCAGCTAGTTTATCTGGTCTGATTAGTGTGCTCAGAGATTGCAGTGACAGTAATGGTAAACAGAGAAGCAGCAGTTATAGTAATGTGTCAGTCACGGACGAGTCGGTTCAAAGAGCCACCGCTGGGACGCATTTTAATAATTGTGAAAACACAAAGGCAATGCAGAATATGCAAAGTCAAGCTGTCATATTGAGCCGGGTCCACAAAGAACCTTTTTATATATGTTTTTCTAACTGCTTTGTGTATCTACAAGCAAGTCAGTGTTACAAGGGTCTGTAAATGCAATGACATTTGGTTACAGCGATTTATTGATATTAGAAAATGTAATTTTTAAATACAGAAGGATGCATTGAATAATTTAAGTGATATGTGTACATATAAATGATGATTATGAAAGGTATGAGTGGGTAACGTGAAGAGGAGCCGACTCTTCTTGGGGGGTCAAATGATCTGACTCCCTAAAAATAACCGAACTTCCCATCACTAGTTATCATTATCTTAACTACACTTCCCAGGCTGATAACGAGCATCATCTCCGGGTCCTGCCTAGATAAAAGTTGACTGTTAGCGATGGATGACATTCACACTTTTAATTTGAAACACTTATTAAAGATATTCAAGCATCTTAAGTGAGAAACGTCTTAGTGGAAAGTTACGTGATACACGTAATGTTACCGCAAACTACGTACGCTGTCTGTCGTTTAGCAGGAAGGACGCAGTAACGTCATTTTAACGTTAGTCACAGATGTCGACTTGCTGTTAGACACTCCTAACTTCAACCCACACGCTTATTTTAATGTGATTAGTTTGTATTTAACTAGTTAAAAGCATCGGCAGCGGCAGCTCATGTTCGCTAACTCAGGGTTAGCCACCCCAGAGCTAATTTCAACTGACTAACTGAGCTAACGATGCTAACAGCGCTACGTGTTCAATTTAACGGCTGCCCCGGTGAATTAAGAATCAAGACACACTTCCTAGTGAGTGATATAAATGTATAATTTGCTCGGTACTCACCACACATGTCTACAGTTCCGTTGCCAGATGCAGCTACTCTCGGGTAGCTGGGTACGCCTGTCAGTAAAAGCTTCGCCCCCCTCCTGATTCCACTGAATCAGAGCCAACCGCCCTCTTCCGCGCTGCGCTCTGATTGGTCGAGCGGCCTGTCAATCAAGGTTGCACCTACCGACGCAGGCTCTCCTGACGTGGCATCAGGATGCAGATCCGTGTGGGCAGGACCGGCAAACCCTCAGACAGACTGACTGTGCTGCCGCTGCTGCTGCTGCGCTGCTGCTGCTGACTGCACAGAGCACACCTAAAACCAACATCATTGCACAATGACGGGCCTGTGCTGTCTGCTAACATGCAAATGCATGTAGAAGTCTGGTAAATCTGTGCGGCCCAATGACCAACAGTCGATTCTTGTTTAGGTTGAATGGATTATCATTTGTTAAAGGCCCATTATGTAACATTTATTGACAGAAATGGAATATAATATTCATTACTTTTATATCTATTGAGGGAGTGAGTCCTCTTCCACAGTCTACAGCAGTCCTGAGCACTGGCTCTACATAGGAAACATTCACTTTTCTCCAAAGTTTCACCCCCACTGTAGTGTCTCCTTAGTGCTTTCAGTTGGTTGCACTCTGGAACTTTACCACTAAATTCTCCACGCTGGATCTTTAATAAATGATAAATACATCAGTACATGGTCATACTCGGGATTTTAGAAATAATACTTGAGATCTGTGAGGTCTTTCAAATCCTCCAGTACAACCCACATACCTAATACAAGACAAGACAAGATACTTTAATGATCCCACACTGGCAAAATTCACTTGTTACCATAACTTGTATACACAAGGTTGATGATAAATCACTCACAAATAAGAGATATATAGAAAAAGGTGACGCTGACAGCTGTTGTTCTTACACGTCTGTTGTTTAAGGGGCTGCTGCAGGGGGTGTGAGAGGAGTTGTTCATGATGGATGTTAGCTTTGCTATCATCCTCCTCTCCCCCCACTTCCTCTATGTAATCCAGGACAGAGAGAGAAAATGCTGAGGCCACGCCTCGATCAGGAAGGATATCTGGCCAAACTGTATTTCCAATCATTGAACTGACTGCACAGCCAATTATTATTGGCTTGTGAGTGAGCTCAAACATTATTACTGTTGAGCTCACTATATAGTCCACTGCATTTATTTCCCTATGTAGGGAGTAGGGAGTAGGGAATGAGTGAGTGATTCCAGCCGTTTGTTGAGTCCTTTCTGTCCCTCTCTGTCTTCTCTGTCCCCAGCAGACGACTGCAGAGAAGATTGCAGATGTCCCCGCAGTGTAATAGAAGGTTTTTAAGAGAGTCCTGCACATCCTAAAGGATGTCAGTCGGGCAACTAAAGTAGTGTGATTGTGACAGTGATATAGTGGCTGTAATCTTATGTTTGCCCTGGAAGAGGCTTGTAAAAAAAAAAAATCAACAGCAGTCATAAAACATTTCAATAAACTTTATTTCTATACATCCAGTATATGTCTTGACAAGAAGCTGATTCAGAAAAAGCTTTAACAATGTGAAATAATAAATACAATTTATTTCAGCTCTGCACTCCTCGGTCTCCACAACACGTCTGTTTCAATCTTTAAAATACTGTCATAGAAAATACCAAACAGAATCTGTAATAACATCTGGATGAATTATGATGATGAGTACTCTCACAGCGCTATGCTATACACCGGCTCGTTTTATTGCTGCTATGACTTGTACTATAGAAGAAAGAGGAAGCTGCTGAAAGGAGGTGGGGGGGAATGTGGAACTGTGGTTCTGGTTTTAGTGCTGTTCAAACCTGAGCGGCCTCCTCAACCTCCTCCTCATCCTTCACCTGTGAGGAATAAAACCAGAAAACCAAGTTTAGTTAAGATTTAGCACAAACATTAATAAAATTTTATGTGTGCTGATTGTGGCTGGTAATTATGTATAATGACGAGGCATGCGCCAGTATAAATAGTTATGCAATCATAAAAAGTACTCTAAGTACTCTAAAATATAATGTTTCTAACAAATGACTGTAGGCCCAGAGTATGTTCAGCACTATGTGAGCATCTTAGCTCGAAACAAAACTTTAATGTTGAATCTAAGAGGATAGCAGAGAATAAAGATATGGCAACATGGCAACGGATTGTGACAACATAAACTTGTTGTAATATACTAACTGTTTATATTTTTAAATCAAGATTTAGTCAAGATCTATATGAAGCAAACCATGGCTGAATACAATATACTAGTGAAGGAAGACACATGCGTCACTGTAACCAAATTAAGCAGCATGTTTACAATATACCCTCAAGCTGGAGAACAAACCTGCTCCACTGATTCAACCTCAGGGACGTAAAACTGCAGCATGTTTTGGATTCCGTTCTTCAAAGTGATAATGGAACTGGGACAACTTGTGCAGGAGCCCTGCAGCTTCAGTTTAACCACGCCGTCTTCAAACCCCCGATACAAGACGTCGCCTCCATCTTCCTGCACTGTTGGCCTGGGGGGAAAACAAGAAGAGCACCAGCGAGTGTGGATAAAGGACAGAAAACCACGGGGAAAGTGGAAAGCTGTGATGTCAGAGAAGTTACCTTATTCGAGTATCCAGCAGTTCTTTTATCATAGCAACTACTTCATCATCGTCGTCTGAAGGTGCTGAAAAGAAGTGGAGACATTCACAAACAGCTCGCTCTAACAGCTCTGTCTGTTACAGTCTTTTGCACAGATTACCTGTATCTGCACTAGGCTGGCTGTCCTCGTTGACAACTGGAAGTCCAGAAGTGAAAAAGTCCATAATGGCTGCAAATACATCGGGCTTGATTACTTTCCATTCCATATTTGAATCAGTCTATAAGAGGAAAGAAAGGAAACAAGTTATTTCAAACAAGGACATTACAGCACTTTGTGTTATATATATAACGTGGACCTGCTTTTACCTTTGATATGGTGATAAAGTCAGGGCCCAGGAGCACACCCTTCACCCCATCGATCCTGAACAGCTGTCTGAAGTCAACACAGAACATTGGTGATGTTTTGTTACAATTGGGGCAAATTAAGTAGTTAACCTGGCAGTTATAACATTTAAAGAACTGTTCAAACTGTTAACATTAAATGATTCAAAGCTCCTTTCGACGTAAAAGCTCACACAATCAACCGCAGTAACAGAATCTAATCACACACTGGAGGACACACTGTGTTTCACAAACTTTTAATCAGTGAATTAGACAGATAGAAGAACAGTCTGCTCAGCTTCACTGACACTACACTGGCTGCAGACTCAAAGATAACATGGAGCAAGGAGCACAGAGAAGCAGAAGTAATGCTATTTCTGTGCTTGACAAGAGTTAAAACTTTTTTGTGAGTAGAGAGTTCCCACGCTACCGGTACAGCAGGTAAATATTTCTTCACAGGTGACAAACTATACTAATAGAATACAGAATAATAGCTGCATTCCATTTAGAGGTGTAAGGGAGGCACGTAGCCAGCATCAATATTATCATATAAACCTGTGCTTTTTCTACAAGGGCTATCAAAATACCTGAAATAAGTCATATACCTGACTAATGGTGAGCAGTGTGCGTCACGAGGATTTGCAAAATTCATAGTTCCTGCCTCAAGGACTGTGCGACCGGGCAGGAACTTTAGACTGTTTGGATTTGGCGTGTCCTGCGTCTGCACAAACATGGTCCTTCCTGGGAAGAGATAAAACACAAAAGGCAGAACATGAGTCATTATACGATGTCTTCTTCAAGCGAGGGAGCTTCAAGGATGCTGCGTGTATACAAACCAGGAACGACCCAGTGGGGGTTTTGTGGCCATTTGGTCGAGACTCCTGCGTTGTGTGAAGGCCAGTGTAACCCGGCGCACTGATATCCACAGACAGCAAGGCTGAGACAGCACATGAAAAAAAAGATGCAAAAGGTTACTACCAGTGGTGGAAGAGGTACTGAGATGTTTTACATGGGTAAAAGTAGCAAAGCAAAAGTCATGCATTCAAAATATGACTTAGATCTAGCCTATATTATCTCAGACGTTACATATTTTGCATTTGCAAGTTTGACACAGCTGTATGTGAGATGGGAGACACGAGGATAATAACAAATAACCATGAACCCCTTTTAAAAATGAGAGAAAAGTGCGACTCGCAGCATTTGTGTTAGAACATAAAATCCAAATATAAAATAAAAGCCTCACTTAATTGTTGTGTGTGCATATATTTAGTTTTCTATATTTAGTATATTTAGTAATCTCCATTTGTATAAAAACGTTTATTTCTTTTTACTTTATATAGTTTTCTATGTATACAAATCTTGGCACATATTTGATTTCTTTGCACAGGTTTAATTTACATTAGAACTATCACAAAGGCTTTAATTGTAATGTATGTAGATAGATAATTACTTAGATGATGATTATTATTATTACATTTGTGTCAGAGCTTGCTGTTTAATCAGTCGTCATGAATTACTGTTATGAAGGTAGCTTATGAAACATTGCAATGCGCACGTGGGAGACTTCATTTTAACTTGAATGAGATGTATTCATTTAACTGCACAATGTTTATTTAACAGCGTTAAAATCTTTAATAACTGTCAGTAATCTAAAGTTAAAGTGAGAGCAGACACAGTTCTCACGTTATCACGCTGCTCTAATCAGTCTGCGTCACTCTGCATCTTAGCTAAGCAGCTAGCCGCTGACAGTTAACCACAGCCGGGCTCTTCTACTTTAGAGGTCGGTCCATTCACACGTCCGTTAAACAGACTCAGTAAGAGCACACAGCGCGGTCATGCAGAGAAACTTACGGCCGGGAAAGTGTCGCTGAAATCCCGAACAACCTGCCGACCTGCCTGTAGGCCGCCATGTTTGTTTTGATTACCTAAAAAAACAAAACGGAAGTGGGTCGCCCTATTCACGGAAGTGACGTAATATTTTGTACGTTAGCTCAAACGGTCCCCTCACAGCTCACCGCCGCCAGCATCTGCTGCTGCCGTCAAACACACACACATTTCCCCTGAAGTTTTCAACCAAATATGCCGAGTGGCAAAAATTTCAGGAGGAGGAAGGACTCTTCAGACGCGGAGGAGGATGAGACAACCGAAGAAGTCAGGTGAAGTACTTTATTTACGACGTAAACACAAAAAAAAAATGCGCCATTCACGTAGCGTTACGTTAGCTTGCGTAGCTAGCTGTTTTAGCTAAAAACATCAGCTATCGCCTGCTGTGTACAAAATATAAACACCATTCAAACTAAGTCACCCCTCCAGACCTGTACCTCTCAATCAAAGACAGTCAATTTGTGTACTTACTGATAAGGTGAGTCACGTAAACAAATCTGCAATCTTCTTCCCATTTGTGTTTGAGATCATCTAAAGTTATATCATATATCTTACCTATAATCTGCTTTAAGTTGTTCCCCAGCTTGAAATGGAGTCGAACAAAGATACAGGGGGGTTGATTGTTGTGTTTTAACACGTGTTATCTCTCTTTGTCGTTTAGATCAAAACTAGAAGAGGCTAAAGAGCTTCAGAGTTTACGGAAACGACAGACCGGAGTCAGGTAATGGAACTGTAACGCATGAGCTGCTGTAACAGGAACAACATTTAAAAGTTAAAGTCTCTGAAACACATTTCCCCCTTTTTTATTTAGTGTGACCGCCCTGCTGGTGGGAGAGAAGCTGCCACCAGAGGCTGAAATTGATGTAAGTGCCCCTCCTTTAATTTTACTTTACTCAGATTAATCAGCCGTGTGTGTAGTGTGTGTGTGGTAGGTTGTGTATGTTGTTGTTGTTCTTGTGATGTCACTTGCACAGCTGATCACATGGGAAGGTAAAGGTGACAGAGGCTGCACACCCTGTGTCAACTCTAAAACGGCCATGTCATATGTCAAGTTTTTAACTTGTTATTGTTGTGGTTTGTTTTATTGTAAATCATGTTGTGACTGTGTTTTGAAAGGTGCTATATCAATAAAGTTTATTATTATTATTGTTCACAGAATGACCCTTTTAAACTGAAGACTGGAGGTGTTGTAGACATGAAGAAAGTCAAAGACAGGAACAGGGACATGTAAGTAAATCTGTGACTGCTTTCAATATTTGAATGCAGTGTTATTAACATATAGTCTATGTTAAAAGTGGCTGATTTGACCTCTAATCTGTTCCCCGTGCAGGACAGAAGACGAGACAGACCTCAACCTGGGCACGTCCTTTTCTGCTGAAACGAACAGAAGAGACGAGGATGCAGACATGTACGTCTTGACATACAGACACACCCTTAACTGGAGCACTCAGTTCTGCGCTTCATAGAATTTATTTATTGATGTATTCATGAACGTATCCTCTCAGGATGAAATATATTGAGACCGAGCTGAAAAAGAAGAAGGGTTTGGTGGAAGCCGAGGAACAGAAAGTTAAGGTGAAGAACGCAGAGGACCACCTGTACGAGCTGCCCGAGAGCATCCGAGTCAATTCTGCCAAGAAGACGGAGGAGATG